>OX438783.1:4452966-5072458 GCA_949316455.1 Acleris holmiana | reverse complement strand
TCGAAATCGAGAAAGTCAACTTTTCTAGACCATTGTTTAGTTTTGTTCGTAAATTTATTCTATTGATTGTGTTAATGAATGAATGAATGAATGGTTAGATTTTGACATTGACAGTCCTCACAACTTCTTAAGCAATGGCTTCAATGATCTTACAGCCACATTGTGAAACTAAAATAAATGTTTTGTACGATGTTTTGAAATGGACGAACTTCACATTTTTTAATTTGTTAACACATTGTTGCAAGTATCTAGGTACAGCGCCTACATGTTCCTACACTAAATTACGACATACAAAAACGCTTATGCTCTTTGTAATGTTGACTGGAAAACATATGATACACGGGCAAAGCCATAAATAAAAAATAGTGTTCGAGAATCTGCTTCTTTGTCGCCGAAAATCTATAATCACTTAAAATATGGAATTTAAAATACCGCATTTGATTTATTATTTTTGGGACAGTCAACATCAAAATTAGGTATATTAAGCACACTTTTTTTTACTTTGTCGCTTTTCAGATTGTAAAATTGAATAATGTTAATGCAATAAAGTACATTAATATAGTGAGTACTTACCTACTTTTAGCCGTTGCGTAACCGAAAACAGAAACCTACTAAAACGTAGTGATTATGTTCTCTTTGCTACCTACTAGGTAGTGGGTACTTTCTTAATACCTTCGTTAAGACTGCACCGAGCGAACGCGGACCGTCGAGTACCTGTTTATTTGTAAAAAATAACCTCTCTTTAATTTGAAATAAGCAGTATCTCAAATTCAAAACCCAAAATAGATTCAACCTATACCGCTGGTAGTAAGGTCGCATCTGCTACAGGAGTTTTGTTTGAGATACTGCCATTTGTGTTAGCTGGGCAGTGACGGTAGGGCTTTGAATGTGCAGGGTCCGTATGGATCGCTACCACTATTTTATTCTGTAACCTACCGCCAACTTCGCATTGTTCTGTTCCGGTGTTGGGTTCCATCAGGAAGCCTATACACACTGGAGATTGCACGGCGAACAACGCCTTGAAGCCAAGATAAGTGACCTTGAATGACGTCGCTTATGTTTTCCGTCCCTTTTTTTTTCATCTTAAAGAAAGGGACAAGAAACATAAGCGACGTCATTCAAGGTCACTTTTCGTGGCTTCAAAGCATTGTTCGCCGTGCAATCTCAGTGTCATATTACACGCTTCTTAGGTTCCATCCGTCCTCAGGGTTGGCAATGCATTTTATTTGAAGTCTATGACTGAGAATGAAAATGTCTATGGGTCACAGATCCCATTTACATTCAACTCCCTATTTCAACATACAGGTAACAGGTGACGTTTCAGTGTACATGGCGCAGCTTATTTGAAATCCAGTGATGCATCAGTCTGTTAATTTTGCAATATGGATTCTGCCTTGAGATTTTGAGTGGAGCACGTTGTCAAATCTGTTCTCTCTAGTTCTCGTGGTTTTTTTACGCGTTAAACCTGTTAATATTCGTATGTAGTTGTGTTGTATGTGTTTAGTTTGTGGTGGTCTGTGTTTTCGTTTCTCAGGTAAGTAAAAATTATCGGGAGAAGCTGGCAGTATCTCAAATGTGAGATTGTTGCCGGCTTGTCCGGGACGCATCATGGCGTCCGGTGGTAACTTTGACCCCGGGATTACGGTTGTTGGCCCGGGGTTGGGGTCATCTTCTTCCCCTGAGGCCTCAATGGAGATTATAGAGCATCCTCCTTCTCCCGCGTGCTACTTAGATGTTTCAGATTCGGTTCCTGTTAGAAAAAGAGATCATGCGGCTATTGCTAGCGAGTCAAGTTCCCCCGAGCCTACAGAGCCACCGAAATTGTCACGTTCGGACTCAGTCTCCTTGTCTCACGTTACTATTGTTTCTCAGGCAGTACCCGAATTACAAAATATCATTCCCCTTTCTCAGACTGGGCCCTCTCAGTCTCAGTCTCCCTCACTGAGCCAAATAAAATCGCCAGCTCCCCACCGTAATGCTTACATTTCATCTGATAGCGGACCTTTTGTTGTTCATGTTGTTCGTGAAGTAGTGGAGCTAGACTCGGGCATCTACATAAATCAAATTAAGTTTGGGCAATTCTTGTTTGCCAAAAAGGTTTCCGGGATTAAGGAGGGTGGTGTGAAAAAGATTGGAAGGAATAGAATGGCTGTGGAATTTATCAGTGCGGCTAAAGCAAATGACTTTCTCTCCAATTCAGCAATCGGAGATGCAAAATACAGGTCGTTCATCCCCTCGTTCAATATCTCACGAACAGGGATAGTCAGAGGTGTACCTAAAGACTTTTCTAATGAGGAGCTCCCAGGTTTAATTGTACCTCCCCGCGGATTTGGAAAGATAATAAAGGCGAGGCGCCTTAATTATAAAGCAAGAGATACCAATGGTGGTGCCCCTCAGTGGGCCCCTTCTGAAACTGTGGTATTGACATTTGATGGTCAATCCCTCCCACAGAGAGTCTACCTTTTTAACTGTTCTCTAGAGGTGTCTATGTATAATTTTCCAACGGTGCAATGTTTTAGATGCTGCAGATTCGGACATGTTAAAGCTCAGTGTCGCTCCCAGCCTCGCTGTGCTAAATGTGCCCAGCCCCACGATGCTGATCAATGTCGAGTCCCGGATCAAAGTGTGAGTTGCCTTCATTGTTCCGGGCGGCATAAAGCCACCGACAAAAATTGCCCCGAATTCGTGAGGCAACAGTCTATCAAATTGACCATGTCCGATGAAGGAATTTCCTATTCTGAAGCTGAAAAGAAGCACCCAACATCTAAACGCCCTTTCAATGAAGTTGTTAGTCAACAAAACTCTTACAAAAAGACGGTATTCACTCAGAGAAAGCAACGGGCACCTGCCTCCTCTCATGGATATGACCAACAAGCCCATAATGCCGTAATAGAAGGCTACAATCAACCTCTACCTGGCAATGGTGTGGCATTCTCAAAGGCCCCCGAAGACCATCATTGTGAAGGTTTCCAGAACCCCGAATTATCCCTCTCCCGTTCTGATTTTGGTGCTACTCTTCTCTCAATTATGTCCTCTCTAATTGATATGTTTGTGAACAATTCTTCTCCTTTACCGTCCAACGCTGCCGAATTCTTGAGATTACTTTCTTCACTTTTACCAAGGGGATTGGAGCCTGCGGGCCGGTCTCATAATGGCTCTCAATATCCTTCAATGGAACAGTAGGAGTATCAGTCGCAACAAGGCTGATCTCCTATTTATTAATAAAGATTGTAACGCGGTCATTATTGCTTTAGCTGAGACGTGGTTAAAGCCGTGTAATAACTTTAGATTCCCTGGTTTTGTTTGTCTTAGACAAGACAACCCTAATGGGTACGATGGTTGCGCCCTGTTTATAAAAAATGGTTTCAGTTTTTCACGTTTTAATTTACCCACACATTCCTCTTTTAATGTTGTTGCCTGTAGGGTTCTGGATATGTCTGTCATTTCAGTTTATATTCCCCACCCTAACCCCAGTATTATTTCAGATTTTTGGAGGCATATTGCCTCTGTTCCAGGTCCTCTTCTAATACTTGGTGATTTCAATTGTCACAATCCACTTTGGGGCTCTCACTGTCTTGATTCAGCCGGTCGCAGGCTCGTGGAGTCACTGGATGCTCAAAACTTGTGCATTCTAAATGACGGAAGGCCTACTCGACGCGTTTCACCCACACAAAAGCCGTCGGCGGTGGATTTATCTTTGTGTTCTCCCTCCCTGGCGGCACTTTGTTCCTGGGACATTAGTCACACTAGCTATGGGAGCGACCATTTTCCTATATTTATCTCTTATGTTTCAGGTTTTTCTATCCCTCCCCCGTGTCCCCCTTTACAAAAGTTTAGATTACTTAAAGCTGACTGGCCTTTGTACGTTGCCCTTGTCGATAGCAAAGTGCGTGATCTTCCCCCTGCTTCATCTGATAACTACTTGGAACTTTATTCTCTTTTCTCTAGGTGTCTATTTACATCTGCAGAGGAATCAATCCCTTTAAAAAATGCTTGTGTTAGCCGGCGTCCTTCCCTTCCCTGGTGGGACTCTGACTGTACGTCTGTAGTGAAGGAGCGGAAAGAGGCAGAATTGACGTACTGCTCTGACATGTCAATGTCAAAATTTATAATTTTGAAGCATGCTCAAGCTAGAGCAAAAAAAACGTTGCATGCTAAAAAAAAGAAAGGTTGGAGTTTATTCTGTGAATCTATATCATCTTCTACGCCCCCTTCAATAGTATGGCGTAAACTAAAAATTTTCCGTTCTTCTTGTGACTCTTCTCCTTCCCCTTCTTCTTTCTCTTCTTCTCCCGAGTGGATGGACTCTTTTCTTGATAAATTGGCCCCTCCTTATGTCCCTAATTTGACAGAGTTATTGCCTTCTGAACCTTCTTCTCCTCTAGTCAATAACGCTTTTTTGAGCTCCGCATTCCAATTGTCAGAGCTCACGAGTGTTCTGGAGTCTCTTTCCGATTCCTCTCCTGGCCCAGATGGTATCGTATACTCATTCCTTGCAAAAACGAATACTGAAACTCTTTTGTACTACCTGGACCTTGTAAATTTTATGTTTGATAGTGGCTGCGTCCCGGAATCTTGGAAGGAACAGTTTGTAATTCCCATTCTCAAACCAGGGAAGGATCCGAGTCTGGCTTCATCTTACCGTCCAATTGCGCTTTCGTCAGCGTTGTGTAAAGTTGCTGAGCACTTACTTAAAAATCGCTTGGACTGGTTCCTTGAAAGTGAAAGTATGCTTTCTCGAACGCAATTTGGTTTTCGTAAGGGCAAGAGCGTCACTGACAGTCACTGCATCTTATCAACAGACATCCGTCTTGCATTCTCTCGCGGAGAATCAATAGCGGCCGCGTTTCTGGACGTGTCGGCGGCTTACGACAATGTCTTGCTTTCGGTGCTCAGGGACAAATTGTCCAAGCTGAGTATACCCCTGAAGGTAGTTAACTTTGTCTTTAGCCTTCTCACGGCAAGAACTATAAAGGTTAGATGGCATGGCTATATCACTGGAGAGAGATCTATTTGGAGGGGCCTTCCTCAAGGCTCCGTCCTTAGTCCGCTTCTATACAACCTGTACACGCTAGATCTTGACAAATTTGTGAACATTTCATGCAGATTGCTGCAGTATGCGGACGACGTCGTCATCTACAGCAACAATAAAAGCCCTATTTTAGCATCAGAACAACTTAATGTTGCCTTAGACTCTTTAAATTTCTGGCTAAATTCTCATGGCCTTTCTCTCTCCCCTTTAAAAAGCTCTTCTATTATCTTTTCTAGAAGCCTTCGTTCCCCCCAGTGTCCTATTAAATTTAATAATGTTCAGATTCCTGTTTCTGACTCTGTAAAATTTCTTGGAGTGGTTTTCGATAGGCGTATGACGGGAGTCTCTCACCTCTCCTATATTGTAAAAAAATGCGAGAAAAATATTAACCTTCTTCGTGCCCTGTCAGGTGTTTGGTGGGGAGCACATCCCTATTCTCAGAAACTCCTATACAACGCTTTCGTCCGAAGCCATCTCGATTTTGGTACTTTTATATTTGAGCCTTGTAGCAGAAGTGCTCTTAAAGCACTAGAAACAGTCCAGATGAAGGCTCTACGTGTGGTCTCAGGTGCCATGTTATGTTCCCCCAATAGAGCTATCCTCGTGGAATGTGTCGACCCTCCTCTTGACCTCAGAAGGCAATTCTTATCGGACCGCTACTTGTTTCACTGCTTTTCTTCTTCATCTCATCCTCTCATCCCAAAACTTAAACTGCTTCAAAAATATTGTTCCTCAAAGCCGTACTGGCGGAATAAAAACAAACCCAGACTGGTAACGAGTTTTGAAAAACTCTTGGCGCTGAGAGCTCCTGTCCAGAGAAGCCTCTCCTTGCCTCTTTACTCGATTCCTTTCGAGGCAATAGTTCATACTCCTAGCATCTTCTATAACTGTGGTATTTCAAAAAACTCTTCTACTGCTAATTCCATCTTTAATAAATATGTTAATACTCATTTTCCTTCACACTTTCTCTTTTTCACTGATGCATCGAAACTCTCTGATGTAGGGTGTGTCGGGTCCGCTGTAGTTTGTCCTAGGATTAAGCATAAAGCCTTGTTCAAACTCCCCCCAGAGTCATCAGTCTTCTCCGGCGAATGCCTCGCCCTCTGGAAAGCTGTAGAATTCATTCTCGCTAACAAGCTTTCTAAATCAGTCATTTTTTCGGATTGCCTCAGTGCTCTTCAAGCCATTTCTCTCCACCCTGTTAAAAATTGTGCCCGCCATTACATCATCTGTCAATTGAAACACACTATATTTTTGTGTCACTCTTCAAAATTAGAGGTAAATTTTGTGTGGGTCCCTAGTCATAGTAATATTTCCGGCAATGAAATCGCAGATCAGGCGGCTAAGGCAGCTGTAATATGTGGTGATGATTCCTTTTTTAAAATTTACTCTCCGGATTTAGGCCATATCCCGGCGAAGTCCCTAATTAAAAAATGGTCTGCTCGATGGTCTTTCTCCAAAAAAACTTATTTCTCATTTATTCAACCCAGTATTCCCTCTCGGCCTTGGTTCTTCAAAAATCGGTCATTGTCTAAACGACATACTAGTGTAATAATACGGCTTCGGCTTGGACGCGTTTGCTCGCCGGAACTGCTCCATAGATTTAAAATTAAGGACTCTCCTTTTTGTGAATGTGGAAACGAAATAGGAACAGTAGATCATATCTTTTTCAATTGTCCTATTTATAATAATACATGCGATCTATATCATCTCCTTTCTAAGGCTTCTATCCCTCTTCCTACTAATATGACGTCTCTTCTGTGTCAAATTGACAACAAAAAAATTGCAGCTGTTATCTGTAAATTTATTGACAAAAATAACATTAAACTTTAGCGTTTTTGTGTCCGTTTCTTAACGTTTTTTGCCATTATTTTAAATTTTTCCTAACATATTGGTGATGGTGGCTTTGTGTTTGTCCTTTCTCTTCAGGTTTAACGTTCACCGATCGCTGTTAATATATTTATTTTTTAACCTCGAACCCGTGCAAAACTCGGAACTTGACATTGGCAGAATTGTGCTGGGATTCAGTCACAGACGCCATAATCAAAGAGAAGAAGAAGAATTTTGCAATGTATACCGAATTGTCACCTGTCACGTGCCATTGGCAGGGCAAGGGCAGGTGAGCTGTGTGCTCGTTTGCCTTCTTCGTGCCATAAATAACATCCGGCGTATGCTCGACGCAGTTTTATCTTATCTTATCTTACAGATGGGCTCTTTCGGCCGTTTTCTCGTGGTCCTACTATTTTTGTCCTACTGACTATCGACGGAGCCCCGCCCGGGGCGGGGCTCCTACTTCTAGGTGGTTTTGCCCTTCGGGCATCTGAAGATACCTAACGAACCTAACCTACCTACTTTTACAACCATAATTAGTATTTAGTGATCAAATCTAGGTTCACTTTTTGACTAGTAGGACAAATTAGTAGGACCACGAGAAAACGTGTGCTCTTTCAGATGCACTTCGACCCCATTAGAATCTTTTGTGCAATTACATGCAAACATCCTTCACCGTAAGAGCATCGGGCAATGTAGGTACTTAAGTTAGAAAAACTCATTGGTACAGCGTGACCGCGAGGGTTCCATCCGGTACCTTACGATCACGAGTCGACCCCCTAAGCCAAAAGGCCACCGACGCTCCAGCGCAGTCTTAAACCGACCGTACGTCTCTAAGGGTGCCTCGGAATTTTACTCTAGCATTTAAAACAAAAACATTATTTTAAATGTATCTTTATTCTCATCGTTTTTAATTAGTTGCCTATTACTAATACGTACAATATTATTTTTATTTCCTCCATAAATATCTATCTCACTAAGTGCTTTATTATCGTTACAATAATAATATTTTAATACATTAGGTCTCTATTTAGGTAAAATCTATTTATCGTACCATGCCTTAAGTTAATTGGGTTCATTATAAACTTTAATACAGCCGTATAATTTGAAATTACCTAGGTTAACATTACCTACACTTAACATTACCTATAGGTTGTGCTACGTTACAAAATGATAATACCATGTAAGGTAAGGTACTATCTAAATTAATGTACGAGTAAGTACATGTAAATTGTACCCAGTCACTCCTTACCTGTTACCTAATTTGGATTATGTCATGTTTTGGTTCGAAATTCGGATTTATGTTCAATGAAATGGCCTAAAACTTGCTTAATCTAATGTCTGCGTATTGTAGATTCGTATAATAATTTATAATATCGAATAAAACATTTCATATCGTGTTGTCCATTAGACAAGGGTTAATCCTGGAACTTGGTTTTTACTAGAAAAGGAAAGAGTTATTCATTGATTTCGCAACAATAAATATCTATAATGACAGTTTGATATTTGAAGTAAAGTTACGTGTCCATTATTGGTAGGTACCTAAAAGCTAAAAGTGTCGAACACTGGTACATTTTAGTGTAGTCGATTAACATTAGCAAAATAATATAAACAAGATCAAGTGCGGTAGGTCGAAAAACTCGCCCAACAGGCAGACGAACTCCCTCCACTTCAGTCTTCTCGTGTGGGCTGTTGTAACACAAACGAAACGTCCCGCAAATAAGTGCCGAATTATAGTTTTAGTCAAATAATATAATTCGATGAATGTATTGACATCCGTATTCCACTATTTTAAACACTTATAAACTCACAAGCCAGCTAAAAACAAATGAAGTGAACAATTATTCGAACTACTGAATGTCGTCGCAAGGTTTGTACCTATCCAAAGACATTAAATGTACCTACTGTAATACATGCAATGTATGTTGTATGTTTATTTTATTAAGTATTTTGTGTATTTATTTCATAAATCAATTTTATTAAATTAGTTCCACAGATAATTCTAGAAAATAGAATCTTGTTATAAGCGCCCTCTGTTGTTCACTATATGTGCTTAGGATAGTGAGATGTTTTGTTATTTATCGTTTTTTATCGGTACATTTTATGAGTTTAGTGATAAAAATACTTTCAAATGTATGGTGGCTTAATGAATAAATGCAAATACAATTATAATTAATCATATAATTTCAATGTCAATGAACAAACGCAACGAAAAACTAATTATATGCTCACGAAGTATTAATTTGTTAAATGCATCTTGTTAACCTTTATCGATAGTATTAATATCCCAATATCAAGTTGGTTACACCCCTATCTCTAGCTTTAACTTAGCGTCACCTGCCGCCCTGAAATACGTGTTTTAATCATTTTAATATATGTCTTTTGATGATAGATGCCATTCCTGATGCTTATGATCAAAGTTTTTGTATGACAATGTTCCCAATGGCCGCTCTATTACTTATAATAAATCTCTTTGATTGTATCAATGTAAGGCACCCCACAGATGATCAATTTATTTGTGCAATCACACTGATTGCGCAAACTTTTTGATCGTCTATGGCTATAATTGAAGTTTGCGCAATAATTTTATAAAAGTTTGACAGAGTCGAATTTTCTTTGTGCCATCACGTGTGATTGTGCTGTCTGTAGTAGTGATTGCTCAATTTACCGTTTTATTATTTCTTCTTAAATTAAATTATCAGCGCAATTTCAGCAGCCAAACCCTTGTTCATCAGACATCTTTCATCTTTCATCAATGTAGCTGTTTTTTACGTGACGTTGAGCCTGATAACTCAGTTTTA
Source organism: Acleris holmiana (assembly GCA_949316455.1). Taxonomy (NCBI): domain Eukaryota; kingdom Metazoa; phylum Arthropoda; class Insecta; order Lepidoptera; family Tortricidae; genus Acleris; species Acleris holmiana. The sequence goes on along the minus strand of OX438783.1, from coordinate 5,062,795 downwards.
GTTTTTAATAGATCATAGACCATAATTCTTAATGATTGATGATTGACTCAATCAATTGACACGTGTAGGGGCAAACCTGTTTCAATCAGATTGTACAAATACCTATACGATTGCGCAAACATTTTGTAGGTCTGTGGGGGGCCTTAAAGTTGAAATGTCAAAAAAAAACAAGTTTGAGATGTCGTAAGGACGGTCCTAGACGCCCTAACTTATCTCATCAGTCGCACTAGGCTACGTTCGTAATACGTGTACACCCGATCCATTACATTTTAAAAACAGCGAAAGAGTTTTAAAAACTCTTTTGGATTTGGGTTGAGTGGTTAGTCTATCATAAGAGCGAGAGCAAGTGAGAGAGAAGTATAATCCCGAAGGCTGTTAAACTATGAACTGTATGCTCGACTGAAATTATTAAGAGTTATACACAAGCCGGGATCGTAAAATGCGAGCAAAAATAAAATTCATTGAAGTTCTATTGTTGTCACTTATAATATAATCTAACTAATAAAGTATCATATATGGAGGAATGTGCGAAAGCTTAAATGGTATGGTATTATGATATTAAATTGCCCTTATCAGTGTTCATAGTTAATCTATTATGTTAAACTAAAAAAAAATATTTACAAATAATTTGTCTATAGATTGATCCGAAAATACTGCGCATGAAAGGAATATTATTTCATGTAATTGGCACCCATTATAATTTAGTTTTTTAAAGATTTTTTGTCAGGATCGACGCAGTTTTATCGATCTCGGTAAGTTTTTCGGTTTTACAATCGATTACGTTAATTTTTTCAGAAAATTGCAGAGCTGATTGTATTGTTTGCACTGTCTCGCTATCGGACTAGCGTAAATTATAAATTACTATCCTAAGTATAAAACTGGTTTGAAATTGATAATATTATAAAAAATTATACCAGCCAGTAAACGGACTATCGGATTGTGTTTAATTTCATTAGTAAAAAAAAATATGATTTTAGTACCTAATATCTTAATTCATAAATTTAGAACCATCGTCAACCCTTGTTGGTTTTTACGATCTGTACTGTACATTTTAGTATCCTTGCTTAGATCAAATGTGCGTCGCCGTGGCAACAGTTACTTAGATGATAATATTACGAAAAGTTGTGTTAAACAAATGCCTAAAAACTTGATTTATACAAAACTTTTAAGTGTAATTCTTATGTTACGATCATTAAGAAAGGGGGCCATTCACTCTCCAATCGGGATTTTCAATATCGATGTGATATTTAAAAAAAAACAAAACGCCTTTAGTAACATAGATAACACCTAACCAAAAATATTAATTACCATTTTAGGGTATTTAATAGGTAATAAAAATTCTATTACGATATTTCACGAAGTTTTGAAGTGTGATGTCTTTTCGATATCTTTTAAACTAAGTTAAAAAAGCGGCCAAGTGCGAGTCGGACTCGCCCATGAAGGGTTCCGTAGCAGCAAGTAACATAATATAAAAGTTCGTTGTAGCTTTGATCAATGTTTTTATGACGTATTAAAAAAAAAACTACTTACTAGATCTCGTTCAAACCAATTTTCGGTGGAAGTTTGCATGGTAATGTACATCATATATTATTTTTACATTTATCATTCCCTTATTTTAGAAGTTACGGGGGGGGGGACACACATTTTTCCACTTTGGAAGCGTCTCTCGCGCAAACTATTCAGTTTAGAAAAAAATTATAATAGAAACCTCAATATCATTTTTGAATACCTATCCATAGATACCCCACACGTATGAGTTTGATGAAAAAAAAATTTTTGAGTTTCAGTTCTAAGTATGGGGAACCCCAAAAATTTATTGTTTTTTTTCTATTTTTGTATGAAAATCTTAATGCGGTTCACCGAATACATCTACTTACCAAGTTTCCACAGTATAGCTCTTATAGTTACGGAATAAAGTGGCTGTGACATACGGACGGACAGACGGACAGACATGACGAATCTATAAGGGTTCCGTTTTTTGCCATTTGGCTACGGAACCCTAAAAAGGAGAAGGTTCCTAATTCGTTTGTTATTTTGTAGAGAAGTATAACGAGCAACTAATAAATATTACATTAAAAGACGAAAATGCTGGTCAACTTTCTTTTCGTAATGGTTTTTGAATGATTACGTAATGACTACATTTTAAATTACAGTGAAACCGTATGTATCGCACATGTATCTTTTTTTAAACCTTTTTTTGAAATATTAAATCAACAGTAAGACAGCACAAATGGTGCACATTTTTTTTTCATTATTTGGCACTTTATTTAAATAGATTTTAGGTACGTTGACTCCTTTTGGTTATTTTATATTTACATTAATACGATATTACTGAATATTATTATTATTTATAGTTTTCCGAACTATTTTATAACATCGTTTCGATCTTTATATATAGTTGGTAGATATCAAATAACATTTATTATTCTAGACGCCTATATCAGGAATCTTTTATTTATACAATATTTTAAGTCTGACTTAAAGAATGCAAGTTCCCGTAATTCTTGTTATTTACAATTATGTACATTACATTATTACTTATGTGATTCTATAATTAATAGATTATAAATATGTTTGGGGTAGGTGCACCTACCATTTTGGCACTAGATTTTTTTAATGATAGTTATTTATGTCAGTACTAATAAAGTAAGTACATCTGTAGCTATCTAAATACACTATTAAAAAGAAATAACAATATAATATTGTAATAAAATATATGAATGAACGTACAAACGTATTATTAAAAAAAATATCCTTTAACATCTAGTGTTAGTAAATTTATCTCACTAGGAACTTCATAACTTAACATAAATAATTTTATTTTTCATTTTATCTCTTAAAATATTTGATTATTTTTTGTGCATGGTATATTATTAATAAATGAATAGAGAGTAGGAATATAAAAAAAACTAAGACTTAGTCTTAAGACCTACCTAATACAAATATAATTATTTTAATTTCAATATTCATAATATTTAGACATTGTATTAAAAACAGAAAATTACAACAAATAATTACTATGTACAAATTAATATAAATTCGTTTGCTACGTTCGATAATTAAAACAAATTACAAAGTGACAAAATTGAAATAAAACTGCGGTTAGGGATAAAATGGATCCAGTTAGTTAGGATCCATCTTTTCGCAGATAGATCCATAAGCATCTCTCACTCTCGCACTTTCCTACTCGTACTAATCAGAAAGTGACAGATGCTTTATCTACATTACATCGTTGTGATAAATTTTCAAGACATTGCCCGCTGGATCGGATATTTTACTCCTCAACTCAGAGGGGTGATTCTCTCAACACAACGTTGCGTCGATCAACACCCTCCAGTTTAATTACCACCATGTATGAATTTATGACATTCGTAATAGCCAAACCCGAGAGGATAATATGCATGATATTTTTTTTGTCTATTGAACCTGCTGTTATTTAAGAATATTTCTGATTAACCTGGAACAACGTGGTACTTATTTGCCATACTATACATTTATAAAGGTGGATTCACAATGCAAAATGAGGCTATGTTAAAGTAATGATGAGGAATTGTACGCGATTAAATAGCTACTATAATTCACGTCCATTAACGTCTCGACCAATCAGAACTATAAGTATTACCAGCAATAGTTAACTGACTCTAATGAATTGATATCCTTATTAGTATAAGGCTCATTATTGGTCAGTTTACATTGATGTTGTTAGTACTATAACTCTAGATGGCGCTCTTGTAAGAGATTCCATTTTTTTTTCTCTTAAGGGTCACATAGAATAAGATCCAATGGATGCATAATCATAATGGTTTTTGAATGCTACCCTGGGCTATTAAATGGTAAAAACATTACCTAACCCAAATCAACTAAACTATTCTAAAACAAAAAACAGCACACAGTCAACATTTTCATAAAACATAATAATAACCAGGAATAATTGACCGGCGACGCCGCCGTTAACATTAACATTCTCTACACTAAGTTCGTTCTCTCGTTCGTTCCTAACTATGCCTCTCTCTCTATCACCTCCGTTACTACAAATTTGAGCTGCGTGGCTGGCACCATTGGTTTCGTGGGTGCTGCGGGCGGGCCCTCGGTGGGGCCCGTGGGGCGAACCGGATCAGAGTCTTTTGTGCGAGTCGGTGCTGGAGCTCTTAAGAGAGCCGAAGCGGCGCGGCTGCGGCTCCGGCGCCGGCTCGCGGTCGAGGCTGGCCGCTCGCAGGATCAGCCCCCGCTGCCTGAGGGGTGAGCCTGACCGAAACTGCCAAACAATTTTTTATTAGTGGGTGTTCTTCAGATGCAAGGCGAGGTTCGTCAACTTACTATTTAATTTATAAATAAATAAATATCAGGGGACCATCTCACACAAATTGACCTAGTCCCAAACTAAGCTCTAGGCTTGCACTATGGGTACTGGACAACGATAAACATACTTATATAGAGAAATACATAAATAAGTACATAGAAAACATCCAAGACTCGGGAACAAATATTTTAATTCGATTTTAAAGTTTTTTTATTGTATGATTAAGGCAAACGAGCACACAGGCCACCGATGGTAAGTGGATTCTGAAGCTAATAGACATCTGCAATATTACGATTACAATATCAAAACAGCAAATGCGTTGCCAAACCTCAGAACTTAGATGGACTGCCTAGAGATGCTAGTAATTTCACCGGTTGTCCCCGTACCGGAACACAACACACAAACTGTTGTTTTGCGGCAGGTTCCAGTTGTTCCAGTGACCGTGACCGTGATGACCGTATTGTCGACGAAGAGTTAGCGTATTGTACTCTTACCGGCTCGCCAACCGACCCTCCCCGCTGCTGCCTCGGCGTTCGACTGCTGCGTTCAGTGAACGACGTCTCCAGCGACCGTTGCGACGTGTCGCTCATAGTCTGCGACAGCAGGTGCGTGGTGGACGAAGAGTTTGAGTCCTCGATGTTGGAGTACTCATCCAGGCTGTCTTCACGCTGCGGAGTATCGCACTCCTGGAAAAATAAAAAATCAGGCCTCAGGTAGATGCTACATATGGTAGAAATGTGTGTTGCGTATGGTTAATGGTATGGTATGGTAGATGGTAGGTGTACGTACAACCAGGCTGTTGCTCTTCATGACGACAATTTTATTGGCGAACTGGACTGATAACTCATGCTTAATATGGAGATTGAAGGTAGTGTATCATCGAAATGAACGTGCTGTCTAAATAACAGTTATTGCTAAGCTTGATCTGTTTTTGACAGTGATATAACTTAAGGTGCTCACCTCATCTAACTCCCTAAGGGTGGTAGAGTAATGGTGCCTTCGACTCTCTTCTCTCTCCTTCTCCCGCTCCCTCTTGTCCAGTTCTTCCGCCAGCATCATCACCTCCCAGTCGCCTCCACTACCTGCAATTGCTGTAAACAATGATTTTGGTGACAGTTTATTCGATCTAGCTTTTTCTTAAGTTTGTTTAATGCATTTTCTAACTTAATAGAAGTATATGCATAATTAAGGTAAACGTAATTAATCTCGGCCCTTACGGCATTCACACACCTAATCCAGGAATTTAGGGTACAAGAAATTTTGTAGCCGTTTCAGAAGTGATTGAACATTGATTTTGGATTTGGTATCAAGAAAACCTTTGATACAATTTTTCGAAAACGCATCAAATGATGTGTGGTCAATACCTGATCTTGAATGACACATCAGCTGCTATTGCGATTACCGGTGATCGATAAGCAACTTAAACTCTTCGTCATGGCAACAATCTCAAGATCGCAGTCTTCGAATTGTGAAAGACTGCAATATATGCTATTAATTTCAACGGTTGTCTTTGAGCTGTATCAGTATGGAAGCTATTGTTAAGGCTTATTTGACTTACTTTTTAAAGGAGACATGCTGCCGTGCCTAGAGCTACTGGCGCGCGCGCGTCGTGAGCTGCTCTCCACGAACTCCTCAAAGACTGGTGTCCGCGGCATCGACTCTGAATCACTGCTCGATGTTGATCCTCTGTAGAAAAAAATATGGTATATCGGCAGACGATCACAGCCACCTGATGGTAAGTGGGATCTGTGACACTCTGTGACCCGTAGAAAAGACCATGCGTCATTTTGAGACAATTTTTTTTAACATTGTTCGACAGTGATGAATTATATGTCATATGAAAACTCCTAAAGTGTACTTTATTTTATTCTTTAGCAGCTAATGTCAAATCCGGCGCTTATGTGTGTTTTTGAAAACCTGTCAGTCAGTAGTAACCCACCCTTTTTTTTGAACGTACCAAAAAGCCATTTTCGCGCTGGATTTGAATATGGCTACGATATAATTTTGTGCTTTATTTCATAATAATAATAAAGACGCCAAGAGCTTTCATATTACATAGGTTTCGTAACTGTTGCACAATTTTGGAGCAGCAGCAGTGCAGCAGTGTTTATACAAAAGTGCCCATGGTCCTTTGTATTTCAAGACATCAAGACAACAATACTAGGACTGTAAATGCATCGCCTGAGGACTGAGATGGAATGCCTTTAGTAAATTTCACCAGTTGTCTTATCACCACACCGAAATACACAATGCGAACGATTTTCTAATGTGTTTCAGAATTTTTACCGTCATATTTTTGTATTGCATAATGTTATTGTATTGTTTAATACCTATTACTTGGCATTAATATCATTTGGCAGAATTACCTTTCGTATAGTTTCTTTACATATTTATGCTGATTATGGTAGCTCTTATTAACAATATATATTTTTTTTACTCGGGTAAAATCTTATGAGAGAGAACTTACGTGCCACTCCAACTATAATCGCTTCCTATGTCAAGCTCGACATCCTTGCAGTTATGTGCTGGCTTGTGACTTGAATGCGCACCCCGATGGTATCCGAAAAACGACCCTAAGCTGAACTTGCGATGGTGGCGTTGGTGTCCTGGTTCAACTGAGAACGAGAAATATCTTACATTAATATAACTTAAAATTGGTTTAGGTTCAGTTCTTTGCAAACCAAATATGACAACGAACGTTTTTCAGTTTTGACAACTTAAACTCTTAACTGATTGTAAGGGAAAAGATTCAGTTATTTTCCTTCTTCTTAACGTGCCTCTTCAATCAGAAAAGTTAGCAGTCAGCTTCCAAAATTTGTCCTTGCAAGACCCTTGTCTTGAGAAACAGGGGCAGACACTGACAGTTGACCTCGTGGTTTCTCGAAACGCACAAGAATGTCATCCCATACATTTTGAATGATAGAAAAGAAAAACGTTACGCATTAGCATCTTGGGCCCCAGATGAAGTCTCTTATCATCATGGGCAAGTTCGCTGGCAAGAGACACGTAGGCCGTGCAGGAAATCGTAGTTGAGGAATCTTTGAGAGCGGACTGGCATCGTAAGCGCTGGCCAACTGAGCCTCGTGAGAGATATCGCAATTACCACTAGTTAATTATGGATCAATAAACCCACCCTACGTTAAATATTGTATTAAATTTCTGATCTCCAAAAGACCTTAAGATAACTTACTTTTCTCTTTTCTTCCTGTATGGTGCATCCCAGTATCTACAGAAAGTGTCTTCTTTATTTTCGACTTGGTATTGTCCAGATGACTGCCAAAGAAGTGGAAAGGACGCATACCACGTTTGCTAGTTCGCAAGCTGGACTGTTCTGGGCTGAGAAGGGAACGATTTTCAGAAGTCCCGTGAGGTGACAGGGGCCTAAGGAAATACAAAAATGGCTTCATCAATATATAAGTGTTATAAACGTGTTCCTATAATTTTATCGAAACGCCTTTCAACAAACGTATTAAGCTGATTTTTTCATTTCATCGAAAGCTATTTCTCGCTGCATGTTTTTTTTTGGTAGTCACGAGTCTAATAACAACCTAAACAATAAGTAATGTGTTTAAATATCCTGAGAACATCATGGTTTCAGCAGAAAATAGCGTTCGATGAAATGATACAATACGATGTAGTGAAAATAAAAAACAGGGCCGGACGTCAACATTCGCATACCGAGACATAACTCTGAATTCTTAGAGACTCACAACTCGCCAATACTAAAAAAATGCCTTGTACTTGTTAATACTAGTCTTTGAATCTATTTTTTTTTGAGGGCGCGTTCTCGGAAGTCTCGGCACGCGATTTGCCTAGTAAGTACGTTTCACTTCTAGTATGGACGCCCGCTGTGGCCTCTTAAATAAGGATTAGCGGCAGATCCCATGGCTGGAGCAGACCGGGTAAAATAACTTTTATAAAATTATTGCATAAAAATTACCGTCTTAGATCTTGCATTTCCATGCTTTCTTGATCACTCTGGTCCTCCCAAGACTTTCTTTGTCTTAATTTTGCAGCTCGTTTTCTCGAATAACTCCCAGCTTTTCCATCCAGATTCAGGTCTAACCGCTTCGACTTATTAACTGTCCACTGTTCCTTACTCGAGTACGATTTGTCAGTTCTACTTGATATCGTTTCTGCTAAACTCTGCAGTTCTGAATATGATAATTTTCGTAATTCTATTCCTTCTGTAATTTCGGCAAGCTTCTCTTCCGTGATTTCATCAGAAGATAACTCTTCCTTGGGAGACGGTGGAGGTTCCGGGGCATCTTTTTCTTCATCTTCGCCACTTACAGTCGGAGGTGATGTTGCAAAAACGGTGTCAAGTGAATCACCTCGCTATAAGAAAAAATAATATTTATTTTACATTACGAGTATATTGCTATGGATTATAAATGTTAGATTTCGGTGTCTTTATTACCATGAAACCTTCCTCAACACCAGATATGTCTTCGCTTCCAGAGCTACCATTTTTAATTAGAGCCCTTTTTAGTAAATCAGCATCAGCTGGTTCTGTTTCTGGCTCCTCAAGTTCAGATTCTTCCGCAGAAGGGGTAGCACCTGCCCTACCCACTCGTTCAAGCTCTTGGATGCGCTTCTGTAGCTGATTAATTATTTCATCACGTTTCCTTACTTCATTCTCTAAACTATTGAATCTGGTAAAATTAAATTGTGTGTTAGTACTTGCTCGTTAGACATAGTTGATCAGAAGATGATGATGTAATAAGGATGTTTTGTAAGTAAAAAAACAGTACGAAGACTAAAATCATAGATTTCATAACGGAGACGTATTTTGGTTATTTTAAAACTCTAGTCGTCAAGAAACCGATTTGAACTATCATTAATTTTATTGTTGATTACCTATCTTGGAATTTTCCTTGAACATCATGTAAATGACCTTGGATTACTTGTTTGATTCCAAGAAGCACCTCACCAAAATATTCCTGTTCTTCAAGAGAGCCTGAAAGGGCAAATAAGTCTTATTCGCTTATGATATAAATGTTAACAATTAACCAATCACTTTAAAGCTAAAACTCACCTCTCAATAATTTTCTTTGATTGGCTACAGCAGATACGAGGGTAAGTTTTGGTTTCTCCGAAGGAACCTTTATTTCTTCAGGCCTTAATGATTTAAAGTCGTACATAGGATCTAAATTTTCCTGTAATTGATTCTCTGGCCTTACGTTTACGCCTAAGTCTTGCGTGGATTCAGTGCTTGGGGGATTAATTTGGTTAATAGAAGAATCAATAGATTCAGATATTGTTTCCGTGTCAGCAGCTTGTGCTTGTAATGTTTCTGTAATAGCTTCATTTTGCACTTCTGGCATTACAAACACTTCACTTTTAACATCACTCGGGACACTAGCAGGTGGTGAAGGCAAGGTATGTCTGTGAAACGTAACACTTTTAGAAAACTTCGAATGTCTTGCTGCGTAGCCTTCTAAGGTCGGCGCTCGGCGGATAAGACGCTTTAACTCTTTACTCTTTTCAGGACTCTCAGCAGGAGTGACGTCTTCTGACAGTTTTTTGAGGATCGATTTCAATGTCCGCCTTTCAAGAGTTTCATTAGATCCTTGACTTCCGAGAGAATCGATTGATTTTCGTTTGTATTTTCTTTTGTCCATAGTACTGCCTTCAGAGAAACTTCTCGTTAAAGTATCACATAATAAGTCTTCTGAGGAACTGGTGTAATCTAAACTCGAACTGCGAAATTTAACTACGTTTTCTAACTCTGCTAATTTTTGCCGTTCGTTCAAAATTTTTAATTTTTTAACGAAAGGCAATCCTCCATATTCTGGCGACAAGTCGTCTATTGATCTATACTTCTTGGCTTTCGGTAAAAGCATACCCCCAGTTAAAGTGTGTGCCTTAGTATCGCTTACTTTCACCACGTTGGTTTTCTTAGGAGAATAAGTTAATAAATCTACAGATTTTTCTTGGACGGGTTCCAAAGGGCCAGTTAAGCATATCTTAGGTTTATCTTGCCTAACATTATCATTATCAATGTCAACATTATTATTGTCTATTCTAACAAGCTCCGCTGTAACAATTGGTACAAATATATTAACAGCAGTCTCTACCTTACCTTCTTCTTTAACCACTTGACTAATACTTTCAATTTCTTTAGTATCATCATTGGATATACTTGGACTTTTGGAGTCTCCTAAAATTGCTGCTTTCTTGAGTTTTGACCATGGTTTTTTAGGCTTAGGCTCCTCTTTGCTTTCGGATTCTTGGATAGGTGTTATCTCTACGGACGTTTTTTCTGGTAAAGGCATTTTATTTTTTTCACTAGGTAAATCCTTAGGCGAGGTTCCGCCAGATTCCTTTGGAGAACCTCCTCCTTGTAACATCTTTAATTTATCCCGGAATGTTGATCCTACGGCTTTAGCTGGAGATTTTATTTTACTTACGACTGAATGAGGTATCGAAATCAAGTTACTCTCAGTTTTAGGGGTTGGTTCAACTACAGCTGCAGGTTTTTCGCTAACTTCTTTCATAAGAGGCTGGCAAACCGAGGTCCCATCACCTTGCACTTGCAATATTTTATCTCTAAAACTTACTTTTGGACGGGACGCGCCATCACTTGAGCCTGACGAGTTTTTTCTAGAATGTTTAGCTGTAGGACTTTGAAGTTTTCCGGGTGAGCTGGATTCGGAGCTTTTTCTTAACGGGCTTAGTGTTTTTATTGTAGGGCTTAAAGGACTTTTGATAGAACTAGGGCTAATTGTGTCTGAGCTTGATGCTTGGTTGCTGTTTGTAGGCGTGAGCTGATTCTTTTCTCGTTCTTCTTTGGCTTTTAACAGTAAAAGCCTCTGAAGAAGGGGCAATCCTGCGCCGATGACCTCGGGTTCACCGTGAGCTGAACTTGTGGAAGGAGATGGTTGGGGTTGAGGTGACACAACAGAAGATGTCGAATTCCGTTGTTTAGCTGCTTTCTCTTCTCGATCCTGTAAAAAATATATATGTAAAAAAGTATTAATTTTTGTGATTATACTCTACTTCAATATTGAACCATAATTGCTTATTAAATCAGACCTGTTTCTCTTTCAGTAGTTTTAATCGAGATAGTAAAGGCAATCCAGCTCCGATTGGTGATATGCTTTTTTCCCCATTTTTGCTGCCTGATGTTGTTTCACCACCGTCCTTTGAGATAAAATTAACAAATACATTCCCAAATATAACTTATGTTTACGTGTCTGTAAAAATCAGATGATCTTTACTTACATCTTGATTAATGTGTTGCGAGTCGTCACTCTCAACTCTCGCCATTCTTTTCAGTGTTTTTCCATCAACTGATGATTTTTCTGCAGTCAATCCTTGAAGCTCCAGTGATTCACCCGAACGGCGACCCGCTCTAGACCTACTTCGAATAGCATTTCTTATCCCCTGTAATATATATTTTTCCATTGTCATAAATATACTATTCACTTATTAGTTTTATAAATATACTTTTGAATAAACAGGATGTTTGGTAGTTGAATGGGGTTTTAAAACTTTTAAGAATATCGTTCTTTTATATTCAACATAAACTTATCCATTTTTTTCTACGGTTATTAAACACCTTATAGACATTAGAAAAAGGATGCCATGTGTCCACAAATGAATGATATATCACTAGAGTTATTGATGTTATACGTTTTATTGAATAGATTAATAACACCAGCTTCATAATAATTGTGCTTTAAGAATAAAAGAACGCACTGTATTTGGAAGCAATGTCTTTCAGCGTGTTTAGGTGCAAATTATGTGCTCCTACAAACCTTTACATCACTTCGGAGTTTGTGCACTATCCTTTTTGAAGTTTTATCGTCACCGCCCTTGTCGGGACTTATGTCTCCTGTAAGAAAATACGTTTCGTCAACAACAACTAAATCAAGAAAGAAATATTCATGAGTAAATACATGTCATAACGTCATGCCTTCATTCCCAGAGTGGGGTAGGCAAAACTACAGAATTACCAACAACTCTAAAAAACTTGTTGATAATTCTGTAATCACATTTTGCTCAAGCATAATTGGAAAATTGTACTTAATTCATTTTTTCATGGTTATTTCCGGAAATTTTACAGGGTTATGCTATTTAGTTAAGCCTGACATTACCTTTACCTTTGACCCTTTGTCTGGACATGCTCTTTACTTCTTGCAATCTTTTCCTTCCCAAGGTCTGTAAAATGTCTTGTGCTTCTGGATAATCCTTCATTGCAGCTAGAACATCTTCCCGGGACAGCGAAAACAACTCCGAATATCCCACAGATCGGACATCCGCTGTACGTCTGAAATTATCAGAGAATTACAAATTAATTAGCAAGGTAAGACGTGCTGCGTTACTTATTGAGTAATGTTGTATACATTTTAGTGTCTTACTTGTTCAGTCCATCTAGATTAAGTATTCCTATTTCACCAAAAAAATCCCCTGCTTTCATTGCGGTAAGCACTCTCCCTGTTTCCGATATGACTTCTAATATACCATCTGCTATTATAAACATCTCTCTTGCGACCTCACCTGCCATTAAAAATTACAATATAACGTTATTTGAAATGACACTTATTTGTAGCACCAGAGAAATTAAATTGAGAATTCGCTTACCTTTCCTGCAGATAGAGTCCCCAGGGGTGAAAATATAAGCTTTCATCTTCAATACGAGATCGTGTAGGAATTCAGGTTGGCACTCTTGGAAAATCGTGACCTAGAAAACGTAATGGTGTTTTCATCTATCATGCTTTTGTAAATGTAGGTTTTGTCCGTTGGTTCAAACAAGTTTGTTAAACACTTATTTTTAATTGGCTCGTAACCTATATTATAATTTCAACATGAAACGGCATCTAGCTATGGTAAATTATGTTTTGCATGATTAGTCTTGTAGTTACTCGTTACTTTTTTTCAGATAATTTAAACCCACATTCCGTCGGTAACAATGAAACTTATGGTCTTAAAATTACATATTATAAATTATTGTTGAGCTTCTCAACTCGCTGATATTAGTTTTGCTCTAGTAACGACGACTGACGAGCACCCAAAAGGTAATCAGTCTATAGCTGATTTTGTACGTCTTTACCTTTTTAAGCACGCTCAAGTTGACGTGCAAGGCGAGCTCAGTCTTCAGCTTATCAGGCAGGAGTCCCAGGGCTGTGTTGATGTCCCCTCCGCCCTGTATCCTGCCACGGGACCAGGAGTAGTCGTACCAACGAAGCACGCGACGTTTCATCCCACCTGGGACCTGGAAGATAAGGATTTTGGAATATATCAACACTAGTCAAAGAACAAAGATTTGGGTAAGTATAAATCCGTGCATGGCATGAATAAGTTGATGAGTCGAGATGTAAAGTAAATAAAATTTGTATTTAGAACAAATTGTATATTGTTCAAATTACTTCATTATTTTTCAACAAGTTATCAACTTATTCACGCCAGCCACGGAAATATGGGTACAAGTATTACGATAAATGTTAAAGTTAAGCAGCCGTTTAACAAATTCTACAATTAACGTAGCAGAAATATAGGCCAATTATAGAATAAAAAACTGTGCGGTACAAAATAGAAGAAAAGTAGTCGTTAAGTTGTATGTAAGACTAACAAACAGCCCTTTGACAGCAGTAAGTTGAGCTCAGTGCTAAATTTAGGATCATAATGAAAAAAAGATAAAACGTGTTAATTCGGTAAGTAAGCCGCACATAACTAATTCACTAATTCACTGGTAAACATCTTAGCCTGACTATGCAAAATGTGGTTACAGAATTATCAACAAGTTTAGAGTTGTTGATATTTTGTTGCTCTGCCTACCCCACTCTGGGAATAAAGGCGTGACGGTGTGGTAAAGGTATGTTATGTATGTAGGCCGCACATTTACGGGTCAAAAGTCTACCTGCACTTCCCAAAAGGAGACCACTGTTGAGAAGAAGCACCAGAAGAAACTCAACAGTCATTATTTAAAATAATTAATACCTACTTATGACAACGATAATACGTAACCTAGCATTAATGTAAAACTACGAATGTAAAATAAAATTTAATGCGTAGTTAACCCAGATTTATACCAAGAGCAAATAAATAATAATAGGTATGTATGATTTCAGGAGACAATCATCTAAAATAATACCTTATGGTGCCTCATGTAAGTCTTGGCTCCATCCAGCAGTCTCTCAAACTCCAGTCTGTTGGCGTTCCTATTAGTGATGACATTGCCGACCTGCCCCACTATGGTGGCGAAAATGAACACCCCGATCAAGTAGCTCACAATAGTGAACACGTACCTGTAACAGAAATGGAAAATGTAGACATTGTAGACCTTGTTAGAGGTGAGGTGGAACAGCTACGTGGAACAAAACGGTGTAAGACCAATGAAGATAAGAAAATAAAGAAAATCACGACGGATGAAAAAGCAAAACGAATAATAACTACTCTACAAATAAAATATAAATTTATAATGTGGAAAAATAAATTAACAGTGCAAAGTTTTCGAACAGTTGCAATAATAAAAAACACCCCCAAGCAGATACAAGGTACAGTAAGCGATGCGATTACAATATGGCGGTTTCAATCAATGAAGGCTGTTCGAAAACTTTCAAAAACTTCGCGTCAATTCGATATCGATGAGTAAAGGAAAAGGAACAAATAAAAAGACAATTTCCACGAAAAGAACTAGTCACATTTATTGTCGTTACCCAAAGTTTGTCGCTGTCAAGCGAACAGCCTCCAAATTTCTGCCGCCGCCATTTTAAGTGTTATAATACTTCACATAGGCTGTTTTCTCTTAAAACATTTCCATTCTCCCTTAGAACTTACTCGGTAAAAAACTTCGGAAGGACGGTGAGTGCTGGCGAAAAAGTACGTTGGTCATTCACATTTACGATGGTGACTAGGCAGTTTTAGTAGCAGTTTCTGAATCGTGACTTAATGTAACCTTTTTAGTTTAAATATTAGATATCCCACCTCATTGGACACTTATAAAAAATATTTTAATATACAAAGAAGTACCTAGCGTAGTACATACAGGGAGTATTTAAGCTGGATGCCGCTGCTTCAAACGAATTTATTTATTTTTACTCAAGATGAAGGCACACAAGTACTCAGGTCACCTGATGCCAAGTGGAATCTGAGACCCGTAAGCATTTGATTTCTCAAGACAATAATCTCAAGACTGCAATCCTAATGCCTCAAATTCATTGTCAACTCTAAAGACCAAGACGGAATGCCTCTAATGCGAGTAATTCGTGAAGTGGTAAACATAATCTTAAGAAACTCATTTAAAACATGTATCTATATTTGTTTCCGTAAATATTATGGATCGTAATCAACATTATAAAACAGTGCAATAATAAACAGCCGCTATGTGAAATATTATATTACAAGAGGAAAACATACAAAATTCCTACGTAAGTGCGAAACGGACGATTAGTCAGATCATGTGTGTTAAAATTAATTCATTATGTTTATACCAATATCTAGAGATTCGTATACCTAAAAACGTATTAAAACTGCCCCACTTATTAGTTCATCATACTTAATACAAAGTAAAATCTCCATAAATTAAGTTGATTCTTTAATATTCCTAAACAAACGCACCTGTTTAGAATTGAATTTGTCGATTAACTTATAATGAAACAGCGGAAAAGCAACATCTTTTTGCTTGAACAAAATATGCCACTTATAATTATACTTTCAGTTTTCCCGTCTGTTTCAGTTTCTAAATTAGACGCATAAAACAAAACAACATCATTATAAAGGTAATGTCTTAGATACAGGGGGGTTATCATGAGCTATCTTTGCAGTTCTGTTTACGCTCAGGGAAAAGGACAGAGCTATATAACCGCCATATCTCTGTCCTTTACGCTGACCGTAAAATGAACTGCAAAGCTAGCTCATGATAACCCCCCAGGAGTCATTAAGGATGCAAGATAAATTCATTAAATGTAGCGGAAAATGGAAGAGGTCCTGCTTGTCAGTTTCCCCATTACTACGCTTAGAAATCCGGTGAATAAAATCTTAATGGATATGGGATAAGAAATGCTTTCACTGTATTAAGAAGTATACAGGGTGACAAAATAGCGACGTTAAAAAAGGAAATTCCGGCGTCTCATCGCTAAAGCCTTCTAAAACTATTTGAAACGTTCTTTTTTTAAGAACAAACTTTACTAATTTTGACTATTTTGCCCGTGTCGTTGCCGGGTTAGAATAGTACCACTCGATGTCTTCCCGAGGCGACAAAGGGAATAAGGGTTTGCAGTACTGTTAGGTGATGGGCTTGCAACTTGTCACTAAATACACGGGTAAAAAACTTAGCCTACTTGAGCAAAATGTGGTTACAGAATTATCAACAAGTATTTTTAGAGTTGTTGGTATTTGTGTAGCTTTGCCTACCCCACTCTGGGAATGAAGGCGTGATGTTACGTGTATATGTAGACTGTACTAATTTTCGAAATTCTAAGACCAGATTGCTCGACCTTATGCTACTTACAGTTATGTTTATTTTTTCTAGTACTCGTAGGAGATATCACATTTTGTTTTTTAATGTTTGTTAAGTAGCTAAATGCAATGATCAACAAAAACAATATTTTTACACTAAAAACTTTTATACAAACTTTGAAAAGAGAATGTAAAAAGAAGAAAAACCTACCTAAGTAAGGTTTAGCAGCTGAGGCATTAATATAAACAAGGGTAATGCAAAACGGGGCGATTGTTTAGTTATTTCATAATACCACCACGCTTTTCCCTATAGAACAAGCGTAAATAAAAAACATTACGGCTGAGTCGAGAGCACATTAGACATCATATTTATCCCCAAATTCCACCTTTTTCCTGTAATCCCCAAGGGATAAGACGTAGGGAAAATAAAAAATAAACTAGGCCGTAGGTAACATTTACCATTTTCATTTACATTCCGAGAGCCAGGAACAGGTATTACCATGGAAATTATAACATGAAACGAAAATATCTGATATCATAGAGGGTCACAACCATTAAGGATTCAAATTTCACCAAAGCCCTTTTCAGATAATGAGGGTGTTTCTAATGGCAGCACCCGGCCACCAGATGTTCATACATACAATAACATACATAAACAATTACTTGGTAAGTGTGTTTTTTTTCACGTTAAACATTTGTTAAGGAAATCAATGAGCATGATGTAGGTATGAATTATTTCGAACATTACTTAGTTAAGGCAATAATTTTACATAAAGTCAAGGACAAAAATACCAAACATTCAAATAAATTAATTACCAATTGAGTACCAGAAATTACGATTATGTCGCTTGCCTACTCCAACAGAGAAATACAAAGATTCCTAACTTTTATTTCAATTCGCTTCACGCTGCTACGAAAGAAGTAACAAATCCTGCGAGCACGTGAACAACTCAAGTTTCCCTATTAAAGTGAATGATAACTCCAATTCAGTTCAAAATTAGGCTGGAAGAAAGTTGTGCGAACTAACAGTGTCCTAAGACAAAATGGCAATTTGAATGCTAAAGCAATTTCGACCCTCCTCAGTTCCAAATAAAGTCTCATGTAAGGTTTCCGCTAAGTAGGACAGAACATCTGTTTCCCGTCAACCGTTTATTACGGAATTCACGAGGAACACTAACGATCATTTAGGGTTTAATAAAATTTCCTGGTAGGTGATACTTTTTTACCACACGCTTTCAATACGTCGACGAATTACTAATCAGCAAGCCTATTATACTATATAGAGCATTAGCAGATTTAGGGGCTTGACAACGCGGAGGGTAGGTTTTTGGAATCCCCGCGGTCACCATGTACCAATGAGTTTTTGTAACATAAGTACATTAATCGATGCTCTTACGGTGAAGGAAAAACATCGTGAGGAAACCTGCATCGATTCGAACAGCGGTGTAAGAGGGTAATTGCACAAAAGATCCTAAAACGTCCCAGTGTATCCGAAAGGGACCATCTATAAGATCAGATAAGGATCAAGGTAAACTCTAAAATAGTTTAGTTTAGTTTAGTTTATTTATTCATCAATGTAATATTACTACATAAATTATACACATACAATTAATTAATATACATACAATTGAACTAAATAAACCTCTAAATATTTCGTTTTGTCACACCCGTCATGATCTGGGCCTCTCCAATTCTATACTATCCTTATTGGAGTGGAGTAGTTGTGGAGTAGCTAATTCAATTCAATTTTGTCGTCTATAGCTCCATCGATAGTATCGATGATTCTACCAATATCAGTGTTAAAAGGGACGAGGTTACCAGTATGAATTTAACCGTTAGTTTCGATAGCAAGGTTCACACTGTTGAGATCTACTCCATGAGTTGTCCTTATCTGTCATTGTGACGTTTGAATTCGACATATAGGGCAAATCACTTTACAAAAGCGCATGGAGCTGAATAACACCATGTTCTTCTGTTTAGTCTACAAGAGAAAATACCCTTTTACCAATTGTCCTCGGGTTGGTTATCCATGGACTTATTTCTAATAAGTCTGTAGGAGTGTCTATAAATAACTCGACATTGTCGAAATACAGGAGTGAAAGCCATAAATTATAATATTGAAGGAAAATACTCGTTTTCTTGCGTCTGCGGAAGCCCTATATTACAAGTGAACCTGTGAGCTTCTATTGCTTCGCGAAACGAGTGCCCGCTTTGTCATTTAATAGACGCCAAATTCCGACGTATATAAATACCTACGAGATATTCCCAAGAGTATTGCTAGAGAAGTGAGCGCTAAAATTTTTCGCTTCCCTTAGAAAAACCGATATGTGAATGTTTTCAAATAGTTTGAAAGTGCTTCCGTGAAACGTTTAGGTTTTATTTATTATCCAATCTACTTGGGTCACAGCAAATATTATAACAGCTTGGAGTTTACGAGTTGTGTGAATTATTGACTTTGGACCCTGCCTACGAAATTACTGGTTCCGGGTTCGATCCTCGACAAGTATTTGTGTGATTAGCAAGAGCAAGAACCTTATATATGACACCGGAGATTGCACGGCGAACAACTAATTAAACCCAAGAAACGTGACCTTGAATGACGTCGCTCATGTTTTTTGTCCCTTTCTTTTAATACTAAAGAAAGGGACAAAAACTTCGCTTATGTGTTTGTCCCTTTCTTTTCATCCTAAAGAAAAAGACAAAAAACATAAGTCATTCAAGGTCACTTTTCTTGGCTTCAAGCCGTTGCTCGCCGTGCAATCTCCAGTGTCATATACAGACAGTGGCAGATAGTTGGTTTTGCCTTTGACCCGGCGATATTATATACTTAAGCTTCTTGAGCACGAGTATTCGTTACGAGTCTAGGATATTGATATTTACTATGTATGTACTTAGAAATATACAGTGCGAAAGTGAGTGGAAGGGTCGGAAGGGGGCGCCCTAGGCGTACTATTTTGAATCAAATCGGGGAAATACTGGTAAAGGGCCGAATCTTAAGTACCCGAAACCGACGTGAATGCATGACTCGATGTAAGAAAGTGGAAGAAGCGAAAGAGATTTGTCAGGATCGTAGCAGGTGGAAAGAGGTGGTCTCCGCCTACCCTTCTGGGAAACAGGCGTGATTTACGTATGTACTTAGGTACTTATTTTTCTATATAAGTATTAAATCATTATTCAGTACCTATATTACCTACAATACTGACGCTTAGTAAAGGAGCTTGTTTTTAACTAAAGAGTAGCGAAAGCAGTGTCTTAATTACGTAAGTATGTTGATATTAAAGAGATCCACAACGATTTAATCACTCATCTTGTTTTGGGCTCGACTGGAACCCTAACACTGACCAAACGCTAGTGTTGTATGCAGTCCAACATTTCAGAGAAAAAAAATATGAAG
This sequence comes from Acleris holmiana, assembly GCA_949316455.1. NCBI lineage: Eukaryota > Metazoa > Arthropoda > Insecta > Lepidoptera > Tortricidae > Acleris > Acleris holmiana. Next base: position 5,042,696 of record OX438783.1, on the reverse strand, counting down.
GAAACGGGGGTAGTTTCTTGCCAGCCACGACACTCGCACCGCCACTACCGCCAGCCAAACAGCGCTAGCTCGCAGTGCTCGTCACGCTGTGGCCGCGTCTGCTCATGATGAAGAGCTCCGGACGAGCCCGATACATGTCGAGCGATATTCGACAATAGAAGCCGCACGCGACTTTGTACGCGTATAATTAGTTTTATTATTAACTTATTTAACCCCATATTTTAACTTCTTAGTGCCAAATTTGGAAGCTCTAGACGAATTTTCTCGTGATCTAAAATAACAATAAAAAACGGTGTTTAACTTGAGATATTTTAAGATGTATGATGGAGCACCTGTACAGAGCATTATCACTTGTCGCGTTAGTACTGTCCCTTTTGCTATAATGTGTTAGAAAGAGAAAAATGCCTTCCTCCGAGGCCCAACTATATGAAGCGCCTAACCGTACCCCTGACGCTTTCGCGTCAAGGAAAGACTCCCCGGGTTCCGGTTTTCCTTATTATCTACTAACAACTTTTAGTAAACAAGTACTTATGGTCGCATGAATTTGTAAACAGCAAGAAAAATAAATATGATGCTTTGATTTGTAAAAGGTAGGTAACTTTTTGTTTTTACCTTTTTGACACTATTGAAGTTTGTACTATCCAGGGCTTTTATTTAACGTCGATTTAGCACATCTTGCATCTATATCATAATCATATTAAATAAATAAAAGCTACTATAAGTTCAACAACATTACGTTAGTAAAGAAAGATAGACTAATACAAATAGATCTCCCGATAGTTTAAGCAATATAAAATAAAATTGTTACAAGTATTTACATGCGTATATGGATATAAGGATTGACATGCGTATAATAATATAATAGATCTAACATAACTAAATTAACTATAACATTAACATTAGTGACAATTATAAGAATTGGTAGTAATAAGTGGAGTTAATTAAAGCTAATGACATATGTACCTGTAACTAACTAACTAACTAATAGTTAACGTAATTGTGACATTGTAATACCCTTACAGGGTGGCATGTACCTGCCTACACTTTGTAACCCGAACATCCTGCAAAATTGTATTGTACATGAAACAATGATTAAATAAATAAAAATAAATAAATAGTTACTACCAAATTACCCGCTAATTAGCCGTCAAGTGTTCGCTTGCTGTGTTTCCGAGTGAACACTCTTGGCAAAATAAGTAGCATTAAAGCAGTCTACCTTCGTTTGTTGTCATTATAAGTTCGGTAATTTTTCCGGTGTATTGGCTTCATTACGTAAATAATAGGTTATTAGAGAACAAAAATTAAAAGGCTTTTCATATTTTCATTTTCTTTAGGGACGCATCATTATCCCTATAACAACATTAAGAATAATCTATCTCATTCTTGAAGACATGTCATTCTTTTTATCACCATTAAACTTGGTATTAAACGTGACATAGCAAGAACTTTGTAACAAATTTGCCAATTCATAGCAACAGAGGACGACCCTTATCAAAAACTATAAAACCATTGGAGCCATATTTCATTAGGTATGGTTCCCTATTTCTTACGCTGGGCAGTTCGGGAGGCACTTTGACCTGCTGTTATTTATGATCTTAAAATGAGCCTCTTTCTATCTTAAAAGATTTATAGTGCACGGACGCCAGGGCAGTTTTCTTGTCAGATTAGATAAACTTCAGAGGATTTTGAGAACAAATATCTTGTTTGTTGTTGTGATTTGTAGAATTATCATTGTCATGGGAGTATAGGACGTATAGGAGTCGCCGTGACCGGATACGGCTTGGACGAAATGATGATGATACTGATAATTGTCACAAAATAATCAAAAGAATAAGAAGTGGGTCTTATTAGCAAAGTTTTGAGAGACTTTTTGTTTTATATATGTTTTTAGTCGTTCTTTCTTAGTTGTGTTAATACATTATCGATAAATTTATAACTGTTCCCTTTTCTTTAATAAAATAAATAATATCGCGGGACAATCTCACACAAATATATCTAGGCTTGTACTATGCACACTAGACAACGATAAAGAACATACAAGACATAGAAAACATCCGAAACTCAGGAACAATACTAGCGCTCATCAGCATCACACAAATCAGTCAGCTAGCTTCGTAGGCAGGATCCTCATACTCAAGAAGGCGGCTAACTGCAATGTAGTCGAAGCATTCTATGCTCTATTGGTAACCACATAAAATTTAAAATGCTTATATTGATGCTAAACATTTAGCCGCCTACATTGGTATGAGAGCAGTCTTGCATTGCTATGAACTGCTTTTTGAGACAAAACTCGGTATGTTTACTCTCTACTACAGTATGTAAGGTACCCTCACGATCATCAATAGACCACCATAATGGCATGGAGCAGGTACACTTGCACTTGGCATTCTCAAGACTGCAAACGCGCTGGCAACCCTGAAGATTTAATCCTACATTACAACGCAGCACAACAATGCGAAGACTGCTCAGCTGTCCTGTCTGCCTTTGAATTCTTTTTTTAAATAAATGGATTAGATTATTCATAAAACAAGTCTCGCGTTTCTTAAAATAACGATCTGTGTACTTAAAGGGTTTTATAAATCACAACGGCGAAATAAAACGGTTCATTACTCTTGCCGACGAGTTAGGGGTACAAAATTAAACTGAGAATATATAAAACTCAGGCATCGCTTTTTAAATGCCTTGATTAATGTATTTATTTCATTGTTACTCCACGATTGAAGAAGATAAAACTTTTCATGAAGTGCAAATACTAATACCTACTCTTTATTGAACACCCGAAAAAAAACACGGAACAGTACATTTCAATTATAGGTATTCAAAGTAAAGTAAGTGATCTTTAAGCCTTTTCAGATGTCTAGTGTTGATAATGATTTGTTTATCGAGGAATGTACTATCAATAAAAATGATAATTTTATGAGTAATTAGCCAGGCAGACGCTAAAGTTAAATCAATATAGGTAGTCTAGTTCACCAATCCATCATTACTTTAATATAGCCTATTATTAATGTTTCCATCCTTCTTAAATAGGTAGTCCTACACTAACCGGTAGATACTTAATTATCGGTGGGAGCATACTTCTATAGTGTGAACTCAGGGACAATCACCGGTTGGTATCCGACCACTTTACTACACTAAAGTTGCCTAAGGGCCATCTACGTTTTGGCTTCGGCTCCATGTACGCCTTTCAAAGGTCCGGGACTCCCATAGTCCCGTGTTAGGTAAAGACATACATTATAATAAATTAATAATACAAATACCCGAGAGACAGTTTCACACAAATTGACCTAGTGCCGGAAAGCTCCAGGCTTATTTTAATTATATACTCGTACATTACAAATGACTGTTCTTATTATTTTATTATTATATAGTACTTACAATTTATTTACTAAAAATAAATTTAGATTTCTAGATGACCTATGACTTTGTATTAAGTTTACCCTTTTCGGATGTGTAGAGTTAATTATTATTTATTATTTATAAATGATGTTTATATTAGTAACAAGCTAGAGGATGTTTAAAAAAAACCGGTTACTTAATTAAGAATTTGCCAACGAGCGTGACTATTAAAATTAGAATCATATTCTGTAGCCCTTCAGAGACGCACGAGGAAGTGAAGATTAAAAGTAGAATTAAGATGGAAAGATAAAATTAATGAAAAGATATTTTAATATGATGAAAATATAATGCTGAAATGTGAATTTTATTTTAAATATTTTGCTATAAAACGTTACTTATTGATGAGTGTTACGTTTCTAAAAATAGAGTTATCGCAAAATAATTTACTTACGTGCGTTATTATACTAAATTTTTTGAACTCCTGTCGCTCCCAACCTTTAGTTATTAAGTTGACAAGAAAGTAAACAGGCTGATGAAAAAATAATACATGAACTAAGGCACAAAATTGGTTTACCACGTGTCATCAGAAAGCCCGACATGTACCGGGCTCGTTACGAGCCCTCCTTAAGAGGAATATTACGTCAACCATCACGTCGTCTGCTTCCCCTCTTATTTATAATACATGATCTGACCAATCCCGTGTGGTTATTTTGGTAACATACCCACGGTTCGAGTTGAACTGCAGCAAACGGGACTTGAGTCCCCGGCGCGGCAGAAATTTGGGGCCTCCATGTGTGCTAGCACATACAACCTTCGGGTTAATCGACCTTAGAGAAGGGTAGGTTTGGCTCTAATTTTTAAACAACGATATCCTGTTTTGTATTTTTTGTTAAATAAAACTCTAAATAAATGGTAAGAAAAAAAATCTAACGCGAGAGAATGTAAGTATAATAAAAAAACTCTACTTTGTAAAAAAATAAAATAAAACATACAAGGCAAGTTTTGACCCACAACCTTCCCTTTTTTAAGATCAAATACCACTTTATTAGTGAGTGAGTTCATTAGTAACAAACCAATAACACGCTGTATATATAAAATTCATACATTATGATTAGAAAAGCTTACGTCATTATGTTAAAAAACATGGTAAGTTGGTAAAAATAAACTAAAATAGTTGCTTCACCACAAAATAAATCCTAATAATAAAAACGGCTTTACGTTTCAAAATGCGACGCGTTACCAGAAATTATTTATTCGCGAGACGAAATGTGAATTGCAGCGCATTGCATATTCATCTTTTATTCATTATTAAAGCACCTAGAAGAATTTTCACCGGTGGATATGCTGAAAGGGTCCATGGCTTATCATTGGTAGTGAAAATATTTCTACTACACCTTATATGTCATATTTCTACTAAGTTTGGATGTATATATAGGTATGTCTTTATTATTGCATTTTTTTATTGAACTTAATCTGGACATTTTTGAAATATTATTTATTTCATTTCATCAGATCAGGAGATATCATGTTTTGAATATACAGGGTGTAACCGGTGTGCTTTTATGAAAGCTGACTGTAATGTGTTGTTTTAAAGATTGCTTGCAATTATCATCAAAACAAAATTAAATAATGTTACTTTACAATTATTATTTTCTTCAACATTTTTCTGTGATATTTGTTTTTAACTTATGACAAAGTAAAAAAAGTTTTTCATTACAGTATCATATCACGAAGGTAGATATGTAAACTAGAAAACTCCAACATGTAGCAAACAACAAGTTTCAAGTTTTTAATTAGGTTTCTTGGAGAAATGTTAGTTAATGTTTTTATAAAAAGTTTAATATGGAACTATAAACAGAAATAATTGTAGCATTTCAAACCCAAAAGTTCAAATTCAAACGGAAAATATAGATGTATTCGTGTTTTCGAAAATTGTTGATCGCTTTACTCATTGCTTCTGAATTTACTCACCGCATCAGAAAATGATTACGCGTGTTATCCCCTTCACTTCAGTGAACTCGAAAACATATTCAATAATACGAAAATACGAATCTCGAGATGGAAACCTCGCTGCCTACGGACTTTATTCCAAATATAAACATGTCGCAATTGAAATCTTGTAACTTGTCAAACAAATTGTAAACACGAATATGTTTAAATTTAGTGATTCGGTAGAAATTAAACATATGCGAAATTAAAAGTTAAATGAAATTCCTGTTTTGATTCATGAGTCTATTTAAGACAGTCAAACGCATAATAATCGAATAGCATTTGTTTTCATATTACAGTCAGACATATCAATTTTATTTATTGGTACAAATTTATAAATCAATGTATCAATGTTCAAGCGCGAACAAAACCATTAAGATTGTTTCATATACAATTGAATTGTTTAGGAAACTCTGTTGATTTTGAGAGTTTTTAACGAACCTCCAATAGCATTAATCGTTAAGGAAATCCAATTAAAATTGCCAAGTATTCCATAATCACCCTTGTTCGTGGCTGCGTTTTAATTCTGAATTCCAGCGACGCCATTTGTAAATTAATTTCGGCTTGTTAACAGATTCTTTGAAGTTAATAAATTCAGTCAGAAAACTGAGACGCTATACACTTTTTTGTGCTAAAGATGTATTTGTTTAGTCGCCCACGTAACTGATGTACATATTGTACACTATTTATAAAAAAATACGACCTTATTGTATCTTTATAAAACCTTTTAAGGTAGTTACGGTGTAGGTAAAGGGTGTGGATTTTATGAAATTTCTTGTATTTTAAACACGTATATAATTATCCAACAATACCTCCTAACTGACATTTTTGGACAAACAATTTTTTTTCGCAATTCGTGTCAAATACCATAGTACGCGTTTATTAATAAAACAACGATAGGTAATTAACCATCCATCAATTAGTTTTCCTTAAAAGTAAAAACATCGGAAGCTACTATTAACTAAAAGCGTGATTTATTGTCAAACTTTTACTTTTTTTTTCATTTTAATATACAATACTTACTATTATAAAACAAACTTATAAAAAAATATCGACCATGGACACTGATATTTCACTCCGTAGACACTAGATAAGTAAGTATCACAAAAAAAACTATTACACAAAATACTTACTCAGCATTGGTCTCCGGCGTGGGCAGGTCTCCAATGGTGGTCAGAGTCAGCGTTGACCAGTAGAGGGACCCGAGGTACTTCCGAGTTAGGGTGGCGTAGTCTCCCGGACGGTGGGGGTAGGCCCAGTCACCCTGGGACAAAACGATAGGTCAGAAACATAGTAAATGCATAACTAAGCTTTCAAAGGTGACCATTTTTATGAAATTTGGGAAACTGACAAAGACAGATGCTTTTCTCTTTTCTCCTTACAAAAGTGACACCTGCTTACGGACTGGTTAAGCTGTAGCAATGTTTTTTGTAATTAAAGAACCCGGAGGGGTTTTTTTATAAGCGCTCAATTTTGTTCAACCACAGTCAATTAAGGCCTAGGCTAGTAAACATATTTGAAATCTATTTATTTTAAAAGTATTAATATAAGTCATTTCTGTTTATTAAGTTGCCAGGTTAGAATATTTAGTGCCACTCCATGTCTTCCCGTGGATGTAGTAAGAGGCGATTAAGGGAATAAGGGCTTGTAGTACTGTTAGGCGATGGGCTTGTAACCTGTCACTATACGAGTACACTGGTAAAGATGGTAAGCAGTCACCGTCGCCCATAGACAGACTTCAGCAATGCCAGTGACATAAGCATAAGCCAAGTTGCTGCCTTTCAGTGAATACTCTTTTTAAGCTGCTTATCGGAGGACATGTCATAGCGCTGAGGAAGTGTCGTGGAGGGAAGTTAATTCTATAGCTCTAAATACCTTCGGAAACAGACTGTAGTCGGTTTTGGATCCATGTGGTATGAATGAACTTTACTCCGTTACTTCAAATGTCCGTAAATGTTATTAATTAAGCGATTTAGTCCCGTGTTTAGGATAATTAGATTATTTAGAAAAAAATGCAGTTCAGGTTTGTGTGTGCTGTGTGATATGTGACTGTGATACCTAATTAATTCAGATATACATACATAATAATATCATGCCCTCACTGCCAGAATGGGGTAGGCAAAGCCACAGATATACCAACTACTCAAAAAGACTCTTGATAAGTCTGTAAACACACTTTGTACAATCAGGCTAAGATGTTTACCAGTGTATTAGTGACAGGTTACAAGCCCCTATATGCCCTTATTCCCTCAGTCGCTTCTTATGACATCCACGGGAAGACATGGAGAAGCACTATTCTAACCCGGCAACCACACAGGTTCAGATATATAGGTACCTATTTTGCCAAAACTCTTAGACGCCAATTTCTTAAGAAAATACTAATCGTTCAGCTCTCAAAATAAGTCTAAATGAAATACAAACTCGTATTAAACGGCAACATCATCAAGACTAATCTTATTCCACGAAGTAATTACTCTGGCAATCAAGTAAGGCTTTCAAGATAAAATTAATGCTGCAGAAGTTAAATTGTGAGTTCACCAGGCTTCTTTGAATGCTTAATGGCTGTAAAATACGCCCTTCAGATGCATCGTCGTTGGCAATTAAATACAGTAATATAAACATAAAGAATAATGATACTTAATAATGTACATAGCTTGTAATGATAATGTCAACAGTCCATAGGCTACGGTAACCGCTTACCATCAGTTGGACCGAACGCTTGTTTACCACCGTTGTGGTATAAAAAAAAAAAAAAAAAAACTATAAATTACGCACATGCGTGTTGCTTCTCATCTTTAAAATCCTTAAAATACACAAAACAACCCCTGGCCAGGAACCAAGGCTTCGAAATAGCCTCGTTTGTACTGCCCTCCTAAGCAAATAAGCAGTATCTCAAATTCAATATCCATAGCAGATTCAATCCTATCCTGTTGGTAATAAGGTTGCATTTGCTACAAGATTTTTGTTCGAGATACTGCAATTTGTGTTAGCAGGGCAGTGTATGAAAAAAGCGACCCGTATTATTTGACCGCGCTCTCTAAATAATAACTAATAAAACTCTTAATACTCTTATTAAGATTGTGAATTTGTGAGGTTGTAGGGGGTAATCTCTGGATGTAGATAGATAGATTTAGATGAAATTTGGTATGGAGCCGAGGAAGGACATAGACTGCTTTTTGTCCCGAATAAAATGTTATTTCCTGAGGGTATAGCGATGAATGCCTTCTACGCGGACGTAGTCGGGAAACAGCTAGTAAAGCAGTATAAGAGTATGAAGTCTAACATGTACGTACCTACCGCCTTTTTGCTTTGGACGTTAGAATTGTAATCGAAGATCATAACGATGTAAAAACATGTTAAATATTAAGCGAATAGATACTTTACCTTTCTATAAATTATTTCTGGATGAGACTTGTAGCTATGGAAGAGCGGAGCTTCCTGACAAAGGTTATTTTGTACCTACTAGGAAGTTCCAACCGTTGATGTCATGTAGAATTAAGTTTATGGATATAAAATATTTCAATTATTTTTTAATCTATAATATAAAAATAAATCGCAAAATGTGTTAGTAAACGCCTGGACTAATTTAACCAATGCTTTTTTTTAAATGTTGAAGTCCAAGGATGGTTTTTACGGTGAGAAAATTTCGAAAAATACCTGGGAAAGTCAGAAATTTGCAGCGGGGCGAAGCCACTGGCGGGCCGCTAGTTTTTTTAAATAAATATATTGTATTGTATTGTATATTCTATAACATTAAGCGTTTCAATAAATTCCATGACGAATATATCAGAAATATTCTGTTATAAGCAGAATATATTTATCCGCTCCTTTTGTAAATGACCTGAATTGAGACCAATATTTCAATTTATATTCGCTACACCATATAAGTAAATATTTATGTACAAGATTATGATTAGACATAATTTCTTCTACGTTCAAGACAAAGTAAAACTGTTAACATGGTCATGGAAGCAATAAATAAGATAACTAATCGGGGGCTGGATAAGACCGAAAGTAATGAATTATTGGACATCAGAGGATCACCTAAGGATTCAGTCAACGCTGTAAACCAGTACTTCTCTGACATTGCCAAATCTCTCGCTGAAGCTATTCCCTTAGCTAGTAACCCAACAACTCATCGATGCATCGACCTCACGCGGCCCTGTTGGTAACTCATTTGTTATATTTGAGACAGATTCGAGTGAGGTATTTTCGGTCTTATCAAACCTAAAATCGAGTAGTGCTCCTGGCTGGGACAATATTACAACTCAATTCTTAAAAGTAGCCAGTAATATTGTAGTCCCAATTATATCGAACTTAGCAAATCTGTGCTTTGATCAGGGGTTTTTCCCTGACGTCCTAAAACAAGCCGATTACTCCCGTGTACAAGGGTGGGAGCAAAGATGACATCTTGAACTATAGGCCTATATCGGTGTTACCCGCAATTTCTAAAATTCTGGAAAAACTGATAAATATTAGGCTGATTAATTACTTCAATAAATTTAATCTGCTATCAGTGGCACAATATGGATTCAGAAGGGGTATCTCGACAGAAGATGCTGTTACTGCTCTTTCCTCACTAATAATTAGTAAAGTAGGTAATAATAAAAAGTGTTTGTCGGTATTTCTAGACCTCAAAAAGGCGTTCGATACCGTATCTGTTCCCATCCTTGTCCGTACCTTGGAGAAGATTGGCATAAGAGGTACTTCGCTGGGTCTTCTTAGTAGCTATCTCCAAAACAGGACACAAAAGGTCAAATTAGGAATTCACATCAGTGATGACCACGTTATATCTTACGGTGTTCCGCAGGGTAGTTATCTAGGCCCCACACTCTTCCTAATTTACATAAACCTGCTATGTAATATGTGTATTGAGGCGGGAACAGTCTTCACGATCAGCACGATCTGCCAAACTGTATAATCTTATAAATAAGCACATTGATATTTATTCCTGTACCACTTATAAGTGTAAAAGTATTTTAACAAAATGGTTAAAAACTAAAAGTTATTTTGATATTGAAAATTTACTTACATAACCGCACACGCACGCACTTGCACACACACACACACACACATACATACATACATACATACATACATACATACATACATACATACATACATACAACCACTTATTTAATACGAAATGTTTCCTTTTACTCTTAAATTAAAATTTATATTTAAGTTAAATTTTAATTGTCAAAACTTAAGGACATAGATAGCACATGCCATGGAACTATAAAGCGTAAAGCGCTGGTTTTAACGGCTGTGTACGTCAGAGCTACGTCGTAATTAAAGTTTATCAGCGCAAAGCGCTTTATTGCGATGCAATTAGTAAGTTAGTATGCTTCGCAGAACGAATATAGATAATCTTGTTTTAGCATAGTTACATTTAAAAAGAAAAAAAACAGTAACTTAAGCTAGGTTAGGTTAGGTTGGTGCCTCTTTTTAAGTATACTAGGTACTTGTGCTAAGAGAACACCGCTCCTCATATAGTGACTTACAATTTTAGCTTAGGCGCAGGTATAGGTAGGTATAACCAGACCCCGCACATTTGGTGCCGCTGACGTAAAAGTGACGTAATTTCATATACTGGAGTTGTTTTATAACACTAGCGGTAATTTAAGTTACCAAATTGTAATATTCTAAAACATATCAATGCATAAAAAAACCACTTAAATTAAAATATATATTTGCATTGTTGTGTTGCATTTCAGTAAGTCGGGCATTCTCAAAAATGCAAAATTTTGCGTGTCCGGCTCATTAATAATACCTAAATACTTTCAGACGTTAGTGCAATATTTTTTATTGTATACTTCATGTTTTTATCTATAAGTAGAATAAACATTTTAACTTTATTATTTATTTATTACTAATTATTTTATTTTTTGAACCCTCGTTCGCCAATTACCATTGCCTGTCCGCACGCTACCTTTGTCTTTAAATCAGCTCCTCATTTTAGTCAGGAATAAGTTCAAGCTACGCCATTCAAAATCTTGAGAGACCGAAACACTACCTGTGTTATCAGATAAAAAAAAATACTATTTGATCAAAATTTATCATGATTTATGCCCCTGTCCGGCCCGAATGTATTTAATTGCCATCGCCATTCACTTTCGAAGTGCTCATCCCTAAACAACGAAATATTCGGACCTCACTAGAGCACGAGTCGCGACCTGTCAGTTGTGCCGTGGCAATCGGACATTGCGAACGTCTCAGTGTTGGTGTATACGCCGAGGATGCACGTAAGTACCTAATTACCGTAGCTTTGGTTTTCAAATTTTCTAATTCCCGTTCCTTTACTTATAAATTCGATTTCTTATAGAAATATTCTAATACTTAGTGAACCGAAAGATATGTGAAGCCTTTGTATATTACGATTTTCCAATAGTTTCAATCGCTTATATTTTTTGATATTTTTAATAAATTGTTTTGTTTTCTAAGTACCGTAGTTCTAATTACCGGTTATTTTCTAATTATCGTAGTATGGAAATATTCAAATGTTTTCAATTTTATAAACACAGTCACGAAATTTATAGAGTTTCAACATAATTTACACTAGGGGCCCATTTCACAAAAGCTTGTTATAACTAACTAAACTTCCACTTGTCTAACAAGCGGAAGTTTCGTTTTAATTCATATTGTTGGAAAGAGATTTCCGCTTGTAAGTTTTGCAGCGCCCCAAGGTTGAAGACTAATCGACTACATTTTCAAATTAATTAAGTAGGTATCATATTTATGCACTTTTTTACAGAATGGGAAAACCAAAAAAGACCAAGGAGGAAATTTTAGAGAAAAAAAGACTTGGCACGTCAGCGGCGGGAACGTATTAAAAATGACCCTATTTTGTATCAGCGAGCGAAAGAAAAGGAAAAAGAAAGATATGAGAAGAGAAAAAGAGACAAAAAGTTGTTGCCAGTTTCCATTCCATTCCATTTTAATTGTTAGGTACAAGAAATGTGCGAATTTCGATTGTTTTTTTTGATTTTTGTCTTACTTATTCGTCTCTAGATTTGTAGTATGACTTTTATTTCTGCCTACATTAAAATAAGAAGAAGATTTTAATTGTTATTTTGATAAAAAAAAAACAATGATATTTGAAGGCAAAAGTGCTCTTCAAATGGTTTTGAAATAAATATTTTGATTATAAAATAAATAGTATTTTATTTCAACGTCGATATAAGCTCATTAAAAGAAAAGGTAAAGTATACATATAAATATTCGAGTAGTTCTTTAATGTAATAGTACCTAGTTTTTTTAGTCTTACTTCAAACATTTGCCCTTTCTAATTACCGTAGCCATGTAAAAATATTTTTTTCTAATTACCGTGTCCACACAATATTTGAATCTCAATAACTCAAAAACCACTGTATTTATTCTAATGCCATTTTGATACATTGTTTAATTAGCTTACACTTGTTCATATTCAAAAGCTATTTTCAAAAAACAACGAGAAAAAAAAATGCTTATGGTAATTAGGCAGAGAACACTCGTCTCTGAGAATGGCCGAAGTACATATTTTAGTTTATATTATTAAATTTTTAAGTGAATGTATAATTAAGTGAATGACAATCAAAGTCAATCAAAGACCTTTTATATCTTATCTTCGTTTATTTTTAATTACGACAAAGATTAACTAAAGAGGTTATTATGTAATAAATAACTATGATAAAACTAATTTGAATCAGCCTATATGCAGAGTGACGTCGACTTCGTGTCAACGGCACCAAATGTACGGGATCTGGTTATACCTACCTATACCTGCGCCTAAGCTAAAATTGTAAGTCACTATATGAGGAGCGGTGTTCTCTTAGCACAAGTACCTAGTATACATAAAAAGAGGCACCAGCATAGATACTGTAACCTAGCTTAAGTTACTGTTTTTTTTTTTTTTTTAAATGTAACTATTCTAAAACAAGATTATTTATATTCGTTCTGCGAAGCATACTAACTTACTAATTGCATCGCAATAAAGCGCTTTGCGCTGATAAACTTTAATTACGACGTAGCTCTGACGTACACAGCCGTTAAAACCAGCGCTCTACGGTTTATAGTTCCATGGCATGTGCTATCTATGTCCTTAAGTTTTGACAGGATAGGGATTACTGATCATTAATTTTGTTTCGGCATTAAGTAACTTCAGTTGACCCAAGAAAAGGTAAAGTGGAGCCACTTCCTTTAGGTTCCTATTTTTCAGCCAATAGCTTAATGTTCATCTGTAGTAAATATACATTTAACTAAGAATAAGATTTATTTTTAAAAAAGACAAACGTTGTGCCATCAGCTCCGAACTAGGCTGAGTCTGTATCTTGGGACCCTGTGATTCAGTTTATGTAGGTACATTTAACTATGGAAACTCTTAAAATAAAGGATTAAAAGGGTTAAAATGCAGGTTATGGCAGATATTTGGGTCATACACACTCTTAAAAATCAAAGTTGTCTTTCCTGTAGTCAAAAGTTAAAAGCTTGTGTGCATATAAGTTTTGTCTTTATAATATGACAGGTCTAAAGCAGTCCTGACGCCGTTTATGCGGGAATGGGCTTAGCTAGAAAATTAGCCCTTAAAAACGTTAACTTTCGGCGTGTCCACAGGAAAGACGCTAACCTGAATCTGTTTATGACCCATTTGTGTATTTAAGTATATATTTCTCTATTATGTATTAGTAAGTTTATTCTTGTCTAGTACCCATAGTATAAGCCTTGAGCATACTTTGGGACTAGGTAAATTAGCGTGACATTGTCTCATGATACTTATCAATGTTTTTTTACTAGTCTAAAGAAAATCAAACTACTTGGCCACTTCACTGGAGGTCACTTTTTATCGCCAGAGACAGTCAAACACGCACACAGTCCATCTGATGGATAGTAAGTACCACAGCTTATGGACATTAGTTACAACACTTGTGTTACACGGTTTTGAATTTTAGGTTTTAAGTGTTAGGTATTTTCGAGGTTCAAAAATTCCCCCTTACTTAATAAATCATTTTGTAAAGTTTTTCTTGTATGTAGGAGAAATCCAATAAAACTAGATTTAAAATATATTTTGTTACTTTACAAAAAGCGTAATGAAAAGAGCACACAGAGAGAGAGAGATGAGAGTACATTCAGACTGTATTAGCATCATTATCCTAAGAGAACCACATAAGCAGCTTCAGAACAATAGTGACCCAATTCAAAATTTCAGCTTTAAAACTTTAAGTCATAGAGACCTAATTCGAAATTTAACATTTCTGAATTAGGTCACTATTGTTCTGGAGATGCGAATTATGATAAAGTCGGTAGTGTTCCACGATCTCGATCTAATAATCATATCGCTTATGTGTCTGTTTCTTGGATATATTACATTTTATCATATCATCTTGAGATCGTTAAACGTGAAAACATGATTAGAAACAAAATCCTCCATAGGTTTTTTAAAAAAAATGACACCTTTATCGCATGTTTTTGGTTCAATATTCAAAACCCTACGATCTTTAACAATGATTCTGGATTGACAAGTTGGATATTTTTAAATTCTTAATTCGTGTAAACCATATTTTTTATTACTGTGATTTTTAAGTCAACAGTAATTACTTGAATTTGAAGCTACCATCAAGGCCCGCGCAAACTATCTCACGTTCTTCACGCGGAAGCAAATAAAGCCTTTTCGTTCTTGTGTGGATGAGGCAGCATATGTGGCCTTTTAATGCGGTTGCCAATTAAAAATATTACTCTTCCACATTCACGCCGCACTTTTTTGAACTAACCATGCTTTCAATTACAAGTCCCAGAAGCTTTCTTTTCAATCCTATATTATAAAGAAAGTCCTAAGCGAAGAAGGATCAAAAGGATTTTCGCGCAGTACAAGCCATTAATCCCTGATCCTATATCGTTAACATTGCTTACAAGCTATTATCGAGAATATTTGGAAGTAAATGCCGGGTAAAAACTGGGAACCCGAACAGAATTAGGCTTGTTTCACACGTGTTCGGTTGGAACTTTTCGGTTGTATTGCCAAGCTAAAACATTTAGTGAACTTTAACTACCTACCTTTTTATACGCTGTAAAACAGCGATTTTTGTTGAATCTTACGATCACTGTTGCTTAATACTATTATGCTTTCCACATTAAATAATCAACTTTATCTCACTATTTTTTTCTCGAGGGGAAATCTTCGTAAGTTACCCGGTTTCAATAATGGGGACTGGAACTGAGATTACACCCACAGAAACCCCCTCGGTGTTCTGCCTCGACGCATTTAAAGTAAGCAGCTCTAGGACTTTTACATGTATACACCAGGGAGATCAGCATGATATAGTGGTACCATCATCTTATCCATTAACCACCCGCCAACCAACACTGTTCGCATTGTTGTGTTCCGATGTGGGGATAAGACAGCTCCTTAACATAATATGTTAAGGAGAAGGCACACGAGCACTCAGACAACCTCATGGTAAGTGGAATCTGAGACCCATAGACATTTGAATTCTCAAGACTATAATGCTAAGACCTCAAATGCGTGGCCAACCCTGAGGACTACGACGGAATGCCTCTATGCTAGTAATTTCACCAGTTGTCTTATCTATATATATATATATGCCTAAGCAATCCAGTTAAGGATGAGCGTAGGGGACAGAGCTATAGCTGTTATATAGTTCTTTCTCAATTGCTTAGCCATGTCACGGTAACCCCCCAGTGCTACCATTAGCTTTATCACAGCTCATCACCGGCATTTGCTTCTTTACGTTACGGTAGTTTTTTACTATCTAGTGAATAAAGTGTTGCCATAATGATCTTGTTCAAAGCGCTGGTAGATTCACTCCATCTTATCGATGTGTAAAAGACCCCTTATGTGGCCAACTTATTGAGTAAAAATTTCGAAATTTTAATTTCGCAGAACCTCAAGAATCTTTTAATGAATGATTTTTAAAATCATCACGAGATATTTGATTCTGCTTGGGTGAATCGAATAATATCGATCCTGTGTGTATCACGCCTTATCGGGTACTCGCTATATCTGCCTCCAATCGGGATTATCAATCTCGCGGCAAATGGATCTGCTGCCAATCATCTCTCGAGCCTGTTGTTACAACATTTCAGGTAAATGTGTACAGCTATATTGATTTTTACGTACTAGCTATCTGCGCAACTTTCGCTGGTTTTTTTTTCTTTCGTACAAATAAATGATATTTACATGAAACTGAGTCTATTTGCACAAAAATAAGTAAGTTTTAGGCTATTTTTAGCAATTTTCACCAACCTCTCCTGTCCTGACTTTTTTCTTCTATAGGTACAATAAAATGCTCACATAAAACTGAGTCGAATTGCATAAAAAGTTTTTAGCCAATTTTATTAAATTTTACGAACAACTTGTACTTGACAAAAAAACTTAATTCACAAAATAAAGGCCTAATGAAATGATTCCTATGAGAATTTTCCACACTACACTCTGTATAACTCAGAAGGTTTGTTACGATAGCACTTAGATACGAGTATAAGTAAAAAATATTTTTTCACTTCTCATGCTCGTAAAGTCCTGCTTTATGCTGGGTATATAGGCTGCATAAAATGGCATTTTATGCACTAGTGCATAAAGTGTTGTCGTCATCGAGACTAAGACCATTGCCCTACAGCCAGACAGACGAGGTGACTGTACTAAATATTTTTTTTATTTGAATGCATTTACTTTAATTTATGTATGTTTTGACTAAAAATAAATTAAAAGCTATTTAAAACAAGCATTCTTAAAAACATTACAAAATCAAGGTATATGGCTTGACAGTATTGCGTTCGACCAAGTTAAAAATTTAATGCAGAAAAAAAGAAAAAAACAGTTGCGGGAAAGAGGTTTTAATCTGATTTTGAACTTTTAATTAGTTGTCTTCTTCGCAAAACTTGTTGTATTACAAGATGTTATTAAAATGTCGTCAAGTGAAGAGGAAATCATTCTCACACCAAACACACTAATGCAAAAAATGCAAAATAACTTATTGAACAGACATTGCCGCCTAAAGCGGGAAAAAGATTTTTTAGATTATCACTGTACCACCATAAGTCTTGGATAAAATGGTGTTTTATGCCCTTGTTGTACAATCTACTATAGTGATACATCTTTAAACTAATACATTGTATTTATATTGATCATTAACCGTAAAATCATGCTAACAGACAGGTAAAGGTAAGGCTCAGCATAACTGGCTCAGATGAAATGAGTGACAAAATGTTCAAAAATTTCTACGCTGAGGTCAAACTTAATAAAATAAATAGAAATAGATATCTTACACACTGATCTAGTCCCACACTAAGCTCTAGCCTTGTATGATTGGTAGTCAACGATTCACATACTAATATAGATGATGTAATATTGTACCTTCGATACTTGGATCCGTGTCCGTTTTTCTGTAGAGTCATGGTTTAAATTGTTAACTTATTGCGCATTTCTGATCATCTTGCCGGCGCGGTCCACCTGACGGTTATTGGGACTCGTTTGGTCATGGAATTATTCCTAAAATATGTTATTTAACTTAGTATATAAAACGTTCACAGCTTGACCGTCTGACTTTGGGGACGTATATCTTCTTGAATATATGAACTCCGCGATGTCGCGGGCTTCCAGAGTGTTTACCTACATTTTTCCTTTTGATTCTTGCTACTTTTATTATTATTTCGGCATTTAAAGCAGATATTTTTCACTTTTTGTTTATTTTCTTTCAACTGACAATATTGTTGTTTTCATTGTCTTGATAACGGGCAGAGACAATATCTTAGGTTTTATACTGTAACATGGAGTTAATATTATTGTTTTCCATAGAATTAATTCCTGGCATGTGTAATTTTGTAATTTTATAAACTTAGAACTTCCAAATTAAAAAGATAGAACACCAGGGTATATAAAGGGTGGCTCAGACTAGAGCCATTCATTCTTTCTCCAGTTTCCGAGTTGAAACGTTAGAAGTCGGCCTTGTGCGGGGCCAAGTCAGGCCCCGCACCTCAAGAAGCCTCTATCTCCACACCTCGAACTCGTTCCTGCTTGCTCCGGGACCGTTACTATCTCCGCACCTCAAGAAGCCTCTATCTCCACACCTCGATCTCGTTCCTGCTTGCTCCGGGACCGTTACTATCCCCGCACCTCAAGAAGCCTCTATCTCCACACCTCGATCTCGTTCCTGCTTGCTCCGGGACCGTTACTATCCCCGCACCTCAAGAAGCCTCTATCTCCACACCTCGATCTCGTTCCTGCTTGCTCCGGGACCGTTACTATCCCCGCACCTCAAGAAGCCTCTATCTCCACACCTCGATCTCGTTCCTACTTGCTCCGGGACCGTTAGTATCCCCGCACCTCAAGAAGCCTCTATCTCCACACCTCGATCTCGTTCCTGCTTGCTCCGGGACCGTTACTATCCCCGCACCTCAAGAAGCCTCTATCTCCACACCTCGATCTCGTTCCTGCTTGCTCCGGGACCGTTACTCGATCTCACGGGCCTCTACTCGGGCCTATCTGCTACCACACTCCTACGAAGAGGAGCGTTGCTGCCATCGTTACGCACTACTGCGCAAGTGGTGTTCACTGGAGCTCTCTTCAATCGTCTACTTCACAGAAAATAACTACTCTCTGCTATCTCCCTGGTGTTGTTAGGGACCTATTTAATTAGTTAGTAATTTTATACTGGTAATTCTGTGTAAAGCTAAACAAGTGCTCAATAAGTAACCCTGACCCTTTTATCCCTCTCAACCCTCTTTACGTACCTGGTCTTCCGAGCCTTCGGAAGGTCAGGTGCCTCAACAAATTTCCTCCGTCTGTTATCTGGTCTTCCGAACCTTCGAAAGACCACGTAACACGACAAGGAATAGATAAAAAACATCCATGACTGTGGAAAAAATACTTTCCCTTCAATCTTATCACACAAATATTTGCCCATACGGGAATAGAACCCAAGACCGCTAGCATCGCAGGCGTCACCAAAGACTCAACTAACGTCAAGAAGCACACAAGTTGACTTAACTAAGTTACACTAAATCTAGTTAATACCGAGAAGAGCACGTAACTAACCCGCGGCGGTAACCGCTCGTAGGATAACTTGGTCTATTATACAGTTAACCTCGGGCTTCCGTTCAATGAAACTTGTTAGAATTCAACTCTGTGAAAGGTAGAATCATAATTGTTATAAAGTTACGTAATGATGTTCATCATTGAATTTTCAAAAATTAAAGTTATAATTCTGCGGATGCCGGTAGGAACTAAGAGGAGGTTCTCAAATTCGTCAGAATCCTTTTTTTAGGTCAAGATGATTTACCGTGCCGTTAAATATTTGTCCGAAACTAACCATGTTAATGGATCATATAATATGGTTTGTGGATAAATATATTTTCAATAACCTAACCCAACCAAACCAGCTTATGGAACACTCCAACCGAAATAGGATTGTCTTTTTAAAAATACCTCTATCTGCACAATACAGTGCACTGTACAATTATATGTTTCGTAAAATAACTGACATGTTAAGTTAATGACACCATATATTTTTGAACATCTTGTATAAGCAAATGAAAACGAAATGGTAAATAAACGATTGATTTTTTTTATTTATTAATTTATGTTTTACTAGCGACCCGCCCTCGCTTCGCTCCGGATTAAAATATTATACATATAAACCTTCCTCTTCAATCACTCTATCTATTAAAAAAAACCGCATCAAAATCCGTTGCGTAGTTTTAAAGATTTAAGCATACATAGGGATATAGGGACAGAAAAAGCGACTTTCTTTATACTATGTAGTGATGTGAAAAATACACCTTCAATATTATTGTATTCACGTAGTTCTTCAGTCGAAGTTCTTTCTCTTTACTCCTCGTATATAATAGAGAAAAAATCAGACGAATGTTTTAGCAGTACTCGACTTTTGTAATATAATGTTTTCTACTTCAAATGATAGAAAACGTAGAAATTGACCAACATCACTTTTTCTAGAAAAATACCGAGAAGTGAAACACGTTCAGTTATGTTTGTTTAGGATACTCTAAGGCTTTCGAGGAATTTATAACTTTTGGGGTTGTGACATTTTATCGTAGTACCGACGCATGTTTCTTAATAGAATACTTAGTAAATTATTGTTAGCATTTTTTGCTTCTATTATATTTTGTTAGTATACCAACGTTAGGGTGCATTTTATTGCACATGCATTATACAGGGTTTTAAAATCTAGGGCAGATATTTCACGGAGTAGTAATAATATGCACGATACGATAAAGCTCGTGGGAATTTAGTGGAAAAACCTTGAGAACTTTATAACTCAGCTGTCAATAAAATCATTACTTACGCACTTTCCAATAAATGCCTACAATTTTAGATTGCTGAGTTTCAAAAACTGTCATGAAAGATCACTTTCTTTAATTAAAGAATCATACAATTGGCCATGTCTTAAGCATTCTACCTACTCATATTGAGCCAATTTTGTATAAAAATAAAGAAGTCTAGTATTCAATGCGGTACTTGAGTGGACATTGTTTTCTCTTAAACAACTTGTTTAATTTATTTTGTTACTAAATGTAACGGATGGATCTGATTACTTTTCACAGACGCGTCCCATTAAAACGATATCAGTTTAATGGGCATAATTGTTTTTAGCGAACGATGATTCCGGGAATATTTTGTTTTTGTTGGTAGATAGGTTTGAGATATCCTTCAGCATTTGAGAGAATTGTGTTTAATCTTAGAATTTGAATAACTAGATCAAAAACCTTGGAAAAAAATTACCAGCGCTTCCTAAGAGGAGACCGCTGAAAACACCCTTATAACTAACTAGCTGTTTCCCTCAGGAACCGTCCAATTTTTCGGGATAATAGTACCCTGTCCTTCCCCGGGACTCAAATTATCTTCATACCAAATTTCATCTAAAGTGGTTCAGAGGTTTATACGTGAAAATGTAACTAACAGAGAGAGCTACTTTATAGTATTAGTTTAAATAACTTTGAAATCATTAGAGAAATGCATTATATTAAAAAAGCTTCATTCATTAAATTAACATGTTTCTTATTTTCTTTTCCCACACGTGTTCTTTGTGTTCTTTGATTATTTTAATATACGGGTGGTGCTCACCGAACTCCTCAGCTTTAGACAGCTGGAAGGCAGGATGTGGTTGATGAGGCGCCAGAAGTTATTCCAGGCGCAACCGAACAGGATAAACACTAGTGTTCTGCTCACCTGGAACCCTTCAGCCTCAGACAGCAGGAAGTAGAAGCAGCCGAACCAGTGAGCCAGGATGAGCAGGATGTGGATGAGGTTGATGACGCGCCAGAAGTTGGGGTACACTGTGCGGGACTCCACCGTGTAGTAGCAGCTCACTGCACGGTACACCTGGAGGGAGATGAGGAGTTAAAAAAAAATCCCAGCTCCCGTATTTATCGCGGTGGATAAAGCATCTGTCACCCTTGTACTTGCGTAATATTCGTCAAAAAGTGACGGATGCGGACGGCTTACAAATATACAAAATAGGTGATAGTAACAAGCAGTTAACCTTACTAACTGGCATCAGTGTTGTCATCATTTATTGCGTGACTACCTTTAAATTATATTGTATTAATCAGTAGACTAATCAACATCTGCAAAAAAAAAACTATCACGAATTTACTTAGTTATAACACGAGGAACCGGAATTGGAAAGTGTTTAATGAAGTTTGAGGTTTAACTTTTCCCAAGTAGAATTTCATTATTATTTCAATTTTACCCTTTCAAAGAAAAGAAATTAATATTCATGAAGTTCAATTGCTTCTATCAGCTATTATTTTAAAACGTACCCATCTAATTTTAACCGTTTGTACCTTTCTTAAATAAATGCGGTTTATAATACATATTCATGAAGAAAACTAAAATGCTTCTTATATAACTGTACTGACAATGAGTTAAATTTACAAAAATCGTCCTACCAAATCATAACGATAAACAACATAATAAAAAATAATTCTCACCGCCAATAACTCTATGAGAAATTATTATTCCAGCGCCAATCAAGACGATAGAAATTCAAATTGGACGCCTTCTATTCGCCAGCCAGTTATTGAGTATAGACTTAAGAATGCTCAAGACAGGGCAATTTCGCGAACGGGCCAGATTTATTCAGCCCATTATGGCGGTTCACGGCTCCCCCACTCCAAATCCCTGCTTATTGGTCACATTTGTGGAAATTCGGTAAGAGGGTGAATATTTGAAGATGTACATATTACGCGGCGATTAGTAAAGAACTATTTAAAATTATATTAAATAAATAAATAAATAATCACAGGACAATGTCACACAAATTGACCTAGTCCCAATTTAAGCTCTAGACTTGTACTATGGGTACTAGACAACGCTAAACTTACTTATATAGAGAAATATATACTTAAATACATAGAAAACATCCAAGACTCAGGAACAAATACTCGTGCTCATCACACAAATATCTGCCCTTACCTACTTATTAATCTAAACAATGATGGTTTTTATACAATTTATAACTTTGGCTTTATAGAATAATGTATATAAAATATATTAATTGTAAATATAAATATGATTTATTTATACTTAAAGTCGTTAAATCTCACTACCAGTCGTGTCCCAAATCCCAAATTTGAATAGTCTATGTTAAAAATAATACGGTATTATGCTGAAGATTGTATGTTTATGCAATTATTTGTATAATATAATAGTGGTTTTAGTAAACGTTACAATTACATGGCTTAAAGAACACTTTCAATTTTTTTTTATCGCTTATAAAAATGTCCCAGAGCCTGAAACTCACTACCGTTCGTTACAATATACGCAGCTAAAAAAATACTTCGCGCCTTTTTTAAACTGTCAACGATCAAAAGCGCCGATCGATGGCAATTCCGTTGGCGACTGGAGTGAGCCGCACGCGTTTTTAGTGACTTCGCGCTGAAATTAATACCTAATCACAAGTCGGAAATCGTTTTGGTCAGATATTTTTCTCCACACCATTCGAGGTTTCAAAAGTATGTTTTTTAGAGATTTTTATACAAATTCTATACTAAAATATGTACGATTGGGTCGCTTTTGCATTGATAGGTATATGTGTAATGTTTTTAATTTTTTTTTACTATCTTTAACGGTGACATATTGACTAATATCTCCTTACCATTTTCATAATTACCATTTTTTACCATTTCATTTTGACGAATGGTAGTGAGAATGTAGAAATGGTAATGAGAATCAGTATAATAATTGTATACTGTTTAATGAAAAAAAAACATGTAAATAATTAATAAATTCATCAGCAATACTGGAAAAAATAAGTACATAATTTTTAGGGTTCCGTACCCAAAGGGTAAAACGGGACCCTATTACTATAAGACTTCGCTGTCCGTCTGTCCGTCTATCCGTCTGTCTGTCACCAGGCTGTATCTCATGAACCGTGATAGCTAGACAGTTGAAATTTTCACAGAAGATGTATTTCTGTTGCCGCTATAACAACAAATACTAAAAACCGAATAAAGTTAATATTTAAGGGGGGCTCCCATACAACAAACGTGTTTTTTTATAGATAATGGTACGAAACCCTTAATGCGCGAGTCCGACTCGCACTTGGCTGGTTTTTTGTTTTTGTTTGACTTGACTGATATAATTTATTTTGAGTTAAATATAGTGTTTTGTAGTTTTAAGGGTTATTTGCAGTTGTTCGCAATGCGAACTACTGGGATTATTTTCCCAGCTGTCCGCAATAATAGTTCATATTGCGGACAGCTAGAAAAAAATTGCAGTGCAAACAAAGCGTACGAACAACTGCAAATAACCCAAAAAAACTAAAAAAAACTATATTTAACTCAAAATAAATTATGTCAGTCAAGTCTAACAACCACAAGAAATGTACTATTGGGAATGGAAATTCCCAGTTGTTCGCACCGAATGTCGAGGGTGCAAACTACTGGGAATTTATTGCCAGTAGTTGTTTGCAGTGTAGACACTTGTAAAAAAAACCCAGTAATTCGCAGTGCGAACAGAGGTGTGCGGACAACTGCGAATAGCCCGTTTTATTTTAAGAATAGACTGATTCATAGCTTAAGCATATCTCAGAATTATAAAGCTTCCCCATCTGGGTCGCTGTGATACTCTTGCATTAAACAAGTTAATAATAATGTTTAGAGAAACAAAGAAATCCTGTGATTATTAATAAAGTTAGACTTATTGTATAATAATATACTACGTTGTTATACATTTTTGTAATATTAAGTACGAACATGTTTGTGAGCTAGTAAACAAAATAATATTTCAAGGAAAATTATTGTTAAATATTTTATTACTTTTATAATAGGTAGATAATTAAGTACTTTGTTGGTTATTATTGTGTAAGTATAACCTAATTGTCAGTGCCATAAAACGTTAGTGATTTTTTTGTTAAAAATATCTTTAAGTATTTGATATTTCAATCTTGATTTGAACTTCCGAATTTTAAGTTTCCCCTAGTAATTTCTAATGAGGAGTTTAAGATGATAAAAATGTTTTTTTTTTGTGTAATCATTGTCAGCCTCATTACCATTTTTGAAATTCCCTTAACAAATTTGTTATTTCTCACTACCATTTCATAAATTATCCTTACCATTCATCCGTACTAATTACCATTCATAAAATTCTCATTACCGTACGTATTATTTCTCACTACCGTTTGCAGAAAAAAATAAATCTGAAATATATAGATATATATTGGTGTAATTACTGTCCCTTTTGCTTTTACGTATTATTAATACGTTGACTCGTAAGTAAAACCGATAAAAATCCACATCTGAGTCGATATTTAGTTTTTTTTCTTACACCTCCAATATGCTCATCTTCAAATATTCACCCAAGAAGTTGGTTTTGCGTCAAATTAAATTCTGCAGTTGCCTGACTTTTTTACGTTATTTTTATTTTAGGACTATAAATAACTTATTTGTTCTTAACTTAATTTTAAGCAATGTCACAATGACGAATGCTGTCGAAACGATATGATTCACAAAGGCTTGGGTCTTGACACGTATTTGAACCCGGTGATAGCCATGATTAATATCCAAGAGCTGTTCTGATTATGGAGATCTGAAGGCCATCCTCACCTCCTTTTCGTTAAAATAGATCTCCTGTGCTTAAATACCTTTTAGAAAGTACAGTAAACATTTTGCCATTTAGACTCTGTCTGAAATAGGACATTTAAAGCTGGGTCCACATTTGTATCATTTTGTCGTATCGTATCTCCATCGCGTAGCACCGACGCAAAAAGATCGCGATCGCATAAGCGTATGTACCAATATCGGTAACTATGGACGTGTTTTGATAATGTATCAAGATACGGAGTTATTATTTGATACGTGATATACCGTGATCCACCTCAAGTCGATTTCTCCGATCATCAAAAGGGATACGGCGTCGTGAATTATGATACAATACGCTGCTACGCTACGGCTAGTATGGACGCATTTTTCACTCGACGATAAAGATAAAGTAAGCCTACCTACTTACTTAGGATACGCATGCTCCCAGTTTAAAATTACTTATTTCTAAACTTACCTTAAAAAACCTAGGGAAGCGAAGCATAGGGTTGACACCGATTTTAAGTTGCAGCAGATCCAGGGGTGTCAGTGAAATGATGTCCAACAGAAACGGGCGCGAAGACATGTAATGCATCGCCAACTTTTTGGAGTCGTATACCTGAGAACATAGTTGAAACCGTGAATTTTGAAAATAATTAAAATAGCCTTAGATGTGTTCTGATATTACAATTGGAATTAATCATAATGCTAATTGATTAAGATGCTTAGACATTACATACCATAAATTTTCGTATCAACTTTAAAACTTAAAATTAATTTAGTAACAGAGAATAACAAACGAGATTACTTAATAAAAGTCTTAGAAATAAGGAAATGGGAAAGAATGAATTTAAAAGTCAAAAGATGCCACTGGTATCTGTTTAAATTTAAAATATTTTTTATGAGTAATTAAATGCGCAAATTGAGAACACCATGACCACTTGAAAGTATAAAACCGCTTTCATATCATAGAGCATTGACGTAAATAAGCTTAAGTTAATTCAAAACGTTGTCTATAACGATATTCTTCTTATACGCTGTGTTAAAGTTGAAGGACCAGGTTATTGGCCGGCTTCAAAACGAGGGTTTCATAAAGTAATAATGAAGTGGTCAATCTATAAATGAGTGTATTATGTATACGTACTGAAATACTCGTATCATTAACCAAGGGGTCACGGATCGTTAAGATGTCATGCCGTACTTGGAGACATCTAAGAGAAGATTAAGTCGTTCTTCTTCGGGGTATAGTTTTGTTATAATCAGTGATCGGGGAAAACGGTGCAAAACTTTAACAAAATTTATATTACAGCCATACTTTTTAATATTCTTATACCTAATCCTTGACTCTGATATAGAGTTAAACTGAGCACTATGTAATCTGTCAATAATAATCTTATCTTTCAATAATAATCTTATTTTTCTTGGTTGTAAGTTGTCCTTTATGTCAGCTTTACAAGTTTTGTTAAAGTTTTGCACCGTTTTCCCTGATCCCTGGTTATAGTTTAGCTCAGAGACTCTTAGTACTGTGACTAGGCTGTAGCCTGTGAAGTTGTTCAGTCTGAATTTATTTATGTATTTAAAATTATTAATT
Organism: Acleris holmiana; assembly: GCA_949316455.1. Classification (NCBI taxonomy): domain Eukaryota; kingdom Metazoa; phylum Arthropoda; class Insecta; order Lepidoptera; family Tortricidae; genus Acleris; species Acleris holmiana. The sequence goes on along the minus strand of OX438783.1, from coordinate 5,015,746 downwards.
AATTATTAATTATTATTATTAGGGTCGTTCTACCTCGACGAACCTAGTTGAATTTTTAAATTATGTTCTACGTCGGATGGACAAGCGAAAGCAGGTTGACGTGATCTACACTGATTTTGAAAAAGCTTTTGACAGGGTCGATCACGTCATCCTTCTCCGAAAGTTGTACAGACTGGGTCTAAGAGGGAACTTGTACAGATGGATAACCTCTTACATCTCCAGGAGACAACAAGCTGTTGTCGTCGGAGGTCATAGATCGAACTTTACATCCATCCCTTCAGGTGTCCCCCAGGGGTCAATTCTGGGACCTCTTTTGTATGGAGTTTACCTTTATGATATATATACGGTCTTTCTTAGTAGCAGGTTCCTCTTATACGCTGACGATAAAAAAATATATTCACATATATCCACTACAGAGGATTGCTTAGCAATTCAATACGATCTTGATAGACTTGCGCAATATTATAAACTAAACAGAATTGCCGTTAATCTTTCAAAATGCGTCCAGATATCTTTTACACGTAGTCCTCGACCATTAAGTTTTGTTTATAATATTGACGGACATCCTTTGTCACGAGTTGATTCAATATGTGACCTAGGTCTAACCCTAGACTCTAAATTGACATTCGAAAAACACGTCGACACTGTGGCTGATCGGGCATATAAGAATTTGGGATTTGTTATGCGTATTTGCTCGCCTTTTAAAGACCTAGGTTGCCTAAAGGCTGTTTATGCTGCTTATGTCCGTAGCATCTTGGAATATGCGAGCACCGTCTGGTCTCCTCAATATATTATTCACATTGAACGAATTGAACGTATTCAACGTATTTTTATCCGCCATCTAAATTTTAGGCTTGGAATAGGACATTTAAATCTAGCATATGAATCTGCTTGCAAGCGGCATGGTTTCCTCTGCTTGCAAAAGCGCCGTCAATTAATGGACATGTGCCTGCTGCATGATATCGTCAACGGCCGACTGGACAGCCCTGAGCTCACGGCGGAGCTGTCTTATAGCACGCCAACATTCCGCTCGCGTCACGCTAAACGAGTACTGTTTCACGTCCCCTTTGCTCACACTAAATATGCCCTGAACTCACCATTGCTACGCGTGGCTAACACATATAATAAAATATTTAGTCATTTGGACCCATTTTCTTTATCAAAATCTGCCTTTAAAACAGCAGTAATAAAATGTTGCACTTCATAAATTATTTTCGGGTACTACGCACACACACGCAAACACATACTCACAAACGCGCACACAACACATACACTCATACACACTTTTTCAAACACGCACACACGCACATGTACTTACAAGCGTGGCTTTTTTACCTTTTCTTTTGAAATATTCTTCTTTGTTGTTAACTTAAGTTTGTTCTATTACTTGACTTGTGGTTTGCATGAGCACAGGCAGCTCTTTTTAGTTTTTAATCGCTTCAGTGTTGTTAAATATGTTACCTGGTTAATCTGTGGATATCTATAATTGGCTTTGTTTGCTATTTGGTGTTATCGGTTTTATATTTTCTGTATTGTGCTGTTGATGTCCTTAATAAATAAATAAATAAAGGTAGTTCGTTAATTATAAAAAGTTTAAATAATAATAACATTATTTTAGACAAGAGTGTCCCCAATCCATCAGCGAACACGTCAGCATCTTGTACCTCAGACAGAAATTCATTTAGCAGCGCTATTGCCCTGGCCGTTGGACAGTTCCTGGCTCTACGAGTCCTTAGTCCTGGTAACGCAGCGAACAACTGATGGTGGCGGCGCGCACCCTCCCGTACATACTGTTGCGGGACGAATAGAGTCAACTGCCCTAGAGCCAAAGGATTAAGTATTTATTCTATTTTGCAAGAGAGAGCAGTAATGTGCAATCAAGTGCATCTTTCGCCTTTGGGTCAGGGTTTCATGTCCAACCATGCTTGAAAAAAAGAGTGATGGTAACAAGAACGGGTAATAGCCGTACATCCTCTTCTACAAGTATCAAGAAAACCTCCGCTGGACTCTCTCTACAAGCAGACGATACTTAGATTCCAGAATAGGACGATTGAAGAAATACGACTCACAAACAGTTACGTTATTGCCTCTTGGTGGTGGAATTGGCCGTAAGGTCCAAAATAGTACATGTTTAAAAGAATAAAAAGGGCATCCTCCAATAAAGTATAAAGTTGCATTTTAAGACCTTTCAAATTACTATTTTTGATCGAAGAAGTTTAGCAGTTTATTCAAATCTGACGACCTTTTAATTCCTGCCTGACTGTGCTTCAATAGGGACGGAGCGAAAGTTACATTGAAGTAAGCCTGTGCAAGTAAGTTTTGAAGATCCAAAATAGCGATAAAATCATGAATTATAAAACAAAAAAAAAAAAATAAGAGATACACGAGGAATTTAAAGACACCAGAGAGGAGGGAAAGAGTGATGGCGCGTAAAACAGAAGGACGAAGTAAACGAGAAGGAAATAAAAATACAGAAAAGACAGGAGAATAAAGGATAATGAGCTTTTGTATTTTCAGTTGCTTTGGCAGTGTCATCATCATCAGCATCACTTTAACCAAAAGACGTCCACTGCTGCACACAGGCTTCTACCAAGAGGTATGACCACTTGCATTTTCCGAACTTAAGCCATGTGTCTTTGGTCCACATTGTTGAAGATTTACCCACAATGCGTCATCTGGTTCACGAACGCCTCTTGACAATTTTGAGAAACCATCGGCCATCTGTCATGCGAGTTATTTACCTCACCATTTTGCCACTTAATACTGTTGACAGCGAATGTTACTCAACTATATATAGTGCTGAGTATCGCTGTCAAGAGGAAAAAAGAAGGAAAGAGTGAGAGAAATGAGAGCCGCATAAGGAGGAGGAAAGAGTACTACTCTCATGATTAAACCATACTAACCATCAGCCCCTGCTCGAGATACCCGGTGCGGAACTGCACCACCAGGTCGAGTGCGAACATGGCGTCGCTTATGCCGTCGCACGCCACCCAGAAGTAGTGGTACATTACCTGAGGAACACAGAACACTTTAAGAACCAGATATGGTATGATAGATAGCACACATAAAGGTTTTTTAGTAAAAAGGCAATTCATTTTTTTTAAATTAGATTATATTCTAATTAGCAGGTGGAAAGAAGAGGGACTGTGATTTATGTATGTATTTTTTAATAAAATCTTACAGTAAATATTATTTGGTTAAATTTAATAACCACATAATATTTATATGTATCAAAATTAATAACGAGACCCTAAGCTAATCTAGGTAGCATCGTGCTGACGAAAATCGTTTTAAGCTGTGAACATTTCTAATAATAAATTCTTGGTAATTTCTAATAATTTTCGCATATAAAGAAACATTCTCAATGCTCTCAAATGTTTCCGAGAGGTTTGTTTGTAGTTTTTTGAGAAGACTTCCTAACTTCTGGGCGTGTTCTGCAACAAGCATATTGCTAAATCCAGGTAACAAGCCAAAAAAGAACCAAATCAAGAATGATTGAAAGACTAACAAGTTCCTTATTAGATTTAAAGTTATTTTAGCATTTATTTTCAAAATCGGGGGCATAAACAGTCAATACGACCTGTAGTCAACTTACCTGTAAGTTTATTCAGACATCGAACGAAAACCAATTGATTACAGGAATACTCAGAGACATTTTAGTGATAATTTTAGCTCGTTATTTTTTCAAACTTATGTATTAAAATCGCCACTGTTCTAGTGGCGACTGAATCGACATCACTTAACTGATTCTGAGTGCGGTCGTGTATTCCATATAAACTTTGCTTTACATAGCATCTATGATAGGGCGATACTGTGTAACTTATATATGTAATTAGAAGCAATATGCACCTAACTTAGCAAGTCAGTAAGGTTCATATTGCTCCTTATTTAATATTTTAGTTACGCCTTCTTGCGATATCGATTGGTAGCTCTAGCAAAGTATGTATTGAGTACAATGATATAAGAGTATAGATATGTTACGTTCGTAGCGTTTGAAAATAGACAAACTATTAAGTTCAATTGTCTCACTAATGGATTATGGACAGATACGGAAAACACGAGGGTAAAAGAGATAGCTATCGTCGACTCGTTTGGCGTAAATAGAGCGAGAGTGGTTAATTAATTGGGTCTTTTATGAATCTTCAACTTGGGCGCGGCAGTAACTAATCTACTTCCTGTTTATATGACATGTAATATCATTGATTGAGTAGTAAAGTTTATTGAACTCTGAAGACAGTCACAAAATAAATCAGACAAAGTGCAAAGTAAAGTTTTGATTTAGTTTTAGATGTGAAGCTATTGGACCGTGTGATAAGAAAGTTAGTGACAGTTGGTTTGATTCCCGTTTTAGACAGACATTCTAATCATAATACAGACATTGCTTCTTTGTCGTAGTCTTGTTGACGTGTTCTTTTTAACAATAGATGTAAACAGAGGTATGTAATGTTATAAGTTAATCACTATCCCTCTTACTTATAAACGTGGAATAACCATGGAGTATCTTATGCCATGCTTTGTCCTTATTTTGCATCTGACAGAAAGTGACAAACCATGGCATAAGCTACTCCACGGTTATTCCACGTTTATAAGTAAGGAGGTACTAGTTAAACTTATGTTTATAATTATGTATCTATATATTTGCCGTTCAAAAAGGGCAATACTGCAGCCTCCTTGTCACCATCAGCAGCGACAGCGATTTGGCCCACATTTTCTACCTACCTATAGTTAGTTTAGTCAATTAATTTAACGAGCTTAGTTTTAATATACCCTGTGTGGTTGCCGGGGTAGAATAGTGCCACTCCATGTCTTCCCGTGGATGTGGTAAGAGGCGACTAAGGGAATAAGGGCTTGTAGTACTGTTAGGCGATGGGCTTGCAGCCTGTCACTAATACACTGGTTAATATCTTAGCCTACTTGTGCAAAATGGTTGCAGAATCATCAAAATAAGTCTCTTTGGAGTTGTTGTTCTGCCTACCCCACTCTGGGAATGAAGGCGTGATGTTACGTGTAGTTTTAATATTAGGCATTGATTAGTTTTTTGTCCTAGTTTAAGTTGGTACTAATTTATATTTCATAAGTGAATGTATTTGTTTTTACAGTTATGAAAATAGACAAAAGCATTTTATTTGTGACAGCCAAGGGCCTGACACGCTTTGACAGATAAATATAGCCTTTTGCGATTGCTGTTAGAGGAAAAAGGAAAGACTTTGTAACTAACCACAGTGAGGCAACACTGTTGTTTAGTATACAAACTCTATTTGTAATAAGTAATAAAGAAGCTTTATAAAGGCTATCGTGATGGGGGAGCATCTGTATCTTATACACAAAGGGTAACATCATAGAGATTTGGTTGCAGCGCAATCTAGCGGTTATATCTAGAACTAATTACAATACATTGTTGCGAGGGAAGGATTTAAGTAAGCTACGTATTGAACATAGGCTAATAGTTGACACAGAAAGCGTTAGATGGCGTTTATATTAGTAATTATTAGTAAGTGAAAAGCGACACCTATCAACATGTCGAGTAGTTCACATTAGTACGCTACGCACCGATAGATTGCACTGGTGATGATAGGCCTTCAGGGACACAATTAGGGCTCCTGGATAATCTAGGTATTATGTTAAAACCATTTAATGTTAGTTAGGTGTGATTTCGAAAACGAAAACTCATGTTCTGCGTTCAGTAGGTATAGTTCGAAATCTCGAAAAACACACTTTAGAAGATAAAAACTGCATAAAAAATAGTATAAATAAGAGAGGCTCGACCTAAGGTACCGACCAAAGGAATTTGCAGAACAAAAACAACGTTATTACTAATAAAGCGGACAAAAGAAAGTGGGCGGAAGTTCTTCTGTCAACAATCCATTTCCGGGATCTAGAATATTCGCGTGGTTCTAAAATATTCACCGCTATTAACATACCATCTGTTGTCAAATAGAGTACAACTTCGTGTTTTCCATATGTTAGTGGCGCACTGTTATTTGGCGGCGAGTGGCGTTACTTGTCGTTACAACGTTAGTTAGAAGTTCAGCTACTTCGCGACAGGGCGCGCTACTTTTTGTTTTTGAGCTTTATGGTTAAAGATATATACTGCCGTGCAAAACTTAAACAACAGTAAGTGCAAAAAGTAAGTTTCGATAAAAACGCAAAAAATCCTTTCAAATTACTTTTTTTCCACTTTACCTACGATTGTTTACAAATGTTTGAATGTAAAAATAAAGTATGAAAGACACAACATATGATTACGTAAATAAAATTATTTTCAACGTGTCCTGAAATAAAATATTTGGATTTTTCCAAATTTGATACATTTACTGTGCCCTCTGATAGATATGAAATCGTAATAAAAGCAGAATAAAGTGCAGTAAAAAATCGGGTTACTGTATACAAGACTAGTACACTCATTAAGACGGTGCTGATTGCATGCTAAACCACAGTATCATAGGCAATTTACTGTTATTTACTTAGTATATGTCACTATAGATTCTTCGGGTATATTAAAAATAATACACGATAGTTAATAAAAAAAACTGTAATTCTAGTTAAATTTTTGTGTAATTACATTACACATAATAACTTATTCTAAAGAAGTAACTTTAATTAACAATGTATCACAAAATCAGACTTTGTAAGGCACTTTATCTTATTATTTATGTTAAATACTAAGTACATACTCTTATTTTATACTAATGGTAATGGCACATATTAATGAGATCGTTAGAAAAGTATTAAAATTCAGACTTTTTCGTCGCGTACACTACTCACTTAGAAAATACTAGTAAAAAAGTTTATATAAGGGGCCACTTGCAAGAATAATTCTAAACGAGCTAAATATTCTTGCGTATTATGTACAGACACATCAGATAAGTTATCGTCGTCCACTCCGTCTGTTTGTCTATGAATTCCAGAATCTCTTTGCAGTGGTCCCTCATTTATCATTCTGATTTCTTCATCCTCACCATCCTCTCCGTCTTCTGCAGAACCTCGGCCACTTGACCCTGATTGTTCGGAACCAGATAGTTCGGATGTGATTGCGGCGCCTCAATTTGAGCTAGCCGCATGTGGACCATAAGGAGAAATTTCGTCGTACTTAGGAGGGGCAAATTGATTCCCAGAATTAACAGCCCCTGTGCTCCTGATTGGTATTGGTTCTAAGGAAAGTCGTGACGCCGCCTGTGGTGGCGTAAACTCTTGTGGCGAGGATGGGAAAAGATCATCACTTAACAATAAATCATTAAAAATAACCTGGCAGCTCTCTATTTCAGATGATCTATTTTGCAAATCGGTTATTTGTACAGTAGTTAGTTCTGTTAATTGCGGAATCGCTGGCTGGTCCAGACATTACTGTGTTGTTGAAGTTTCAAGGTCAAGTTGCAAATCTTCTGGGCTAACTATGGGCTGCATATATTTCGTAAAATCATATTGGTGTACAAGATCAAAGGAATTGGCGTATTCACTTTGTTTCGGAAGTGGCCAATCAGCGGTAAGTTCTTCATCAAGTCGTTGCTTTTTTGAATTGGATTTACTACAAGTTTAGTACTCCTTTGACTTTGAGTAGTGGTAAAGTTTTGTTTGTGGTTACTTTGGCTGGGCAATTCATCGTTGTTTTCTAAACTTTTAACTATGGCTTGTTTTTGTTCTGCTATTCATTTTTCTGAAAACAAAATAACAGACTTATATAAAAACTTTTGTTTCACATCAATACTTAGATAAATATAGAAATAGGTACATAGGTAGGTAAATACGTTTGTGTCAAACTAGGGACCCGGCCAGTGTTTCACACGAATTACGAAAAGTGGTAGGTATTTGGGACAATCAACTATTCTTTGAACATTTAAGTATGAATTATAAAACACTGTTAAACCAAAGCCCGGTATAAACTATATTTTTATCAATATATTCACTGTCAGTAGGTACAAATGAAAATAAGCTATACAAATGAGAATAACATTTTTGCAAACCACTATTTTCATACAAAACTGGGGACAACATGGTCCACTACTTTACCAGTGAAGGAAGACGTTTTAATTCTTTAATAAATATTATCTACGGGGTTATAGAATTTACTGTTTAGGTATCTGTGTAATAAAACACGCACACACACAAGAAAACCCATTTAGTTTTTGTTTTTACTTAAAAGCCTTACAAACTTGACAAAAAATGTGTACAAAGAACAATAGTTGATTGACCCATTTTCATATATCATACCTACTTTAAAACAATCGGACTATACGTTATAGGAAACTAAAAAACAATGTTGAAACCGGTAATATAATTAGAATTAGTAAGTTAACTTTAATAAACCAATTGAGAAAGAAATAAAGACAAGAATTAATTATTTATAAAAGCAAACTAACAAAGAACTGATTTGATAAAAATGAGTATCTGGAGTCGGTTTTTAATATACCTTAAGTATATTGCAAAAGAAATGTTATGTAAATCGTTATAATAACAAACATTTAGGTACTTACCTCGACGGTCCACGTGCTCCGTGACGCCAGACGGTCTGCTTCGCACAACGCGGGAACGCGTCTGAAGACCAAAATCCGATCTAATGCACAGTAACTGCTGCCACGGCTACAGCACAACACATTTGAAAACAGTCAAATTACTGTCTAAACCGCAGTTAGTTAGTGCAGTACTGTACTTTAGATTGTATGATGCTATTGTATTCGGGACCAATTTACCACTTAAATAACAGTATAAATATTGTTACTGTGTTTTACGTGGTTTTTAGGAAATGGTTGATAAGGATTAAACGAATTAAAATAAGGGTTTAATATTTTTACTGTGCTTTAGCTTAGTAAGTTTGGTACAAAAAACCATAACATTGGAAATACAGTACAATTATTTTAGTACATTTATATTTTACTGCATTTAAATCTGTTTTCGGTATAAAAGTTGACACCTCTTCACTGTCTAATTAAGGTTTAAAGTTGTATACTGTATTTTAGTCAGTGAATTATCAAAATTCGTAGCCGTAGTCATTTTTACGGCACTTTAGTTAGTGTTATTAAAATTATTCACTGACTTTTTGTCATTTACTGTAAGTGGAGGCTTCGGTTTTCAACTGTTCCCATCGTCGAAATCATAATTCGAGTACACACAAATCTGCGTCTTGTTGTACTTATTCTGCCTCACAAAAAAACAAAAAATTGCAAAAGTAGCACTTACTGTGGTTTAGGATCTGCACGGCAGTATAGTTCACTTTCGAATGCAAATTCGTGCTTTTTGGAGACTTTCCTTTGATATCGAATGCATGCCCATATAAGGCAATTTCTATTATTGTTGCGCAATAACAGGTACGGATGAAAAAGGGTAATCTTGTGGAATTTCTGGATTTTTCCACAATTACGAAGGTTATAAAAGGGGATGTCAGTCGCAAATCGGGGTCCAGAAGATCAACAACTGTCGTCAGAGAAGGGCTTCCTCACGTTCGCTTAAATCGATATTTAGGTATTTTGCTGTTCGTTTACGTGCTTATTATTTACGTTGTGTTAAATTCGCGTTTGTTTTTATTATCGTGTTACGTAGATTCATTTGATCATAGTTTACAGTAGGAATACATAGTCACGGTATTTAACGGAAATAGAAGTGCGTTACGTTTACGGTTTAATTTATAACGTCGGTCGTTATAGTGCTTATTGTAAGGATACATAGCCGCGGTAATGAACGGATAATAGAAACAAGTTACGTTCACGGTTTAACTTTAACGTTGTTTATAGTGTTCATACCTAGTGAGATTCGGGGTCTATTTTCCTACAGCTGACGTCGGAGAAGGGTTCTGTCGTGTTAGGGTCGGCGTCGCGTAGTTTATAGTTATTTATCTAGGTATTTACGGTTCGGTTACGTGCTTATTTTTTTATGTTGTGCTAAATTCATGTTTGTATTTAATATCGTGTTGCATTCCATCTTAGTCCTCAGGGTTGGCAACGCATTTGAGGTCTTAGGATTATAGTCTTGAGAGTTCAAATGTCTATGGGTCTCAGATTCCACTTATCATCAGGTGGCCTGAGTGCTCGGGTGCCTCCTCCTTAATATAAAAAAAAAAAAAAAAAAAAAAAAAAAAAATCGATTAATTGATTATAATTCAGTATAAGGCTGCATAGACACTGTATTTAACGGGTAATAGAAGTGCATTACGCTCACGGTTTAATTTCTAACTCATTCATTTTGTAGTGATGATTTTATATTGTAAATAATAATGTTTTCTTACGGTTTTGTGCGTGCGGGTTATTAAAATAAGATTCTTTTCGGGTTAGGTTTGATACATAATTAACTTCATTATTATATTATTCAAAGGTTGAGTTTCATACATTTAGTTGCGGTTTTAACGATTTGTGTCGATTTTATTTTAGTTTAGTTGGAATACCTACAATAAAATACGGCTAGTTCAAAGCATTTATGGTTAAAGTTAATTGTTCAAGTTGTTTTAAAATACGGTTTCTTAGTTTCGAAATTAATAGGGATCGTATATCCTCGGTTTATTTTATGAGGAAATAGGTAGTTTTGCGTTGCATTTGAGTTATAGTCGCGAAGATTTTGTTTATTCGTTTTATTTAATTGTTAAAAAAAATTAGGAAGTTTATTAGGAGGGAGCCTAACTTTGGAGTTGCGGGTGGACTAATTCTTGGTTGTCATTAGTGTCTAGCGCGTTGCAAAATTAATAAATTTAGTGTGGGATTAATGTGACAATTTCTTGTGGGGAGGTTGTTTTGCTATTTGTATTAAGCTAGATTAGCATTATTCGCGCTAGAACTATGACTAGACAAACAGTGTGTCTGACGAACTATATCTAACTTATAACGGTGACAAACGGGTCTGGTTCGGAACTATTAAATTCTAAAAGAGCCTCGGGCAAGCCCAGATGATCTTTTTACCAACACAGACATCTGTATAAGAGCCCACCATACTCATTGTCATCCTTGAGTCGTAGCTGGGTCCACAGGTTGGGCACGCAATTGCACCAGTGAAAGCTTTGAGGGTTTTGAGTATTGGTTCCCCATAAAACTTTAAATATTTATATGTTATATACACAATAGGGCGCCTTACTCTCACGTCTTGGACTGCGGTCTGTGAGGGGGGAGGTACACACAACACGAGTGATTAGGTTGCCTACTTCAGCCGACTCAGCTGAACTTTACAGTTTATCTTAGGGATGTTAGCAAAATTTGAGGATGGTAAGCCTCCGGTTTAGCTTAGAATAGGCCTAAAAAGTAGAGTTAGGGTAGATTCAACTGTCTAGGGAATTAGGGATTTAGGTATTTAATCAGTAGGATTTTATTTAGGAATAGTTTAGGATGCGCTAAAAATTAGCCTTTAAACTTGTTAACGTTTGGTCTTGTACTGCCACTGCATATAAATAGAAGTTCAATTTAATCTAATAATCGTCATAAATATAGACTTTGGGGATTTAACTATACCTATTTTCATAGGATTTTATTCTGAGAAGTTCTCAGATTACCATGTTTTATTTGACCATTTGTGTTCATATAAGTTTGACAGGAAGTAAATATTTCCAGTTGTAGACTTTCTGCATTTGGTAAAATTCAGGTAATATTTATGGGTTGGACTGTTTCTTCTTCTACGGCTGTTGTTTTCTCCGTCATAATACTGGGTTACGACTCGGCCGTCACTGTCTAAGGGCATCGGCTAGTGTTTTGCGGTTGAAACATCACGCCATTCCCAAGGGAACCTAAAGTGTAAAAATATACACGTAACGTTGACGCAGGTCTCCCCGTCTATATTAAAGTACCTACTTGTATTAATTAAATGGTTAATGACTGGAAAACTTTACTGTAATGAAATAGAAATTGTTATTTAAACATAACTAGGAAAACTACCGAGTCACGTATTCAACCGTCACTGTCTAAGGGCATCAGCTAGTGTTTCGAAATTGAAACATCACGCCATTCCCAAGGGAATCTAAAGTGTAAAAATATACACATAACGCTGTCATAGGTCGTTTTAGTGAGGCCAGACCCCATCCAAAGAAAGGACTAATTTGATTTTAGATTTCAGTTCAAATAATTATTAAATACCATAGTACCATACCATACCATACCATAAGAGTAGTGAACCTAAGATCAAATAGGTTCTCGCTGTAACCGGCCTCATTTCAAGGTAGGGGTTTAGGTAGGGCAAATATAATTATATTGTTTCTCTTAAACATAGGTAGGGAATAATATTACATGTTAGGTAACAGCTAGTAATTAAATATTATTAAAGACATTAGATAAATTAAAGGGTCAGTGTAGGTTAATTAGGAGTGAGGTTAATAAAGGAACGGTAGTCATAGTTATATTTTATAATTTATAAATATAGGAAAATCATTAGGGCTTGTAGAATTAGAAGAATTCCAAATCTGACTATGCTCCATATAAAAGACATGGGTGCTGCGGTGCAATGTAGGATTCTGACACTAGACGATCAAAAGGCCAAATAAATATATCAAATTAGAATATTCTATTCATTAGGAGCTCTATTCATAAAATATTTAAATTAATATTAAGATAAGTATTATAAAGAATTAAAATTATTTAGTAGTCGACGGGGGGGTGGTTACAACTTCCATGATCTCTATCACCGACCGGCAATTTTTTCAAAGTCGGATTATAGGCACACTTCAAACTGTAAAAAACAAAGGGGGCCAAATAAAAACCGGTCAAATTGTGTACTATAATAAATGTACATTTTGACGTCATTATATCTTTCTCTTACCCCTGGTCGCTCGATGTCAAATCTATAAATACTTGTATATACAGTATCTATCCTGAGCCTCTATTCTATTGCGTTATAACGATATCGCGTTTGCCGTGTTTTAGAATCGTTTATGTCACAGTCGCCAATATTGTAAATGACATAAGAGTTATCAAAACGTTGACAATACGGAAACACGTCGAAGAGGATGTCGTTATTTCCGTGTAGAATCCCAGCCCTGTTTACTGTTTTACTCTACTCACTTGACATTTGCCGAATCACTGCGTATGTCGCGGTGGACCGCCATTAACAAAAGAGAAGAAGAGTACTTTATCTATGATGGATGACAGACAATCTAATCATAATGCAGGGTAAATTTTTAATAGGTGCACAAATTTCAATATTGGCTTCGCTATTGTTAATCAATAACACATGTTGTGTTGTTTTTACTCTAGCTTTAAAAATATTAGAGATATTGCCGATTCAATGATTCCACTAACTTAACGATATTCATGGACCTTCTAATGCAGGGGTCCGAGGAGAGGGGAGTGTTGTTAAGTAAATTAATAAATGAAATTTCAAATTTAGAATATCAATACAGTGTATCGCATACCTACAGCTTGACAACCCATGTCATCATTTCTAGTGTGACTTTGTGTCCACACGAGAAGGTAAAAGAGAGATATTTTGAAACATATTTTTTTTTTGAACTCGTTTTATTGTCGTAATATATTATATTAACGATACGAAATCATATGTTAAAATTTGTGCACTGATAAAAAATTACCCTGTATAGATATTCATAGCTACTTTTTCGTAGATTTGTTGACTTGTTGTTTTCAATCTTAAAATGAAAAAAAAGAATTGTTGATAAGTTTAACACTATGATTTTAAAGAATCGTTTCGTCACACGTGTCAACGTAATTCACATATTGCTTTAAGCTGGCTATTTATTATTTACTTCCACTGAGTGGGATTTTACGAGAGTTTCAGATTTCAGTGTTCCCCGGGAAAGGAGTGGGAGGGGGCTTATGTAACAATCATGGCGACGGTTTATTGTCCCGCGGCGGGCGCCGGCGATTGCGTGTGACCGCCACGGCAGGGACAGGACACTCAAAAAAGTAAGTTAGGGTACCTAAAGTGCAATGAAAATGTTCATTATTTTTGTACCTTGTCATAAAAAATATATAAATATCACAATGTCACACAAATTGACCTAGTCCCAAAATAAGCTCTAAGCTTGTACTATGCGTACCTACTAGACAACGATAAACTTACTTACATAGAGAAATATATACTTATATACATAGAAAACATCCAAGACTCAGGGATAAATACTCGTACTCATCACACAAATATCTGCCCTTACCGGGATTTGAACCCAGGGCCCTAGCTTCGAAGGCAGGGTCACTACCAACTAAGCTAGCATGTCGTCAGAACATACAAACTTTAAACTGATACAGGCACGATTTAGCCAATGACATTTAACCTTTTCGACGCCAACGACCCGTATATCAGCACCGCAGGTTCAACGCCAACGACTGATATATACTGTTGACGTTAGCTCTGGTGTTGAGTCAATGGTGTGTGAGTGACAAGTTTTGTATTTGGCATAGCGTTGAAAAGGTTAACGCACGTAGTCAGGTTTTGTTGTCAAAATTCGATTTTGCTGCGAGCGTGACACAAAGTAACTATTTAATATTTTTTTACAATGTAAATTTAGTGGTGGTGGTGCCGTGTGGGGGTGGGGCTTTGTTGCTACATGTGGTTTAATCTATACCATGCTGTATCTCTTGACCTTAAGGTAATAAGCTAAGGAAAAACAGTTATAACTCACGTTTTAAAGCCAGAACGGTCCGACATGTTTCGGACATTAAGAGTCCTTCATTAAGCGATGATTGCGTTTCCGATTCGAAACATATAAACTGCGTGCGGCGTGCGTTTTTTAAAACTCGGAAGAACATGTTGGACCATGCTCAGTGTAACGCAGTTAGACAAACAAAATAATATCCCGAAAAACAATAAGTTTGTATGGAACAAATCAAATCTACTTACTCGTGATAGTTTTCCTTTGTTATTCGTAGTTTTCGCTGTAGGAGGGGGGGTTCACACAACTCAAGCGAAAATGACAGTTTTCGATTTCAATATTTCATAAACGGTCACCCAAATATACGTAATGCTTTTTAACAGTTATCCAATGATAATTCAGTCGATGTTATTATCAAAAAAATATTTATTTTACATTTGCTTTAGATATTTAGGAGGTACCCGAAACATTTTTTATTCAAGATAAGACTTTTTTGACAACACGGTGGCCTAGTTGGGAGTGACCCTGCCTCCGAAGCCAGCAGTCCTGGGTTCAAATCCCGGTAAGGGCAGATATTTGTGAGATGAGCGCGAATATTTGTTCCTGAGTCTTGGATGTTTTCTATGTATTTAAGCATTTATTTCTCTATATAAGTATGTGTATCGTTATCAAGTTAGTACCCATAGTACAAGCCTACAGCTTAGTTTGGGACTAGGTCAATTTGTGTGAGATTGTCCCTTGTATTTTTTTTTCCGCGAAATTTAAATTTTTACTAAGTATGCCAATATTACAAATGAACTCCAAAGAGGCATTATTAACGTAACACACATAACCATAACTATAAAACAACACAAGACAACAACAATATAAGACTACCGTCTGTAAAATATTTCGTCGGTGAAATTGCAATACCGCGTAACTAACAAATTGAGTAAGTTGCAAAATACTGTTTAACAAGTAAGTTACTGCCTTACTTACTTACTTGTTAAGGAGTATTTTGCAACTTATTGAGTTTGTAATAAGGAAGATTTTGTAATAAGGCCTGGAATAAATGTATTCTATTCTATTATATTTGAAAATAAAACCATCATTTTGCTATTTTACGCATTCCCAGACGAAAAAATCATTGGGAATAAATGTTATCAGACTTATTTACCAACGTGTCAGGAGTTTAAAGAGGTCAATCCGCAGTCGGTCCAGTTGCTGTCAGAGAGGATTTTCCCGATAATCAGGCGTGCGTAATCCGAGTTTTGATACTGTTCATTACTTACGAGGATACAAATCTATTGAGAAATAATGACCTCCACGGCTCTAACAATTCCTGGAGTGTGTAATTTGGGACAATCCATACTGATTTATACTAATCCTACTATTTATTAATTTATGTAATCCTCTTAATATTATAAATGTGAAAGTTTGAATGGGCGATACGTTGGTCTAGTTGGGAGTGACCCTGCCTCTGAAGCCAGCGGTCCTGGGTACAAATCCCGGTAAGGGCAGATATTTGTGTGATGAGCGCGAATATTTGTTTCTGAATCTTGGATGTTTTCGATGTATTTAAGTATGACTTCTCTATATAAGTATGTTTATCGTTGTCTAGTACCCGTAATACAAGCCTAGAGCTTAGTTTCGGACTAGGTCAATTTGTGTGAGATTGTCCCCTGATATTTATGTTATATGTTTTTATTGATGTTTGTTACTCAATCACGCCAGAACGGCTGAACGGATCTAGATGCCATTTGGCACAGAAATAGATTATAGACTGGAATAGCACATAGGCTACATTTCATCCTGAAAAATTGGACAGTTCCCGAGGTAATAGCGATAAATGACTTCTACGCGGACGTAGTTGCGGGACACAACTAGTTTTATAAATCTGAAAGTAATTCTGGCTGTCTGTTTGTTACGCTTTCACGGATAAACCGCTGAACCGAATTAGATATAACTTGTTACGTATAATAGTTTGAGTCCCGAGGAAGGAGGATTTCAGTTATGATCGAATAAATGAGTTACGAATGAATGAGCTACTTTTTTATCTTTGTCGAGAATTTAAAATCGGGATTTAGGTTATTTTAAAACATTATATATTGCTATTTAATTTTAAATTTTTGGATGTGTTTTTAAGGTAATGGATTGATTTTGAACTGAAGTTTATTACTGTTCTTTTAATTTTATGAACAAGGTGTTTTAAGAAGCCGAAATTTAAAACTATTTTTTGTCTATTTTCTATAAAATTTTACCAAGTTCATAATTTTTTTACACAAAAAATATAAAAAGGTGGTAAAATGTAATTCATACATTTTTTAGACAACTCTTACAGCAATCAATTGCTATTTTTTCATACCTTTAAGACGTCAAAACGATTCGTGAATATGCGATATTCTAAACCTCTTACAGCAAAACTCACGAAACAGTGGCCGGTTTCAGGTCGATTAATCAAAATTAAATAATAAAAACAAAAAAGTATTTCATACATTCGTTGAAAATCGAAATTATCTTTCGTGTTGCGCATTAAAATTTGTAAAAGTAAAGTATTTCAACAGTAAAATCACGTCTGTAAAATCATGAAAATCAGCGAAATCAGCAAAATTTCGTGTACGGCCTCTTAAATGCGTGACTGAATTTGGGAAGTAATAATTACTGAGCCGCTTCATTTAATCATATCGTACTTTCTATACTCCTAGTGTTGTAATGTAATTGTTTGAGAGGTGTTTAGATTGTTGGAGGTAGGTCTGCGCGCATCTTCATAATCTGGTTACAAAGCTAGTATTTTTTAAAATGGAATTTAGAAAACAAGACTTGAATCCTACTTATTATTCTTAATATCGTGCGGAGAGTCAGATTTTTTGCGCTAGTGGTTTTTACTTAATTTCTTACTTTTTACCATTAATTGTTCAAATTGTACTGTGAATTTGTATCCGACTAAGAATTTAGTATAATTGTTTCTTTTAAATACTGTTTTATCTTTGTTTCATTGACAATAAGAACATCGATAAACATTGTTTGATGCACGTGCGGAACTGTCTCCATAAACAGCTCGGGCCACGACACCTCGGGGCTCGAGTAAAATGACATACCTACTTTCCGCACTTAATATACTCATAACTTTCGGTGTCCGAAAAGTAAAGGTACGTAGTACCTTCATCATATGTGTCTGATTTAGGTTTTTAGGGTTCCGTAGTCAAACTAAGACTAAAGTTTCGCCATGTCCGTCCGTCCGTCCGTCCATCCGCAGCCCAGCGCAGAGACTCTTAGTACAAGAAAGCTGTAATTCGGCACGAATACGCATATTAGTCACGCCAATGTGTTAATATTATACGGTTTACCATAATAATATAAAGAATAATTCGATTCTACTACTTTCACGGGACGAGCAATTGTCATGCCCTTTCTCACTTTAAATTGCCGATGGGTCATTAGATAACACGAATGGAGGCAAATATGATATGGGTGTTTCAACTAAACCCAAAAATATTCCTGTTTGTCTCACACAAAGCCTGTAAGAAAGGGATGGGGTCGGTAAACGATCTAGGATATTGTATATAATAATAATTTGTTTATCTGGGTCATACAGATATGAACTGAATTTACTCGACGAAATTATGATTGTCCTGTTTTATTTGCCGTCCGGTTCATGTAACGAAAGAAATGTAACGTTACAAATAAATGTTTTCGGAATAAGCACATTCATTTATGTAGGTACCTAATGTATTTAATTCTATGGATAACTAAAATCAAGTAGTTTAGTCAATATACTGTTAGGAAATGAGATTGTATATTAAAGACACATACACATAATATCTATGCTAACCGCAGAAACATGCCTTTACCCCCAATCCAACCAAAGATCAATAGATTTGTGAATTATTTTCTAAATTTAGTACCTTTATTTATTCATAATTTATTTATTTTTCAGTAAACCTATATTTAATTTTCTATCAAATTAAAATTAAAAGACACAAGTTTCCAAGTCACTTTGCCATAAAATCAAAGACTAGGTCCTCAAAACGTCTCGTTCAAATGTGACGTCTCGTTAACATTTGACATTTGCTACATACAAAATGTGTCAAATTTTAACGAGACGTTTTGAACATAGGAACCCAGGGTTAAGGTACATAATATTCGTGCTAATAATACAAATATGCCTTTATAATCGAATCTGAGACCACTAGCTTCATAATATACCAAATATACTGTTCAATTGACGAAGGTGTCACTAGGTCGCCACACCAGCCCCCCTTTGAGACCGGAGGTTGATGGTGATGACGTGCAGTCTGTGCGTTGAAAATGCCGCTTGCAAGTGCCAGTAGTGGATGTCTCCAGTAGAGCTCAGAGCCGCGTTGGCGAGCGCAGCAGGAGAAGAGGAGTGGAGTAGAGTACACAGTGAGTGTACCTGCTCCATGAAGTACTCGTAGTAGGACGCAGTGAGTCGCTTTGTTGAATGAGAGTATCGTACACGCTGTAGACACCAGGCATGGAGATAGATCAGAATGCTAGTGGTGCACAGTGCGGGTGTCTGGCTTACTGTAAGACTGCGTCATAGTTCTTAAAGGTCGTCCAGGTTGTCGTGGGTCACCAATGTAGGAGGACAATTACGTCGGGGTCACCAATGTAAGAAGAGAGGACAATAGAGAGATCTCTCTCCAGGCAGGGGTTATGCCTGGGGACCGAAGTCCATTAGGATAAAGCTGGAAGTGGTATATAAGTCAACCGACTGAAGAAACTTCGTTAGTGCGATGTAGCGCACCGTCAGATTTAGTTGCGCTGTCTTACGCTGGTGGCGCGCTGTCGAGTTGTTTGTTACAAGTTGTCACTAGGTGTCGCTAGGTCGCCACAAAATTAAGTAGTGGGATGGGACGTTTTTGATTGTAAATAGCATTATAGTGGAATTAAATGTAACCTTAGCTGGAATAAATAAAGACAACTCGTAAATGTTTATCTACAGGTTTCCTATTTGCTTATTCTACTATTTAAATGTTACTTTTTTTTGTCTACGACTTTGAAAATAAAAAAATTCAGTAGTTATACGTAATTAAACTTTGCTAGTAAAATAAGTGAATTAAAGCTGTAGGATATTATCAACCGTGATTTTTGGTAATGGGGCGGTACTTGAATCTGTCTTTTGTTTTTTTGTAATTAATGTAACAATAACGGACGTCATGCATTAAAAATACTTATAAAAAGTTAAATTACCTTTTGCCATTTTGGTCACTAGTAATGACCACCTAATATTTGCGTGTTTTTGGTAACAGAGCCATCTAGCGTCAACCACAAGTCCTAAATTTATTTGTAGACGAAAAGAAAAACTAAAATAAAATAAAATAATTAATTCATATTGTTTTGTCTATTTTAGCCCTAAATTTGTATCAAGAGACAATCTTACACAAATTGACCTAGTCCCAAACTAAGCTCTAGGCTTGTTTGGGTACTGGACAACGATAAACCTACTTATATAGAGAAATACATAATTAAATACATAGACAACATCCACGACTCAGGAACAAAAACTTGCGCTTATCAAATATCCGCCCTTACCGGGATTTGAACCCATGACGTACTAACGTGACGTCAAAGAATAATCAACTGCAAAAATTACGTCTATATAATTTTTAACCTAAATCTGTGCCGTAAAGAGTAAGAACAAAAGGAGTTAAATTTGTGAAGTAGAATCGAAACGTACTCGTATGTATAAAACCCAGAACTCAAAGGCACCCTTTATAATAAGGTCATCGTCACAACAAACGTCTAAACGAAATCACTATCAATTTAAACAACAGGTAATTTCATTCCCTTCTTTACCTTTTACTCAAACTCTCCCACACGCCGTTCCCAAGATAACTTTAAGTTCTACAAATTAACTTCATACCTTTATTACTTCTGCTTTACGGTTCAGATTCGTTTCTAAATTGTTTTACCAGGTCATGTGAGCGCTGAGAGATGTCCCAGCCCAAGTGGCTCCCTGGGGAGTATTTAAGATCCCACTATCGTCTTGTATTTACTTAGATGCTGTCTTGGGAAATAATGAAAGCTTGAGACCTCTAGAAACCTTACACAAAGGACTTAACCAACATTTAATAACAAAGCTAGATCCAACCTCATAAAGTCATAACTCAAATAAGGTCGTTTATACATTGGTATTTGTGAAATTGTGCCCTTTTCTTGGGAGTGAAATTCTCATAGTATTTGTGATTTTATTTCGTGTTTTAAAGAGTTCAGTGTTAGTGTTTGTGTTGTTTTAAAGTTTGGATGAAATGTTAAATGAAAATTTACAGTAAAGTCTATTTAAGATCGTTGATTGTTGTATGATTATCGAACTGTACGTAGACGAAACATAAACGTGGTGAGACTACATCTCGACCAAGGCCTGTATTACGGGTACATTCATTGCGATGAATAAAGCATGCGCCACTCTCGCACTGTACTTGTCAGAAAGTTACGGATGTTATATTCACATTTAGTCACGTGATATACAAGGCCTTAATAAGCCCCCAGGATCCGTATTATGGTCACCTTTATAGAGGTGGATAAAGCTTCCGTCACTATCGCACTTAAACATTGGTCAGCAAGTGACAGATTGACCATATTTACCTATCCACATTCACAAACACGATCAAAAAGTCCCACAGCATGTCATGTGTGGTTTGTCTTTCTTTTGTCGATAATTCAACCGATTTCATGTTTGCATTTGTTTATTATATTGACGATAGTATTATAAACTGGCTTATGTCTGTAACCCTATCCATTTCTCCCTCGGGAACCATCAAATGATCCGGGATAAATACTTTGTGTCAATCCAGGATAAAGACGATCACGTGTGATTTAATTCAGTTCCGTTTTTATATTATTTATTTTTTATTGATAATGGGTTTTCTTTTGACTAACTCTTGCTCTCGGAGGACGATTTTTAGACGACGATGAAGCGAGCTCACCCAGAAGAAGCCTATTCACCCTAGCTACAAATATGTCTGGATTTAGCCGTTTAGGCGTTCGCACATACATACATAACATCACGCCTTCTTTCCCAGAGTGGGGTAGACAGATCTATAGAAATACCAACAAATTTTAATAAACTTGTTGGTAATTCTGTAATTTTGCACAATCCGGCTAAGATGTTTATCAGTACATTAGTACTACAAGCCTTTATTCCCTTAGTCACCTCTTACGACATCCATTGAAAGATATGGAGTGTCACTATTCTAACCCGTCAACCACACGGAACATGGCGCATAGGCATTCATGACGCGAATAAAACACTAACACCTAAGTTTCCTAAGAAACGATTAATTTCAAATATTAGTATGATGGTTTTATACCTGTCCTTTTTATGGCAAGGAGAAGGCAAACGAGCGCACAGCCCCCTGATGGTAAGTGGGACCCATAGACAATTGCATTCTCAAGACAACATCCTTAAGACTATAATCATAATAGTGCAAATGCGTTGCAGACATCGAGGACTGAGATGGAATTCGTCTATGCTAGCACTTTCACCGGTTGTCATATCACCACACCGGAACACAACAATGCAAACATTGCTATTTGAAAGTAAATTAAAGGATAAAACGGTTATAACGATCCGGACAGACTCCACATACAGTCAGATCATTTTTCTTTACCATCCTCTTTTCTTTTTCTCCATAGACCCTTTTCTACAGGAAAAGGAAGATACAAAGAAAAAACATTTCAATAGCATAACAACAAAAAGATTACGTAAGCACTTAATAGGTGACCAGCTCAGAAAGATGCTGAATTTCAGCTGGAAAAATGAGTTTACGCGAAGAGCAGTGCCGTGTGTAACATAAATAATTATGTACATTTGTTGAAGTGAAATTCGATAAAATTAGAAGAAACATTGTGTACAGTTAAAGGCAATATGAAAATACCAAAAATACAAACATAAGACGTGGTAGACGGTGACAGTAACGAATATAATGACAATAAAAAATAGTAGCTCAAGTTTCAGTACTAAGCAGGGGTGCCGCTACCCTGAAGCAAGAAGATATTTTTTTTATATTAAACCGAAAACTATGATTTGACTAGTACTTGATCAGGTACATAGGATGA
This sequence comes from Acleris holmiana, assembly GCA_949316455.1. NCBI lineage: Eukaryota > Metazoa > Arthropoda > Insecta > Lepidoptera > Tortricidae > Acleris > Acleris holmiana. The sequence continues at coordinate 4,993,179 of OX438783.1, read as the reverse complement.
GGGTTATAATAAAAATATACGAAAGACCCTAAAGAAACCATCTTTACTCAAATCCAGAAAAACAGTCAACGAAATTCAGATTGCAAATGTTTTTAGCAGCCCATGCCTTAAGCGCAAAAAAACAGTAAAAGAAAGGGGTTCTGAATTGAAAGAACTCGCAGATGGATGGCAACTGCGCGGAATAAATTTGGTTAGACATAGTTATGTGTAGCTTTATTTGTATAATAATGATGGAGGATCCACGAGGAATACCAATCCCGTTTGCTTATACAGCCCATACAGGTAGCAATCAATACAGTAAACATGGAAACTGACGCAAAATAGGATAGCTCTGTACCAAGTTTGTTTAAGAGGATTGTGAGGCGACGCTTAAGTCGTGTAGCAGTTATTTTATTTCTTAACTAATTAAGCTCAAGGCGATAATGTGCCTCATCCCCTAATTCAAGTCTGATTTCCATTTTTATGGATATACAGTAGTAATTATGAATATCTAGAATTGTGCATATTCTTCATTTTTTATTTTTTTTGTCTATGATTTTCTTTTTGTAAAGGAAAACGCACAGACCTAAAATCAAAAATCTTAAAATCGGACTTTGTTCAAGATTATTCTGCACATTCAAAATCAAAATCTAAATATTTATTTGCTGAACATAGGTATTTATACAGTTGGTGACGTAAACAAAGGGTTTTGCCATTTTCTGCCGCTGGGCGTGCAAACTTGGGTGTTATACAGTGTTTATTTATATTACTTATCATTATTCCTTGCATTATCTGTATAAAATTAATTCTATATATCATCCTTTACAATTTTATGATAATTACTACATTTCCTTATAATATTAACATAGTATTAGTCCGAATTTTCCAACATAAATGCATTGATTGAATAATAAGCTTTATTGATCAAAAAATATTTCAAAGCGCACATTATTCTTAGGTTCGTATTAAAAAACTCATCAGAACTGAGGTGCTCGTCTCAAGAGGTCCCTGGAGACTATTCTAACCTAGATCAGTTTTTAATACGACCGCCAGTCACACAGTTTCACAATCTGGCAGTAAATAAGATCTAAATCCGTCCTACGATCCAGCAGCATGTCTTTTCACACCCAGATATCTATCATGCAAATCCATAGTAAAGTTGTTTTCTAAGGACAATCCAATTTTCACCAAGGCAAAGGCGATACAGCCAGTTGAAAAGAGCTACCCCATAACTCAAATTCATTGAAATCCTTGAATAAAGTAGCTCAACACGGAAACGTTTATGGGTATGAATCAATATAAGACTTTTCTGTCGTTTCCCGCGTTTCGCTGACAATTATTCTATTGGCTTTCAACTTAATGCACCTTCGTTTAGTTTAAAAACTTTTAAATAGCTTAACTTAGAATTAATTTAAGGAAAACTAGGTCTTTCAAGGGTTCCTATCGCAAGTCCGAATTGATTTTTAACAGTTACATTTTCCGAATATTAGAAGAAAATTCTACGTTAGAAAATCTTTATTTTTCTGACCTCATTAACATTTCAAAATGATTAACCTACAGAACCTATAAGTTAGCTTAACTGAAATTCTACTTTGTGATAGGTAATCCTTTCAAGGAGATGTTGACGACGATTTTCGTATATATCTGCAATGTTTAGGTTGTATCTAATTACTTAAAGGATTTAAGATGAGAAAGTTTCCCTATCTATAAATTTCAAGTGGACAGACTGATTTTAAGGGCTTTAAATAGATATAGCCCTACCATTATCTTTCAATATTAGAGTTGATCTGAGTTAATCTCAGAGATACTTAAAAAGCCAGAAAGTTGAATACAGTATTTTTTCCTTGTACCTAGAGAAAAGTGACAAGCGATTTGCATGAAAGCACTAGCATTTCATATATTTTGCCTCGCATTACTAAAGACAGAAAAGGCTATCTAGCATACATCTAAATTATCGAAAAGATAGATGATGGTTTCTGACTAAAGAAACCTATATCGTCAATTGAAGATCAAACACGAAAATAAGCATTTAGTGAACGCAAGAAGACAAAGATAAGGACCTCCCTTCACTTTTTCCAGGGTCATTTTTTTGAACAGATTCTGACCTTTTAAACAGGAGTCTGATTTACCCAAAAAGGGAAAACTAAATGATAGAATTTGACCTTACTTGTAACTCAGGAAAGCTCTGCCGCACGATGAGGGTCCACAGGTTGTAGAGTACTCCGGCCGTGATGACCCACAGCCAGTAGAAGTAGAAGTTCTCGTCAGGGTTGACGACGGTGCGGGAGGCGCGCACTTTCCTCCGCCGCTGCCGGTTGGTGGACCTGTGGTCGCCGGCCGCACCTTCCGAACCTGTGTCTTCAACCTGGAGGTCAAAATGGATTTAAGGATGCTTACAAAAATAAAAGTTGTAGACTTATGTTTTAAGATGTACCTAACTTTATAAGTAATGTACAAAATTCTATTGTTTTGTACATTAAGTTCACTAAAGATTACTGAATATACATAGACACAAACAATTCAATGTCACGACACGTTTTCGAATTGCCTTTACATTTTTAACGAACCTACGAGTATAAAAACCACTGAAACAGACTCCCGTCTGCATAATTTACTATAAGGATACTTCACCTTTACTCGTACTTGATGGCGATACCGAAAGTTAATTTTAAAATTGGTGCTATAGAATTTTAGTACTAAATACGGTCACGGGGGCGCTGCCTCGATCGCCGTACAATTCTTTGTGGGGAGACGTTATAGTTACTTACTTAATAGAAAGAAAAAGTTTGAGCTAATGTTTCTTTTGATTGACCCCTAGGTAGTATTTGCATTAAATTGAATATGGGATTATTTTAAAACAATTTAGTATGCTTTTTATGTAAATTCAATTCGAAGTTTGCATAAGTATGTAGACACTTTGTTGTGAAGGCATACAAACAAATTATTCTTCATTATTTTATTAAGGGTCGTCACTACGATGAATGGGGAAATAATATTGAGCAATGAAAATAAAAATAAAAACACAATCATACATATATAAAAAGATACAAATGTGCAAGTATTAATTGATAAATCAAAACTTGTCAGTAGCTTGTTTTGTCTTAATTATGAGCACAATGATGATGTAGCTCTATTGGATAAAATACAACTGGCATGACAGCAGCAGGACATTTTTACGACTTCTATCCACCCAAATTGAGGCATTCATACAAGATTATATAAAGGAAAGAAGGAAGAAGTCGTGGCTGAGAACATCGTCGCAGTCGTCGAGTATTGTATAGTATAGAGTATATAGTATAGTGGTCGGGTTACCACACTGTAAGGCATCTGTTACATTTTGCAAATGACAGAGATAAGCATGACAATTTATGAGTTAAAATCTTCATTCATGGTCCTACTGCTGTCAAGATGAAAAACGTAATGGCGCACAACACATAAAATAGCTCCAGGAATGCTAATGCGGGGCAGAAATAGATTAGTCTCACGGTCTCCTGCGTTTCTGGTATCTGCCGAGTAGAGAACCTCTTGAGGAAGGAGTCTTCTCTCTTGAGCGGGGGTTTCTTCTGGATCGCCGAGCTGAGCTGGACCGTCGTCCGCAACTTCATCCATCTCTGGTTCGACTTTGTTCTGCATTTTTACATCAACAAGTTAGAACATATCATCAAAATCATGACAGTACTAAGCTTTGTTTCATGCTATCGGAAAGTTAGATTGAATTCAAGATTGTAGTAAATTTAAAGTTTTGCGCAAATTCAAGACTAAGTCAGAGATAGATTAAATTTTGGTGGGAAATGAACACACAAATGCTAAGTGTTAAGTAATTCAAAATATAACTCTATGCTAACGTTAGAATTTTACATTTAGTGCTCGGCACTCTCTTTTATTTATACTGAAATGTACTTTATATACGTGCAACAAACATCTACCTGTATCATCATGCGGCTATGCAGTATTCACACTAGATAAAGAAAATTGCATAAATATAAAAAGTATGTCTGTAGAGTAAGATATTAGTGAGTCTGTATCTATAAAACCACGTAAGAATCTAAAACTAGAACTAATCTGCATCTAAAGTTAGGAGCTTAAACACTAAGTTGTAATAAATCTATTCAAATATTTAAACGTTCAGACAGATGCAATTAAACAAGTAAAACATTGAATACGAATTGATCTCCCAAGTGACAGTAGGAAAGTAGAATCGTTTTACGGTGAACTAGTAAGACACAATATCCACAAGAAAACACACATATCCAGTGAGTAAGTCATTCCCGAAGGCCTAGACACAGACGAAGGTAGCACATTAGTGGGAAATCATAAACAAACAATGATAAACAATGGACAACGAGGCGGCGTTACCGTTGTCTCTCGAATCGAACCTTTTTATTTTCCTGAGAGCCTGGTAGTATGCCATGACAGCTTGGACGTGTCTCCATTTATGGCCGCGTTTGTCAGTGTCAGATCCCGGCCGCTCTGGGTCCTGCATGGACTTGTGAGAGCTTGACGAGCTCGATGCAATGATCGGTCGCCTACAAAGGGGATGTTTCGTGTTACACGGAGGCAGCAGTGTACAGTGTTGTGACATGTTTGTTGAAAACCCTCCCCGCCGTGAGTTTCGAAAGCGACAAAGGCAATAAAGAAACAATTGAAACAAAAATACATTTTGGAGGAATAACAGGAGTTCTTCAACCCTATGCCACTTGGCTCGTCCAAACAGCCAATGCGCCAAAACGGAATGACAATTTGCTGCGCTAGCTTGTCACTCACCAAAGCTGGCTCAAAACTCACGGCTTCCTTGACATACACTGTGGCAAAGACTCCACAAAAGAATAACATGCATATATAATAAAATAAATCAGCCTCTTACTAAATCGTTCACGGACAGTACAATTCTCAAATTACGTGTATGATTTAGCATTACGGTGACGGCTATTCGTCCAGCTGTGCAGGTCGTGAGCTAATCAATACTTTACTATGCAATTTGCACATATAATTCAGTGATGCGATGCGGTACGGCACCAATTACGTAAGTATCAGTTGTTTAATGCGTTTTATTGATTGCTGTGGCTTTCAAGTCGCAAACACACTTAGATAACAGTCAATTTTAGAAACGTTTCATCCTTCTTTTGTTACTGCTTTGGTGGCCAATGGTCAATTGTGCGCTCAAGTATTGTTTAAAAAGAGGTTGAGCACCGTAGTTAGGTAGTAAACATCTTAAGTGGGACGCAAATCTCAAGACACCTCACACGACAGTGCTCTATGCCTTGGCATTTCCTTTGACGTGTCTTCTCACCGGGCATCCCACTCAACATCAGTTGATTAAGGGCCGTAGTGATAAACTAATCTTGGCAGGGATACCCGTCTTATGATATGATATGACACGTCTGCCGTGAGTTGGCCTCAGTACTAGTTATTTTTTATTTTTGTACAATAAAGAGTATTCACGTGTTAGCAAATGTCAAGTCATAGGAGACTTCGATTTTTGATATGTCTAGAGACCAGCAACTCAGCTGAGATCAGTTTATTGATACGGGCTTAACACAGCCCTGAGATAGGTGAGCACGATCGTCTTTTATTCTCCAATAGGTATTTATCGTGTTGTATTGCGACTCGACAACCACACCAGTCGCTTGCTATGAGGCATTCGTAATCGGCAGTGATCTGGATCGTGCTCGGCTAGGGGCTCGCTAAGCTCTCGATAAGCGAAGGGTGCCGATGGTGGCGGCAACTTACATATCGTCTGGCTTCGCATTCGTGGTGAATGGCGATAACTTGCTCAACAATCTAGACAGGTTAGGAAAATAATATTTACTTTCTCGACAATTACATAAATACAAACGAGGTTTGGTGAAATATTCCCAAATTCGCAATCGTAAATGGTTTTTTAAGGCATGAGAATGCAAATGCGCACATTGGACGACTGATGGTAAGTGTAACCTGAGACCTATCTGCATTCTTAAGTCTAAACTTTCAAGACTGCAGGCAATCTTAAACCTGCGGTGATCCTTTTTACTCGAGGCTTTTTATTTTGTGGGATTTGACCTAATTTTGTAAGCCGTGATGAAGATCACGCGAAGACGACATTGCTAATAGAATGACGTACAAATAAAGTGTCGAAATCAATAACTGTCCATGGAACCCCTATAAAAGCCCCCATAAACCTCGCACTCGCTTCCGTCTCCAGTAAACGAGATATAGAAGCCATACGCATCTGAGCGAGTATTTTTGTAACTGGATCCGTATTTTGGTTGGGATGGGTTGATAGTTAACACTACAGGGCGAGCGGTAAATTTTACAAATCCATTCAAAAGTAAGTTAATACATTGAATGCCAAGCAGTCTAACTTCCATACAAAATTGACCCGACTAGCGTCATTGGCTCGGAATGTGTAGAAGGGATTCCCGAGATGAATTTTGATCAATTAAACTGAATTAAGATTATGCGTGGTCAATCTGGCAACGTATGAAAAAAACTATAAAGTTTTGGAGTTTTTAAATTATATATGTTTCTCAATGAATTTAGATTATATTGTTAATAAGAAATCTAAAACGTACTTGAAACTAAAAAAATCATTATTTAAAAAGCAATTATTGTAAAATTCAATAATGCATTTGAAAATATACAATCTGAAAATAAAGATGTAATTAGTGTTTATAGCAGCGTGTTGATTGACAACATGTATAATAACTCAGAAATATTTAAATTGCATTGTGATAATATTAAATTTGACGGTAATTTCAGGTGTTGCCAGATCGGCAGAATTGTGAAAAATGGACGCTCTTTTGACTCATTACTCATTATTCAACTTACGAGTATAATAATTCCGACATACATTTAACTCGTATGTATAAGACTCAGCTGTGTCTTCCATTATATTACAAGAGCTGTATTTACCGAGTTGTATTTCGGTATTGCAAGAGTTTCTGAGCCCTGGGGGATTACCATGACATGGCTAGGCAATTCAGTTCAGGATGAGCTTAAAGGACAGAGCTATAGCAGTGATATAGCTCTGTCTCTTTCTCTCATCCTGAACTGAATTGCTTAGGCATGTCATGGTAACCCCCCTGATGACAGTTAAGCGTAATTTGCGCTGTGAATCAAGCATTTCATTTGAAAGCACTAAGTAGAATTATTTATAAATCATTCACAATTCTTACTGTGGCGATAATAATATGACTTAAATGAATAATGTTGAAGATGTTTTGCGATAATCGTTCTCATTCATTATAAAAACATAACATAAGATAATAATCAGCATATACATACATACGCGTTCTTCTGCCTGGAGCAGGCCTTGGGAAACGATAAAAATATACTTCCAAAATGTTTTCATAACCATTACTATTCGAGCTTATAAAATATGAACTCTAACATTTCATTCCGTTAATTATCCCAAATGGAATTATGCTAAACATTTTCAAATTTTTAATCCAATTTAATTTTTTGATAAACAATTTCTGTCCACACGAATTAATTAGTTTGGCCCACGAAGGAAAGTTTTGCGGGGGAATTAAATAAGTGAATGAATCGAGATTCCGAAGAGAGGCGAAGGCCAATTGGATGTTGACAAAAACAAGTTTTTTCGGCATGGGGAAGGCACACAGGCCTCAAATGGCGCAGGCGCCAAGACTGCAAATGCTTTCCGTACCCCGAGAACTAAGATGGAAAGACTCTAAACTGGTCATTTAATTTGTATTATACCCACACTGAAATACATTATCCGTGTGGTTGCTAGGTTAGAATAGTGCCACTCCATGCCTTCCCGTGGATGTCGTAGGAGGCGACAAAGGGAATAAAGGCTTGTAGTAGTGTGAGGCGATGGGCTTGCAACCTGTCACTAATACACTGGTAAACGTGTTAGCCTGATTTTGTAAAACGTGGTTACAGAAATATCAACAAGTTTTTTTAGAGTTGTTGGTAATTCTGTAGCTCTGCCTACCCCACTCTGGGAATGAAGGCGTGACATTATGTAAGTATGTAGGTATGTATGGAATACAAAAATGCAAACGCGACTGGATGGATGGGTTAAAGGGTATAATGATGCTAGCGATCCAGACCCTCACAAACTCCTACCATTTCAGCCGCGAGGACACACATTACGTGCTATTCGTGTTGCCACCATTGTTCTCTTTTATGATTTGTATATTTGTGTCTTATGGTTAATAAATGAATGTCTTTTTTCTTCTTCTTCAATAAAGATAAGCATTTTTAAAGGACTTAATAGTTTACGAGTAGACGAGGCTTGGCAATGTAACAATGAAAACGTCTTCGCGTTTATTTCTAAGCTATAGCACAAAGTTGTGTTGTCCATTTTGCATGAATTTTGACGGTTCATGTGCTAAAGATATCCACACTTTTGCAAGGAAAATAAGAGATGGTTGCACATGAATTATACCGAAGTTTAATTTGAGTCTTAAAATCAGATTATAGACTATTTTGACAAAACCGCACTGTGAGAGAGATAGCAATAGATTTATGTATTCTGCAAGCGGCATTAAGAAATTACTTATGATACTCGCTCTCTAAATTATATTACAGGTTTTATTCATTACATCTCGCTACATTGTAGTCTTCAATTTATTGGTAACAAAGTAGGTACTATCAAACTCATTTGATCGCGTTCTTTAAAATGGCTGTAATAAATTTTATGATTTTTTCAGAAATCGACTTCTTATCTTCCACATGCGGGTCGCTATTTAAAAAAATGCTGCCAAATACTGCAAGAAATAAAAACTGGTCTTCAAAAGATAGTAAACGTTAACCCTAAAGTTCCTTTAAACACTTTTATTTCTACAATTTATGATAGGTAACTGCTTTGATGTAAGTATATGTGTGAGAACGACACGTTGCTGATAAATATGGGTCATGTAAGCATCTTTATTTATATTTAGAATTCAATTTGCTTTCGGCAACTCAGCGTGATGCGCTGTTGTTTATTTCCTTCAACTACTCATTGCCTCCAGTCACGAAAGTTTCAACATTCCCCTAATTAACTTGAGATGTCCGAAATGTATACATGCCGAAAGCGAATTTAATTGCAATGAATTTCGAAATTTTTGTAGAGTTTGTCAGATGTCATTATAAAGGTATAGACTATAGTGCTGTTAATTAAAGTTCCTTTTGACAAAATAAATATATATTTGTATCGTTCACTGTTCAGTCAAAAGATATTGGACCTAGGACTATTAACAACTTGGATAAAGTAAGGTACCATAAGACACCCACTAATCAAAAAGTTGTGACAGCTCCATAAAAGTAGATACTTAAATTGTTTTGCTCCCATTATAATCACAAGCATGAAACAAATATCTACAGAAATAAAAATTATCTTCATAAATCCTTACTGTAATATTATAAATTTGAAAGCGTGGATGATTGTTACGCTTTCACGCAAAATCTACTGACGAATCATCATGAAACTTTGTACACATATTTTGGGAGGTACTAGAAGTAACATAGGAAACCTGTTTTTTAAATTTTTTATTTGTTTTACAAAAATAAAAAGACAAGAAAAAAAATTGCTGCGTGCGAAGCCGCTGGCGGGTATAGTATAATATATTTGCATAGATGTTAAAGCATCATAAATTATACTTTTATGATTTATTTTTAGTAACTCATCCTTCTTATATAGGATGTCTCTTATTTATAAGGCTGATAAAAAGAAACTAATTTTATAAGCGGCCTGACCAACTTACGTTTTCAGAGACGTTTTCTTATGAGCTTAAGTATACCATGAAAGAAGTAGAAAATACTGTCAAATAGTAAATACTTCGTCGTAGTAATTAGCACATCACATTACTGTAAAGATACATCTTATGAATCGTAATCAAGGCTAAAACAATTCCTCGATCGGTATTTATTCATTAACGTGCACTGGCCTCTAAAAAAATATTTAGATAGCTGTCAAAAGAGGCCAATCACGCTTCGGGTGCTACAGATTAGTTTAGCACAAATATATGAATCTGAACAAGATAGATAGGAACCGTTGCACTATAAATGTCAATGCCGGCCGAGAATACATTCAATCAATAATCCGAGACAGGGTAGACACCTTCTATAGGCCTATTAAACATTCAGGGGCACAACAGAACTGAATGACAGCCTTGTAAACTTTGTAGAAGAGTATTGGGGTTGCTAATGCTCTTTGCATATTTTAAAGTTGTTGATTTTCAACTATATGGAGGTTAATGTAGCTCTGTGTATGGTTAATAGGTTTGAGTTAAGAAATATATAATTCTCAGTTTAATGACGCATAGCTCACCTTAACAGTAGGAGAGACTACTGACTACTTAGGTAACGATAAAGAAGTTAAGTATGGTCACGAGGGTAAATTTAGGACCCATTTCAAATAAACCGGGCAAAGGCATGTCGGACTATGCTCAGGGTAGGGTTTCGAAGCCGTTAAGTACTACAAACACAAATAACAACAAGTAATAACTAATTTTCTATTTTAAGTCATTTGGTGCCGTCTTAGATGATTTTAGTAGGTATAGACACTTTTATCGCCTGTATCTCAAGAACCAATGATGTCTTCTTAGTCGTGATAGTTTTCTTTTAAATTCGTTATATGCGCTTTCATTTAAGATTTTTTTCAGGTTTTTAGTATTTGTAGTTTTGGCTGTTTGGGGACACTTGAGTCTAGCAAAAATTGGCGCTATAAAGCTTAATATTTCATAAACGGGTCCTTTAATCGAAAAATTATCTTGACAATCCCACAATATTTTTGAAAGACCTATCCAACGACATCCCACACTATAGGGAAGACGAGAATCAAATACATTTCTCCATTACGTGTAAGGGACGTTTTTTTTTCAAGATTTTATTTTATCACTTTGTTAGCGTGACTAATAAGTATATTCATGCCAAATTAAAGCTTTCTAGTACTAAGAGTCTCTGAGCTCTGGCGAAATTATAAGGGTTCCTAGTTTGACTGCGGAACCCTTAAAAATCTGCTTGAAGTTGTTGATGTCCTTAGTGATGCCAAGTCCGTTGCAACTTAGAGGAAACTCAACGTTATTGCTTATACAGCGTGTAAATTTCATACGGGCATATATTTTAACAATAGTTAATATACACCCTAATTAACATAAAAACGTGTGTAACAGCAACATTAGTTGTATTTCTTTTTTTCTTACTAATTAATTCAGCAAGCAATGTATGACATTGCGCAATTAAATTAAAGCATCTACATAATAGTCATGTTATGCTCACGAATTGTTATGGTTCGCCATTTGTTTACTTCGCCCATGAAAGTCAAAAATTTCGGTGCAGGCGGTGCACTCGCCTGAGATTGGTATTTAGTTTCCACACATTTCGTCCTTGCACTTGGATACAGGCGATACATTGACGACCGATGGACGCTCGCACACTTCGTACATTGCTCCTAAGACAAACTTTAAAAAATTTACTGCTCCTCAATAATAAAAGTTACCAACAAAATATCTTTCTCACATGATTTGTATGATCGTTAACTACGTCAGGATAAAATATATGCCCGTATGAAATTTACACGCTGTATGTCAGATTGACTTTGGACCTAAGGCGGGTCACAAATTTAAGTTATTGACTGTACATGCTGTAGGTATATTACTATTAAATCTGTCTTTTCCTGACCTCTTTCTTATCAAACTCAAGCTTTTAATAACCAACGAAGAGCATTAAAAAATGTGAAATTTGCCGATGACGTAGACTGTATAAAATTTGTTGCTGTCTTTTTTCCCGGATTGTTTCTGGGAATGATAAGTAGCCCAGGGTACTCTTTTTAAAATAGAAGTAGAGACCTCACAATTTTCCTCCTCCCTTCCCTAACACCGCAAAACCTTCACTAATTTTTGATCTTAAAAAAATATTTGCCTCATCTACGACAGCTTCTCAACTTAAATTAAATGAAAATCAGAACAAAGTTACTTTTCATTATAGGTACACCACCGGGAAACAGTTGCTTTGTGTTGGTAAATAAAACATAATTTATTGCGGACGCGATATTTGAGACCAAAATATTGCAATGAATAATTATTAAGTTTGAATGGGAACGCGTCCGGCAGAAACGATAAAGTTGGAACGGCTTACGGTTCATTTTTAAACTTCGGGTAACGACGAGAGCTGACAACTTTATCGTTTATTGGAAACCCACTGTTCGGATACCGGTAACCAGTAATTATCAGAAATTTAATATTCATGGTCTGAAAAGTTACTCAACCTTTTCGTAAGTTTAAGAAAAAGATAGTACTTAACTCAGCATAAAACTTAGCTTACGTTGGGTAAACTTTAGTAAAGGTATATTTATAAAGCCAATTCATTGCAGAATGCTATTGAGACGTAAAAATATATATTTATAGCTATCGAGTACCTTCTGTATTAGCATTTTCCGACACAATTTCTTATTGTGAATAAATAAAATAAATAAATATCAGAGGACAATCTCACACAAATTGACCTAGTCCCAAACTAAGCTCTAGGCTTGTACTTTGGGTACTAGACAACGATAAACATACTTATATAGAGGAATACATACTTAAATACATAGAAAATATCCAAGACTCAGGAACAAATACTCGCGCTCATCACACAAATATCTGCCCTTACCGGGATTTGAACCCAGGATCGCTGGCTTCGGAGACAGGGCCAGTCCCAACTAGGCCACCGTGTCGTCAATATATAATGTGTCACTAGCTTTCAAAGTAAAGAACCGTGGCCCTAGACAAGATGCTCAACGCTAACGTAAGCGATTGTCAATAACTGTAAAAAAATATGGAATTGAATAAAGATAACGCTCGCGCAAAACGTTTATTTTATTTCATCTTGTCTAGGGCCTCTGACGTTCAATTATTCAGTAGTTAACCTCTAAACATAAATCTGCCCATCGTTTATATTTGGTTTTTACATAACAGCTACCTGACAGCCTTTTATAGATTTTGACGTAGAAATTTTCGTTTGAGTTCACGAAATGAATAGCATGTTGTATGTATTTTAAAAAAGTTATAGAATGCCATTAATGCCTTTGTTCATTCTATTCATTAAATTTTTCCTCAACTTTGTTACTTAAGTACCTTTAAGTTAACATAGCTCTTTGTGAAACATGTGCTGTCTGGAAATACTTTTTTGCCAGTGAGTCAACGTGAGAAGGTATTCACCTTCTGCCTCCAAATGGACTGAATATAGGTCACAGTAGCATTTTAATTATTAGATGGTTGATTGTTTCGTAATGCATAAAACCAAACCGGACAAGAGCATGTCGGACCATGCTCAGTATAGGGTTCCGAAGCCGTTAAGTACTACATTTGAGGATAAGATTCCACAAATAGACCTAGTCTTAAAATAAGTATAGACCTACTTGAAAAAGTTTGACAGAATATTTGAATATATAAATAAGTACTGAAACTTATAACATTAAACCCTTGATAGCAAATATTTTTTAGATATTTTACTTTGTAGGCGCGGATAATTTAATGAAGACCAAAGCTAACCCATAATAGGAGATGATGGCTGTATTTTTTTGCCATTAACATTGACTTAAAGGTTTACTAAAGCTTTTATTGATACTTCTTATGTATTACAAACAAGTTGCCAAGACACGTATTTTTAGGTGAGCATTACTTAAAGTTTTGTTACTAAAACGTGTGAATTTTGGTAACAAAACAGGAACTTTCCATAGAAATATGTTGGGACACAAGCAAACTACTTAATTATTGCACAGTTTCATGTACCCCACCTATCAGCCTTTATTATCTAGAGATGTCACGGTGGCCAAATGCTCAGTTACCTCGATTTTTTCTTATTTTCACGTACGCAGAATAAAATTGTACGCTTTACCGGTAATGAGCCGAAGCACAATAAATAAGCCTATAACGAATGATTATACAGAGTGTTCACAGGTTGACAGCGGCCATTGTTCACGGAGTTCATTGTCAACGAAGCCGGTCAATTATTTATCTGTGTATAGGTAACCGTTGGGAGGAATTAGAGCTTTTGTTAGACGAGACCAGAATAAAGAAATATATTTCGATTGTTGCGTCTGACAGACGGAGGCTAATAACTTTCCCGAAATATCGTATTCCCATGTCTGACTTGGATATGGATGATTTGTTCTGTAAAGGGTGATCAAAGGTAATCCTTGTAAATTTCTTATGAGTAATAATAAAACTAAGAAATAGAATAAAAATTCTCGATGTAGTAGTATCAATAGTAAGAGATGCTAAATAATTATCAGCTTAATAAAGCCCAAAATATTAATTACGTTTCTGTTCTTCGATTTTATTTGCCTAAACCTATTGTTAGTTATTATGTTCTCACTCTCTGAGGAAAAACGTCGAGTTAACTTTGAATCGATACCTAATTTTCATAAATCTTGTTTATAATCATTTATTATAACTCACAACAAATTAAAGATAATTATGTTGATAGAATTTACATTTGAAGTTGAATTTATTCCATTTAAAGTATCACAGTTAAAGAATGCTCTTTAATTAGGAGAATAATTATGTGTTTCCATGAATAATATAGAATCACCAAATTAAATACACGTCAGATTTATCCAATTTCTTTTAACCCATTTTTATACTATATTTAATCATATTGTTGTTATTATGGCTCTTAATAAATTGCATAAAAAATAATTGCATATAATGTTATCAATATGAATATGATATAGAGACAAGATAAGTTAAAAAATAATAAAAGAGTCTGTTTTATGAGCTATCAAATCCTGACAATTTTCAGACAGTGTAAAGTACAGAGCCATGTGACTTCTATATATCCATCCCTTTCGCTGTTACGGTCTATAATTATCTGTCATTATAATTTTTAGTCATAAAATGTTAGGTCCTAGTTATCGCAAGTCATAACGTATTTTTTAAGAACGTGTTACTTTTTCACGATTTTTATAAATAACACCTATCCTACCTAACCTTAGGATCCAGCGATATAGTTTCTCTCAATAACGTTTTTACGTACATTACATACCAAAAACATTATGGCCAAAATGATAACAACGGGCTCCCTTAAATTGGCAAAAAAAGCACGAATTCAAACCCTATTAGATTTTAAATAAACAAAAAAATTGTTACGAAAAAATATACATAAATGAATATTATAGTATGTGCATTATTAGATGCTCTGCCAATTTAAGGGTTAACTGCTGATAGTAAGTATAAATAAGGTATTTTATGTTAGCCAGTTTTTATGTAAAGGGTGTACCTTTGTCCGGGACTCTTGCACTCGCTACTGGCATTGTTGCTCGAGTCATCGTCTTCTTCTCTCGAGGTGGCAGCGGACAGCCCTCTAGAGGAGCCGGCGTTGATCTCACTCCCATCGTTGTCTTCTCCTTCAGAGTTCCGAGAGTTCCCTTCTTCTGCCTGCGAACAATAAAAAAGAGTTCGTTAAAGAAACGTTCAGAGCTTCTTACATGATTCTTTCAATGTGGTAACGTATGCAATGGAATTTATTAGAAACACACAGTATTTTTTAATTTGAAAACATTTGTTGTAGCGCTATTTTGTGTATATTTTAAATCGCCATAGGGTGATCGCATTTACAACAAACTCATTAAAACAATGTTGTTTTTTAGTAATTAGCGTTTTAGTGTTTTAACTGACACTATTACCTTAATTTATAAAGTAACACATGAAGCATTATTGAAAAGTAATTATTAAATTATTTATTTTATTGACTATTACATTACCAGCTTGTTACATTAATATGGAATAAACCCCAGAAGTTAAAATCAAAACAATTCTGGGTGTGTATTTTTAAAACTTAATAACGCGTGACGTTACTGGTTCACATTCTGAATTAATAATTGCAGAAATATATGAACCAGCGATTTATCAATACGCCTTTAATTATTTAGACTTGATTGCTTTTTGTGTTTATCTGTGCGTGACATTTATTGATTGACTTTTATGTTCGATTAAGTGCATTTTTAGTAGGCTTTTTTCTGTCATGCAATAAATGAAAGCATGCATGCAACATTAAACATCTTCATTCATACATAATAAACATACAATAGCTATCAAATGTTGATAATTAATCTCGATCAGTGGTTAATTAAATTACATTAATTAAATAAAATTCATGCTTATTGAAACAGGATAACAGAACGTGCAAATCCAGCTATTTGTGTATAATTAAGATATCAGGTATCTATATTACAAAGTGCGAAATCTTAGCCACTATCTTCAAAGCGCAATTAATTCCGGTACCACTTTGATGTTAAAAACATGATGCCTGAGGAGATGTCGATAAAGTGTAATTAAAAATTCTGACACTAGAAAGTGTAAACGCCTTCACACAATTTCTTGATTAAATACTTATTTTCTAATTAGGTCGCTCAATACAAAAACTTACAATTAATCAATAGAAAACAATTAATTAATATTAATTAACATGTTTGTCTATTGTGACATATTAATTTAATAATCATATAACTTCTTTATTTACGAATAACTAGCAACTACTTAAACTCACCTGAATGCGTATTAAAGGTATAGTTTCTTCAATATTTCTGCTGTACATTGCTTGAGTTCATAAATATCAACCATACATTTTATCAATCCATCTAAGACTACGAAATAAATTGAATATCGGAATCTATTGAGTAAATAATACCGTGATTTGAAGGAGCAGAATAGGTAGGTTAATTGACTTGATTGCTCAATCTCCCGAACTTATTAACTGTAAATAACGTTAGAGGATGATCTAATAGATAAATTATTATTAGCTTTGACCAGTGACTAACACGATTAATCAATTTTAGAATTTGCTTAATCGAGCTATTTTGATGACACGTTAGCCTAGATGGTAGTGACCCTAGTGACCCAGCCTATGAAGCTAACGGTCCCGGGTTCAAATGCCGGTAAATATTTGTGTGATAAGCGCGAATATTTGTTTCCGAGTCTTTCTCTATATAAGTATGTTAATCGTTGTCTAGTACCCGTAGAACAAGCATAGAGCCTAGTTTGGGACTAGGTCAATTTGTGTGAGAGTGCTCCTTGATATTTATTTAATTTATTTTTATTTGTAGACACTCTCATAGACTTATTATTACAGAGATAAGTCCATGTATTTCACACGCGAGAGCAATTGTTTGGTAAAAGGGTATTTTCTCTAAAGGACTAAACAGTAGAACATGGTGTTAGCCTCACGCGCTTCTGTCAAATCCGACCAGTGACTTAAATATTGTTTTAGTATAATTGTGACATTAAAATATGTTATTCGAACGTCATATAAGAAAAAAAACTACGCATTACTTACGTATTATGTCAGGAAACGAGTGTCAGACTCGTTAGGGGTCTTAAAGCCGAAATGCTTATACGTGAGTCAACTGTAGCAGTGCTTATTTTGTTCGTGTAATGACTCACGCTACTTTAAATTGTATAACATTGATGTAGGTATATACTAGTATCAAACCAACAAAAATCTTCTCGAATTATAAAACATTCAAGTAACTACATTATTTTTGACAAGGTATAATATTCCGATATTCCTAATGCTCATAGAGAATGTAATTAATAATTTCTAGAGTTTTGGGAACATTTAACATCTTGCACAATGCTTTCCGCGATACAAGATGTCTATAGATGAGCCTGTGCAGCTGTGGTACGAATACAGGGTGTAAAAAACCGGGCAAGAGCATGTCGGACTATGTTCAGTGTAGGGTTCCGAAGCCGTTCAGTACTACAAATTTAAAAATCAACAAGTAATTTGACACGGTGGCCTATCTGGGAGTGACCCTGCCTCCGAAGCCAGCGGTCCTGGGTTCAAATCATGGTAAGGGCAGATATTTGTTTGATGAGCGCGAATATTTGTTCCTGAGTCTTGGATGTTTTCTATGTATTTAAGAATTTATTTCTCTATGTAAGTATGTTTATCGTTGTCTAGTACCCATAGTACAAGCCTAGAGCTTAGTTTGGGACTACGTCAATTTGTGAGAGATTGTCCCCTGGAATTTATTTATTTATTTATTTATAATGACTAAATTTTCTATTTAAAGTCAATTTTAGTAGGTATAAACACTTTAATCGCCTGTATCTCAAGAACCAATGATGTCTACTTAGTCGTGATAGTTTTCCTTTAAAATTCGTTATATGCACTTTCTTTTAAGTTTTTTTCCGATTTTAGTATTTGTAGTTTTGGCTGTAGGGGGGGCGGGACACTTGAGTCTAACAAAAATTAACGCTTTAAAGCTTAATATTTCGTAAACGGATTACTTAATCGTAAAACTGTTTTCACAAACCCATAATATTTTTGAAAGACCTATCCAACGATACCCACACTATAGGGTAGACAAGAAAAAAAATACATCCCCACGATACGTGTAGGGGAGGTACCCTAAAAAAAAAAAACTTCTTACATTTTATTGTACCACTTTGTTGACGTGACTAATATGCATATTCATACCAAATTACAGCTCTCTAGTACTAAGAGTCTCTGCGCTAGGCTCCGGACGGAAGGACATGGCGTAAATATAAGGATTCCTAGTTTGACTACGGAACCCTAAAAATGAACACAGTTAAAAGATTGGTACATTTAATAGATAATGAGAATAACTGCGCATGTACTTTTTAAAGTTTTATCTGTACCGCGTATTGTACACACATTTTATGTAATGTCGCGGTATGAAAAGGTTTGTTACTTTGGACCTCACGTCTAGATTGACAGAAATGGAAATAAAAAATATATTCATTTGTTTGTTTCCTTAATATACCTCTGCGACTGACGTGACGTCTATCAGATACCGCCAAAAAATGTCGCCTTATAGCGTGAAATAGCTCTGTATCGCTCAGTAACTTCTTTTAAAGACTTATTGCGTTATAACTTACCCATGTTAAAAATTCCTGATTTTATAAACATTATTCAAGTTTTTTTTTTTATTTAAAAGCCCATATACATTTTAATTATAAATTCCACATGAAAATTTAATAATCATGCTATGTAATAAAAGTTACGTCTGAGAGACTCTACCTCAGTAGAATGTTTCTAAAAAAGTCACCTCAGTTGCAGAGGGTTAAACTAGATAGATTGGGGTAATCGTGAGGAAAAATATTTAAAATGAACATTTATTTATTCATTTAATGTTTATTGCACAAAACAATACACTTAGTATACAAATGGCGAACTTAATGCCGTAAGGCATTCTCTACCAGTTGACCTTTGGGCAAAGCAGAGATTGTAGTGACGGTGCAACATAAGGTGTAACTAATACACATACACTTACATATCAATAAGCTATAATAACATAAATACATATATTATATAAATGTATAATATATAATAATATGAGGATAAACAAAAATTAATTCAGATAAAGCAATCATAATAACAAGAAGATGACAATTCTACCTGCTAAGAAATTCGCGAACTTTCTTTTTAAAGGAATACTTGTTAGGAGCTTGCTTGATTTTAAGGTAAGGTTTTTTTAGGGTAACATTGTAAGTGAAGCTAGAACATGCGTACTTTCAGGGCTTCTGTTGGCTTAGCATTGTTCACCTCTACTGTACACGGGGATTAACATGACGTTCACTGTTCAGTTTACTGTAATAGAAAGTTACAGAACCGTATAACTGCTGTAGCTCTGTCCCTTACACTCATCCTTAATTAAATTGCTTAGCTATGTAATGGTAACCCCTTAGTAGATGTGAATAAAGGTTCACACCTCTTAATACATTAAATAAATCATGGAAAAGTTACTTACAAAATGATAAATTACTTATCGAAAACTCCATAAAAAGCAAGAGAATAAGGTCAACATTTCGTTTACCCTTAATCTTATCGCGAATAGAATTTATGCGACCCGCGTCCCTTTTATTTCAATTCGGCGCTCAGTTTATTTCAAAGAGTATTAAATTTATCTGTATCATGTTCTCTTTCACGGTATTCAAGAATGCTTCTGAATAATTTAAAATTGTTTAAACATCTTTTTAATCGTTTTCTCTGTTTCTGAGACTTCTTTCTTTATCGGATCAAACGTTGAGAAAAAGTGATATGTATAGGTGTTCGATGCGAGTATCCGAAAGCTCTTTCGTCGAATTTGTTTATCGATTACGGTTGCAGAATGCACCTAGTTCACTGAACGACCTATTTCTGAGTTTGCGACTGAAGACATTTTTTACTTGACTTCCGATGAAGGTGGGCATTGTTTTTAAACGGTATGAATGGTTTTTTGATCCCTTGTAGAGACTAAAAAGGTGGCCTTAGAATTAAGAGTGTCAATATATTTAAATTTAAAAATGTACCAAATGTGCGGATTTAAGAGTACACAGGGTAATTTTTTTATCAGTGCACAAATTTTAACATATGAGTTTGTATCGTTAATAAACTATATTACGACAATAAAACGAGTTAAAGAAAAAAAAAATTGTTGCAAATTATGTTCTTTTACCTTCTCGTGTGGACACAAAGTCACACTAGAAATGATGACATGGGTTGTCAAGCTGTAGGTATGCGATACACTGTATTGATATTTGAAATATGAAATTTCATGTACAGCTTATCAGACAACAAGCCCCTCTCCTACTGATATTCTAAATTTGCAATTTCATTTAGTTATTAACTTACTTAACAACACTCCGCTCTCCTCGCATCCCTGCATTAGAGGGTCCATGAATATCGTTAAGTTAGTGGAATCATTGAATCGGCAATATCTTTAATATTTTTAAAGCTAGAATAAAAATAACACAACATGTGTTATTGATTAACAATAGCGAAGCAAATATTAAAATTTGTGTACCTATTAATAAATTACCCTGTATAACAGGGGTACTTAACAAACATAGACGACAAAAAGCAAAGCATACAGTCGATTGTTTAAAGCTGCTTTTTGTTAAACTTGGTTTATATAAACGGTTTAAGAGATAACAGTATCTTAATTGGGGTCTATTTCGTTTAGGCGAAACGTTTTTGCCCGAATGCATCATTTCTCAAATTTGATTTGCCGAAAAGTTTTTTCCCGTCGCAGTTTTGTTTTATGTAGTTACAAGTCTAACCTAACCTTACGTAACAAACGGTATCGTTACCCGGATATAAAACAAAAATAATACAATTAATTTTTTGGAAACGAATGGGAAATTATACTTTTGACCAAATTGGCCAAACGGCAGGCTCTCATATTAATTGGCACTGACGCACTTATAATTAGTCGGTTATCTGGGTCTCATATGCATTAGGTATGCAAATTGTAAGATGATTGCATTTCACTTGATTAACTACACATAATAGACTCAGACTCAGGGCTCTGCTTTGCTAAGATAAATGGTGGTATCACACAAAACTCCTGTAGCAAGTCCAACCTTATTATTAAAAGCAGAAGATTTAATCTGCTTTGACACAGTCTTGTGTGGGCAGCGTTGGTAACCTTTACAATTACATACATACATAACGTCACGCCTTTATTCCCAGAGAGGGGTAGGCAGAGCAACAGAATACCAACAACTCTAAAGTTGTTGATAATTCTGTAACCACATTTTGCATTCAGGCTAAGATGTTTACTAATGTATTAGTGACAGGTTGCAAGCCCATCGCCTAACAGTACTACAAGCCTTTATTCCCTTAGTCGCCTCTCACGACATCCACGGGAAGACATGGAGTGGCACTATTCTAACCCGGCAACCACACGGGGGCACACCCTTTACAATTGGGAATAACAATTTAATGTATTCGAGATATAAGCGACCCCTTGTTTTAGAGCTGATATCAAAAGCGTCGGTGGCCTAGTGGCTAAGGGGGTCGACTAGTGATCGTAAGGAACCGAGTTCAAACCCCCGCGGTCACCATTGTATCAACGAGTTTTTCTAACCTGAATACGTCATTACCTGATGCTCTTACGGTGACGGAAAAACAGTGTGTAAAGCAGCGTCCTCGCAAAGAGCAATTTGATTCGGAGTCGAATATTCAAGCAGTGTGGACCACAGATGCTCGGCTCAACATCCACACCACTGGATAAAAATATAATATAAAAAAATACTGTATATTACCTACACGCGATGGTCTCAGTGGGGACGCTCCTTAAGAGGGTAATTGCACAAAAGATCATAAAAGGGTCGATGTGTATCCAAAAGGACCCATCTGTAAGATAAGATAAGATAAGAACCATTAAATAAAAAAATAAAAAAAATATCACGGGACAATGTCACACAAATTGACCTAGTCCCAAACTAAGCGCTAGGCTTGTACTATGGGTACTAGACAAACATAAACATATTTAGATAGAGAAATAAATACTTAAATACATAATAAAACATCCAAGACTCAGGAACAAATACTCGTGCTTATCAGACAAATATCTACCTTTACCGGGATTTGAACCCGGGACCGCTGGCTTCGGAGGCAGGGTCACTCCCAACTAGGACAACGTGTCGTCCTTATACATCATTCGAAATCAGAATGTAAAAATATATTTTTACCCTTGTATTACTTGCATGGGAGGTACCAGTTATTTTTATCTATACTTACTTACAGCTTTGTAAAGGGTGTCCCAAAATTTACGCAAGATTTGCCATAGCATAAGAATGTTAAATCTTGCATAAATTTTAGGACATACTTAAGTACTAAGACGGAGGAATACGGCGAAACTATAAAGATTCATTGTTGACTACGGAACTCTTAAAAAAACCGCGTTAAAAACGGTTTAGGAGCTACGACGCAACAAACAAACACACAAATACACAAACATACACAGATACACACGCTAAACTTTTAACCCCTTCTTTTTTTGTCGGTGGTTTTAACCTAACCTAAACCAACCACTTTTCACAAAATCAAGCTATAAACAGTATATAAACCATCCAGATTAAAATAGCTTTCTTCGTCAAAATCGGTCAATCCAGACACACGAATACACAGAAACACAGACACGCACATAGACACGTGAACCTTACTATATCGCAATTTTTGTTGGATTTTATCTGTTTTGGCTTGGCCGAAAGTATCGATTCCACGCTTGAAATTTACAGCGCGTCGCTAGCGCTCGTGGAACCTAAACATCTCGGGTTCCATTTGATCACTTTCATCCATCGGTTAATCTACCATGAGTGACAAGGATAGCCATATGTCAAGTGCGTCTACGGCTGAGTGAAGTTTCATTACAAACGCTTCAGCCCGCTGTCAGTGTACTTCGGCGGAGCGGAATAAGCGGACATCGCTGAGGTATTTTAGAATTTCTAGATGGACGTCAATGGAGTCTCTATTGGATATTTGAGTGTCCGTCCGGATCGCTTCCAAGATTCTGATCCCTTAGTACCGCTAAGCAGCAGTATTCACATTGTTATATTCCGATGTGGGGATGAGACAAGAAAAATAACTCCTCAGGGATCGCATTTGGAGTCTTAGGACAGCAGTCTTGAGATTGATGTTGAATTCAGATCTTTTTTAATAACATTCAAAAGCAAATGTTTCATTTTGTAAGAAGGAATTTGAATGTGTGTACCGGCAAGGAAATAAAGTGACATTACTAAATAAAAATACTTTACATTAAATTGCCTTGAGTATGCATAATCGACCAAAAAACTCTTTGACCACTTACCACGCTACAAATAGAATCGAAAAGTGGTAATCTACACTGGGTCTCACGAGGTTAAAACTTTTTATTAAGCCTATTAGGGCTGTGTCAATTATCCGTCCAAAAACAGCAAGCAATGCATTGCTCTTATAAATTCAATACATAAATTAAAACACGTATTCATTAATAAAATATATGAGTTCAAGCGCACCGCAAAGCCGATATGATTTTTACTCAATATTTGTTCACAAAATATTCGCAACTTTTCATCGGGTTTAATCATATTTTACTAGGAATTTCAGTAAAAAACAACTACATGCAATATTTTCCGTTAAAACTCGCAAATGAAACAAAGTAAGATCTTACCGTTAAGTCTATAATATCGTAAATAATATTTATACGACCCTCGTTCCTTTTGTTTGAAACTGAGTTTATTCATATTTATGTACTTATATATTTTATGAGGTTGCAAACTGTGACTAATACACTAGTAAACTTCTTGGCCTGATAGTGCAAATAATAATGTGTAGATAATGTAATGGCACCAGAGTATACAAATAAAACATTTAATAAAAAATGTACGGTTATACATTGATTGTTACAAATCAAATAAATACGCTCCCTATCTTTTTGAACAGGGAGCCTGCCATTTGGCCAAAATACTTTTGGTCAAATGTATCATTACCCAAATTTGTCATTTGCCAAACCACAGTTATGAAAAAAAATCAGCATTTATTTTAGTAACATCTTGTAGAACCCTTAAGGTTAGGTTAGGTTAGCTTTTACAAAATCCTGAAATATTCACGGTTACAGAAAACAATGCGGGTTGGCAAATGGAAAACTTTTTGACGAAACGAAGGTAACCCTTTTGAACATAATAATCAAGTTGACGACACGCTAGCCTCGTTGGTGGTGACCCTGCCTTTGAAGCTGGAGGTCCTGGTTTCAAATCCTGGTAAGGGCAAATATTTGTGTGATGAGCACGAATATTTGTTCCTGAGTCTTGGATGTTTTCAATGTATTTAAGTATGTATTTCTCTATATAAGTATGTTTATCGTTGTCCTGTACCCAGTACAAGCCTAGAGCTTAGTTTGGGACTAGGTCAATTTGTGTGAAATTGTCCCCTGATATTATTATTATTATGATATTATAAGTTCCAGCATTCGTCGTTATCCATTACTGGTGCAACTTTATGAAATATAAAGTATGTGGGACAATACTGGGATTACCTAATGTTTGCTACGACAGTTTACCCTGTATATCCTATAGTTTCGGATTTCCCCATACTGTCCCAGTTAAAAAAAACAGACAGTATAAAAGATTTAACTTTCCGTAGCGGAGAAATAAAATAAAAACCCTGTCCTAGAGCTCCCTAGTAAACAAACAACGGTTTCAGTTCGGAATTCAAAATTAGGATCACTTCCGTAATTGCTCCGCAGTTCTCGTCCACACGGGTAATCCCCGCTGATCCGTCTGAAGTGGCTGCAGCGGCGACGAATTTAATGAGGAAAAAATGCTGGCTGGTTGTGATTGCCGGGAAAACAGCATGAAAAAAAAACAAAGTGGAGGGGGCTTGTCAGGGCTTACAGCTCAACGGACATAGCGTTCGTTGGGATTTCAATGTTTAAATTTCATGTTCGTTTACAGAGTACATTAAGCTTTCAGTGTCATTTTTGAGAACTGCTATAGTGAAAATACACAATATTTGGTAGGTGATTTTAAAGTAAACAGTCGTTGCAATCATTGCTTTTCGTTACACTCTGTATTTCTAAGACGCATAAAATTAAACGCTAGTGGAGTCAAGACGGGCATCTCACTCTAGATCATGTTGAGAGTTGTTGCTTGAGAGAGCATTATAGTGATTGACATCCGAAACCATAAATCTTATTCACCTGTATATTATGTACATTCGGCCTTATCAGGAGTTGCACATGTTTGTCGCTTTGACGCATTTTAACAGATTAGTTTGACATCGGTAAGAACCTTATTTGGCTTTCTGAATTTATTTAAGTTTCTACATACATAACATCACGCCTTCATTCCCAGAGTGGGGTAGGCAGAGCCACAGAAACACCAACAACTCTAAAAAGACTTGTTGACAATTCTGTAACCACACTTTGCACAATCAGGCCAAGAAGTTTACTAGTGTATTAGTGACAGGTTGCAAGCCCATCGCCTAACAATACTACAAGCCCTTATTCCCTTAGTCGCCTATTACGACATCCAATTCTTCTTAAAAAGAAAATGAGGTTCTACGCGTACAAATTGGAAGAAAAAGAAGGATATAACGTAACTTTTGTTTGTGAGAGAGCCATGGAGGATAGTATATTGGGAGTCAAATTAAGAGACCGCATCAGGAATACAATACTACAATCCAAAACTAAAATAGCTGATGTAGCCCAAGCAGCCGCCAAGCTCAAGTGGGAATGGGCTAAGCATGTCTGTCGCATGCCGGAGGAATTGTGGGCTAAAGTGTGAACCAATCAGGTTGATACTGCTCAAGATAGGGCTACGTGGAAGGAAAGAAGGGAGATCTTTGCCCAGCAGTGGGATATTATAGGCCGGTGTGGGTATAGGACAATCGGTGAAATTACTAGCATAGAGGCATTTCATCGTAGTCCTCAGGGTTGGCAACGCATTTAAGGTCTTAGGATTATAGTCTTGCGAATTCAAATGTCTATGGGTCTCAGATTCCACTTGTGCTCGTGAGCCTTCTACTTACCATAAAAAAAGTAACTTCGAACTTTGATTTTACCATAAATAAATTTGACAGAATAGGTACGTAAATGAGCCGTGCTACATATTTGAGTATTAGTCATGCAATCGAAGTGTTATTTATTTATTACACATGGAAATCGTATAACCTGGCAAACTTAAAACTTACCTACCTTACTTACTTATTTACATTAAAGTATGTATATTGATATATAAATATATATCTCTGTATCTATTTATGTAGGTATTTGATTGTAATATTTTATTTGTATAGGTTTTATTGGTTAGTTTTTTTTTGTTCTTAATAAATTTGTACATTTGCTTACTCGATGCAAACCCTTTCACGTCTCAATCTCTCTAGCTGGAAGAGATCCCTCAAAGGCCTTTGTACATAATTTTTATATTCATTGTATTATTTTGTTTTTTAAACAATAAAGTGATTACATACTTACGTATATACATACTTTTGTATGTATCTACCCGCTAAACATTGAAATTCCTCTAAAGAATATCTCTACTCCTTGTTATAAATTCCTTCAGCGAATGCGAAGATAAAGCAAACAAATCAGTCTTAAACGTATTATAGATGTATCAGGGACTCCATCTTGTATGGGGCTCGATCGTCTTGGCGCTGAACGAGCGAAGCACACACTCCATAGTTTAAAGCGACGTGCCGACGGAGCGACCTAGTTTCCGTCCACTAATCTGCCTTATCTGTATCGGTTTTCCTGTCACTTGTGATGAAAATGTGAATGGATGAACTGCGTAATGTCAGTGGATACATATACAGAACATCACGCCTACATTCCCTGAGTGGGATAAGCCAAGCTATAAAAATACCAACTCTAAAAAACTTGTTGAATATTCTATGTAGGTACATATATAATGTTAAAAGCGGCCCCTCTCAGCGTTGTGTCGCGGCAAGCCGAGATTTCCGAGAAACCCTGATTAAAACTAACTTAAAACTAAAGAAACAAGTGACACATGTAAACATCAGCGTCATACAGTAGGTAAGCTATAATCAAAATTAAATAATTATTCTAACCTAACATGGGGTAACATCAGTTATTATATTATATATCAAGAAATCCCAAGTAAATTTAATCACTGAGTCAAAGTTTCTTACATATACGTCTAACAAAGTTTCACGAACACTTCCAAGAAACGGACGCTCCGTATAAACATACTGATAGAAACTAATAGATCATAAACTCCGAGCAAACAAGAAACAACAATCAAATATTAACACGTAAACAATTAAGGGAACTTATTAGAGCATGCACCAACAACATGCAAGTAACATAACATGCTCAAATCACTGCCAGAATGAAAACTGGGCATGTACTTCCATGATTAGAACTTTCTAATTGAAGAGATTTTGTAACAAGTCTGTGTTGTTACATGCAGTTTGTACAAATTACGAAACAACATGCATATACAGGGTGCATAGATAGGTACGAGTTAGAACGTATGTTAGTACAGGGTGCTTGACTTTTAAGTGATGGTCGCAAAACATAAAATGTTATGGCCTCTATCTTGAATTTGAATGTGCTTTTTATTTCCTCTAAAACTGTAAAAACGTGAAGTATAATGTGTTATTTTTTAATAAGTGTCTTGATACTATTGACTGGAGATGCTATTTTATTAAATTTGAACGTTTTGTGTAAGGAAAAAGAGTATAAGAATTCAGTGACGGTAAAAAACTGTAACCAAAGTGGAAACCACTCCGCTGTCCATCCGTCTGTCAGATTCACTTACCACGGAGACAAGATAAAGTAGGTAAGAGGTCTGAATCCTTTTAGTTACGGCCCAAAAAAGTCCCATTATAAGTATATATTATTATTTATTTATACCTTCGTATCTTCGCGTAAACAGTCAAGTAATTTCAATAATTATCTAATTACCTAATGTGTTTTAAGAGCAACGAATATGTACCTTATTACTAATTGTGGTAAACACAAGACACTTTCCAAACAAAGTAAAAAGTTGGATCAATGTCATTTTTTTATTGAATTGTTGTTGAATAGAGGATGTGTTTATTTTTTCAGCATTATTTGGAATTCAATAAGTACTTGTCCGTGTTTCTTTTTATGTTAAAATCAGGTCGTATTGTTTTCCCAATTTATGTATTTTATGTATTTGTGATAAGGGCTCTATTCTAGTCGGTGAAACCTAAATGCTTTTGACACATATTGTTCTTATCTTGGCCGCCATTACTGTCAAGTAAATAAGAGCTATCATATAATAATAATTAAGTTGTTCAAAATTTTAATATAAACTAGTCCGTGTTATTGTATTTCCATAGAAACCCTATAAATGGAACAATGGATGCTTTTCTCATTAAGAGGATTGTGAAGCTGAAAAATTCCATACAGAATTCTATAACGTTTCTCTCTTAAACCTAGTCCGATTTTTACGATTGTTGAATGTTATTGATATAATGACCAAATTGGTCTCTACGTTTTCCTTTCGAAGGAAATATTTTTTAACCTGGTTTTTCATAGTAACTAAGTACAACGTATTCAAATATCGTTGAAATCGTACTTGATTTAGGGGCGATTTCTCACCCCAGTTATCTCTCCGAGCTAAATGTGTATGTATTTTTTTGACAACTACGCAATTTTTTTCTCGACAACAAGAGGTTTTTTCGGGATTTCAGCATCTCGAGGGAATAAAAAATCTCTTTTAGGGTAAAGGAAAAACTGAGCCTTTTAGGATCCCTTTGTTGTCCGGCTGTCCATCTGTCTGTCTGGACCCTTTATCTCGGGAACGCGGTAT
Organism: Acleris holmiana; assembly: GCA_949316455.1. Classification (NCBI taxonomy): domain Eukaryota; kingdom Metazoa; phylum Arthropoda; class Insecta; order Lepidoptera; family Tortricidae; genus Acleris; species Acleris holmiana. Next base: position 4,964,218 of record OX438783.1, on the reverse strand, counting down.
CGAGTTTAAATTAAAACCGTATACTCAGGTCTAAAGTCCCTTGGAGCTGTGAAAAAATCAAACTACTAAGTTAATGTAGAAAATTGATACGGCTGTTTATGCCGCAAAAAACGTACATTTCGACACTCTCTCACTTTCCATAGACCTAGAATCTTGAAATTTGGCAGGAAGGAATGTACAAGTGAAGGAAAAAATCTGAAAATCTTTAATTTGGGCGCTATCACAAAATAACACGATTGCAAACTTATTTGCAGTTGGAAAACTATTAGCGACCTATGTCGATGTATGGAGACAACAGATTTTTTAACAGCAAAGTGTAATTCGGCCCTCAATACGGAACCCTCGGTGCGCGAGTCCGACTCGCATTTGATCGCCTTCTTTTACACTTCTTCCTACGCTATTAAGTCTGGCCTTTTACATGTTCCTTAAAACATAATACGATTCCAAACGACTAAGCATATACTTAACGACTGCAACTTAAGTATAAATTGAATTTAAACTCGCTTTAAGTTCCAAGTATTTTATGTTTAGTGTTAAACGGAACTGTTAGCCACTGCAATTTGATAGTGCAGCACTCGTAAAGTGAATGCAAGTATAGTGCAATAGCTCTTCATTCGACCTTCGGAGTTGTATTTAGCTCTCACTCGCTCTCATACGTGCTTATGCGAGTGAGTTTCCCGAACCCGAAATACTATTTAAGACCTCTTCCACTCAATTAACATATGAAGACGTAAAATGATATTTATGTCTTTTGAAGTAAATCTTATTATCCGACTGCCAAAGAAAGAGGGTAAAGTTTATGACCTACTTATATTTATGTATGTATGGTAGTTTTTGTTAAGGCTGGGTGGATGGGCCCATTTCAATAAGCGATGATGTGTGAGTTTTAATTGCAATGAACAAGTCTTACCAAAATAAAGTTTTACAAACCCGAATGCATGCTTTGATTATGTCGTCTAAATAAAGGTTAGTTATATAATATTTATCGATTTTTTCTAATGTTTTTTTTTTTTTTTTGTACCCAGTGATACTTGCTATGTTAGGACAAATCTAACAACACCTTACTCTTCAAAATCAGTCAAGCCGTTTAGCCTACAGGAGGTCAGAATGCAACTACAGGATTTCACTCTTTATAATATTGCGCGATTTCAGTCACATAAAGTTATTCTCAAAAGTGAAAGCGGTTCTCAAACTTTAAAAGCAACGGAACCCTTGGAAGCTCTTCATGTTTTACGGATCCCATACCGAGGAAAAGCCTGGGGAGTTGGTAGTGGTCGAGGGTTTGTGTTTGGATACATATATTATATCGCCATATCAAACGTAAAATGCGCTTTTATGTTTCGAGCGAGGGTTAAAATCCTTCTCATATAGTATAGCATCTAATAAAGTTGAACAAGACAAAGTAATAAATAAAGTTGCGCCCTTTAACCGTTTGATATCGATGATTGCCCTAGATTATGGATAGCTACTCTAATAAAGTTAGGTTATGATCGCTTACAGGAGCGTCTGCATCGCTTCCGCAAAATAAAAGCCGTTGACCGTTTATAAATGATATAAAAAAAGGAAAAAACTTTGATAAATTGTTACTAAATTTTGCCCGCCACTCCATCTGCGTAGAAGTCGTTTACACTTTTCCCTCGGGAACTGTAAAAATCTTCGCGATAAAAAGTACGCGATATCATTCCTCAGAATTGAATATATCTTTTTACCAGATATCATCTACATTAGTTTAGCAGTTTGGCCATGAAAGCATAACCTTAAAGTTAGTTAAAGTTTACATTTATGAAACAAAATCAGATTCTCTATTATACTGGGAAAAATTCATATTGCTTTTATATGTTATCGTATTATTAACGTTACGATAGCTCTTATACACTTGACAGTAATGACAGCCGATTTTAAAAAATCCGTTAACGTTTCAAAGGCAATATCGTTTTATCCAGTAGAGTAGAGGCCCAGATGTGGAGTCTCAATCAATATATCGCAATATTGTTAACGTTAGGACAGCTCTAACTGTCAAATAAACAATAGCTACAGTGACGTCATTAATAAGATTAGGATAATTCAAAAACAAGTTTTTTTAAGGTTCCGTAGTCAAACTAGGAACCCTTATGGTTTCACCATGTACGCCTGTCCGCAGCCTAGCGCAGAGACTCTTAGTACTAGAAAGCTGTAATTTGACATGAATATACATATTAGTCATGCCAACAAAGAGGTATAAAATAAAATAAAAAGTAAAAAAAAATATTTTTTAGTTCACTTTCCTTCACGTGGGGATGTATTTTTTTCTCGTCTACCCCCATAGTATGGTGTGTCATTGGATAGGTTTTTCAAAATATTGTGGGTTTGTGAAAACAATTTTCCGATCAAGGGATCAGGGAGGGAGGATTTTTGATAGAGTCAGGTGTCCCCCCCCCCCCTACAGCCAAAACTACAAATAATAAAATTCAGAAAAAAAGTAATGAAAGCTTATGTAACGAATTTATAAGGAAAACTATCACGACTAAGTAGACATCATTGGTTCTTGAGATACAGGCGATTAAAGTGTTTATACCTACTAAAATCATCTAAGACGGCACCACATGACTTTAAATAAATAATTTGTTATTACTTGTAGATTTTTATACTGCGTTATAACGATATCGAATTTGACGTGTTGTAGAATTGTTTGTGACTCGGCCGCCATTATTGACAGTGACATAAGAGTATATGAAACGTTGACAATACGGAAACACTTCAGAGGCGATATCGTTTTTTACCGTGTAGAATCTCAGCCCCGTTCATAAGCGTTATATTGTCTAGCATCTAGGTTATTAGGATAGGATTGTAAACGTTCTAGTTTTGTTACACCGTGCATCGCTTCCAAATGGATAAATTATTTAAATAACTTGTTTACATGCGTAATGCGGGTAAATAAATAAAGTGTTTTCTATTTCGGTAAGGTAACACTTTACCGCGCCGAGTGAATATCCTCCGAAACCAATCCAAACCCTCGGCTTTGCTTTACTGAGTGTTCCTGATAGTTGAAAGGGATAGGATTGTGTCGCGAAAGCAATAAGTACAGCCATATTTTCTCTCGCTTTGCTCCGGTTCAATGTAAACTATGTAAATAAGTTTGTGAGACTTCTGACTTACAAATAAACAAGTTCACAATTTTACCTCTTTATAATATTAATAAAGTTAGTATATATACTATCTTTATTAATATTATATTGTACGCGATTGTATTAAACCAGCGGTTCTCAAACTTCTGAAGCGACGAAACCCTTTGGAACCACTTCATATTTTACGGACCCCACAACGAGGGAAAACCTGAGGAGTTGAAAGTAGTGAGGGTATGTACTCGGATACATATATACTAATAAGTCTCATGATCATACTTATTTGGATAAAGACTTAAAAAAAATACGTATTGTAAATTTTATAATAATTTACATAACATCACGCCGTCATTCCCAGAGTGGGGTAGGCAGAGCAACAGAAATACAAACAACTCTAAAAAGACTGGTTGATCATTCTGTAACCACATTTTGCGCAATCAGGCTAAGATGTTTACCAGTGTATCTATTATGCCATTAGTGATAGGTTGCAAGCCCGTCACCTAATACTACTACACAAGCCTTAAATAATTAACTTAAAGATTAATTAAGAATAGGGATACTAATACGTCTTCAACTTAAATTTACGTTCCGCAAACCCTACATCAGACAGTCAGACCATTAATTATCAAAACCCTGAATTAATTTAGACTCATGGGCAGTGAGTTGTTGGTGGAGGTTAAACTTTAGAGCTTCGATCATCGACATAGAGTAAAATGCCTGTCTGTCTTTCAAACGTTGCACTTTGGAGAGTGTGCGGAGGGATTACAACCTAAGTCCACTATCACATTACCATCTTCGTACGTCCAAGTGGAGGGAGCGGCTTCACTCTTATAGAAATACCATTTGTTCGCACAAAGCGTTTACTGCTTATTTTTATTGCGAACTGCTAAAGAGTGGAATTTGCTTCCTTCGTCTATATAATTTTGGTGTCTTCAAATCAAGAGTTAACAGGATTCTACTGAACCAGCCAAATTCATACCTCACCATCACTTACCAATGGTGAGAAAGGGGTTTATCGTTAGTCATAACAGAATAAATAAATAAAAAATCGCATAAAATTATATAAAGACATTAAGATTATTCATTCCATTCCTTTCAAAGATAAGTTGAAAAAATATTTTTTAATTAATTTGTATTTGTGAGACAAAATGTTCTGTTTAATTTTTGCACAAAAATAACAACTCTAATGATAAGTCATGGCGATTTCTAAGTCAATGATATAATTATAAAACAGGCTCGTTGTCATAACTATGATCATCTAAAGAGTTTATAGCTCTAAAAAGGACAAATTTGGCAGGTTTAAATAGTTCAGAATTCGGCTTCAGTGCACTAAAGATAAATTTCACGTTAAAATTCATATCAAAACTAAATACAGAATAAATCAATCAATACGAAAGCCAAAAATACTCAACTAAATCCGGTCGCTCTCTATTGACAAATACTAGGAGCACATAACCGCAGATGTCTATTGCCGACCCAGTTTTTATCAAACGGAGCGAAGGTGACGGAATCTCTCGAAGTGTTTCGCCGAATCACTGAACTTTGTAGTTCATAAATCATTCAGTGCGGAGGCTGCATCAAGCAGGTTGAAATTTTATCGCTTCGCGTTTCTGATTTCCTGGTGTTCGGGTTTTAGGTAAAACATAACTTCTGAAACAATTTCTCACCTTTTATGAAATCTTGAAGCTTCATGATTGTTTTTATTCGTTTATATTATAAGTAGCCTTCACTTCCACGAAGCAACGAATTGATAGGTATGTAAAATAACTAAGAAAGTGATTTATATCTGGAAATTGTAAAATTTATCTACGGAATCCTAAAAAATATGAAACCCAAATTATGTCCCAAAATTACCAGATCAGAGTGACAGTGTCCAGGCGAGGAAGATAAATCTAAAGTCCTCGTTGACAAGAATAATGATTTATTTTTAAAATTACAATAATTAAACGTTGCCGCGCGAGCGCTTGGTCTAATGCGCTAAATTGGTCTGCGTGGCGCGCGGGGTCGCGTTAGTTAGTTCTCTCCTTCCGCAGGCAGCTAAACGTCATAGCGCTGAGGTTAATTCGTCATTTATTTCAAGCGATCAAAGTTAACTTCTACTGAAATCTTAAACAAAATCTCATTTGTTAAAAAACTCGAAATTGTAGCATTAACTTTGACTAACCCTGCGTTGACTATATTTTTTTTTATATTATATAATAATAATTAATTAACGATTCGCCATAATCTTTATTACGGGATGAACAAACGCACTTGAGATACCCCGAATTAGTTCGCGAGATATTACGGAATAGTTAGATAGTTATGAAGCAGGTATCCGTACACGCGGGCGAAGGTAAAGGAACTTTAATTAAAGTAGATAAGCTGTTGTTTTAGTTCAAAATTAAATTTAAATTAGTTTGATAGGGATAGGGGTTTACGAGCTGAAAAATACGCTCGCACTTACTTGTTTTTTTAACAGTAGGGGTATAAGCTTGTGTTATTTTTACTTTGACTTTTTTTTCTTTAACAAGTATTACGATAAATTGTCGGAGGACCCCCATTCTAATTTATTTATTTACTAGCGACCCGCCAGTAGCTTCGCTGCCGCTGAAAATTTCCGACTTTCCCGACGGCTTTCTCAATTTTTTCCTTAATACTATCCCGACCTGACAATTAAAAACAACAAAAATAAAGAGCGAGCCGTTCTCGAGTTTTCCGCGGACATACATTCGGCAATTGATTTTGCTAAATTGATTAATCTAGCCTAATCGCTTCGGTTCGGTTTGTACATGTACATGATAAACCAGAACTTGCCTGGGCCGTGTTTTATAAAACTACAACTTACAAGCAGAAGTGTCTTTCTAGCAAAATGAGTTAGAAAGAAACTTCCGCTTGTAATTTGTAGCTTTATAAAACAGGGCCCTGTGTTCCTCTTATGGCACGCTGGGCCTCACTACGCTAAAATAAACATAACGCCGATTCATCCGTGCGGAAAAGTTAATTGAACGAAACATTCCATTTTAATAGCAAACTGAAAAATATTCGAGATTTTTTTCGGGCAGAATTGTTTTGTTCATGTTAATGGATTTTGTCTACCAATATATTTTTAGGCGATGGGAAAGATATATTACAGCAGATATGGGTGGGTAGTTCTACCAGCGTTTCAACCGCTTTGACTTCGGTGTCGCATTTTTAACCATCTCCTTGTACGAGTAGGATAACCATTTTCAGTTGTTTTCTAGGAGTCCAGGCATTCTTCAAAATAACCGAAAATGGTTATCCTACTCGTACAGGGAAATGGTTAAAAATGCGACACCGAAGTCAAAGCGGTTGAAACGCTGGTAGAACTACCCGTAAGGACCAAAAATTTTTTTTTTTTCTATGATTTTTTTCAGCTGTGCGACGAAAGTTAGCCATACTTAGGATACTTTTCGTTGCACAACGGAACTTTTCCCGTCTTCGTTGTTTGTATGGTTAACTGCGTTTAACTGTGGTCCAACTTTTTGGTCCTCACCCATATATGTATTCATGTACGAATATTTGTACCTACCAGCTGTTGGCCGCAATTTCACATTTGCGTTTTTTTTTTGTCTGTGAAAACTTGTAATTAGCTATCCCGTTAAATATTGTAAATAAAATAAAAATTATAAATAATTAATCTTTACAAATATATATACTAATGAAAAGACGGTAAATGCACGCGGCAAGTTTTACATGATGCACCCGTTGATCCAAGACAGAAGTAACGTTAAAGCCAATTACGGCTAGTTTCTATCCATAAACTAGACACGCCTAATCTATGATTATAGGGTTGAGAGACAAGCAAATAAATACACGCTGTAAATATGGAAGATTTACACGATGACGAATAAATTAAAACGTGCTAATTTACGATTAAGTTTCAATGGATGGAATATTATTCCATCGTCACTTTTAGCTTGTCAATAACTTGAAAAAGTCGTTAATGTAGCTTACCATAGGGTCGAGGATTATGAATTATGATGATTATGACATTTATGACAGATGCTTGGCCTTAGATACCTAACGAAATTTTAGCTTAGTACCTATCTAGTCTAGGGGATACGGTTTTTGTAGGAGAACGTGTCGTTTTTTTTATTATTTCTTTTAGTCTTGCACCGTCATGGGTAGGTATAAATATTATTATTTTATTTATTTGCTCTTGTGTTTTCGATAAGTTTTCCTGCTTAACTGCACATGACATATTGAAACTTTTATTTTTTATTCATTGTTTTATATAATCCTAGGTTTAGTTGTCATAATCAATGTTTATTAAAAAAATAATGACTGTTGAGTTTCCCAACGCTAAGCTGGACATAAGTTTTATCGCAAGAAGGTTATGTCGCCGGGTAGCTCGAGGGTAGTAAGTAAATATCCAGTATTGACCGCGGACCCTCAGCCGGAGCCGTTCATATCCGGACGGATAACTTGGAGTGTTTGTGGAACATGCTGTATGTATACAGTACAGGGTGTTTGGCAGTCGGGTGTAGGGGTTTTAAGAGACGATAGTTAGGATAATTCTGAACATTATTGACCACATTTAACATTATGCACAGTTGCAACGTATTTGAAATGATGATATTATTAATTGTTTTTGAAAAAACGCCATGTCCGTCAGAAAAACAATTATTAACACCCTGTATAACCCTTATTAAATGTTTTTTTGGTAATTTACCTTCGCAATACCTTGGTTCTTCAAAATAAGCCCATGTTAACGCCTACTACTACTACACTGTATTCCTGGCGAACAAAACGTTTTTTTTATTGTACAAAATTACTGTTGCAGATAGTCTACACTGGACATATATAAAAAAAATGTAATTTGAATTTGACAAATGTCAGAGTAGGAAATAATTGATGGATTTTGTCATTGTAAAATAAATGGTTTCGTGAGTCGGTATATTGCTGCAGCATATTTTATTTTATGTGTAACATTAGTGGCGACCGTGACAGGATTATTATTGACATTATTTTTATCGAGATCCATCTCTTTTTATATGCCTCCGCCTCGTCTACTATCTACTCGTACTCGCTTACTTTAAGTGTTAAGGGTTGATAGTGGGAAAAGCGTGCTGAGTTTTTAGTACTTTTGTTTTTTTTATTAATTACTCGTTAAGTGTTTTTTTTTTGTCGAGTGGGGAGGGATTGTTATGTTTTTCCTGTATATTATTTTCTTTGTGGTTTGGAGGATGTTGCAGATAGTCTACACTGGACATATATAAAAAAAATGTAATTTGAATTTGACAAATGTCAGAGTAGGAAATAATTGATGGATTTTGTCATTGTAAAATAAATGGTTTCGTGAGTCGGTATATTGCTGCAGCATATTTTATTTTATGTGTAACAATTACCCTATCTTAAAAAAACCGTGAAACATTGCATAATAGTAAATGTAGCCAAAAAAAAACAGAATTAGTAACTAATGATAGTAACTCTTAGTAACTAATGATAGTTACTCTTAGTAACTAATGATAGTTACTCTTAGTTACTAATGATAGTTACTCTTAGTAACTAATGATAGTTACTCTTAGTAACTAATGATAGTTACCCTTAAAACCTCTACACCCAACTACCAAACACCCTGTATCTAGAGGGTGGTCGTATTAACATTTCGATATACCAATAGTATTTTAAGAAATTTGAGTTACAAATTAAACAATAACAAACATCTCTCTGAGGGTTTGGTTTGGTTTGTTGTTTTGGCTGCGGTAGTTGATTATGAAATACGAACAATTACTTTGTATGAATACATGTATACTCCTTATTGCACAAGAATTAAGAAATAGAAAACACAGGCAGTAAAAAACAATTAAACGAGTACAACGACAAACTTATCTCATGTAGATTTTTTCAACTAACTCTAAGAACAAACAGTGGAGAGTACAAACAGCATCACTATTAACTTTTCACTAGTGAGCCTTATTGTAAGGTCATAAGATTCAAAATTGATTCATGGTACACATACAAAAGAGACACATTACTCTAGCGACAACTTCACTTTTCGAGTTCAATATTTCTTATACGGTATCCTAAATCAATAAATTGTAAATAATGATTTTTAGGAGCTATCCAACGGTAACCCACTCGATGTCAAAATGTAAAACCGGGCAAGAGCATGTCGGACCATGCTCAGCGTAGGGTTCCGAAGCCGTTAACTGCTACAAACGTAAAAACAACAAGTAATAACTACCTTTCTATTTATATTCATTTGGTGCCGTCTTAGATGATTTTAATAGGTATAAACACTTTAATCGCCTGTATCTCCAGAACCAATGATGTCTTTCTAGTCGTGATAACTTTCCTTTACTTAAATTCGTTGTATGCGCTTTTTTATGTTAAGGAGAAGGCACACGAGCACTCAGGCCACCTGATGGTAAGTGGAATCTGAGACCCATAGACATTTGAATTCTCAAGACTATAATTCTTAGACCTCAAATGCGTTGCCAACCCTAAGGACTATGATGGAATGCCTCTATGCTAGTAATTTCGCCGGTTGTTTGAGCCCCACACCGGAACACAACAATGCGAACACTGTTGCTTTTATTTGAGTTTTTTTTTTTTTAAGGTTTTTTTTTACATGTTTTTCGGCGTAATGTAAATGTATAAAGAACTAAGCTAAATTACAGCTTTGTAGTACGAATAGACTTGAGTTAAACCGCCGATAGTCGGCCATAGCGAAACTAAAAGGATTCGTTTTGACAACGGATTCCTCAAAAATCCTTTATTAGTGAACGTTTATGGGAACCCACGGAAGAGATTATCACTATCACTACATAGTATAAAACAAAGTCGCTTATTCTGTCCCTATATCCCTATGTATGCTTAAATCTTTAAATCTACGCAACGGATTTTGATGCGGTTTTTTTTAATAGATAGAGTGATTGAAGAGGAAGGTTTATATGTATAATATTTTAATCCGGAGCGAAGCGAGGGCGGGTCGCTAGTGTAAAAATAAAGTAACGGACAAACATTCATATAAGAAAACCGCAACAGAGATGTAATATTCGTAATTAAGTACAGAATAAAAGAAAAGTATATTTCAAACTGCAATATGCAGTTTTACGACGCCATTCCACGTTTTTAGTCGACAATACATCCTTAACAATACCTCCACGTTTACAGCAAACATCCGTAGAATTAAGGTCGCAACTGTCATAAAGTTTTTATAACATTTGCAATTTTATTCAACGCTGCAAAGGATTGAATTTGCAATGTTTTTGAATTTTCACTTGAGTCGTGTAACTTTTAAAAGCAATGAAAATAGGTCATTGTACGTCCAAATTTGTACTGACAGTGACCCGTTTTATTGCTTTTCAGTGTAGTAAGGCAGAATACTCACTGTACTAAAAGTGCTTTACGACGCCTTGCGTCTCCGGGGAGCGTTATTTTCTTTAGATCAACGTTATTTACAAGCGAAAGTTTATTACAGTGAACGTGTTTCAGGACTGCGAATACCGGCCGATATAACTACTAGCGTTAGCCCGCGGCTCCGTCCGCGAAGAAGTCATCATCGCTATTCCCTTGAGGCCATTCCAATTTTCCGAGATAAAAAGTACTCTAATGTCCTTCTTCGGGACTCAAGCTATCCTTGTACTGTGTGTCTTTAAATATGTATCTATACACTTTTGAACCTTATTTCAACGGGGTACGCTGCAAAATTTTAGACATATTTGTGAAATCGACTGTTCCCAATGTCATCAAAATCCAAGTCGGTAAAGATAGACAGACACACACACAGACATACACAGATTAACATATTAGTATGGAAGTATACAATACAATACAATACAAATACTCTTTATTGAACACCAAAAAATAAAAAATAAAAACAACACGGAACAGTACATTTAAATCATAGGTATACAACAGGCGATCTTACCGCTAAATAGCAATCTCTTCCAGACAACCTTGTAAGAGAAATAACTGAGTACACAAATTCATGATAGGCGATGTAAACTAATTCATTTAGAACTCAAACTAAATAACCACAAGAAACAATTAAATTATAAAAAAAAATATATATAATAACAATATTATAATTACGAAATTCATTATTAAAATGGACCATTTCATTTCAACACCAAAAAATAATAATTTAAATATCTAACTAAGACCACTTCAGATATTCTTTTTTTACAAAGAAACACATATAATATAATGTACAGTCGAAGTCATAAATATACAGATGTTCCCAAAACGCCAAAAATATCTGTGCTGAGCCCTATGCCACTAGTAATAAGGTCTAAGTATATATATATTTCGCACAATTACCGCATACATATTATTGCTTTTTTCTATAAGATACAGACACACAAGTGTACAAGGACTTGAAATACATAACATCTGTTATATCTAGGGTTAAATAAATCGTTTACAGGTAAAGATTTTTTTTAGGTTCATAAACATATGACTACATACATACATAACATCCCGCCGTCATTCCCAGATTGGGATAAGTTAGAGCTACAGAAATACCAACAACTCTAAAAAGACCTTTTTAAATTCTGTAACCACCAGTGTATTAGTGATAGCTTGCAAACCCATAACCCTAACAGTACTACAAACCCTTATTCCTTTAGCCACCTCTTACGACATCCACGGGATGACATTGAGGGGCACTATTCTAACCCGGCAACCACACTGAACCTATACATTGCTTTATTAATGTATTTTTTAACCTGATTACTTGATACATTTGCCATTAATACGAGGTACCCCAATCGACTCGCTATTCCGACTAAAAGGACCAAACTGTACGGCAACAACGCATTTTCATTGTATGGCAATTAGTATATACAATCAGTTGGACGATGACATTAAAGAATTGCCAATTAACCTGATTAAAGGTAGATTAACGAGGTGGTTTATCAACCACCTCAAGAATGTTTGTATTGTGTTGGTGACTACTTTGATTATTATAAATGTTAATTATCCCTACAATGTATGGCAAATTTTCGTGTCACAAGGTCACAACGGAAAAATTTAATAGTAAATTTAATTGAGTGAGTTAGCGTGGCCAAGTTTTTGTTCCTTGCCTTGTATTTCCTTAACCTTTAAGTATCAATTTTGCATGCCAGCTACTGGTAAAATGTGTGTTTCTGTTATAATCTATGTAAACCATCTTCTGTACCACGTTTTAAGCAAAATAAATGACTTTGACTTTGATTACTGTCAAGTACACCAGAGCTATCGAAACGCTATTAACCTGACAGTATTGGCAGCCGAGTTAAAAATAATACCAAAACACGTCCAAAGATAACATGGTGTTTACCGTGTAGAATCCCAGCCCTGGAACATTGTTGTTAGATTGACCACTGCTCAAAACCGTGTCATTCCCATACAGCCTTCGTACAAATGGCAGTATCTCAGACAAAACTCCTGTAGTAAATTCAACCTTATTACCAACAGGATAGGATTGAATCTGCTTTGGCTATTGAATTTAAGATACTGCTTTGGCTTAGGAGGCCAGAATAATTTACCAGAATATCAATAGTGTTGTAGAACGAATACTAACCGATTGTGTGTAAAACCACCAATTAGGCAGGCATCGAAACGCATGCCTGCCTAATTGGTGGTTTCACACGTGTTGCATATGGGTGAAACCATATTTAATTTGCAATTTTATCTTATTGTCAATGTTATAAAATAATAGATGTCGAATAGTGGATGTCGTAAGAGGCGACTAAGGGAATGAGGGCTTCTAGTACTGTTAGGCGATGGGCTTGCAACCTGTCTTAGTACACTGGTAAACATCTTAGCCTGTTTGTGCAAAATGTGGTTACAGAATTACCAACAACTCTTTTTGTAGTTGTTGGTATTTCTATAGCTCTGCCTACCCCACTCTGGGAATGAAGGCGTTGTGAAATGAAATGAAATGAAATATATTTATTCAACAAAAACATGCAACAAATAACTCATGGCTTTGGGTCCTGAGCTAGGATTCCCTGTGTTACAGGACCCAGTGAGGCAACAACATTAGCTTGATACGTGCCTACGTACAGAGTACAAAATCTAAAGACTAAGGTTACTCTAGGTTGTAGTATGTATGTATGTATAAAATAATAGGATTTGGCAGTAATGGCGGCCGAGTTAAAACAATACGGTAACATGTCAAAAGCAATATAGTTTCACCGTTTAAAATAGAATCCCGGTATAACTTACGATTTACGAGTAATATAATAAATAAAACAATTTATCGTCGAATTTTATAATTGCCGTTTGCTTAATTTATACACAGCCTTCTACTGTAAAGTTTTTGTAGGACTTTGTAATATGCGATATGGTGATTGTCAATGTCTGGATATATTAATTAACAATTGCAAGCTGATTTTTAATGTAACAGGGCTTCTATTCTACTGCGTTATAACGATATCGTGCCGACTAATATGTATTCATGCCAAATTACAGCTTTCTAGTACTAAGAGTCTCTGAGTTAGGCTGCGGACGGACGGACGGACGGACATGGCGAAACTATAAGGGTTCCTAATTTGACTACGGAACCCTAAAAACAGTGAAATGTTACAAGTTTAGGTATCTCCCAAATGAACGGGAATGAATTCGGTCTAAGTTTTTTTTAGATAGCTTGTTTACTAAGGATTGATGAATATAGGTAACACAGTTGTAAATTATGCTAACACTAGCTTCTGTCCGCGTCTTCGAACTTTAAAATTATCCAATTGCATCCATGCTGCTTTTTTAACCGGTAGTATTATCCCTACAATAAAACACAACAATGCGAACACTGCTGTCATGAACGTTGAATATGCAATCGGAGTTACTTTAAAATAAGTATTTGACTTAGCTATTCTCAAACCAATCACACAAATTCTACCTCCGCTACAATAACACATGCCCTTTATATGAAATGTCTAGACTGGAATAGAAAAATAGTACCTAAGGTCGGCGTACCTAATCAATAAAATCAGGGGTGATATACGGGGAATCCTCTGCGACTGTTCCACGTACCCCTATCATTGCTAAACTCCTTGAGTTTTTTCTCCATACCTCAGTTTTATTAAATTGTTTCAATAGATGTGATAACTTATATTATAATCATACTTATCGAACAGGGAGGAATAGCAAAAAGGAAGGGAAGCCTTTGCCCTGCAGTGGGATACATGGTGTATTTTAGTAGTGAGTGTTTTAGTGGTGCGTGTTTTAATGGTGTATTTTAGTGGTGTGTGTTTTAGAAGTGTGTTTTAGTGATGTGTGTTTTTAGTGGTGTGTTTTAGTGGTGTGTGTTTTAGTCGTGTGTGTTTTAGTGTTAGTAAACCAATCAACCTGTTGTTTTTTAAGCCCCTATACAAAAAAAAGAGTGTCAATAGCATCGTAGCTCCTAAATCGAGGGACCGAAAGGTGACTGTTCTTAGCTTTGTTTGATGAAAATCCGAAAACCCGTTTAAAAGTTATGAGCTATCCCGATTTATATAAATTTAATATTTGAAATCAGTTACGCGACAGAGCACATGGGACTTTAACTCGTGGGACTGTCAGGTGGAAACGTACATGCTCGGAGCCCGTTGAATTTGCTCATTGCTCATAGGTTTTGTAAGAGCTGAACAAAAAAAAAATCTAAAAGAAAGCTAGTTTAGTCGAGATGGTTTTTAGGTATGTTTAATAAAAAATTGAATATTAGCTCTAAGTAGGGGTAGCCATTATATTTAGGATTTTTATCTATTGAATACTTATTTAAACTTGCGTAGTCTGAGGACTTAGATGAAATGTGTGATTTTGACGACACGTTGGCCTAGTTGGTAGTGACCCTGCCTTCGACGCTAGTGGTCCCAGGTTTAAGTCCCCCTAAGGGCTTTTATTTGTATGATGATCACGAGTATTTTATCCTGAGTCTTGGATATTTTCTATGTTTTTAAGTATGTTTCTCTCTATATAAGGAAGTTTGTCGTTGTCTATTACCCATAGTAAAAGCCTAGAGCTAAGTTTGGGCCTAGGTTAATTTAAGTGACATTGTCCACAAATACTTATTTAGGTTCTTTGCCTTTTTTCCCAAATATTTTTCTCTGTCAAACTGCTTTTTTCCGAAACTGTAAACCATACATTCAGCCAAAAGCATCAATTATTTAGACAGTACGGTGTGCATAAAAATCGGGACTTTTTGCACTGAAAAGTTTAAAGCGAGACCTTTCTGGCTTTTTGAAATTAAAGGTTTTATTGAATGCAGCGTAAGCGAAAAATGTCCGTGCTCGAATGCGGATTAGCTTTAAACCGTGCAAAGTAGTTTAACTGTAATTTTGCTGACCGTGCCCCGACTGCTGTCTGCACGGGCAGTTGCTTCAGCTGTCTCATCGGAATTAGACATAATGACTTTGTACGTTTTTGTTTTTGTTTTAAGTCTGTTATTTTGGCGGGTAAACTCTTTGTGTTTATCCAAACACGATTATTTTTACATTGGTGTTTAAAGTTTTAATCATGATACGTAACATATTTATTTAACATCCTTTAAACGCATAAGTTCGCCTTTGTAGTGATTTTTTAAAGAACGTTTTTGTTTAGAAATGGTTATAAAAATATTTAAAAATAAAAACAAATTATTTAAATTAAAGCTACTTAGTTTTTTTACGTTTTGCATTCACAGAGAACGGTTTTTTTTGTATTTTGAGTATGTATGTATCTATATATATTAACACTTTATTATAATTATAAACAAAAGAGATAACAAATACAAATTACAAATCATCTCTTACTTGTGTATGTAATATCTTATCAGTTTTTAAAAAAATCAACAACAAAATGCCGGAAGTTGATTGTTTTAAATTACTTAGCTTAGATTTGATCTGGAAAGGTAAACCAACTTTATCCCTTTTATTCCCTCGGGCCTAAACTTAATTTTAAACTCAAAGCCGAGATCAACATGAAATTAACAAGAATTTTCAATTACCTATGTAAGATTTTACAACAACCGTACAAACTCGACGACACGGTGGCCTAGTTGGGAGTGACCCTGCCTCCGAAGCCAGCGGTCCTGAGTTCAAATCCCGGTAGGGGCAGATATTTGTGTGATGAGCGCGAATATTTTTATCCTGAGTCTTGGATGTTTTCTATGTATTTGAAGACTGTACACGATAAAATCCGGCCATGCATGCTCTGGTGTATCTTTGCAATGAATGCACATTTTCAAGCAGGTTTTTTTTAGTAACTTGTAATAATACTAAAATAATTAAATAAAAAAGTATCATAATATACGGGTATGTGTAAGTTTTCGCCGAATATATTCCATCACACCTTTCATCCCCTGGCCAGCGTTTTTTGACAATCTTCACTCGCTTCCAGCTACAATGTCACAACTGTATTTATATTTTTACAAGCTGTTTTACGTACATTAAAATGTAGTCTTAACAAAAAAATACTTTTTAAATATTTTTCCAATTTGTAGAAGTCAGGAAGACTTTTTACTCCAGGCACTGAAAGTGGTTTTTGTATGGGAGACATTTATTTGTTAAAAAGTCAAAATCTGATAAATATCTCAATCGGAATACAATTAGAAAAGTTATAACTATTGTGAAAAGATAATGTAATGAGGTGTAATTTAGCTTGTATTATTTAAAACAATGTTTTTTTTCTAAAAGGAGAGTTTGGTAAAGACTGCCAGAAGACCGTGTACAAATATAATTGGTACTGTAGATTATATAATGGTCTAAGTCAGAGATGCTCTAACATTTTATTACGACTGTATTTTTATTATGTAGTTTCATAATCACTGACTATTACACGAAAAATGCTGCTTGAAAATTAGCATTCATGAAAAAAATACACCACAGCATGCATGACAGGATTTTATCATGTACAGTCTTTAAGTATGTATTTCTCTATATTAGTATGTTTATCGTTGTCTAGTACCCATAGAACAAGCCTAGAGTTTAGTTTGGGACTAGGTCAATTTGTGTGAGATTGTCTCCCCTAATAATAATGCAATGTAATGTAATCTACAAACAGAAATTAAAACTGTACACAAATTGCAATGCCGTATCTTCAAATTTTCTATTTGCTTGACGTAATTTGAATCAACATCATACACCACGTTGGAAGGCTGTTTTGTTTAATTTAAGGTTACAGCTATAACAATACAGTTTATATGTGTGCGTAAATGTGTACAGTAAAACCAGAGATTAATAGCACTCGGCTGTGGTTTAATACTAATAATACTGTGGATTTACAGTACACATTTATGACAATCGCGACCGCCGTTAATACCTTTCACACTGGCAGAGTATGTATAAAAAAAAGCGGCCAAGTGCGAGTCGGACTCGCCCATGAAGGGTTCCGTAGCAGCAAGTAACATAATATAAAAGTTCGTTGTAGCTTTGATCAATGTTTTTATGACGTATTAAAAAAAAACTACTTACTAGATCTCGTTCAAACTAATTGTCGGTGGAAGTTTGTATGGTATTGTACATCATTATATTTTTTTTAGTTCTAGCATTCTCTTATTTTAGAAGTTACAGGGGGGGGGACACATTTCAACACTTTGGAAGTGTCTCTCGCGCAAACTGTTCAGTTTAGAAAAAAATGATGTAAGTAACCTCAATATCATTTTTGAAGACCTATCCATAGATACCCCAAACGTATGGGTTTGATGAAAGATTTTTTTTGAGTTTCAGTTCTAAGTATGGGGAACCCCCAAAATTTATGTTTTTTTTTCTATTTTTGTGTGAAAGTCTTAATGCGGTTCACAGAATACATCTACTTACCAAGTTTACCAAGTGTAGCATTGTTACCTACAAACAACGTAACGTAAGTAACAAGTATTGTTTTGAAATATTCGCTTTGTTTTTTTTACGAGTTTAAGTGTTTACACCTTTGTTTTCCCATCCATAAAACGTAAAAAGAAACTTTAATAAATGGTAAGTTATACTAACAATTTATTATATCGTCTTAAGAAAGCGAATATTTAGTTAAATAATTGTCACATTTAGTTGCTTATTCAAAAATCATAGTTATCGAACCAAAGTCATCTTTATGGGTAATTAACAAGGACTAAAACCATTTCTTACCTCAATTATTTTGTTGAAAACTAAAACAAAACTGTAAAAAATTGGCTACCTAATTTCATCCTGAATTATGGTGTTGGTTTTACCACTACGCAAACACTTCCCTAAGTGATCACCTCCCTAAATATTGTGGTTGGTGAGTGTAACGAGAATTTCCTCAGAGGCGGAAAGTTTCCCGTGATAGATGAGAAAACTTGACGTGTGTTTACAATTATTCCTGGCATGTGCGAATTACTATTGTACTTTTGACGTGCGAAACATGTTGAACATAATATTAATATTTATTATAAAATATTTCTTTGTTGGTTCGCGTAGCTAGATAGCAAGAGTGTTATTTCGTTACGTTCGTCCGTCTGTCAAGTATTAAAGGAGTGTAGTGCTTAAAGGAGACTATAACTGGGTTTGGCAGTGTATAGAAAATTACGTTGAGTATTCACGTTGCCTATTTGTACTTGTGACATATACAGCCAAATTGAGTATCCTCAAATAGTTTGGATCCACAAATTTAAAATCACAGCGACCTATGGAATGTGCTGTTGGAAGATTGTCTGAAGGATCGAATCCATCAAATGAGCAAGCTGAAGAAGCAGTGAGCCGGCCATTGTGAGTTGCAACTGAGAATCATTGGAGTTATGGTATTCTTGAGTTAAGACCGCGGGTCGTAAACGCGTGCGGCGGCGAATTGTGCTCGGTGGTGTAAGATATGTGGTTGACGACACGCTAGCCTGGTTGGGAGTGACCCTGCCTTCGAAGCTAGGGGTCCTGGGTTCAAATCCCGGTAAGGGCAGATATTTGTGTGATGAGCACGAGTATTTGTTCCCGAGTCTTGGATGTTTTCTATGTATTTAAGTATATATTTCTCTATATAAGTAAGTTTATCGTTGTCTAGTACCCATAGTACAAGCCTAGAGCTTAGTTTGGGACTAGGTCAATTTGTGTGACATTGTCCTGTGATTATTTATTTATTATATGAGAGGACTATGTTCAGCAGTTGACTAGTTAAGGCTGGTGAAGATGACGATGTTCTTGCTAACATTATAATCTGCACCTGAACAGAGTTTCCAATAGGTAGGTAGGTTTTATGTTTATAAATTAACACTATTAGCTCACATTCAGGGCAAACAACTGCGGGGACGGAGTCACGAGTAAAGGCTAGTAAAAATCCCTCCGGCCACGTGGTTCGACAACGTTGTCCGACATGTCGAACAACGAGGAATTTTGATTCCTTGCCGTCCGACATGTCGAACTATCAGGATTTTTATATTCCATTTAGTTCGACCATCGGACCAAGATAATTTTTTAAATTCCATTTGTTCCGATGGTCAAACTACGAGGATTGCTATATTCAAATTTAAAGTCAAAAAATATAATAAAAAACAAATATGTCCTCTTTATTGCAACTTAAAAGATCGGACCAAAAGGATTTTTAAATGGGATCCTCTTGGTCCGATCTTTTAAGTAATTTAGTCTAAGGCTATTTAGTCACGTACAAAACAGGGATTCAGAGGGATAATATTACATTCTGATAACATTAACATTTACACATTGATCTTATTTTTCGTGTGGCAGTATAAAATGATATCATGCTTCTCTCTATTCAAGTGAAATCTATCAAAGGACATTCCTCTAAATCCTGAGAGCACGTCGGCAATCACCGGTCATTGAACTGAGATCTGTCTTGTCACTGGCTTAGAGCGTTTTATCTGTTCTCTGACGAGAGGGTTTTGTACAGATAGTGATTTGATTACGCTGGATCAGAATAACGAACAACCGTCGAAGTAGTCCGATTATACGTAAGCAAATACGAAAATAAAGGGTTTTTCTCAAACATGCTCAGAAAGAACCGTTTTCCGATTGAAACATAAATAAATACATACATACATAATGTCACGCCTTTATTCCCAGAGTGGGGTAGGCAGAGCTACAGAATGACCAACAACTCTAAAAAACTTGTTGATAATTCTGTAACCACATTTTGCACAATCAGGCTAAGATGTTTACCAGTGTATTAGTGACAGGTTGCAAGCCCATCGCCTAACAGTACTACAAGCCCTTATTCCCTTTAGTCGCCTCTTACGAGATCCACGGGAAGACTTGGAGTGGCACTATTCTAACCCGGCAACCACACGGAAAAAATAAATAAATAAATAAATATATTAATAAATATCAGGGGACAATCTCACACAAATTGACCTAGTCCCAAACTAATCTCTAGGCTTGTACTATGGGTACTAGACAACGATAAACATACTTATATAGAGAAATACATACTTAAATACATAGAAAACATCCAAGACTCAGAAACAAATATTCGCGCTCGTCACACAAATATCTCATCTTACCGGGATTTGAACCCAGGACCGCTGGCTTCGAAGGCAGGGTCACTCCCAACTAGGCCACCGTGTCCCACATAAAGACGGAAAGTGCCTCATTTTACTCCTAGGAGTAAAAAAACCATGTGAAAACACTTTCCGTTCATGTCCATATATTTAAAAAAAAACATTTTGCGTGTAAAATCTAAGTGAACATGAATAAAATACCATAAGCCCAATTTAATAAAAGGTGGCGGCGCTGGTGCAGCAGTACTGTGTGGCGGCGGGCGGCGAGTCATTGTGAAATCTCAATACTGTCTCGTAGTTTTCAAAAGGAGATTCTCTCTCAATTCATCGATATTTTTTACAAATACTTATAATTATGCATTTGTATCATTTCCTCGCATTATTTGAGAAAAGCATAATATATGCCTCGGCGGAAATGGGATTGCCTGACTCGTATTTTAGCAGGCCTTGCTATTTTTTGATCTGCTAACCACCTCGTCAGGCAATCCCTAACTTTTCGCGCCTAGGCAATAATATACCATTGCTGGAGTCATGCTTTTTCTCCATATATTTTGTTTTTAGAGTCTAACTTTTTTCACTTTCTCATTGTGCTAGGGGACAACCCGCTTTTTTATCTAGAAAGGGCGTTTGTTATACGAGTAGCCTGTAATAATATATAAAAAAGGCAATTCAATGCACTCTTATCATATTTTGTTCGTGTCTCCTATGGAAAATCACCATTCGGACATACAATGCCATGATGATGTTGAATATTACATTCAACCTTTTTAATTAACTAATTAGAGGTAACATTATTCCTATCACTATTTTATCTTCTATCTATAGACAATAACAGTCAAGTATACTTGTTATTATCATTGGCAGTCCTATAGGATTCCACTATAATAAGACATCGAGATTTGATTATTGACTTCCAATTTGTCAACTGTAAGGACAGTAATCTATATAATAAAAATGAATCGCTGAATGTGTTGGTAAGCGCAAATCTCGAGAGCATCGGAACCGATTTCGCTAAATCTTTTTTTATTGTGTTTGTAACTGTCAGGAGAAGGTTCTTATGGAAGAAAAGAACTGTAAAAACCACCGGGAAAGCCGCTATATAACGATACAATTAAATGCGACAAAATGTCAGAAACTACTCAACTGAAAGTAAACTTGTGTAAGGAAATAATAACAAAAATATTCTTGGGACGATGAATGGTTGTAATATAAGAGCTCAATAATTTGCTATAAAATCCACGTGAGAAATAAAATTCCAGAGTTTAATGGGGTACGTTTGATTAAGGTCCAAGAAGAATTTTATTCTCCTACGTATGGGATTGTGTGTAACATACAGACCTACCATAATGGAAGCTGTTGAAAGGAATTATATCGAAGGCATCGATACTTCTGTCATATAATAACAAGACCAAAGAGAATGTACAAAATTTTAATAAATTAATAAGATTCAATCAGTCATCTAAAATATGTAAGTGACTACATAGAATACCAATTATTTATCGCAGCACTACGTACAAAATTATTTATAAATTAGTTTTCCATTAATGGTGATCAATATATTATTTTGGTAGCTTAAAACATCAAATTTACTTCTAAATTAAGTACTTAAATTAATAATTATTCTGAGCAATAAAGGTCTGCATACGAATTCTTGTACTTTTCTTTTTATCTAAAGATTACCTTAAAATTAAAATATTTTATTCGTAAGACCGAGCCCTAAACTAAAGATGACTTACCAAATTAACTTTAATTTATGATTAAAGTATGAATTTCAATATAACCCTTAATTTATTTTTTATGAATTACTCTCTGAATTCATTCATTTTATTATTACACGGTTACATTCCAATTATTTATTTATATCTTTTCAAGTAACTAGAAAGACAGGGTTACACAAAAGAATTTAATTTATTCAAGGAGATTGTTATGATGCCGGTATTTATAGAAAAGACTTTGCGCGACTTGAAAATCTCAGTTAAAAAAGGTTTAACAAGCGCATAACTGTTTTTTACCGTCCGTGAACCGAGTTTTAATAGACCTTTTTATTTTTGTAACGAGATGACGTAGAATATTAAGGTAAGGCTACTTAAATAATATAAAATACAATGGATTGCGTAAAAGGTATTGGGTAAGTTAGTACGAACTTAATTCTATTTTCAGCGGCCTTAGACCTCTAAATACTCATAAATTAATAAAAAATAATAATAATAATAATAAATCACAGGACAATGTCACACAAATTGACCTAGTCCCAAACTAAGCTCTAGGCTTGTAATATGGGTACTAGACAACGATAAACATACTTGTATAGAGAAATACATACTTAAATACATAGAAAACATCCAAGACTCAGGAACAAATATTCGCGCTCACCACACAAATATCTGCCCTTACCGGGATTTGAACCCAGGACCGCTGGCTTCGGAGGCAGGGTCACTACCAACTAGGCTAGCGTGTCGTCGAAATAATTCAATAAATCACTAAAGAATATTAAAGATTATATTATATTACAAGATGTTTATTTTAAAGACTTTTACAAATTAATGACATTTTAACCCAAACCCCTTTTACTTAATGGTTCCTATATTTAATCAATCATATATTTAATGGAAAATCTAAACTATTTGAAAACGATAGAATTATAAACGCCATCAGGAAAATTGGAAGTGAGGTTGAAATTAGAGTAGTAAAGTTGGTGGAAGAAGGAATTATAGCATTCCCTACTTGCACAGCTATGTTGGATACCACAGCAACCAGAACCCAATTGATTCGTTTAATTATGGAATAAAACATGACTGTACCACGAAGTTGTAAAAAATAATCACGTAAGTAATAAAATACAATTATTTTACATAACAACATCTCATTCTACAGATAACGCAATATAAGTCCACATTTTTTAACAAGATTCCGACCTTTGGAATCCTTTTTCGAATTTGAATATAGAATCCATTTCTCAACTTGCCAGTTCTTTTTCAATCGGCAAAGGGCTGTAATAAAAAGTAGTGTCCCTGTTCTTTGTAAGCCGACTCCGACCGTCACGTCCTAAACGTGGTCATACGGTTATAAAATCGTGATGCAGTTCAAAAGTTACACGGTTGGAATATAAAGCACTGGCTGAAAAAATGGCAATTAGGTTAGTTGTCCAAGTTTTGAAGCTTAAATTGATTTGACTGAGGTTTTTAAAAGTTCAACATATTTCATGTTGTTAGGTACCAAAGTTTGTGTGTCGTATACGTAATGAATCCACAAAAGTGTTTAACATTGTTGTCTAGTCAACATAAAAAAGGAATGCTAGTTTGTTAAATCACCGTATACACAATTATAAATCTAGATCACCTACCTTTTCATCGGTACTGAGATAGGTTAGTATCTTTGCAAGCCATTTGCAGTGATATAATAGTTTGTGCGTCGAGCGGAATAAAACATAATTAGTTTGAACTAGATATACGTCTCACCCCGTCTTCGGTTGACCCACTTGCCGTACTATCAGCTGAGAGTGATATCCGTTATCCATACCGTTGTATTAATAGAATTAAACTAATAGATTGGTTGAACTTTCATATTTATATTATATTTATAGTAAAACTGTTTCTTTAGTTATACGGCTACGATAAAGGGGGTTTAAAAATATTTATTTTTCCTCTTCATTTGTTGGTCGTGGTTGTGTCAAATTCAATGTAACGATTTTGTTAAATTAACATTGAGGCACAGATGGCAAAAAATGTGGTTTCAAATTAACAGTTTAAATAGACATGCATCTTATCAGTCTTAATTATTTCATGACGTAAAAACTAAGGTGGCTGAATATCTTATTCGGCGAACTTTGGCCACTTATACGAGTTTCCGGATAAAAAACTCAGTAAACATCCTATCAACAAAATAAACTTGTAATTAAGACCTTCAAAGAAATCCCCTTTAATCTTTACATACCCAAGCTCCCTTCAAAAAAGGGGAGAAATGTATTTCAAACCTTTTATTTAATATTATCCTTGTGTAACTATTATTACCCTTCGCAAATAATACTTGACTTTTTAGCATTAAATTTCACTTAGGTAAAGTATATCTAAGCTGTTTGTACGTATTCGTTTTCTTTGCAAAAGGGTGTGTATGTCATGCATTTAATAATGTAGTAAACGAATTCTTACAAAAGAAACCCCTCATTATTGCGACACGCTAAGAGTCGTCAGCAGATGCTTCTTGAAGCAACGCGCGAGCCAAGTAGGGCTGTTGCTCGTAATGAACTCTTTTAATGAGCCAGAGGTTACTCCTCTAGTGTTTCTAATCATCCCGGGATTCTAGGATTCCCGAGCTTTTTTGTTACGGTAGTTAATATTACGGGAAGGACATGACCAATACGAGTTAAAATACTAAAAGTTTCCTATATTACTTACTGGATTAATATTTTATATTTTTGGATTATTTATTATAATATTTTTGGATTATTACTGGATGGATGTTAAGCACGTTTGTCAACTAATTTAAATACTTACCACACTCGTCTCAATACCGTGATGTAACCTACGTGTCCATAATAAATATTTTCCTGAAGCAAAGCCTGTAAATAGAAAGTAATACATACTAAAAATACAAATTCTTCGGAAAGTATTATTATAATCCCGTGATCCGGGATTACTGTCCTTGTAAAGAGCTCGCATCTCGTCACTACTGCGAAATTCTTTTGTGATGACGGAGCTCAGTCTAAGATGTCTAAGTAGGCTTACATTAGCTAAGGATCTTTTTACTCAAAGAAACTGAACTCCTCCACGTCTGCTTAAGGATTGTCGAATTTTACATTTAAAAGGTTACAAATAACAAACAGGATCTGAAGTGGAACTACTATAAATTATGTATTTAGGATTGCTTATTTTTTCGAAAATAAAATATTTTCCTGTTTTCCAAATGAAGATGAAACGCATTTACAAATTAAAACAAAAATAAGCTAAACTACTATTCAAACCAAGTAATAAAACCCAAGTATAAAAAAAAAAGTGAACACTGAAGATACCTACGTTGAAACATTATATCCACTCTTTTATTGATTCGATAATTATATAGTTAAAATTTATATCAATAGCATAATTGAATTTAAACGAATGCATTGTGGATTAAATAATGTTTCTAAAACTATGTATTTCTTCTATCGATCGATCACACTAATAACAGTCGTACGGTGTTGAACAGATGCCAGCTGTTAAGCCAATTATACCGTTCTTATGGTTTCAAGGCAATACTAGAATACATCGTAGGTAATATTACAAAGACTTGATTTACGCATGTCCTATGGGTTATAGACATAAAGATAAATTTGTACTGCAGCTGACCGAGAAAACAAGATAAATAAAATGTCAAGGGACAACCTCACAAAAAATTACCAAGTGCTAAACTTAGCTCTATGTGTACTGGAGTCAAATACATGAATATACTTATATAGAGAAATACACTAGTAAACTTCTTGGCCTGATTGTGTGAAATTTGGTTACGGAAATATAAGCGAGTCTTTTTAGAGTTGTTAAAATATCAATAGCTCTGCCTACCCCACTCTGGGAATGAAGGCGTGTTATAGCTTAGTTTTTTTCTGATTCTGATCCAGCAGGGCGGATCTTAGCCGTATATGCCCTCTCACTGTAATACATTATTGCGACTAGATACTAAAATTAACAGCTACTTCTGAGCTCAACTATACCTTGAAGGCGTATTTGTATGCGGTCTAGAAAAATACCATAAGGATGACAGCAAATGAGTAACATTGATTTCTGCAACCTTCTTTTTGCTTGTATCTAAAAAAACCTTAGTATACATCGTATGAGCGATTGCGTTTTATCATAATAAAAAATATATACGCTACTAACATTAACCATTATATTACTATAGTTATACTTGTTTGTTGTCTATTTATGTCAATGAGGATAAACGTAGGACCTAAAACAGTTCCTTGTAGAAATCCATAAGAATTTATGTATTTACTACGTAACTATCTAAGACATCGAAATGATTTAATTAGAATTCGAATTTAAATGATCAACGATGGATTATTATTTAAAATATCACTAAATTACCAAGCTCTATTTACTCAGTTCAAAATCTGGCCCGGGCCCGTAAAGTAAATAGGACTACGCTGGGCGGCGGATTATGCAAGATAAAGCCAACGAGTACGGGTAGATCATCCTTTAAAGCAAACGTTGTCAAGATTATACCTCCTTAAATTAGTCGTTCATTCGTCGAATAAAACTGTTTTCAGAATCTATCGCGTGGCGTGGTATATTTTGATGTATTTCAAATAAATGGTCAGTTCCTTCTAATCATATTTATTGGTTGCCAAAATAACTACATCCCGGGCCAATCTTTTTCTGTAAAGCATAACAAAATTAAGCTGAGTAAACGATTAATAAATCAAAAATATGTATACATTATCAAGAATTTAAAGCAATAGAGCTTCATGATGGTACTTTAAATAAGTAAATATCAGAAGATGATATATTTAACGACACGATAATTATTTACAGTTTCAGCCATACGTATTAATCGTTAAGTGGGAATCGAACCCGGTTAGCTTCGTAGGCAGAGTCACTACCAATTTGGCGAACCGCGCAGTCACTTTGATCCAATATTTTAAAATCAATCAAAGCAATCGATATATTTAGTTATTAGTTCCGAGTACGGCCTTTATGCGGGCTATAACTTGTAATGCAAGTTGCAACGGAATTCCCACACGCTTGATGTTTAAATTGGATTTGCTACGTACACATAAAACGCCGTACATTAAAACACAAGAAAAATTTAACGATGCCTTAGTTATGCTTTAGCTAATGTTAATTTTGATTTCAAGATATATTCATAGTTAGCTGTAATATGTCAACCATCCTAATTAATACGTTATTACGGTCGGTCTTATAAACACGTGCACACATTAGTACTTTGTCACTCTAACGTCATTTTTGAACTATTACACTAATCTGTCAAAGGAGTTGAAGCGACAATGTAACAACGTGTGCAGTTACTTCTAAGGCTGACTCTACGTATACCATCAATATGACACCTCAAAGATATTAAAAATGTAGATACTATGTATGTAGATAGTATGTTTATCGTTGTCTAGTACCCATAGTACAAGCCTAGAGCTTAGTTTGGGACTAGGTCAATTTGTGTGAGATTGTCCCGTGTTTATTTATTTTATTTTATTATTATATTATGAATTGTCAGCTGGCTTTTTTTATGGCAAGGAGAAGGCACACGAGCACTCAGGTCACCTGATGTTAAGTGGAATCTGAGACCCACATTTGGATTCTCAAGACTGTAATCCTAAAGGAAAGGGACAGCCTATAAAATATCTCAGCGGACAGGAGTGCCTTTTCATACGTTTATTTTACGCCTCGAAAAAAAATGACGCACTTTCCTGTCATCGTTTTTTACCTTGTTTGAGAATATGTCAATTCTTTATTTTTTGATAACTATAGTATAAACATGATGATGTACAAGAGTATTTGTCTGTGGGTTTGAAAGTTTTTGTCTTTAAGTATGTATTTCTCTATCTAAGTTTGTTTGAGTTTGATTTTGGACTAGCGTTATTTTATTTATTTATTTATCAATGGAAAATATTCCAATATACTTAAGTGTCACACATCATCGATATAAAGTAGAATTACTATATTATTTCACTCGGTCCTCACTTATTGAGCAACGTTCGATAAGATCCCCTTTCCCATTTCCCTTCCTACTTTCTATCTCCATAAACGCAAAGTAAACTCGTCTTGAAGCTCGCAACTTCATATAATGGTGTTACCTGCGTTTTAAGAATGTTCCTCTATTTTCGATTATTTTTAACTTTGCCACAATTACTCTGCCTTCCCTACTAAGTCACTAGGAAGTATCTCAGATAAAACTCCTGTAGCAATATCAACCTTATTACTAACACAAGAGAATTAAATATGTTTTCGTTATTGAATTTAAGATACTACTATCGAGGTAATAAGAGTTAACATAACGTTAAATCTACGATAGTAATAGATGTAAAGACAATGTAGGAAAAGTATCGCGTGATGTGCGATTGTCTATCGGTGAGAAACTATACATTAGGACGATGACTCTAGTTCATATAAAGTTAGAGGCCATTTTACCGTAAACCCTGTGATAGCAACGTGAATACCCCTGTAGTGAAACAGAGGGCGTAGCGAAGATGCAAACACTGTTAACGTATCTGTTTACTAATGACTTGAAATGTATAGAGTTGACATTTACATTTGGTCTATTTTCGTAAATCGCTAAATTATCGTTATGGTTCTTGAGGCCTATAGGCCCCCAGGTGTTTGATTTTTGAATCTTACTGGCGAAAAAAAGTTACTTTAAAATCAATTTATGCTGCGATTTTAAAGTTACTTATTTTTCGGCGGTGAGATCCCAAAATTCTTCTTGCTGTTGACTGGTCGATCGGGAGAGATTTTCCGACGGATAGGTTGACAGTCACATACTGCTTATCATTCTTGGGGCCTAGAGGGGATATATGAGGCGTAAGCAATTTCAGAATGCTGAAATAAACGGCCGTTACGAAAGATAACTAAGCTGACGTTACGATAATCCTACACGAGTGGTCAGTTTTCGAAAAATTAACCGCACACATATTTAGGCCCCCCGGGATCTATTTCACTCATTAAAACCATATTACTTTTGACATGTTATCGTTTTGTTTTTCTCGGCGGCCATTTCTGCCAAGTAAATAAGAGCTATCACAACGTTTACAATTTGATAATATGTGAAAAGCTATATGTATATGCCGTATAGAAATGGCCCCGGTACCTGGTGGCTTAACATTTCTGCCACTTTTGCACAAAAGTATAAAAAAATAATCAAGCCCGATTAGGTTTTTTTTTTTGAAAATGTAGGTATAATGTAAAAATATTATGACGTGATGTCCGTCGCTATAAAAAAACAACTGCGTCGTACAATGGATGTCGCAGTCACAATTTGGGGAAACTATGTCAAGAAATGCTCCTTTACGTAATAATAGAGTATTACTGCAAAAGAGACAGAGTTATAGCAGTTGTAGAGCTCTGTCGCAATCACTCATCGTAAACTCAATTGCATGGTGAGGTCATGGCTGTTAGAGAAAACTGCAGGAAAATGTCGAGTGTTTAATTACTGGGCAAATTGAAAATGTTTATGAATACGACGTAAAATTGCATGATGGAAGTGAGTTTTGCACTTTGCAAGTTGTCCGCGTATTATTAACTAACAAGTATAAAGTGGTTCCGATAGAGCTTTAATAGCATGCATATGGATTATTTCTACACTTGTAGTGGAAAAGTCAAAACAACAGTAATAAAGATGACAATGCGGTAATGAAACCAGTACTAAGATGGACATTTGATTTTTGTTTCAGTCAGTTGGTGTGTAACGACCCCGACTCAGCATGTGCCGGCTGTTACGCCAACGCTGCCCTTCCTTTGGGACTGCTCGGTGATAGTATGGAAGGTTTCTCAAGTACAATTATTAAAATAAGTATACATGAAACAAAAACCGGGCAAGAGCATGTCGGACCATGCTCAGTGTAGGGTTCCGAAGCCGTTAAGTACTAGAGTACTACAAACATAAAAATCAACATGTAATAACTAGTTTTCTATTTAAAGTCAATTGGTGCCATCTTAGATGATGTTAGTAGGTGTAAACACTATCTCAAGAATCAATAATGTCTACTTAGTCTTCATAGTTCTTCTTAAAAATTCGAATAATATTTAAGATTGTGTTCAGATTTTCAGTATTTGCAGTGTTGGCTGTACAAGTAATGACTCTAATAAAAATTTGCGCTTTAAAGGTTAATATTTCATAAACGAATCACTTAATCGAAAAATTGTTGTAACAAACCCTATTTTTGAAAGACCTATCCATCGATACCGAGGGGTAGAAGTGAAAAAAAATACATCCCCACGTTACGTGTAGGGGAAAATACACAAAAAACAGATATTTCAAGATTTTATTTTACCACTTTGTTAGCGTAACAAAGATGTATATTAATGCTAAATAACAGCTTTCTAGTACTAAGAGTCTCTGAGCTAGGCTGCGGACGGACGGACGGACATGGCAAAACTATAAGGGTTCCTAGTTTGACTACGGAGCCCTAAAAACCATCCAATAACCACAAAGAGAATACACAAAAACAAGAAAAAAATAGACTGCATCCCTCAGGTGTTTTACAATAATGTACGCAATAAGGACATCCTCACAAAATACTTCCGACAATTCATTAATGTTTTTGACAGATGGGCGGTATCTTAAATGACAATGGCTCGACCCTCACATATTTATTATTCCGACCCACACGGTCACGTTTTTGATGCGTATTAAAATTAGGGATGTCTACTGTAATGAAAGAAGGATGTGGCAGTACATACTCCTTTCATTGTTTTCTTTTTTCTATTTTGTTATGTCGAAATGTCTCGAAATCTTTTCAATGAAAAAGATTTCGAAATATGGAATGCCCGCCGGTGGTTTTCAGGGGGACGCTCGAGAGTCTCCAACGGACCGCGTTGGCATTCACATGTGAACTAATGTATATTTAAACGTTAAAATAAATGAAAGAATATATTAACACTGCAAGACGTATACTTTTATTCTACGTAGCTTAGTTGAAAGTGCGTAAAGTATTACGCTTAGGAATAGGCGCCTACCAGGCTTACATGTTGGAGCCGTACGGGGTATCGAGAATAAGAGAACCGAAGAATCTTCTCGCAAGCAAGAAGTGGAGTGCTCCTGACCTGAACCTGAGTGATATCTTTATTAACTTATTCTCGCTTTAAACTGTTCCCATATTAGTATTTTATTTTTGTGCGTGTCCTTCCCATATAGCATAGCAAAATGGCGACTGGAAAATATAATGGGCTATCTGATACGGAGGATTTTTTAATGCAGTACCAGGCCATTGGAATCATCAAAGGATGGTCTGATGAGCAAAAAAAATATGCCATCGCCGCATATCTAGATGGACCAGCCCTTCACTGGTTTAAGACAAATTTTGAGGAATTCACGACCTACGCAGTGCTAGTGGAAAAATTGAAACTGCAATTTCCTTGCCGAGGTGATTTTGCTCAAAAATTTTACTACAGAAGGCAGCAAAACAAGGAAACGCTGATTGAATATTTCTACGCCTTAGAAAACTTAGCTGTTAAAGCTAAAATCGATGATGAAAGATTCATAAGGCATTTTATTACATCTATGAACCAGCATCACCAGTGGCTGTTGGCATCGAAGTTATTTGCATCTAAAGAGGAACTTAGAAAAACAATAATGCAAATGGAGGACATATTTAATTGCGACAACACATATGCAAGAAATGTAGAATTGCCAGTTTTTAATCCAGATGTAAACTTCGAAGAAATCAGGAACCGCGGTGATCAGCCGATGCACACACCACGATTCGATGAGTCGACACCGTTCGGGACGCCAGCTACAATAGCGCCACGCAGAGTGCACTTTGAACCAGAAGCACCACGCGAGTCACACGATCTTCGTCCTCGTCCGTGTCCACTCCCACGCCCTTGGACACCACAAGAAAGTTCGCGAAGGCAGCAAGGCGTGGCGACGGCCAATGAAAGTTATCGATCCGATTATCGAGAGGTTACTCCTTCTTCATCAAGGCAGCACCCAAACTTCACGCCGCGTCGTTAGTAGATCGGGATGCGACAGGCGGCATGGATTCAAACCCGATCCTTGTAGATAAGTCTAGGGACGTTTCTGTACCGATTATTCCAGTAGTAATAAATGGTATTATTTGTGAAGCACTCGTTGATTCAGGTGCGAGTGTCTCTTGTATCTCCAAATCCCGATGGGATAAATTATCCTTGGATTCTCAAACGCACGGACCTATGGCCTTGCGAGCGGTAGGCGGTTATGCAATCAATGTGCATGCCTCTGCCGAGGTAGGGATGCAAATTGCGTCAGTATATTATCGGCAACGCGTATTAATTATACACGATACGGCTGAAATAATCATACTAGGACAAGACTTTTTACGACAAAACCAAGCAATAATCGATTTCGCAAAGAGTCAGTTGACACTGAAACAAATTAGTTCGGTGCCTTTCATCTCACGTCATAATGAGAAAAAAACATTTTTTTCTATATGTGCTCATGATCCTAATGAGTTTGTATATAATGAATCTTCTTTGAAGAAAACTGATTATATTTATTTTACAGATTGGGTGCAGCGCAATGAAAACTATTTGTTAAATCTTAACGACGAGAAACCGGTTGTCTTTGACGTGAATGATGGATTGACGGGCAAGCAAAAGACAGAATTGGATGGTTTATTGAGAGGGTTCCGCGACACTTTTTCTTTTGCAACCCGAGAATTGGGATGTTATAAGGATACTTTTATTTCAGTGAATACCACGGATGATGAACCAGTTCATAAAGCACCGTATCGGGTGTCGAATAAACAGAGGCAAATAATTGATGCGCAAGTACAGGAGATGTTGGAAAATGGCATAATACAGGAGTCAAGAAGTCCTTATGCTTCACCCGTTGTGTTGGTGGACAAGCCGGAGGGCCCACCAAGATTTTGTATCGATTTTAGAGCGCTAAACAAAAAAATAAGGATGGATTCGTACCCGATTCCAAGGACGGATGATTTGCTTGGTTGTTTACAGGGAGCCAGATATTTTGCTGACCTTGATATGAATTCAGGGTATTGGCAGTTAGCTCTGGGCGAAGGCAAAGAAAAGACGGCCTTCGTGACGCATACGGGGCTATATGAATTTAATGTATTGCCGTTTGGTTTGAAAACGAGTCAAGCCATGTTCCAGCGAGTGATGGACAAGGTGCTTGCAGGGTTGAAATACAAAAAGGTTGTTGTATATGTCGATAATATTTTGGTTTATGGTAAAACGTTTGAAGAATTTGTGTCGGCATTGGAAGAGGTTTTATCGCGGTTAAAATCGGCCAACTTAACCCTAAAACCGAGTAAATGCAAAAATGGGTACCAGAAAGTGACAGTTTTGGGACATGAGGTGTCAGCAAATGGAATTGGGCCCGATGTGAACAAGATAAAGGCAATGAGGCGGATACAAACCCCAAGGAACGTAAAGGAGGTTAGATCAGTGCTGGGTTTGTACTCTTATTACAGAAAATTTATCGATAATTTTGCAGAGATCGCATTACCGATAACGAGCCTTACAAAGAAAAATAAAAGGTTTGTTTGGGCAGAAGAAGAACAGAGAGCGTTTGACAAATTGAAGGAGAAAATGTGTTCCGCACCGGTATTGGCATATTTCTCTAATGATAAGGATGCGATAACGAGAGTGTTTGTCGATAGTTCCGAGAAGGCGTTGGGAAGTTGCCTTTGTCAGGGCAAGGAAGGTGAAATGAAGCCAGTTGCATACGCCTCAAGAAAATTAAGTGCCGCTGAACAAAGATATTCAGTGACAGAGAAAGAATGCCTAGGATTAATATGGGCGATAAATTATTTTAAGCACTATTTGTGGGGAATGAAATTTCAGGTTGTCACTGACCATAGAGCGTTAATATGGTTAAAAAGCAAGCGTGACATGAACGGCAGACTCGCCAGATGGGCTTTATCAATACAGTCCTGGGACTTCGATATTGTATACTGCTGTGGCAAGGATAATGTCGTAGCCGACTTCTTGAGCAGAAATCCGTTGATCGAGAACCCGAGTGCAGAGTGTATGGAGAGAATTCCCGAACAAGAAGACGGATTCGTCTTATATGCGCTGAATAGCGATAGTATGAGGACGGCACAACGAACTGATTCATTTTGCCGCCATATTTTGGATCAAATGCGACAGAGCAATACGAATGTTTATCAAAATTATTTTTTGCAGGATAATTTATTGTATAGGAAAAGGGATGTTGGACAAGAAACGAGAAAGCTCTTAGTATTGCCGCAGGAGAAGTTTGCAGAATGTATGCTAGAATTGCATGATGAGCCAGTGTCTGGAGGACATTTTGGTTTGTTTAAGACATATGAAAAGTTTAATGAAAGATATTACATGTCCAAGGCAGAGAAAAAAGTAAACGAATATGTCAAGTCGTGTCAACAGTGTCAACTGAGGAATGTCAACAAAGTGATCGCACCATTAATACCGATAAATGTTGCAGATTTATTCGACAAGTTTTGCGTCGATGTGGTAGGGCCGTTACAGATTTCGAATAAACAGAATAGGTATATTTTAGTCGCAGTGGAATACCTCTCGAAGTATGCAGTGTGCAAAGCCGTGCCCAGAGCCACCGCGGAAACCATCAATGAATTTTTGGTTACCGAAATATTGTGCCGATTTGGAGGAGTTCGACAGCTGATAACCGACAAAGGCTCAGTATTTACTTCTAATACCATTAGAGAGACCGCAAGTCTTTTTAATGTGACGCTCACACATGCGACAACATATCATCCGCAAACAGTTGGTTTAGTGGAACGATTTAACAGGACATTATTGGGCATGATCTCAAAGTATGTCTCGGAGGAGCAACGAGACTGGTGTACGTATTTGCCTATGGTATGTTATGCCTACAATAGCGCGAAACAGGCTAGCACAGGTGTGGAGCCGCATTTGATTGTGTATGGTAAGGAACCATTATATAAATCTGATATCGAGTTGCGCATCAATAATCTCCGGGTTTCAGATACGCTAGCGGATAAAATAACAAGATTGTCGATATTAAGAAGAAAAGTTGCCCGGAATATACAGCGCGCCCAACTGAAGCAGAAGTTTTACTACGATATCAAGGCCAAAGATATCTCTTATGATAGTGGGGACTTCGTAATGCTATACTGTCCGAAGCGCAAGTCTGGGTTAAGCAATAAACTTGCTAGGAGAT
This sequence comes from Acleris holmiana, assembly GCA_949316455.1. NCBI lineage: Eukaryota > Metazoa > Arthropoda > Insecta > Lepidoptera > Tortricidae > Acleris > Acleris holmiana. The sequence goes on along the minus strand of OX438783.1, from coordinate 4,928,950 downwards.
ACAAGGGACCATTCGAAATTGTTACAAGGCTTTGTAATAATAATTATAAGATCAGGAAAGTCGGTACGGTAACAAAATGTATTATTGTTCATAGGAATAGGTTAAAGAAATTTCATGCTAGAGCTTAGTTATAAAGTTGTATATAATTGTGTATTGTCATGTATAATATTAACTTTCTTTTTGTCTTTGCAGTTCGCTAACACAATGAGCGAGCATGAATAGCCATGAAAAGGGAGAGGAAAGTGAGATGCAGGCTTGTCTCCATGGGAACATTACTTCTGGTCTTATGATGAGAATTCCAATTTGCCTGTAAGGTGTGGAAGAAACTCTGTATGGGTTTCATCTCACATAACGCCTGACAGATGTTTTCTATGCTGCTCAAGTCACGTATTTCATGTCGTTTGTTATATGTGATGGCGATATGGTTGGATGCTTATTCATGCTCTTATGATGTTATTATGGGCAGCTGTACTTTATTTGATTTAATGTGTAAAATTATGTTTTTATTTCATGCGCATTTGCTGAGTTGAAAAAAAACTGATGTAAGAAGTCTGACGGCTGCTGTTAGCAGAAGGAACACTGGCATGCAATCCTGCCTTTGATGTGGAAGGCACAGGAAGTCCGATGTCTGGACTGCACCATGCCCGTCCCTTCTGTAGAGCCGTATCGTTGAAATTTTGTTTTAAAAATATTATGTCTTGTCTTTTAATAGGCGCCAGCTCTTCGATAGCTTGGATGCTTGGCCCCGTATAATTGTTTGTTTTCAGATGTCTTTAATGGTGTTTATTAATTTCATGTACTGATGCTGAGTTAAGCTGCCATCTGGCGACGCTTACGTTCGCAAACTGTACTACTGATATATGGTTTTTTTTAATTTAATGACATGTAATTAAATATCTTAGCACAGCTGTAGTTAGTAATAAATTTTTTTGTTAGTATATATTGATAACGATTGATGGTCTTTCAGAGCATGAATTCTTATCACGACTTAAATAGGTAGGTAAAACTAATATTCCTTCAGAATATTAGTTTAGTTGTCATGCCAAAGTGACATGACATATCTGATGTCATCTCACTTAGAAATAGTGCCTGTGGCACCACAGACAGTAACTCTCTGTCTGATGAGAGGGGATGTCTATGGTTCCGCAAGTAAGGCGACTGTGTGCGCCAAACCCTAAGACGTTAAAGCATAGACACGGGTCTATTTGTTTTTTTTAATGTCAATACCAACCTCCTTGGTACTATGTTTAATGCTTTTGTAATTTTATGCTGGCAACGTATAAAGGGAATTGATTCTTTCTTGTCACCTTCAGTGCTTGGGCTGTCAAGCATGTTTGACAGTAGACATGTAAGGTTAACCATGGATCGCGTCTTTTATTTTTGGCAGGGTTTTTGAAGAGTCGAAGTTTGCTATGGCAAGTAGCGCAGACGATGCCGATGACGCATGGTACGTCACTAACACAAGTTTTGGCATCAGATACGATATTGTCACAGGAAATTATCCTGTAGAGCAGGACGATCCCCCTTAATGTATTGTTCCCTCCTTAGGTAGTCATTAGGGTTTCGTATAGGATAGCATAGGTAGGGACCTTGCTTCCAGAGGGGCGAGGGATGTAATGAAAGAAGGATGTGGCAGTACATACTCCTTTCATTGTTTTCTTTTTTCTATTTTGTTATGTCGAAATGTCTCGAAATCTTTTCAATGAAAAAGATTTCGAAATATGGAATGCCCGCCGGTGGTTTTCAGGGGGACGCTCGAGAGTCTCCAACGGACCGCGTTGGCATTCACATGTGAACTAATGTATATTTAAACGTTAAAATAAATGAAAGAATATATTAACACTGCAAGACGTATACTTTTATTCTACGTAGCTTAGTTGAAAGTGCGTAAAGTATTACGCTTAGGAATAGGCGCCTACCAGGCTTACACTACATATTATGCTACTATTTCCCTTCACGTTCCTTCTGTGTTAGGTTTAATGTTTTATTTTTAATTTTATGGTGGATGGTAAGTGGAATCTGAGACCCATAGACATTTGAATTTGTGCCGCTTCCAACTTCATCCAAATGGACTTCGGTCCCCAGGCATAACCCCCGCCTGGAGAGAGATCTCTCTATTGTCCTCTCTTACTGCATTGGTGACCCTGACGTGATCCTCATACCACATTGGTGACCTCGACGTGATCCTCATACCACAAATTCTCAAGACTATAATCCTAAGACCTCGAATGCATTGCCAACTCTGAGGTCTAAGATAGAATGCCTCAATGCTAGTAATTTCACCGGTTATCTTGCCTCCCTACCGGAACACAGCAATGCGAACACTGTTGCTAGGCGTGTGGTGATAAGATGGTGGTAGTGATCCGGGCGGACCCTGCAGAGGGTCCTACCACCACTAAAATTGCACAATGAATGTAGATGCAAAATGGATGGCTTCTCTATGCCATAAAAACGTTTTATCTATAGGCAATATAATTTAATTAAACATTTCACATCATAAACTAATGAAGATGTCAAAGTTTTCAGGTATTTAATAAATCCTAAACTATGGTGTTTGGAGCAGAGGTGTTTTGCGTGAATATGTCAGAATATTTGTTGTTTTAAAGTCATGTGCAAGCTAGCGGCAGTAGCTCCCCAAGGATGAGAAACTGTATTTTAATAAAACACCGTGAATTCCTTCTGCAAGGTAGATACCCCAATCATTTTAAACAGATTAACTAGACCTCTATTCTACAACGTTATAACGATATCGCGTTTGACGTGTTTTAGAATCGTTTTTATCACAGTCGCCATTATTGTAAATGACAAGAGAGTTATCAAAACGTTGACCATACAGAGACACGTCAAAGACGATATCGTTATTACCGTGTTGAATCCCAGCCCTGGGCCTCTATTCAGGTGCGTTAAAACGATATCGTGTTTAACACGTTTAAGAATCGTTTATGTACAGTCGCCATTATTGTAAATGACATAAGAGTTATCAAAACGTGGACAATACAGAAACACGTCAAAGACGATATCGTTATAAACGCAGTTGAATAGAGGCCCTGGAGTATTATTTAAACAGGTGGTCACTTGTCATAATAAACTAAGCATACCAAAATATTTTTTAAACAAACAACTTACTACTTTTAATCAATATTATCATAATAATGATTCATGACGATATTTCTCCGCGAGGTTTTATTTTAAATGTGACACAATTTGGTTTGACATTACTGAATAAATATAAAAGTACTAGGATAACACAGTTAACCTAGCAGTGAGCTTTCTAAAAATACTATGGAACAGCAAATTGATGTCGAATTTAATCAATGTGCGTCAATACTGTTTTATATTGTTATTGGCTTTACCACACAACCCAAAATGTATCGAGTCCGAGTCCATAAAAAAGTAACAAGTTATTTGATAGTAAATAAAAATTTCGAATAAAACTTGTTTTCCAACGCTGAAACACCGAATCAACAGAGGAAAATAGCAAATAACGAACTTTCAGTAAATCCAATTTGAATATTCTCTCCTCATATTTATGTATATTTTTTCAACACATTCGAATTTAACAGGGTAAAAAGTAAGAGCAGATGATTCAAAGGGGCATCCCTAATTAAAAACTCATATCACGGATGGACGTGACAAATATTCCGGACGGGATGGATGAAACCGGATGCTTTATTCCGATGTTTGCTTTCATAATTATTCCGTCGTTATGTGGACACCATTGGGCTTGGCCATATTTTAGCATGGCACCCTTATTTGAAAACAATTTCGAGGGTTAGGCTTTTAAAACCGATGTTTTTGTTGAAGGTTAGTCGTCTACTATTTATTTTAATGGGCTGCTATAATGAATAACTATTATTTAAAAAAAAAATGTGGTTATAGAATATCAAATAAGTCTTTTTAGAGTTGTTGGTATTTCTGTAGCTCTGCCTACCCCACTCAAGGAATGGAGGCGTAATGTGATGTATGTATGTTCTAAATAAAAACGAAAAAAAAAGTCTGCCTGGGGCCTATTGCATAATAAAGTACAAGCTAATACTATTAGTGATTTTGGTTGTAACTTGTACTTTTATGTTGCATAATTAAATACGAGGGATAAATATACAAGTGAATAAGTACAAGCTAATAATATTAGTGATTTTGGTTGTAACTTGTAAATTATTGTTGCATAATAAAATACAAGTTATAAAATACAAGTCAAAAAGTATTAGCCCTAATAACTAATATTATATGTAAATTTTATTAGTTTTGGTTGCAATACGAGTCTAAAAATTCCAATTATTAGTTGTAACTTGTATTTATTACTACTTACCTTAGGACCACGGTAATTTTGAATTACAAGTGATTTAGTTAAAGCCTAATCAACGAAAAATGTTTAATATTTTGCATTTATCCGACGATGACGATGATCAATATCTAGTAACCCGACACCAAAAGGTATATAAGGACAGGATCAACTTCACTTTTGAAAATAGTGCACACTTTTACGAAATGTTTCGAATGAAACCTATTAAAGCCGAACGTGTGCTGCAAGCAATTTCAAGCGACATTAAGTTGAAAAAAAAAGGTGGTGCTCTTTCTCCGAAACAGCAATTATGTACTACACTTCATTGGCTTGGAACTGGATGCCAATATTATTCTGTTGGTGCAGGTCATGGCGTTGACAAGTCTACAGTTTGTCGAACTGTTCATCGCGTTATTAACGCTATTAATAGAAGGTTATTTCCATCGATAATTATATGGCCACACCGAATGGGAGACGTAGTGCAAGAGTTCTATGAATTATATAATTTCCCGAATGTAATTGGTATAATTGATGGAACACTCATACCAATAGACGCACCAACTACTAACGAACCAGCATTCGTAGACAGAAAAGGAGGCCATTCGATAAATTGTATGATGGTATGTGGACCACAATATCAATTTTTTTATGTAAGTGCCAATTGGCCGGGTAGTGTGCACGATGCACGAGTTCTTAGAAGGAGTAGTCTCTACAGTGCAATGGAACAAGAAAACATATTTCCAAATGGCGTTATACTTGGAGACTCGGGTTACCCTCTAAAAACGTGGCTAATGACACCGTTACACAACGACCCAAATAGCGAGGGTGAAAGACGCTACAACCGAAGACTCAAAGCAACAAGGCAGATTATAGAGTGTTCCTTTGGAATATTAAAGGAAAAATTTCCCTGCCTGAATCATCTAAGAGTCAACCCAAAATTTGCAGCAAATATCGTTGTCTGCTGTGCAACTTTGTGCAACATTGCCCGGGAAGGTGAAGATTTGGAATCATTCACTCCACCAGTGGAACAAGAAAATCATCGAAATGTAAATGATGAGGCTCCTGCATTGAGTGCACTTCGACGCCAACAAGAAATAATACAGTCTATGTCATCATAAATACTTAGTATTAAATCTTGTTAAAATGAAGATGTAGGTCAAGTTGTTTGAAACTTATTAAATATATAAATAATCATTATGGCTTATACTATGGGTAGCTAGGGTGATGGAACCAGTAATGGACGAGGACCAATGATGGACACTTGATTCTTATTTTACGGAACATAAGGGTTATTCATTTGTTTTGCAACAATCAATTTAGGACCATATGAAATTTGAATTAAGAGTGAAGTGTCCATTACTGGTGCCTGTCAGATAAAAGTGTCCATCATTGGTATCGTCACCCTACTATACAATGACAAACATACTTATATAGATAAAAAATTCATGCTCATCATTCTCATCAAACAAATATTTGACCTTACCGGGGATCGAACCCGGGACCACTAGCTTTGCAGGCAGGGTCATGATAGACTAGGCTAACTACGTCGTCATACGATTGGATTTACTACATGGCTAACATGACATCGTAAGAAAATACCTAAATTAGCTCTTAAATACATAAATTAAATCCAATCATTATGAAGTTTCAAAAATTTGACTTACAACTAATTGTACGATTTTCTAGTGAGTCAGGCTTTTAATTTGTTGATGTCTAGCTATATGTCATCCATCAATGTACTATTAACTAACTTTTTAAGGAAAAAACATTTATTTTCTTAACTTTTATTAATAAAGAAATTTGAACAATCGATGAAATTCATTGTTTTTATTGCTAAAGTACACAAATTAATTATTACAAACGTCAATATTGTGACTATTCCTGATCTGTATACGCGGTATCCGTATTATTTTGATTATCGGATGTAGATTCTGGAATAAACACAGCTAGTGTAAATTGCTCCAAATTACTTGTAAACTTGGATCTTGGGAGCCCATACCGTAATTCCAAATCCAAAATTTTTAAATCTTTTAGGTAATTATCTCGTTCAACATTTTTTATTTGTAGATCTTTTAATATGTTTTCTTTCTCCAAAATATCTAACGTTAATTTCATTTTTTTTTGTAATAAATCTTTGTTTTCGTTTATTCCTTCTCTTCCTTTCCAGTCCCTTTTTAAAATGTTGTTATTATTTTGTTTAAGTTCGGAATTGATTAATGTCTCGAACGTATTATCTACTGTCTCTTGTAGGGTTTCTTGTATCTTTTGCTCAGAATCTAGGTTCAATTCAATTTGCAGATGCTCATCCACGCCTAGACCTTCTAAAACTGGTGACTCTTTTCCGAGTATATCATAAACGAGAACATCAATTTCATTTTCTTTACAGTCGGGCCCTCCTCCAGAGCCTGTTTTTTTAGCATTATCTCGTTTCTCCTATAACAAAAGATTAGTCAACTTTAAAAACCCGGCTGCTTATTTTTATATACCTAGACGACAATTGCATAACAGTTTTTATGATATAGCCTGTATATGTTAGTTTTTTTAATCAAAGTATCCCTTGCGACGCTTTGCCGAATTTAACGACCCTATTTGCATCGAAATCGTACCACCAGACCAGCCTCTACGAGTGAACTAAGAACCTTAAAAAACTACCTCATTAAATCAATAAAACATTACACTCCTCTTTTAGAAGTCGAGTAAAAATATGATATGATATAGATATAGTTGTTGTAAAAAATGTATATTGTTTATAAATTAACATACAGGCTAAACAAAACTTATATGTATAATATACACCTACATACCTACACCTATTGTTGAATAATAAGTAATAATGGTAGTTGCACGCTTAGAAGACAAGTTGTAGGTACTTACCACGGATAATTTTCTCACATTTGCCCACCAAACATCACGAACATACGCCCAATTCTTATTTTCTCTGATAATCCCCAAGCTTTGGGCATATGCACCGATATTTCTCCAGGCGTTACTGCGAATATCTTTAGTGACCTTTGTTGAAAAGGGACCGAACAAGACATCTTTCTGCTCCTTAATTTTACTTAAGATGCACATTTTCAATTTTCTTTGTTCTTCTCGCTTACCACCCATTTTCGAAGTTAGAAATTTCAGATAAAGTTTTACGTTGACGTTTACTGTTCCCGCCAATATTTCTTTTTTAATTGCAAAGTCCACAGATGGGCAAAGGTTTACCTCACTCAGCCAACTTGTTTACTTGTAATTTTGTGTTTTGCTGATAATATTAGTACACTTATTACAAGTTAGTAAAAATACATTATGCAACAAAATTTATTAGTACTTGTAAATAATGATGAATTTACTTGTAACTTTCACGATATTATTAGAAATTTATGCAACACAATTTTCTAATATAATTAGTGAAAACACAAAATAATTATGCAACACAAAATAACGCAGCTTGTAAATTTTTAACTAGTAACTTGTATTATTTTCTAATTTTATTAGTCTAATTATGCAATAGGCCCCTGGTTGAATAATACTACTTGAAGGATAAGACAACAAGTATATGTATATTATAAAACGGATAACTCATCACTTCATCGAATGTATCGTTTCATGGAATTTCTTTTCATCGAACGATATTATCTGCTGAAACCATAATGTTTTCAGGGTATCTTAAACATTACTTACGTAGGTTAGGTTAGATGTTTAAGATCCCTGAAAACATTATAGTCTCAGCAGAAAATATCGTTTCGACGAAATAAAATTCGATGAAATGATACATTCGATGAAACGATAGATTAGATTTATCACATCGGAAATCGAATCTAGAGCCGTTAGCTTCGTAGGGTCACCTCTAAATAGGCTACCCGCATCTTCACTTGCTGGCATCTTAAAACATTCAGAATACAATTCAACTAAACTAAGATTCGCACCTGTTCCCCTAGTTTTGGAATTGCGTGTTGTCAAAAAATCAAAAAAAAAAATCAAAATCATTTATTGAGTTTCCATAAGTACATTGTAATTACAGTAGTTGGCTACCTCTTTTTAAGTATAGAATATACCTGTGCTAAGAGGCAGCCGCTCTTCCTTATGGGTAAGTAGTAAGTACTCAGTACAAAAATAATTAAAAATAAAAATAAAAGACGGAAAAAATATAAAAAAAAGAAAAATACAAGAACACAATGTGCAAAATCATCAAAATTTGAAGACAAATTCAGGTTTGCAATTTAAATTTAAATACATAGCCTATGACTTACATCTATTGTTCAACTGTGTGAGTGAGTGAGTGTATGTGTATATATGTGTGTGTGAGCGTGAGCGTGTGTGTGTGTGTGTGTGTGTGTGTGTGTGTGTGTGTGTGTGTGTGTGTGTGTGTGTGTGTTTGTGTGTGTGTGTGTGTGTGTGTGTGTGTGCGCGCGTGTCAGTGTGTGTATGTTTATCTGCTTATGCTATTTTTAAGTTATTTTATGTTTAAAATTTACTTTTACACTGCTGTGTTAAAATCAGATGATTTTATATATTATTTAGATAATGTTTTTTAATAGATTCTCGACTTTGCTATAACTTTTTGTTTTCAACCAATCGGAAATTTTATTTTTGCATTCATAATGAGTAAGGTGATAGATATTTATTTCTTTATTAACAATATTATATAGAATTGAGGACTGAGGGGCGAATTGTCTTTTTGCAGTGACTGTCTTTGTTTTAAATAAAGGTACAACATTTCGTTTTCTGCGTCCGTTTTGGGATTCGGGTTTGTATATTAATGACTTATGCGTTTTTAAAATAACATGCATAACATAAAGTTTTCTGACCGAAAGATTGCCACAGCACGAATATAATTCTTCAGTAGGGAATTTATATGGTTTAAAGTACATTGTCTTTAGCAAATGTCTTTGACATCTTTCTAGTTCCAGGCATTTGGTTTTAGTTAAACCACCCCATACAGGAATGCAATAAATTAGAATTGATTGAGCGAGTGAAATATATACTTTGTTTAAAAGTTTGGTCGAAGTTATATGTCTAAGTGTTTTGAAAACCCATACCAGCTTTCTGATTCTACTCATAAGTAATTCCGCGTGCAAGTGCCAAGACAGCCGTTGGTCCAATATAACTCCCAGATACTTCATATGAGCAACCTTATTTATCACGGAACATGTACAATTTAAGTTAGTCAGACTGTTGCATTTATGTATTTTAATATTAAATTCTGAGGTTGGTTGAGTCCTAACATCGGTGGTAAAACAAACAAAGTTTGTTTTATCAGTGTTTAGGGTTAAGAAGCTTAGGTGTAGCCATGCAGAAATTTTAGAGAGGCCCATCTCTGCAGCCAAACGTACTTCCTCCCAGGATTTGCCAGTGAAAACTACGGCTGTATCATCCGCATAAGAGAAAACGTGGCCATTAGTGAGGGTCATGCTACAGACTTGATTTATGTAGATTAAAAATAGAGTGGGGCCCAAAACGCTCCCTTGAGGCACACCGTATTTTATAACAGTTTCATCACTGATGTGCTTTCCCAGCTTAACTCTTTGTGTTCTGTTTCGCAGGTAATCCTTAAAAAGCAACAAAGGAGTCTCTCTGATACCTATGCATTCTAGACGATTTATTAGAATGGGGATTGAAACCGTGTCGAACGCCTTTTTTAGATCAAGGAAGACAGTTAGGCATTTTTGCCCCGTGTCTACTTCTTTAGCAATAATTTTAGTTAGTGCCAGAACTGCGTCCTCTGTAGATATGCTCTGCTTAAAACCAAATTGATTACTAGAGAGTAGGTTAAATTTGTTAAGGTAGTTAGTTAGCCGAGAATTTAGTACTTTTTCTAATATTTTGGATATTGACGAGAGGACTGATATTGGTCTATAGTTGCTCGCATCTACTTTATTTCCACTCTTGAAGACTGGAGTAATAATTGCTTGCTTAAAGACAGTTGGAAAGATTCCCTGGCTGAAACAGAGATTAATTAGGTTTGAGATGATTCATTTTTAAAAATGGCTAGTTTACAATTAGTACCAATCATCTCAAACCTAATTAATCTCTGTTTCAGACAGGGAATCTTTCCATTGTCTTTAAGCAAGCAATTATTACTCAGTCTTCAAGAGTGGAAATAAAGTAGATGCGAGCAACTATAGACCAATATCAGTCCTCTCGTCAATATCCAAAATATTAGAAAAAGTACTAAATTCTCGGCTAACTAACTACCTTAACAAATTTAACCTACTCTCTAGTAATCAATTTGGTTTTAAGCAGGGCATATCTACAGAGGACGCAGTTCTGGCACTAACTAAAATTATTGCTAAAGAAGTAGACACGGGGCAACAATGCCTAACTGTCTTCCTTGATCTAAAAAAAGGCGTTCGACACGGTTTCAATCCCCATTCTAATAAATCGTCTAGAATGCATAGGTATCAGAGAGACTCCTTTGTTGCTTTTTAAGGATTACCTGCGAAACAGAACACAAAGAGTTAAGCTGGGAAAGCACATCAGTGATGAAACTGTTATAAAATACGGTGAGCCTCAAGGGAGCGTTTTGGGCCCCACTCTATTTTTAATCTACATAAATCAAGTCTGTAGCATGACCCTCACTAATGGCCACGTTTTCTCTTATGCGGATGATACAGCCGTAGTTTTCACTGGCAAATCCTGGGAGGAAGTACGTTTGGCTGCAGAGATGGGCATCTCTAAAATTTCTGCATGGCTACACCTAAGCTTCTTAACCCTAAACACTGATAAAACAAACTTTGTTTGTTTTACCACCGATGTTAGGACTCAACCAACCTCAGAATTTAATATTAAAATACATAAATGCAACAGTCTGACTAACTTAAATTGTACATGTTCCGTGATAAATAAGGTTGCTCATATGAAGTATCTGGGAGTTATATTGGACCAACGGCTGTCTTGGCACTTGCACGCGGAATTACTTATGAGTAGAATCAGAAAGCTGGTATGAGTTTTCAAAACACTTAGACATATAACTTCGACCAAACTTTTAAACAAAGTATATATTATTTGGTACTAATTGTAAACTAGCCATTTTTAAAAATTTGGTAGGAATGTTATCATATCCGGGGGCACTATCGGACTTGAGATTCATTAATGTCGTGTAAATTTCGTCGGGATTAGTTTCAAAAAGTACGAAAGAATTTATTTGAGTGCCTTGTTGTTCAATGGGGATGCTTGTTGTAGATATAGCGGGTCCTAGTAAAATTTTATCAGCGAGAGATTTACCTACATTAGAGAAGAAGTTGTTAACGTAATTTGCAGATTCATTAGGTGACGATCTCAGGTCTAGAAGTTCTGAATTTTCTGTTTTATTAGGTTTACGGTGAGTAATTTTATTAATTGCTTTCCACAAGGTTTTCGGGTTTTTATTTGCTTTATTTAGTTGCTCTTTATCATAATTACGCCTTAGTTTTTTAATCAGGTTGTTGCAATGATTCCTATATCTTTTGTATGTAACCATAAGTATTGCATTATCAAGATCTTTTTTTAATTTGTATTGCATGTTGTTTCTGTTTGTGATGCATCGAAGAATGCCTAATGTTATCCAAGGTTTGATAGTTCTATTTCTCCTAGGAACAATTGATGTGATTGTATTTTTAATTATGCAGTTTTGTAATAGATCTATTAAATGACGGGCCAACAGATTAGGGTCAGAATATGTAAGAAACATGGCGAGATCACAATTTTTTAGATCATTAAGTGCTTTTTCTAGATCAACTGATGTAAGGTAAATGCAGCTATTAACGACCCTCCTAAGGCAATTTTGAAATTGATCATACTTATTAGGAATATTGGTAGCCGTCACAGTATTTTTATTATTTTTATATGGTAATATAGAATATTGGGTTTATATTTACCACGTTAAATGCTTCAAAATAAAGCATTTTCTTGTTAAAAATAATTAATAAAGTGGGTATGTCGATTGTTTCTATTACCGACCCATAGTAACAGCTGTGAAGCTATTAACGTTTTTTTTGCAGCTATTAACGACTGTCAGAAAATGATAATCTGTAAATGGTGAAAAATACTTTTAATAAAAATAGAAAAGATCCCTTATTGGACTACTTTCAGAAAAAAACACTATTATAAACCAATCGAATACCATCGCAGAATTAAATAATCTGTTTTTTGTTGAAATATCCCAAAAGTTTCAAATAACTCAGAAACCAATGAAAATCGCTGAACATACACGGGGGTGTTTTAGATTGGTCTAGGCATGAGGCATCTAGATTCTCAATTATATCGTCAATTTTTAGACCACCAATGTACACCAATATAAATAACATTACTTAACATGAAATACTTAAGTATAATAATTTGTGTAGGGTCGCTAATAGTTACCCATCGTTGCTATTACCGACCCATGTGGGTCGGTAATAGAATATGTAGGTATAATAGTAAAATGTTTTACCGACTCATAAAAAGTACATAATATTTATAATCAGTGGTTTCCTGACTGTAAAAGAGACCGTGATTGATTAAAGTAATACAACATTTAAATACGAAAACAACTTTTTATTAAATTATGGTTAGTTAATAATTGTCTCTAAAGTAAATCGAGTTATGAATAATGTAGTCATTTTCAATAAATTTACAACGCAAAAAAAAGAAAACTACACAAATTATTGTATAACGCTAATTGATTTATACAAAGGCTGATTGTTTGTTATTAAAATGGTTTATACAAATACTTGGATAATTGTCAAATTTCAACAGAAAAGATATAAAAATGAAAGTCTACATGGCGGCCATTACCGACTCATGGGTCGTTAATGGCTGCAACTAGTAAAATTGAAGAAGCTATCACCGCCCTATTTTCAGTTAAAGTTTTATCATATAAAGTGATGTTTTATCAATAAAATGCATTACAAACTCGAGAATTTATAAGTAAATGAATACATTTAATACTACACGATAATTGTAGGTATCGTTTATGTGCATTAAATGTCTTAAGCAGAAAAATTGGGTACTTACCTGCCGGAACAAGGGCCAGTACGACAAGACCTGCGTCCACGCCGGCCGCACAGAAACTGATGTATTTTATCTCCTTTTCGCACTGCCACGCAAACTAAAGTAAGTTTATTCGATGCTCAACAAACAAACGCGTGTATTTCTTCTATTACCTGTGGCTCAAACAGTTGCAGAAACGTTAAAATTTAGAATTACACTAATGGGTCGGTAATACCTGCAGATTTTCGATGGGTCGTTGATAGCTGCGTTTACCTTATTAATTTTAGGTAGATTTTTGTAATTATTTAATTTTGTTAGCTTAAGTAAAATCATAGATTGGTCGGTGATAGTTGTATCCGTGACAAATATAGACACGCTGGTTTTATGTTTATCGGTTTTCAGAATAAAATGATCAAGACATGCTTTATCTCTAGTTGGTAATGAATGTCCCGGTAGTAATCCATGCATTGATAACATATTTAAGTAGCTCAATCTATTTGAACGTTCTTGGTTCGATTCATTTATTTTGGGGGCAATATTTATGTTTAGATCTCCAGTAAGAATGATATTTTTGCAAGAGCTTAGTTTTGCTACATGACTATTTAAGGAGGTTATGAAGTCATTCGCATTTCTATTTGACGGCGAGCGGTAAGTACCTATGATTGTTAAATTTGGTAATGTCACTTGCAAACATGACGCATGAGTAACATTTAATTCTTTAATTTTATGCTTATGAATATTTTTTATATATATTACAACGCCATCATTTTGGTTTAGTAAGTTTTTTGTACAGTGAGCTGTGTAATCAAATTTAAGAGGAATAGGTTTATTGGGACTTAATCTGCATTCACTTAGAACTATAACATCTGCATCAAAGTTAAGGTTCGACAAAGTTAGTTCGAGGTCATCAATGTTACCGTAAATACTTCGTATGTTTTGTGATATGATTGTGAAGTCAGTGTGTTGTATATTTATATGTTTTGTTAAGTCATTTATTCCACATTTTGTGCATAGTGCCCATTCAAGGTCATCTATTTGGTTTAAAGTAATGAGTGTATTGTTCATATTTAAGTTGATAGCAAAGTGATAAAAAGGTGAAGCCGATTTACAGAATGAATGCAGATATTAATTAGATAATATATGTTTACGGGTGAGAGAGTGTACGAGTGTTTTAGTAGAAATGTTATAGTGTATTTTTTTTTAACAAATTTGTGATGGTGTTTATGTGTTAAGAATGTGTATTTCATGTGATTGAGTATTACAAAAACTGAATATAAAGCTGGAATTATTATTATTTTGACGACACAGCATGATGTTGATGTTGATGTTTTAAATTTTATACTTAAGAAGATGCCTAGTCACTTTTCTTGTAACAATTGGTGAATGTGTGACTCACTTTTAACTAGTATTACTTGTGAAGTATCTGTTTTTCTCACATAGATTCGTCCAAACGATGTCCAGCAGTACTTGAAGGACTTCGAAGTTTTCAGATCCCGCGCTAAGAAGTATAGGCGTGCCGCTCGGGCTGTAAGTCGCTCCGACACGTAGATCGGCACGTCGCTGTTTTTGGTGTTTCCGAGGTGCCTAGCACATAGTTTTCCTTTGGTCGAGATGTTGCGAGTCTTGCACATTTTAAGAACATCTGTTTTTAACATGGACGACGTTAGCTCAACCACTATTGGAGAGTAATTATTTTTACTTTCTTGTTTTCCTCGTACGCGGTAAATGTCTTTGATGTCTGGTTTCGTGATTTTACATTCGATGGCATTGGATAAGCTTAGTACCATATCTACCAGAGCCTCTTTAGTTTCATTTTCAGTTTTTGGAGCATTTTTTATTTCTATACTTGTCTTCCGATTTTCACGGTATATGTCCTCTACTTTCTCTTCCAGTAACGCTATATATTCTTTATCTTTTTTAGTGTTTGCTTCTAGACGTTCAATTTTTTTCTTCAGCTCTTCGTTTTGTTCTGAGAGGAATGCGATTGAATTTTCTATGCTTGTGTTTGTTCTTTTTATTTCTAGTAGCACAGGGGTGATGCTTCTTAGTTCATTTTTAAGATCGCTTTCTTGAGTCTTCATTAAGTTTTTTATCATATTTCGCATTTCTTCCTTAAAGTCGGTCAGAGGCGATACAGGAGCATTTTCTCTGCGTCTTTTGTTGCGCTGATGTGTAAAATATGGGGGGGTGTTCTCATTCTCATGAATCTCACGACTTATATTGTTTTCAGAGAAAGATCTTTCCAACATGTTGAAAATCCCGATATAACTAAAATCTTTGACACGTGCGTGAAGTTTTTCCGTACCGAAATAAAACGGAACAGAAGACATTTGTTACGCGAGCGACAATCGTAATTCCGTAATCGTCATATTTTAATCGGGTTTTAACAGGGAAAAATATTAATAATCCGAACATAAATAGCTACTTCCCTTTGAAATATAAAATTACCGAGTGGGATTTTTATCTACATGACATAATCACTTTCTCATTTAATTTTTTAATGTAATGTCACATCGAAAAGTTATCAATATCATTTATACATGATTTAAAAAAAGTAACACGATCGCTAAACCAACCCCGAATTTTAAAAAATATAGTAACCATCGTTTTTAAATGTTTTTTTAATAGATACCAGTAACATTAACTTACAAAAAGATGTTACATAAAAACACACTTTTGACGACACGGTGGCCTAGTTGGGAGTGACCCTGCCTCCGAAGTCAGCGGTCCTGGGTTCTAATCCCGGTAAGGGATGATATTTGTGTGATGAGCGCGAATATTTTTTCCTGAGTTTTGGACTTTTTCTATGTATACCGGGTGTTGCCTGTAATAGGAGCAATAAATTGAGGGATCGTTTCTACTCTATAAACGTAGCAACATTTGTTCTACAACTTTAAATAAATATGTAATTCATTATTCGGGATTTTTTCGAACAAACTAAGTAGCATTGTCAATGTACTCCATCCAATAGTCTAGTTGAAATCTACTGTCAGCCTACAAACTTCGTAGTTTTCGCAATACATTGCTTGCTTAGAGAATCATTGTAATAGTAGTCCATCTTAACCTCCATTTACAAGGTGGTAATTGTTTCTTTTTTTATTGCATTATTTAGTTATGGGTAAGCAATATTTGTAGTGCAATAATATAAACATACTGTCTCAGTTGGCTTGACTGTCCATCGATAAACCTCGAAATCGAAAGCAAGATGAATATGAATTTATCCAAATAACAATGCCTTATTATTCAATACATATTATCTACATATGGAGTTGCTGTGGTTGATAATAAAGCATATAAACCTAGTTCACGCGATGGCCCAATGTGATGCCACTCAAACCAGACTAAATGTCTGCTCAGTACTATATTATTTTTGCACTGGTGGCATTCATGGCTTCAAGTTTGCCGCGTCGGCTAGGGCTATATACAGGGCGTCCCACGGCTATGCCACATGGAAGGAAAGTACCTTGAATATTATAGAATATTGTTAAAATTCATGGTCTTCCTTTTATTTCTGACACTATGTTATTTAACAAAAAATAATCCTTATGATGAAGCCTTTCGATCGGTATGATAAAGATACAGGGTAATTATTTACCTTGTGTAACGGGTTCGATTCCCGGTTCAACCATGTAATTATTTTAATATCTTTGAATGCAGTTTAAATTGTTTTTTAAATTAAAATAATGTCTTCTTTCAGTAAAATGTTCCATCTACAATATTCAAGGTACTTTCCTTCCATGTGGCATAGCCGTGGGACGCCCTGTATAACTATCATGTCTATGTGTTACTATTTAAAGGTACCTGTATAATGCTGTTGTAACATAAAGATCAAAAATTTCGTATTACTTTGCTACCAAAAAACATTTTCAGCACAGTTTTCAACGTCAATATTGTTGTACCGTTTCAAAAGACGAATTGTTATGGTTACAAGGATAGATCCCTTTCAATCTAAAAACGATGGTGTTTCCTCACTACACCTGGAGGGTAACTAAACTACGGAAGCCATCCCTTTTACTCTTCACTACTAAACTAGGAGGAAGAAAGAGGTAACAACACTTCAAAATCTTTTTGTTTGTTAGTGTGCGCGTGAGAACGCAAATGCGATTCATCTGAATGTTTGCAAGCATTAATCATTTCTGGTGATGGAAGAAAAACATTGTTACTGTTTCTGCCTGAAAATTTATAGCAAACAGCCCCAAGATAAAACAAGTACAGCTAAGTACAAAGACGTTTTTATCCTATTTGCTCCTTATTTCATTGGATTAAGCTGCAAAAGAGTACATACGTACATGAGTTTGTACTCGGCTGTTGTATAAAAAATAACTAGATGTTAGTAAAACCTTAGAAAGTATGTTATTAACTTGGAATAGTCCAACTTACCTCCGTATTGAGAGCTATTATAGAGACAAATGAAAACGAATTAATCAAACATGTGCATGAAAAATCGTCACCAAGGAATAAAAAGTCACTAACTCTTTGCGGCCGTTAGATACTAAGTAAAGAAATCGATTTTTCAACACTGCTCGTAAATTTATGAATAGTTTTGGTCTGGTTTGGGGTCAGAAAACATCATTTTATGACAGGACGTTTTCAAACAAAGAAAAAAGAAATCTTGGCCTACTTCATACAAAAAATAAATTTTATATTTACTCGCACTAGTCGAGAAAAGCACTATGTCTTGCAGAAAGTGCAATTTATGGACTTGTATACTGCGTTTCAGCCCTCTATATGACTTGTCCATAAATCGCGTATTTTCTACCCTCGGCAGCAATGTATTTTTATCGCCGGAGGCTAGCAAACAGTCACGATGAAAAGGGTCACCGCCCTCCGTGGATTAGCAACATGAAGGGTACTACTTGTTCATTCCCGGTCTCGAAGAAATTTTAAGTCGCCCTTTTTAGGTTTCCGTAGTCAAACTAGGAACCCTTATAGTTTCGCCATGTCCGTCCGTTCGTCCGTCTATCCGCAGCCTAGCGCAGAAACTCTTAGTACTAGAAAGCTGTAATTTGGCATGAAAATGCATATTAGTCACGCCATGAAATGAAATATTTTTTTAGGGTACCTACCCTACACGTAAAGTGGGGATGTATTTTTTTCTCATCTACCCTATGGTTTGGGGTGTCGTTGAATGGGTCTTTCAAAATTACATTGGGTTTGTGAAAACAGTTTTTCGATTAAGTAATCCGTTTATGAAATATTAAGCTTTAAAGCGCAAAAAATTGTTAGACTCAAGTGCCCCTCCCCTCCCCCGCCTACAGCCAAAACTACAAATAATAATAATCTGAAAAAAACTCAAATGAAAGAGCAGATAACGAATTTTAAATGAAAATTGTCACAACTTAGTAGACATCATTGGTTCTTGAGATACAGGCGATTAAAGTGTTTATACCTACTAAAATCATCTAAGACGGCACCAATTGACCTTAAACAGAAAATTAGTTATTACTTACTTGTTGATTTTTATTATTGTAGTAATTGACGGCTTCGGAACTCTACACTGAGCATGATCCTACATGCTCTTGCACGACATGGTTTTATAAACCTCAAATTGTACAGCTGCAAGAAACTCATTAATTATTCTTATTACATGAATGTACGCGCAAGGAACGTTCTCGAAAACCGCTGCGATAACGAGATTTAATTACAGGTAAATAGGCATTTTGGAACGAGATATTTTTGTTTGTGCGAGTGTGTATATATATGTGTTAGAGTGTACATGTTTGTGCAAACGTGTGCGATTAATAAACACACACTAGTACAACTGCATTAATAGACCAGATATTTGGCAAACTAATACAAAGCTCCTGGAATGGTGTTGAAAGGTATAGCTACAGATTAGTAACTTTTGTTTGGCTGTGCCAAATCAATGAAAATTTAGTGTGTAAACACAAATTTGTACGTACATTTATTTATTTCCAGCAACCTTGAATGAAATCAGAAGCCTAAGGCAAAACGTGGGGAAACCTAGATTTGTCTGACATGGTTTGACGGAGATTATGATTAGGCCCCGAAGGTCTTTAGGAAAAGTTTGATGGAGCATCGTTGGTGTAGTGTTCGTGTAATTGATCTATGAGGAATGACGTAGTCTCGGGCTCACGGGTAGTGGGGAGACAGTCACGTGAGAGCCTTGGGCGAGTACGGACGTGTTGACCCTTACTACTGGTGACGTAACGAGCCGTATACTTGTTCCCCCTCCCCACAAGGAAGAGTACTACATGTGGCGACGAGTTAAAAGGTAAGTAGAAAGCGTGATTTTGACTAGGTATAGTTTTTTTTTTTCGTTAAGGAAAAGAGGGTACCTAGATAGGTAATTTTGATTGTTACTTTGTTTGTTTGTTACAACTGCAATTAAATTTCTTAATAACTAGGTGCAGACGTTATAATTGAATAAATAACATTACGATATTAATTAATCTTATTGGTAACTACTGATACGTACCCACCTTAATAGAAAATCTCATCATATACCATAAAGTAAACAAAGTAATACTAGCGATAGCTTGAGAAGCGTGTGATGTGATGAAATTTTAATAGTTACACTATTTTATGCAAGTAAAGAGATTTTACTTTATCTAATCGCAGTGGTAAGTAAATCATTAGATTAACACTACACTGCAGAAAATTAAATTTTAATTTCATCATAACTTTTTCATCATTTTTGTCCGTAACCTCGATTATGTTAATTATATGACTTGTAAATATTGGTTTAGTTTTTATTGTGGTTTTTAAACTTAACTTAACACCCGTTTGTTCCATATCGATATCGATTTGACATACTAGCCCGAAATCAGTCTTGACAAGTTTTAGTGACATATTTTTCTAATGAGTTGAACTATTATTATTCTAGTTCAAATAAAATTAATCAAGTCAAACAAAAGTAACCTTTTGCATATATATCTAACACCGTTTTCTTCCAGTTAAAGTCATAATCGTTCAAAGGGTTTTTAAAACAGAGCATCTCATTACAAGGATGAGTTTCATTTCATACCTCTTTGGCACAAAATAATAAATGTTTAGCGAAACTTACAATTTTACGTAAAATAAAGTAGTCGTTATGTTTAGTGATTCAGTTTTCATACCAGCTATTTTAGAAGAGTGGTAGGCAGTACGGGCCTTCATATAAATGTAAACCGTGCGTGAATGTGTGGTAGGCAGTACGGGCCTTCATATAAATGTAAACCGTGCGTGAATGTGTGATAGGCAGTACGGGCCTTCATATAAATGTAAACCGTGCGTGAATGTGTGTTAGGCAGTACGGGCCTTCATATAAATGTAAACCGTGCGTGAATGTGTGGTAGGCAGTACGGGCCTTCATATAAATGTAAACCGTTCGTGAATGTGTGGTAGGCAGTACGGGCCTTCATATAAATGTAAACCGTGCGTGAATGTGTGGTAGGCAGTACGGGCCTTCATATAAATGTAAACCGTGCGTGAATGTGTTTTAGGCGGTGCAGGCCTCATAAATGGCACAGTAAGAGTAAAGGCAGTATGGGCCTTCAGATCTAAATATAAACCATACGTATGTTGGTCATGTAGTCCATAGCCACCTTTTGGTTTCAGGTCGCCCCCAACATACTCCAAACATGACAAACTTACTTCCACCTCCCGAGAAACTTGATCTCGAAGGTGACAACGCCACAATTGTTTTGCGTTGGGAAAGATGGAAAAGGTCATTAAATATCTTCCTGGATGCTACTGAAACCAAAGGCGCTGAAAAAAAAAGAGCCACCTTGTTACTCTTAGGTGGATCTGAACTACAGGAGATTATTTATAATTTACCCGGAGCGTATGTTACTGCCTCCGAAAATGTTGATGTGTTTGAAATAGCGATTGAAAAACTGGACGCATACTTTCTTCCTAAGAAAAATAAAATTTACGAGAGACACCTGTTTCGTCAAATTAAACAGGAAGACGGCGAAAAGTTTGAAAAGTTTGTAGTTAGATTACGGAACCAAGCTGGCAAGTGTGATTTTACTAGTTCGGAAGAACATTTGATTGATCAAATCGTAGATAAATGTTCGTCAACAGAGCTCAGAAAAAAAATATTGACATTAGGAGAGAGTGTTACTCTAGATAAAATAATAACGGAGGCTAATACACTAGAAGCGGTAGGATATCAACTGGAAGGATATGGACGAAACAAAAATACGACATCTAATAGTTCCGACATTAATACTGTTGTAAATCGTTTGACCAAACCGAGTTCGAGTAAACCAGGAACAAACAAATGTGGTAGGTGTGGTTATAATGCGCATACTTTACCAAATCAGGAATGTCCGGCAAAAAGAAAAAAATGTCATGCTTGTGGAAAACCAGGCCATTTTAGCGTGTTGTGCCGGAGTAGACCCCAAAAACGGAAGCTGGAAAACAATCAAGAAGAAGACAGAAGATCTAAAAGATACCGGGATGAAAAGAAAGTAAATTCTATTGAAGTTGAGGCTAAAGCGGAAAATAACCATTACATTTTTTATTTAAATGATGATGCTACGATTGAATGTGTACTGGGAGGGGTCAAATTATGCCTGCTAATAGATTCTGGGTGTAAACTTAACCTTATCACGGATAAAACTTGGGAGGTGTTGAAACAGAAGCAAGTAAATGCATCTAACTTTACAAAAGGGTCAGATAAGACTTTGTACCCTTATGGTAGTAAAATACCTTTAGAAGTAAAAGGGACTTTTCAAACTAATATTGAGACGAATGGACAATCCGAACGGGTGCTTGTCTACGTGATCAATGGTGGGTCTAGAGATATATTAGGAAAAGAAACAGCTATACGTTTAGGAGTTTTGAAAATAGGCATTGGAGTAAATGGGGTCACACACACGCAAAAGCCATTTCCAAAATTCAAGGATGTTCTTGTTGAAATCCCCATAGATGAGACTTGCAAGCCTGTATCACAGCCTTATAGGCGTATACCAATTCCCATTGAAAAAAAAGTAGAACATAAAATACAGGAATTGCTCGACAGTGATATCATCGAAGAGGTGCATGGGCCCTCTGCATGGATTTCGCCAGTAGTGCCTATTTTAAAGGACGATGATGACCTGCGTCTGTGTGTTGACATGCGACGTGCCAATATGGCAATTTTGAGGGAAAACCATCCACTGCCTTGTATGGATAGTCTATTACCCAAGATTAAAAAAGGACAATACTTTTCGAAACTGGATATAAAAAACGCTTTTCACCAGGTGGAAATTCACCCTAATTCTAGATATTTGACGACATTCATTACGTCAAAAGGGTTATACCGATACAAGCGATTAATGTTCGGTATCATATGTGCACCAGAGTTATTCCAGAAAATATTACAAAGAATGTTAACGGGACTGGATGGAGTCATAAACTTCATTGATGATATTTTGATTTACGGAGAGAACGAACTGCAACATGACGAACGACTTAAAAATGTTATGAAGACTTTGAAAGAAAACCATGTTCTACTAAATGAGGCTAAGTGCGTGTACAAGGTACAGAAGATCAATTTTCTTGGGCATGAATTGACACCTAATGGAATAAAACCATTAAAAAAATATATAACCAGCATAGAAGAGTTCCGCGTTCCTAAGACAATTGAAGAGCTCCAGAGCTTTTTAGGCCTGGTTAATTATATCAATAAGTGGGTACCTAATCTTGCAACTTTGACAGAACCATTAAAAGCCTTGTGCCAAAAGGAATGGTGGAAAGAAGAACAGAACCAAGCATTCCGTCAGTTGAAACAAGCGTTATCTACAGTCAGCACGCTGGGTTATTACGACGCTGACGATGAAACGCAAGTTATCGCTGACGCAAGCCCAGTTGGTTTGGGAGCTATTCTGATCCAAAAGGATAATAACGGTCCAAGAATAATCGCCTACGGAAATCGGACACTATCGGCGCTTGAAAGGAAATACAGCCAAACTGAAAAAGAAGCACTGGCTTTGGTCTGGGCTGTGGAGCATTTTAGCATATTTTTGTTTGGCAAGAAATTCGATCTCATCACAGATCATAAACCATTGGAATTCTTATTTGGTCCAAAATCGAAGCCGTGTGCTCGGGTTGAGCGCTGGGTCTTAAGGTTACAGACTTATCGATTCAATATTCAATACAAACCAGGCAAAGTCAATATTGCAGATCCTTTGTCTCGACTTTGTACATACCCTAATACACCGCCAGGAACCATTGAAGACTACGTTCATCATATTGTGGAACAAGCTTGTCCTTGTGCCGTCCCTATGCACGTTATTGCAAAAAGCTCAGAAAATGATTCTGAAATAAAAAGTGTCAAAAAAGGAGTTTACAGCAATGATTGGGATGAATCTGTCAAGGAGTATAAAGTTTTTGAATCTGAACTCTGCTTTTATGACCATATCCTTTTACGAGGTAGCCGGATTGTAATCCCTAAGGAATTAAGGAAAAGTGTTTTAGATGCGGCTCATGAGGGACATCCAGGGATTGTGGCAATGAAAGGTCGCTTGAGGTCAAAAGTCTGGTGGCCACGTATAGACAAAGATGCGGAGGCTATCGTAAAAAAATGTAAGGGATGTACTTTAGTTGGACTGCCGACTCCTCCAGTACCTATGAAGCGTCGCGAATTTCCAGCTGCTCCCTGGGTCGACGTCGCCATGGATCTGCTCGGGCCATTGCCAAGTAATGATTACCTGCTTGTAATCATCGATTACTACAGCAGGTATAAAGAAATTAAATTTACTAAACTAATAACGAGCACACAGATCATAAAACTGTTAAGAGAAATCTTTAGCCGTCTCGGTTATCCCACTTCTATCACAGCAGACAATGGCCGTCAATTTATAAGTGACGAGTTTAAGGAATACTGCCGGCAGTGCAACATAAAACTATTTAATACAATTCCCTATTGGCCACAGCAAAATGGAGAAGTGGAGCGGCAAAACCGTGACATACTAAAAAGACTAAAGATAAGTCAAATTGAAAGGAAAGATCTAAAAGAATCAGTGTTGGACTACTTAATGATGTACAATTCGACACCCCATTCTGTAACGGGAAAATCCCCAGCTGAATTATTTTTCAATAGACAAAATAAAGACAAGATACCGTCTCTTTTATATAATGAACACAGACTAGATGACTCTGAAGTAAGAGACAGAGATGCAATACAAAAAGAAAAAGGGAAGGAGTATGGGGATCGAAAGCGAAGAGCTGAGGAGTCAACAATTACAGACGGTGACAAAGTATATGTTAAGGAAATGGAAAAGCGGAATAAATTGTCAGCAAACTTTAAATCAACTCCGCACGTCGTTGAGCGTGCGGATGGCGGAGATGTACTTCTGAGGAATGAGGAAACTGGCCAAACACTGCGACGTAATGTGATTCACTTAAAAAGGGTAGAAGGCGAATGGAAAGTTAGGAACCATGACGAAGAAAACAAGGAACTATATCAAAATGAACGGGAAGACAGTGCATTGATAAATTAAATCAAAGTGTATTGAGGCCAAATAATTAAGTTCTTGAGATTATTTAATAAATCATTTGTTAGTAACATTGGTATTTATTGGTTTCTTTAAATTTAATATAATAAGGAAGGGATGTAGTGTTCGTGTAATTGATCTATGAGGAATGACGTAGTCTCGGGCTCACGGGTAGTGGGGAGACAGTCACGTGAGAGCCTTGGGCGAGTACGGACGTGTTGACCCTTACTACTGGTGACGTAACGAGCCGTATACTTGTTCCCCCTCCCCACAAGGAAGAGTACTACAGTTGGTTTCGCTTGTTTAATTAATTTAGCAAATAGTCTTTAGGAAAGGTTATGTTATGTTAGGATTGATGTCCGGTAAGTAGGTTAATAATCAGCATGATTGAGTAATGGAAACAGTAGCTTAGAGGTTGAGAGCATGCTTCGAAGCCTGGCGTATACATAGTTTTTTACTACATACATAAGTACTACATATATAATTTAGTGGTGGTAGAAGCCTGTGCAGGGTCCGTTCGGATCGATACCACTATCTTATCCATTAACCACCCGCCAAGCGACAGTGTTCGCATTGTTGTGTTCCGGTGTGGGGATAAGACAACCGGTGATATTACTAGCATAGAGTCATTCCATCTTAGTCTTCAGGGTTTGGCAACGCATTTGAGGTCTTAGGATTATAGTCTTGAGAGTTCAAATGTCTATGGGTCTCAGCTTCCACTTACCATCAGGTGGCCTGAGCGCACATGTGCCTTCTCTTTATCATAAAAAAACAGTCACGCCTTCATTCCCAGATTGGGGTAGGCAGAGCTACAGAATTACCAACAACTCTAAACAACTTCTGGATAATTCTGTAAATATTAAAGTGTATTTGTTTGTAGACTAGACTAATATTTATCACAGAAAATGTAGGAAAGATTATATTACTAGAGGATGTCCGTGACTTCGTACGCGTCGAATTAGTTTCTCGATCCTTCCCCTATGTTAACCCCTCAGGGGATTAATTTCCAAAAATCCCTTTATATAGTATAGAGCGTATCCAAGGAATATTCCGTCCAAATTTCCAACACCTAGATCAACGCACAGCCGAAACCTTGAATCTAGGGGTTTGAAATTTGGACGGATATTCCTTGAATACAGAGCGTATTCAAGGAATACTCCGTCGACGTGTTGACGATGATATCAAAAAAAGCAGTAATATACTTTTTGACAACCGGGAGATAGACGGACATACAGACTAAAAAGTATTATAAAAATCCTAATTTACAAACCTATAAATAATTGTTAAAATATTTACTGAGAGAAGAATCATCAACGGCTTTTAACTAATAAAATGAGATCAAACGCTCACCTTAATGATAAAAACGCTCCAAATCGCTTAGCAACATCGAGTGAAAACCAATATCGCCTCGTTCATTGCCTATTCATTTTCCTCCTGGTTTCTTTGATTACAGATCCCTACAGTTTCCATCTACATGGTGGATACGTGTTGGCCATCTATTTTTACCCGGATCGATGGAGGGCTGAGAGGGACCCATTTTGAATCTATTAGGGGCAGAAGCTGGGAATAACCGGATATAATCCCAACGGATCAGAGATTGCAGATTCAGAAAGAAACATATTGAACTGAAAATAAATTATCTATCCCGTGTGGTTGCCGGGGGTTAGAATAGTGCGACTCCATGTCTTCCCGTGGATGCCGTCAGACAACCTGTCACTAATACACTAGTAAACTTCTTGATCTGATTGTGCAAAATGTGGTTACAGAATTATTAACAAGTCTTTTTAGAGTTATTGGTACTTCCGTAGCTCTGCCTACCCCACTCGGGTAATGAAGGCGTGATGTTATGTATGTATGTGATGAAGCTTCATTTTTATTGGAATGAAGTATGAATACAAACTCATAATTTTATAGATTTTTCCCTTCATCGATTATTTAATTTCGTTGAGTTTAATTTCCAAGAAAGCTATTTTCTGCTAAAACCATGACGTTTTCAGGATATCTTGAACATTAATTACGCAGGTTATGGAAGTGATTCCCTTAAACCACTCGCTCTTCAACTCGACGCACCAATTACTAACCGGTATGTTGAAGTCATCCCGTCAGAGCATCTAAACATAATTGTAGTGTATTCTAAGATTATTTGACCGAGCGAGCCGAGCTCGTATTAATTTAATCACTCAACCAACCTTTATGAAGAGACCCATTTTTAAGAAAAAAACACCTCAGCACTAACCTTATTTAACCTTGTGTTAAATTACCAAATAATGAATTCCACACGCTTATTTCTACTCAGAGTGGTACACAATTCCTTCTCAATTATACATGATTCACTTTCCCGTCTAGTCTAAAAGCAATGCACTGCACTCAGCTCAATTTGCCGTATGTTTCAGAAGCCCGAGAAGAAAAGCAAGCCAATTAGTGGCCAATATTGGACCAATCCCGCTCAGCGTGGTGCATTCTTTGCGGTGATATTGTCGGTAAGTTTAGTGGCTGCACGGTTTCAAAACAAAATGGATGTAAATTTGGTACTGAATATTTAAAAAATGGGCGGTTTCTTAGGATTACAATAAGGAACCCTAACAGTTTCGCCACGTCCGTCTCAGGTTTAACTAAGAGACTCTCCGTAGTAAAAAGCTGTCAGTTATTCTTCTTCTTCTTTTATATTAATAGCGGTCCACCGCGATATCCCGTAGTGATTTCGCCAATGTCAAGTGAGTTGAGTAAAACAGTAAAGATAATTACTCAAAATTAAAAGCCGGCCATCTTCACTTCCTGAAAATTACCGGAAAAGCTCAGTTTTTTTTATGTTAAGGAGAAGGCACACGAGCACTCAGGCCACCTGATGGTAAGTGAAAACTGAGACCCATAGACATTTGAACTCTCAAGATTATAATCCTAAGACCTCAGATGCGCTGCCAACCCTGAGGACCAAGATGGAATGCCTCTATGCTAGTAATTTCACCGGTTGTCTTATCCCCACGCCGGAACACAATAATGCGAACACTGTTGCTTGGCGGGTGGTTAATGGATAAGATGGTGGTAGCGATCCGGACGGACCCTGCACAGGGTCCTACCACCACTATATTTAAGTGACGCTGAAAAAGTTGTAAAAAACCCCATTGTTTTTTTTCGTATACATCCCATGCAAGTACAGCAAAGGTATTTTTTTAACATTATGACATCGAGTGAGGTGTCAGCTGCTAAATAATAATTTTGCATAAATTACTGTCAATTTTTAGATTTCTATAGCCAAAACTACAAGTTATAAATATATGAAAATTATCTTAAATGAAAGCATATAATTATATCCAACTTAAAATACTATCACGACTAAGTAGACTTGATTGGTTCATAAAATACAGGCGGATAAAGTGTTTATACCTAAGAAAATCATCTAAGACAGCACCAAATAATAGAAAAATTTAGTGTTTGTAGAAACAGCATTGGAACCCTACATTAACCATGGCCCGACATACTCTTGCCCGGTTTTTAATTAGATACCAGCTTGTGAAAACTGACAGTTTTCATCCTAAACGCTCACTGAGTTTAGTTAAAACTGACCGTGGGTTGCGGGCCTTAATCCGTACTTACACAAATTTTATAAAAAGGAGCGAACTATTCTATGTGCCCCATTGTAGTGTAACCGGGATAGGCCCATCTCAATAGGTAAGCTGAGATAAGTTATCAACCGGTAATAACGTGCCCAAAGATGAAACGTGGTAAGCTTAAGATTCAACGAGCGCCGAAGATATATCACAAGATCTACAATACAATACAATACAAAACACTTTATTGTCCAACAAACAAATACATTACAAAGAATTTGCACAATTTAGAAGACCCAGGTAAACAACAGGCGGTCTTATCGCTGATTAGCGATCTCTTCCAGACAACCTTAGAAGGGATAAGGTGTCAAGTCTAAGGTGTAAGGTATCTAGATAAATAAATAAATATTTTTACTCCATTCTGCGTCGAGACCCTTGGTCCGTGGGGTCCTAGCGCTCTAAGCCTCTTCAAATAAATTTCGAAGAGGCTCATTGACGTCACTGGAGACCGAAGAGCTGGCAGTTTCCTCGATCGACGCATTAGTTTAACTATTCAGCGAGTAAATGCTGCCACAGGGCCTTTTTTTAGGGTTCCGTAGTCAAACTAGGAATCCTTATAGTTACGCCACGTCCGTCCGTCCGGAGCCTAGCGCAGAGACTCTTAGTACTAGAAAGCTGTAATTTGGCATGAATATGCATATTAGTCACGCAAACAAAGTGGTACAATAACATGTAAATATATATTTTTTAAAGTTAATATAAAGCTTTAAATTGCTAATTTTTATTAGACTCAAGTGTCCCCCCCCCCTACAGCCAAAACTACAAATACTAAAAATCAGAAAAAACTTAAAAGAAAGAGCATATAACGATTTTTTAAGGAAAACTATCACTGCTAATTAGACATCGTTGGTTCTTGAGATACAGGCGATTAAAGTGTTTCTACCTATCTTAATCATCTAAGACGGCACCAATTGACTTTATATAGAAAATTAGTTATTACTTTAGATTTTTATGTTTGTACTACTTAACGGCTTCGGAACCCTACATTGAGCATGGTCCGACATGCTCTTGCCCGGTTTTTTAACGTAGCTTTTTAGCTGGATACTATAAATGACAAAACAATATTTATAAGTAGTATATCAGTGGAGAATTTGATCTCACACAATTTGACCTAGTCCTGAACCAAGTTATAGTGTGACTAACGCAACGATATACATATGCCTAAAATATCACGGGAGGCTCACACAAATTGACTTAATCCTAAAGACTTGTGCTATGGGTACTAGATAACGATAAACATACATTGAATATTGGGAATCGGCCGTTAGTTACCGACGTCTATGTTGTGGTAATCCTCTCTCTCGAGCTGTATTCTGAGTGTAAGCCATATTCTGGGGCTTAAGCCCAACCCCAACCCCAACCCCATGTCTTTCCGTTGATGTCGTAAGAGGCGACTAAGAGAATAAAGGCTTGTAGTACTGTTAGGCGATGTGCTTGCAACCTGTCACTAATACACTGGTAAACATCTTAGCCTACTTGTGCAAAATTTGGTTACAGAATTATCAACAAGTCTTTTTAGAGTTGTTGGTATTTGTGTAGCTCTGCCTACCCCACTTTGGGAATAAAGGCGTGATGTTTTGTATGTATACATGTACATGTTACTTTGTGATTTCGTAAAGCCCTTAAGCAGCTTTGACACGCTCAGTTTGTTGGCAAACATACCAATAAACTAAGGAAATAAGTAGGTAAACAAGTCCAGAGTAGGTAAAATAAGCAAGACGCTAAGGGACCTTTTCTTTTCTCGTTTTTATGGTGTCGCCATTTGTCGATTATATGGACTGCCCTGAAAAAAGGGAAGCGATAGATAGGTTTGATTACACTTCGCGGCTGAAGGCTGAAAAAGCCTATTTTTCCGTTCATTCCGTTCGATTCATTCATTCATTCGTTCATTCATTGAACGATTTACCTGTCTGTTCGTGTGAATGCTCATGAGTGATTTTGAATTTAATTAGTGTTAAAATAAGGTTTAGCGAAATAATTTTAAATTTACCGGCGGGTGTGTATTTGGAGGTGGAATAACTTATTTTGTGTGTTCTAACAGCTATTTTTATCCGTTGTTGTTTTGTGCTCAATACCTATTCGCGCTTCATATACAAGATGTTTATATGAAAATAACGATTGTTTAGTAAATAATCACCGTACCGTTTGTACATGCTGTGATCGTGTAAATGATTCCGTACCCAAAAAAGTAGCAACGGGACCCTTTTACTAAGCTTCCGCTGTCCATCCGTCTGTTTGTCAGCGGACTGTATCTCATGAACCGTAATAATTAGACAGGTGATTTTTTTATAGACTGTGTATATAAAGCTTGTACCTAGTTACAGATAAAAAGCGGGTTCGCAAATTAATAGGTCGCGAAACGATGCATTTGTCAAAGATTTGTCGGAAAAAAGGCAGAGAACCTTAGTGTGTATATGAGTGTATGTGCTGCAATAACAAAAAAAAAACAGGCTCTCATATACAAGAATGGTACCTTCCGTTTCCGAGTCCGACTCGCACTTAGCATGCTTTTTCCTGATAGAAGACAGCCTAATGTACGTTTATGTCGTGTGTGATTAAAAATGGCGGCGGTGATCACTTTGCATCGGGTGGGGCCGTTTGTCCGTTTGTTTGTCCGGCGATGGCAGTTTTTTTTTGCGTTATGTTCAGTTTGCTTTTTATATAAATTATAACTATTAGGCACAATGTAAATACAAAAAGATATTACAGTTTAGAATGAGGTAAAAATACTCTACACCGTTTCATTTAATCCTCACCTAATCTTTATATCAGAGACTAGCTGTTTCCCGCGACGCCGTCCACGGAGAAGTCGTGTATCAATATTCCCTCGGGAAACGTCAATTTTTTCAGGAAATGAAGTATCCTATGTCCTTCCTTGGGACTCAAACTATCTTTGTACCAAATTTCTTCTAAATCAGTTCAGTAGGTCCAGAGATTACCCCCTACAACCTCACAAAGTCACAAACTTTTATAATATTTGTATAGACTAGTGACCCGCCCTCGCTTCGCTTCGGTTTATATGAGAGTATATAATCCGGGATGTATGTATAATATATAAAAACCTTCCTCTTGAATCATTATATCTATTTATGAAATTTACATTAAAATCCGCTGCGTAGTTTGAAAGATCTAAGCAAAAGAAGACGGCTAAGTGCAATGCTTCAACTACAATCAATGCATTACAAACTCACCACACACAATAACCACACACCAACCACACCACATTCAATTAAAAATGCTTATAATTTTACTACGCAGTTACCTCTCCGGTTGGGTACGGTAGCATACAAAGGGATAGACGGCGGGAAGAGAGTTTGTTTGAATACTATGTAGAGATTCAGAAACGAAACCACATAATAATGAAAATGGCTTGAAACTTAGAAGCCTCTGACTCACATAAAAACTAAATGGGAAGGAAAAGCAAATGTCAATAGACCAATAAACACCCCGCAATTTGCACCAATAAGAAGTCAGGAATTATAACCAATCACAACTCGGCCTTGGCTCAGTTTTCGCATCGTTGATAGCACAACTTCGTGTTTACGTTGTGTTTGATCCTGTATATTTACAAGTTAAATTATTTCATCTAAACGCGTACGAGTATCATAAGTTCTCTATAATGCGTTCAGAACCCGTTGGTAATTACCAACATTACAACATTCAATTTTGTTATCTGTGGTGGTGTGGTCGTGGCGGTGGGTGTGCTGGCGGCTGTGACGTAATTTTCTTAAAACGATATCAAACAAGATAAAGTTAGAATATTCAAATTTGGATCATTTTTCAATACCAACTCAAATTAGAAAGGCCCTTACTTTAAAGTTTAAGTACGTATTTTAAATATCTTAAGCACTTTTACCTTTCTATTGTCACATTTATAGATTTGTATGTGTACCTACAAATATTTAATTTTACATACATACATAGTATCACGCCTCCATTCCCAGAGTGAGGTACGCAAAGCTACAGAAATACCATCAATTCTAAAAAAAATTGTTTATAATTCTGTAACCCCATTTTGCGCATTCAGGCAAAGGCCAATATATAATAAATAAATAAATATATAAGTAATCCCTACACTGCGCATG
This sequence comes from Acleris holmiana, assembly GCA_949316455.1. Lineage (NCBI taxonomy): Eukaryota > Metazoa > Arthropoda > Insecta > Lepidoptera > Tortricidae > Acleris > Acleris holmiana. The sequence goes on along the minus strand of OX438783.1, from coordinate 4,896,612 downwards.
ACCAGAAACGCTCTTAACTGGTTATTTTTATTAGTACAAAATGAAATATTAAATTCAATAACGGATTCGAGGTAACTAATCTTTTTCTAATCTCAGCTTGGTAAAATGTCTACTCTAGGATTACGTTGGCGTTTCTTAAATTGGAAGGATTACTGTGGTATTACTTTACCAACAATCGGTTTAACGCTGTTTAATTACATCAAAATATATTTATTTCAACGATACTAACTGGATTAAAGTAAGATTTGGCTAGCTTTTTTAAAATACAGAGGCACGTGTTTTTGTCTAGCAAGATAAACATCGAAAAACATTTATTTTCTGAAACATACAGACTTATTTGATTAAATAACAAAATGTTATAAAGGAATTTCTTGATGATTTGGGTGTTTGTTTCTCTGAAAATTACCATGAATCGTCAGGTGGTTTGTGCCTTCATTATTTCAAGCATCATAATTATAATTTAAGAGGAATACTTTCTAAAACGTGTTTGTATAGTCAGCGTCAAAATAAGATGAGAACTCGTACTCTGTCGCTTTACAGTCACGTAAGCAAAGCCAACAAGATTATCAAATGCGTTAATGCGATAAAGTACAAAAGTGGTCAGCGACTTAACTTTTTACGCAAATCAATGACACTGGCTTCGTAAGAAAGTATTTATATCCAATTAATGTTGTGTATTTCTCGAAATTGCTTCATTCCAACAGGCTTCAACTCGTGTGGTAAACATGTTTTAGAGACACCGGGTATCTCACAAAATATTTTTTGCCATGTCAACATTTTCAAGTAAAAAAAAAAAAACTAAGACAAGCTTGTTTGCTAACCGGGTAAGGTTAAGTTGGGCATGCTAACTTAATCGCCTTTTTTATTAACCTTTTCCGTTAAGCGATGATGTTTACTTAGCCATACAATTGTAAGGACATATCGTTGTTTGTATGGTTAGCTGCGAGCGCTTAAGAGGACTGTGAAGCAAAAGATTCTCATACAAAATGCGATATCGTTTTCCTCTCTGTAAACGTTGTCCGATTATACGATTTTTGAATATGTTGTAGATATTACGAATAACTATGTCTGTACGTTATCCTTTCCAAGTATTTTTTTATTGAAAAAAAACAAAGGCGGGAGCGTACCGACCTCATATTTCATAATATCTACAACATATTAAAAAATCGTGGAAATCGGATTAGATTTAAGAAACGTTATCGCCCGAGCTAAATTTGAATAAGTTATGTTTGACAGCTACGAGATTTAAGCATTTTCACAAGTCCTCGCCCTCGACTATATTTTTTAAACAGTCATCGACTAATGTAACAAGTCAAAACTAGGTAAGTCTAAGATAAGTACAACAGAGATTCTGTGGCCATCTTAACATCGATTTTATTTTGCGAGTGGAGAGCCTTACTCTACTTTCTCTCTACACGTATTATTATCTTATCGTTTTAACGGCCACCCTTACAAAACACTTACCCTTACTGTACTAACTAAATATAGTTGGTGTATAAATAAATAAATACGTTTAAAAAAGTTAATTTTAACATCTTATACGGACGCTGTTTCGCAATAATGTGTCAATACACAAGTATTTAGCAAAAAAACGTCAACCTACAATGTTCGCACCGAGGGTTGACACTTTATTGCTAAATACTTGTAGGTTGACACATTATTGCGAAACAGCGTTCTTTATAATCGTATTTTAGTAATGCTTGTATAAAGTATGCTTGTCCCTTTCTGTCAAATGGAAATGTTAGACAGATTACGACAAAGCACATTTAAAGCACACTTTAGCTATTATGCGTTTATGAATAACGGCACGTTAACATTATGTAGTTCGTAAGCACATACCGGGTGTGGCCTGTAACAGGAGCAATAAATTGAGGGATCGTTTCCACACCACAAACGTAACAACATTTATTCTACAACTTTTGAAAACAACTCATTGTTAACCAAATATTAATGAATTTAGATTTTCCAAGCAAGCAATGTATTGCGAAAACTATGAAGTTTCTGGGCTGACAGTAGGTGTCAACTAGACTATTGGATGGAGTACATTGAAAATGCTATTAAGTTTGTTCGAAAAAATCACAAATATTAGATTACATATTTTTTTAAGTTGTAGAACAAAATGTTGCTACGTTTATAGTGTAGAAATGCCTCAACTTATTGCTCCTATTACAGGCCACACCCGGTATACATAGATTTTGATAGCGTTTCAGGTTGTCAAGCTGTAGCGCTCGGGAGCCTTGCTTGGCACTCGGCCAAAATATTGATACTTATTATGATATCGATTTCCTAATCGGGTCTCTCGTCTACATAAACCAGTTTAACGACGGGAACGCTATTATTACGGGTTCAGACAATGGCACGAGTGTTAAACACTTTTAGATGACAGGTACGAATGATAGACACTTAATTCTTATTTCAAAGGTTCCTATTATAAATTTATTGTTGCAAAATAATTAACCGTTATTATCATTCAAATCGAAAGTCCTTTTCTCAATGGCCGGTAGCGCACTTGCGAATCCTCTTGTGTTGCGGGTGTTTATGGTCGCGGTTTATCAGCGACCCGCTTACTCGTCTGCCTCCTTTATTCCATATAAAATACCTGAAAAAAATCTGGTATTTAATCATTGGTTCTTGTCCAATGGTACCAGGTCTTATAGCCTTAAAAAAATACTCGTTATCTCTTTTTGATGTAATAAAACAGTTTGTATGATATAAATTAAGCTATAGGATTCTTAAGAGAAAATTTGATTCGTGCTATTGCAATTTAAATAAATATCATGGGACAATTTCACGCAATTTACCAAGTCCCAAATTAAGCGCTAGACTTGTACTATGACAACAATAAACTTACTTAAGTATATAAATAAATAAATAATTGAAATAGAAAACATTCAAGAGGAAGGGAGTATCCGCCCCGCGTCTTAAGAACTTCGCCCGCGATTTTTCATTTTGGTGCCATATTTGCGAATGTTGGACCGCTTTATACAGATTCTTCGACTGAAGCAGATAGGGTCGAAAATAACTAAGAAATTTCACAATAAAAAAAAAACGATGCCGTAGCCAAAATACTTACGCTAACTAGCGTTTCTATTGGTTTTGTTTTTAAACCTATCGCGTCACTCTTGATCACGCCATGCGAAAATTCACGTGACAGCTTCAAGTGACGCGATTGGTTTAAAAACTAAACGAATAGAACCGCTAGCTAGCGGACGCATTTTGGCTAGGACCTCTGGTCATGTGCAAGTCGGACTCGCACACCGAGGGTTCCGTAGCGCCGCACTTAGGTACTATTAGATTCCATTTTGAATTCGATTGCGAATCGAATCAGTGCGAGCCTATCAGCACACACTTGACTATTTTCTAGTATCTATTAATTTGTGTTTTATAGGTACTATGAGCATACCAAATTTGATGCTTGTATGTTACCGTTCTTACAATTTGACAAAAATATAAAAAAATCGTTAAAAAAAAGATTCTTGTTTATTTGTTAGTAAATCCGCCGTAACGAAACATTCTTGAAAAAAAAAACACAATCTGCTATCTCTTACGGTTTAAAAGCTCACGCTGAGGCCCACTGTACCACAAACAGTAATTTTTTGTGAGGGGGAATTTGAATCTACTGGCAAGGAAATCAAATTCAATTACCTTTGCTCTTAAATGTCAATCGAAACAAATTAAAAAGAACTTTATACTTATTAAAATAAAGTTAAAACAAAAATGTCTTCAATATGTCATTCCTATGGAACACCGGGTCTTACGAGATCAACTCTTAATTTAACAAAAAATAAAAAAATCGGTAATTCAAACCCTAATTGATTTAGAAAAGGTATAAAAAAAAAACAAAAAGTGAACATTATGGTATGACATGTGTTCTGTTGTGTACATTGCCAAATTAAGGGTTAAAGATAGCACGGACATATAGACACAGCGTAATATCACGTCGACATCACTTAAACAACATCATTGTTTAAAAATTTAGGTGTGTGCTATTTAAACTTTTATAGTGAAAGTAGTTTCTTTTAAATATTTTCTTTAATTTTTAAATTAGTTTACTAGACACCCTGTACATTGCCTTGTTCCAATAAACAGTGTAACATACATGCACACATAGTTATTAGTAAGTAATATAATTATGGTTTTAAATAGATTTTTCTTTATAATTTCTACGTATACTCGTACAACCTCAAGAGTGCAAATGCTTTTCTAAACTTGGCCCATTTCACTGGATGTTATGTATATATATATATATTTAACGACCAGTGAAATAATGCGACCACTGTTACTTTAAGCAAGAAATAGCAGATACAACTATAAAACAGGGCCTCTATTCTACTGCGTTATAACGACATCCCTTTTGCCGTGTTTTAGAATCGTTTATGTCACAGTCGCCATTATTGTAAATGACATAACAGTTATCATAATGTTGACAATACGGAAACACATCAAAGATGATATCGTTATTACCGTGTAGAATCCCAGCCCAGGGTCTCGATTCAACTCAACAAAACCATATTGCCTTTGACTAGTTATGGTATTATTTTGAACTTGGCCGCCATTACTGCCATGTAAATACGAGCTAGCAAAACGTTGACAATACGGAAACTCGTCAACAACAATAACGATTCACGGTGTAGAATCGCAGCCCAGAATTTTATTTTCTAAAGTTATTTAGAAAATATAAATTATCCAAAGCAATATTCAATCAATCAAAACAAAACTCATTCTGAACTGTCATACCATTCAAAAATCTATCAACGGTATCGATCTTATTAAACAACAATTAAAAAACTTGTCAATTCGAACATGCAATTTCCTTTACCTGTAGGAAAATCATTATCATTAACGAAAATTTCGGTTTATATATAGTTAAAGCTCGCTTGAATTTTCGGTTGTTCTAAAATATTTGAACTTTACCCTTATAGTGAGAAATTATATGATACAATTACCAAGTTGGGAGTTTAGATTGCTTACATTTTTTATGGCATGGAGAAGGTAAACTAGCTAACGGGCCACCTGATGGTAACTGGGATCTGAGACCCATAGACATTTGCAATATCAAGACAACAATCTTAAGACGACAATCTTAAGACGGCAATCTTAAGACTGCAATCTTAAGACTGCAATCTTAAGACTGCAATCTTAAGACTGCAATCTTAAACTGCAATCTCAAGACTGCATTCTTAAACTGTAATCTCAAGACTGCAATCTTAAGACTGCAAATGCTGAGACTGAGGACTAAGATGGAATGCCTCTATGCTAGTAATTTCACCGGCTGTCTTATCCTCACACTGGAACGAAACATTGAGATGCTTGGCGTTTGGTAAAAGGTTAAAATGGTGGTGGCGATCTGGACGGACGCTGCTCAAGGTCCCACCACCACTAAAATCCAAATGTACTGAATTTAACCTTGTGATCATTGCTAGGTTTGCTTACGTGATATGAAGAAATAAATAAATATCGGTTTACATTCATCTGGCATAACTTTTTTGGCATAATCATCATTAAATTTGGCATACTGTCTTTTTTTTCTGAAACCGTATACTTTTCAGGATTATTTACAACCCAAGGGATTGAAATGGCCCTTCTGACTCAACATTTTCTCAAGTTTGTTACAAATACAGTATGAAGTTATGATCAAACACCACAATGGAAAAAAATACTACCGTATAAACATATTTTTTTGAAAATTCAGCTGTTTTAGTCAGGAATCGAACCAGTCTAAAGATTTCAAGTAAAACCGGGCAAGAGCATGTCGACCATGCTCAGTGTAGCGTTCCAAAGCCGTTTAGTACTACAAACACAAAAAAAAACAACAAGTACTTACCTAGTAACGAATTTTCTATTTAAAATCATTAATTTGGTGCCGCCTTAGATGATTTTAGTAGGAATTAACACTTTAATCGCCTGTATCTCAAGAACTAAACGATGTCTAATTAGTCGTGATAGTTTTCCTTTTAAATTCGTTATATGCAATTTCATTAAAGATATTTTTCGGTATTTTAGTATTTGTTGTTTTGGCTGTAGGGAGGGGGAGGGGAGGCACTTGTCGTGAATAAAATCCCCACGTTACACAAAATACTTTTTCAAGATTTTATTTTACCCCTTTGTTGGCGTGACTGATATGTATTCATGCCAAATTATAGCTTTCTAGTACTAAGTGTCTCTGAGCTAGGCTGCGGACGGACGGACGCACATGGCGAAACTATAAGGGTTCCTCGTTTGACTACAGAACCCTAAAACGCATCCTGTATAATTAAAAACTTGAATAAAGTGATTAATAAGAATGTTTGTACTTCATGTTAGAAGTTAAAATAAATGAAAAGCCGTGTGCACTTGGATGTTTTCTATGTATTTATCTATATATTTCTCTATATATGTATGTTTATCGTTGTCTAGTACCCATAGTACAAGCCTAGAGCTTAGTTTGGGACTAGGTCAATTTGTGTGACATTGAGGTACTAGTACATAATAAGACAAATTAACCTCGTGAGACCTACTGTTTCACAGAACTCTTCTGTTTCTGCTGAATCAAGGCCATTTATTTCAACTTTATTCTTACGACCTACTTTAAGCACTTACCCGCCGATTTGAGATCTGAACCATCTGACGAAACATTTAGGCGTCGACTGAGAAACCTTTTGTTCGATAGTTCCCTGTACTGCAGTTGTGTACATGTTATTAACCTCGTGAGGCCCACGTAAAATTTTGCTACTTCAAAAAGGATCCTTGTGTAAGTCAACTAAAGTTTAAAGTCACTTTGACAAATGTCCTAAATTTAGGCCGTTGAGCCTTACGAGGTTCTTATACCTGATAATAATATGACGAGTATATTGTAATGTTGCTATGGTTACATGGCGTATTGTAATTTTTCGTTTACTATTGTATCTTTTGACTGTTTTATTTTCAATAATTTTTTCGATCCTTATCGGGAAAATGATGTGCATTATTCATTTTAAAAAATATTTATTACTTTTCGACAATCATGATGAGCATACTTTTAACTTTTACATGCAATGCAGGTTTTGAATATATTTTCTTGTAATTGTAACTTTTCAACGAGTAAGTTGTTTTAATCTGTTTCAAAATTATTATTTTTATTTAAGAGCTGAACTGAACTTTATTTCCTTACTGTCAGATTTAAATTCCCACACTTTAGATATTTAAGGTATACAAAAACCGACAAAACAATTTACAGCGAATGCTTTTAAAGCCGACACTAGGTCTTGATCTTACATGTGCTATGCCGTGGCAATGTTCTAACTTCAGAGCTGCATTTAGTCTTCAACCAATTCACCAATCGCGTCACTGGCAGAGCACGTCATACGAAAAGTCACGTGATCTATCAGTGACGCGATCGATTGGTTTAAAAACAAAACGAAGAGAAAAACTAGTTAGCGTATCCATCTAGGCTAGTTTTTTAAATAAAATAATCGTTAAAAACGACCCTTGAGATATACATAATAATCAACCTGTATCAAACTTGTGCCAAAACAGTAATAAAATGACATGATTTTTCATAATTTTTGCTTATGACTTTTAGGGGAAAATGTGGACTTCAAAACTCGCAAACTCACATCTGTCACTCGGCATCACGTTCCCTTTCGACGTAAAACATGAACTTCATAAAATTATGCTACGCGTTGTAGTAGATGGTGGTTCACGAATTTCGTATAAATATTTTCTACGAGTACAACATTTTTTTACAAATAATTCACCATGTCAATAAAGCTGTAGCATTCACACGTTAAACGGGATAAATTATGTAAGGCATAACAAAATAACGATGCGTAAAAAGTAACGGAGAAAAGGAAAAACGATCACGAAAACTTTGTTAGAAAACGCGAGCAAAATTGCGAACATTTTCCATCCAAATTGTGTATATTGCTTCCTACCCGTCAATAACCATTTGCAATCATTTATTTATTTCGTTCCTTTATCTGATAGAAGAGGGGTAAAAATAAGTTCATAAAATAACAATTCTTAAAAACTATAGTGTCTCAAAAATACATGGATGCTGTGGTCATTCAGTGAACGAGCAATCAAACAGTGCTCCTCAAAAGCCAGGCATTATCTACTCAATAATATCAATATATCCAAAAACATGCTCCTTTTTGTCCACAATTTCTTACCACTGACGGCAAACGCATTACTTTAATTTTAGTTGACATTTATATAAAAACTGCATTCTATTTTTGAATCACTGCACTGACACTTTTTTTTAACGTTGTTTTGTTTTTCGAAGTGCGCGAGGCATTGGTCCGTGCGCGGTCTGCCTCGAGCCGCCGCCTTCGTGATACTGAAGCATTGGTTCTCACAGTGTCGACGCGCTCGACTCAAACAGAATGTCTCGCCGTTAATTAGGGGAATTAACTCCCAAAGAGAGTTTAACTTTGAGTGAAAAAAGTAAGATTTGTTTTGCTTGTGTTAAGTGAGTGAAGTGGTTTTGCGTGAAAGGCAAAATTGAATTTTAATAAAGTATTACACGAAATATTGTACATTTTAAATTTTATTTTGGTATTTTCGGGTATTGAGGTTTACAGAAGGTATGTTTTAAGGAATGTTCTCAATCAAGCCTTAATTTAATGTCCCTGTTTTAAATAAAATTAAAGCAATATTGCCCTCATTCTGTAATTTAATGTATTATTGTTCGGGTGTATTTGTTTGTTTCTGGTAAGCTACTTGATTTAACGTTCTGTAGACTAAACGAAGTAATTGAGCGAGTTTGAAGTGCGAGGTATCTTTAGACTGGTCTTTCTTCCAGAGGTGTCATTAAAACACGTTATTGCTTTTTATTTAAATAACTAGCGACCCGCCAGCGGCTTCGCCCGCTGCAATTTTTTTTTTCATGTCACTTGGGTGTTTGAAAAATAGATGTTGGCCGATTCTCAGACCTACTCAATACGCTCACAAAATTTCATGAGAATCGGTCAAGCCGTTTCGGAGGAGTATGGGAACGAAAACTGTGACACGAGAATTTTATATATAAGATAATATGAAATATTGATGATATATAATTTTTAAAACATAGTTTTAAAGAAATAAAATATACGTAACTTGACTACTCACATAACATTAAATAGCATAGATATTATAATTATATTATTTGTCAGTCACTTACAGAGTCGTTGTCGTCACTATTTGCTGCATACCTGAAAACAGAACGTTCGTGTTAGAATATGTACGAAACTATTTGATTTGATCGAGACAATAATTAAGGCCTTGTCACACTGCGTGTTGAGGATTGTGAGTGGACTGTAGTAAAAGTTAATTGAAGTTAGCATGAAGAGCGGAGCGTACACGCGTTAGTTTTGCGATACACCATAGAGAAGACACATGAAGGCGCGTACCACAGAACGCGTAGACTTAACATAAAGATACATACAAACTGGTTACTAGTCTAATGTTGGCGCTGTTGCCAACACTGTGGCTACTTAGATCCAAGGGAAAATTTGTCCTTCAAATTAGATTTACTACGCAAAAACTTAAATGAAAACCACACGGAAATCATGATTTAAGAAAAAGATCAGCCAGTATTACAAATTTCTTAAGTCCTGTTTAATTCGAGAGAGCTATACGAGTTATATATCGGACTCCCTTTCCGGGCTGTAATTTGGGCAGTACTGACAGTTCAAGAAATGGCCGCTGGGCAAAGGGAGGGGAGCAAATGCGTTATTTGATTCGAACAATTTATTTCATTTGAAACGATAGTAAGTAAAGGACAATGGGCAAATTTGTATGGGCACTGCCCCCCCCCACCAACAGTAACGGGATGCATGTCTATATGTTTATAAGAACCCAAAAAAAGACAAAATACTTATTTTAGTAGCAAAATCAATGGGATTTTTTAAATGAAAACAAGGGCCAAATAAGGCAAATCATCCATATATGTGTTCATTTTCAAACAAATTCCATACGATACGATTATGGTTTTCCAAGAAAACCCCATACATCTGGTGATCGTCTCCATAGTAAAAATACATAATGTTGCTGAGATCTATTAAATGAGACATGTTTCATTTCTGTTGGTGGGGGGGGACATTTCTGCCCATGGTCCTTTGGCGTAGATTTCTTATAAAACGTATTACCTAATCTATCTTAAACCTTTAAACGAGCAATTCTGCTATATATTATTATGTATATACACGGAGGAAAAAACAAACGCCACATGGACGGCAACTGCCGTAAATATTCCCACCGTTGTAAGGAACCTAGAAATAACCATTCCAACTGTCAAAACATAGCTATAACTAACAAAATAAAGTATTTGGGAGTATTAATAGATGAAAGTCTCTCGTTTAGGCCTCACATTGCAGTATTATGTTCAAGAATGCGTAAGTTAATATACGTATTTAAGAAATTACGCACTATCGCTGATTTAAGAATCATCAGACAAGTTTACCTTGCATTATGTCAATCGATATTAACCTACTGCATTACGTCGTGGGGTGGCGCATCTAAAACAGCACTACTAACCATCGAGAGAGCTCAGCGAGCAGTTCTAAAGGTCTCTACATTTCGTCCTTTCCTCTTCCCCACTGACCTACTTTATAAATCTTGTAAGGTACTAACAGTTAGACAATTATTTGTAATATGTACAGTCCTTAAACAGCACGCTGCGCTTCCCTATAACACTGAAACTACTAACAAAAGGCGGAGAGACATAGTTTGCCCTAAAAGTATAGGAACAAAACATGCATTCTCTAACAGATTTTTCGTGTTTCTCGGACCACTTCTTTACAATAGATTGAATGCCAAATTTACCATATATCCTCTTAATTATAATAAAACTAAAATAATCCTTCAAGATGCACTACAAATGATGTCCTACGAAGATACAGAAAAATTATTGACTGTCGCAAAATGAACATTATTATTACGTTGTTTACACTTTGTTCATAGTACTGACACATTATATTTTTTGCTGTTATTGTTTTGTTTACGTTTTGTTTTATAAGTTAATTATCGACTCAAAATCTCTTCACTGTACTTTGCATGTATTTTTTTTCATTTTATTATTTAACTTAGTTTTGTAAGTCCTCTTACGCCTGAAACACAGGAACTTCCTAGCTCAGGCACGCTAGTTATTTGTCTTTTGATATTTTTAGCCTAGTGTTATATATTGTAAAATAAGTGATATGAATAAATATTTATTATTATTATTATTATTATTATTATTAATGTATCGCCTGTATCCAAGTGCAAGGACGAAATGTGTGGAAACTAAATACCAATCTCAGGCGAGTGCACCGCCTGCACCGAAATTTTTGACTTTCATGGGCGAAGTAAACAAATGGCGAACCATAACAATTCGTGAGCAGAACATTACTATTATGTAGATGCTTTAATTTAATTGCGCAATGTCATACATTGCTTGCTGAATTAATTAGTAAGAAAAAAAGAAATACAACTAATGTTGCTGTTACACACGTTTTTATGTTAATTAGGGTGTATATTAACTATTGTTAAAATATATGCCCGTATGAAATTTACACGCTGTATATACAACGCATATACCTTTCAACTAAATAAAGACCCTAAAAAAACACTTTTGAGTGTTTTGTCATATTTGACCGGTTCAATTCCCGGTTACGGAAGACAAATATTCAAAAAATGTATTGTTTTTAAAAATAAAACATAGTCTGCGATGAATTTGCTATTTCCAATCTTAAATATTATTTAAGATAGTTGCCGTCCATGTGGCGTTCGATTTTTCCACCTGTATATATAATCTAAATCTTGGAAACTGCTCCAACGATGACGCTTAGCAAGAGAGCGTGCTATATCGCAATACTTTTCTTATATTATCAGTGTTGCCAAAACTAGTGATTTCTCCGGCTGTATTATCCCCGCACGGGAACACAACAACAAGGATAATGATATAGATTGCTACATGATTTATCCATATTAACCCCTTGTTCCCCCATTCCTGATTGGCTTACATACTCGATTTCTGGCGTACCGATTATTAGCTGGGGGAAGATGATCGATGTGCTAATTGGGCAATTTGTCTTACAAATAGAAGCCGCGTAATAATCGAGGGTAACTTTTAATGCTTGAGTTATAGTCGTGTCAAATAACAAGAAGAATAGATTAGTTTTAGAGTAATATTTTGTCCCTTTCTTTTCATCCTAAAGAAAGCGACAAATAACATAAGCGACGTCAGTCAAGGTCTCTTTTCTTCGCTTCAAGGCCACTTACCATCAGGTGGTCTGAGTGCTCGTGTGCCTTCTCTTTAACATAAAAAAAGAAACTCCAGTTTCAAATATAAGCTTCTTGATTAGAATTGTATCGCTACCATCATCTTATCCATTAACCTACCGCCAAACAGTGTAGTTCATCCTGTGAAATTACTAGCATAGAGGTGTTCATCTTAATTCTCAGGCTTGGCAATGCATTTGAGATCTTAAAGGATCGCAGGCTCAAGTTTGTAGTCTTGAGAATGCTCTATGACCTCTATGAGTCACAGACCCCGCCTTGCCATCAGGTAAAATATCAAAGGGCAGTGTCACACAAATTAACCTAGTCCCAAACTAAACACTACAACTAAGTACTATTGGGTCTATAACAACATATAATAAAATTAAAAATTGAATGGGGCTCCCATACAAGATTGCAACGGAACCCTGCGGACGCGCACTTGGCTTGTTTTTTGGAATTTCCTATTTTGCCAGTATTTATACTGTAGTTTTTCTTTCGACCGATTTAAGGTTTTGTATATTCCTTCCCCTGTTAAGAACCTGCAAAGTGAGTTTAAATTTACTTTTATTGACGTGAAAAACATAATTGCTTTTTGTTATAAGCGAGCTGGCTGCTTGCCAGCTGACGGCATGATAAAACTCAATTTAAACTTTTTGTCTCTTTCCTTATAGGAACTGGTCTGTTTGTATTCAAACAGATGAGGTGAACGACAATGCCCTCAGGGTCTATTGCGATTATAAATTAATCAAAGACAGGTACATTTCATGTATAGAAGGAACAACGATGGGCCCCGCATGTTACCTTGGGGAACACCAAGTTTTGTGGTTAATTAGTCGCTATCTGGTTATAACTTTGACGATCTGTGTTCTGTTTGTTGAATAGATATATTGAAGAAGTTGTAAAAATATAGAATAGCCAATAAAATAACCAATAGACGCTATCTTGCCTAAAGGATTCGTTATGGACACGGTGACAAATGTTTTATTTAAGCCTAAATTATTAAGTAGATATAAAGTGAGAGAAAAAATAAAGCCTAAAGTTTTTAGTATAAAAGCAAAATATAACAAACCGAAACTACTAATAAACAAACGCAACGAAAAAGGAAACTAGCAATGATTTGCTAAAATATACAAAGAACATTTTGTAGTGACAACCGCCTCAGTTGTTATGTTATCCTGGTATTATCGCGACAGGTCGGGCGACGCACTTAGCGCCAATAGAGCGCTACTAACAGGATAAAAGCAGGGATTTGCAAACCTTCGCAGGGGGTCCGTTGAGACACGAGTTACATTATCACAAAATACGAGAGAGTTGGCGTTAATCAGGTTTTCAAGTTTTTTTACCAATTCATTATAATGCTTGTTTTATTAATTGGAGTAAAAATAAGTTTATAATACAGAACACAAAAAGAAACAAAACAAATAGATTAGACTAAAAATTTAATCAGTTCGTTATACTTTTTACAAGTTTTAATTTAGCTTAAGCTGTTCGTAAGTTTGTTTGTAGGTAGTAAATTTTTAACCAAGTCGTTTTAAGTAACACTATGGCTGAAAATTGAACCACATAATTATGAAAACTGTTATTTCATGAAACGGCCATTCCGTTTGAGAGAAAAAATACAACTAAGTAAGCCGACACTCAAAAATAGGTTGAAAAAGTGCCTTTTAGAAAATATATACATCTTTTATAAATATTACTTATTTCATTACTTTCATTAGTTAGTTGATAAGAGTTGTTGTACCTAGTAACTATGCCCGGGTGCTTGATAGCTATAAGTTTGAGCGCTTTACTCGCCAACTAACTGGGCAACAGTTTGGCGAGCTTGTAATTATTTAATAACGCATGTACTTTATAAAAACATAATATTAATAAAAAAAAACTCGATGACGAAGCAATATTATGGGTTACCTTCGTTTCGTCAAAACGTTTTTGTTCAAATGTTTCATTTGCCAACCTGCTTTGTTTTCTGTAAACGTGAATATTTTAGTTTTGTATAAAAGCTAACCTAACCGCTATACGATGGTACTAAAATAAATTCTAAAAAATTAATATAACATTGGTTTGGCCAATGAAAAATTTGAGAAAAGATACATTTCACCAACAATATTTTGGCCAAACCGTAGGCTCCCATTATTGGTCTCTAAGAGCTGATCTGATGATGGAGTCGCGAGATGGCGACCGGATTTCCGCTATACTAAATCGAGTTAGGACTCATTAGTTTGGTTTGAATAAGCAAATAATAACTTTCCAAAAAAAAAACAGTCAGCAACTTGTCTCAAAACTGAGGTTATTGAAAAAACTTCTTCACTTTACTATTTAAGGTCAGTAGCATTTTGTTTGCTTCAAATATGTCTATGAATGAGTACATGAATAGCGAACATCATATATTGTTCTTAATAATAAGTGAGCTAAAGATGTCTACCGTTCTTTAAAGTGCCACATACACAGGACCGTGTTTTGGTGATAACGGCCGCAAGTAGATAGGGGCTATAGAAAAGTTTAAAAGTCAAAATAAAAAAGGTTTTACCGTGTAGAACCTGAACACAGGGCCTCAATTCTACTGCGCTATAACGATATCACATTTGACGTATTTTACAATAGTTTATGTCACAGTCACCATTATTGTAAATGACGTAAGAGTTACCAAAACTTTGACGACGGAAACACGTCAAAGATGATATCGTTATTACCATGTACAATCCCAGCCCTGTCTGGAATGAAAACAATACAAAAACGAAGAAACACAATGTGTGTGCCTCTTGGCAGTAAATTAGACGCTGGCTCACCGTTATGTCTGACACTATTGCGTTGTTTATTAGTGTTACTCTCCCTCTTTGTTTTTCCTTTATTGTTTTCTATTATTTTTAGTAGAAAAAAGGTAGTAAACGATATTATAACTAGTGTTAGGACTTTTGATGGCATACCGTGGTTCTAGAATCCATGGAATCGCTATTTCCTAATAATTTATATACGTACCACTTCGATTCTGACCTTCAGTATTATCACATTATTATTTCATAATAACAACTAAAGTACTAAAGACATATAGGGGGTCCGTGGGTCCACAGAAAATCAGCGTCTTTTTCCAATAGGGGGCACGAGTCGACACATAGCTGAGTGGATACCATTTTCGCAGCACTCTTTATCATTTTATTTACTTCTAAACTATTAAATTTAAAGAAAATCCTGCAACACAATGTGTAAACTTGTAAAATTTAAGCGAAATAAATATTTTCTAATTCTATTTCTATTTCTATATTTGGTTCGGTTTAATCATACCTAATAATATTTGTTTGATTGTTACCCTTTCACATCGGGAGGTATCTGCATACCAAAATTCATTAATATAATTTAAGTATTTATTTCTCTATCTAAGTATGTTTATCGTTGTCTAGTACCCATAGTACAAGCCTAGAGCTTAGTTTGGGACTAGGTCAATTAGTGTGACATTGTCCTGTGATTATTATTATTATTATTATTTATTAAACTCCTTCACCTGTTTTTTTTTAAATGTCTATTGAAGGTTAAAATCAAAGTGGTGTGTATACAATAATTAGGAAATAGCGACTCCATGGATTCTAGAACCACGATATGCCACCAAAAGTCCTAATCCTAATTATAATGATAAAATGATAAATATTAGAATAACCTCACGAATTGCCCTAATTTCCAACTAACCTCGAGGCTTGCACAATCAAACTCATTAGTAGCTGAACAGGTTCTTAGCCTTTTGTCCAAAATACGTTTTGGCCTAATGTATCGTTTGCCAACATTATCATATTTGCCAAACCGCTTTTTGCCTGAAACTATATATTAGGATTAAAAAAAAACTGAAGTAACCTAAACCTATAGGGGTTCTACACGATGGTCCTGAAATAAATCCTGAAACATTTACAGTTACAAAAAGGGAGCCCAAAAGGCACGGTAAAAACGATATCGCCATTGAAGTGTTTCCGTATTGTCAATGTTTTGATAACTCTTACGTCATTTACAAAAATGGCGGCCGAGTCATAAACGATTCTAAAACACGTCAAACGTGATATCGACAAAAACATAAAATCACAAAGAAACCACATGTTTTAAGGTAAGTAATGTATCAAAAGTATTAAATCATTTATAGCAAAACGTTGCAATTTTAAAATTATAAACCAAATGGACCTAATTTTACTACTTTTATTACAAAATGAACTATAAACCCTCAGTATAAGGCTCCTTTTATAAAAAAATTGAATCACGCTGCACGACTTGCATTGTTCATGAGGCAGTGAAATCATTCCGTTGAATTTATTGTTCGTTCTTCAAAGTAACTGATTCGACCTGGACAAAGCAATTTGAATCCTATTTACACAGAGATAAGGTTAGGAAATCCTCTTTGCAGTCTCGTAGCAAATGCTACGCCGTAGCAGCCGGCGTAGACAATAACTTTCGTAGCAGTATGGATAGTCATGCTTTGAGCTACGACTTACGCAAGTCGTTTTTAAGACACCAGTCGAGTTGAGTTGAACTTTTGATTGTTTTTTGTAAAGTTCTCTTAAGTTACTTTTTATATAACCAAAACGAGGTTAAAGTGTCGATGTCGGTTGTATTAACTTTGGCCTCTATTCTATATAAAACTATATTAATTTTAACATGTTATTGGATTATTTTCGACTCGGTCTCCAATTACCGTCAAGTAAATAAGTGCTATCACAACGTTTACAATACTCCGCAATGCTCGAGATATCTAATCCAAGACAATTCCGTTGGTAATATAACAATTGTTACAGTACTAAATTCATAGTGTGGAATTATGTTGCAGTAAGGTAAGATCTGTCTTTTTGTTCACTTTTACACTTACATTTGTTAAAGAAGTTAATTACTTAAGTCCTAACGGAATTGTTGTTTGGAACATAGACGTGTCACGTGGTTCTATTTGATTACATTGATTAAAATGCCTAAGGTAACAAAGTATAGGTCAGCTTGTTAGTCGTAATAAGACAGGTATGTGACATGCAATAAATATTTTGACTTTGACTTTAATAAATAAATATTAGGGGACAATCTCACACAAATTGGCCTAGTCCCAAACTAAGCTCTAGGCTTAAACTATGGGTACTAGACAACGATAAACATACTTGTATAGAGAAATATATACTCAAATACATAGAAAACATCCAAGACTCAGAAATAAATATTCGCGCTCATCACACAAATATCTGCCCTTATCGGGATTTGAACTTCGCTGGCTTCGGAGGCAGGGTCACTAGGCCAACGTGTCGTCTTTGATAAGATATAAAAAAGTTAAGTAATGAAATTATTCATATAGCTATCGAAGTAACAGTAGCATACAGCCCTTTGTGTATTTTACTACCTGACTCTCAAAAAAGGTTTTTTTTTAGAAAACCGACAGTATTGGTAAATAGGTGTGTGTCTTATTGCTGTTGCATTGTCTTAACGTGGTTGCCATTACTGTCAGATTATAAGAGTAATTAACATTAACAATAAAGCTTGTAAAATATCAGGATTATGAATGCACGTTACAGCAATGCACCCACGTGCATCAATATAATTAATAATTGCAAATAAATTCGTAGGGGTTTTAATTAACATGCCTCACTGGGTAGGGTTTAAAAATATCCTTACATTTTCACCCTTGATGTTGAACGAGTTGGCAGTTTTACCAATACTCCGTTAATTAAGTTGAACTTATTGAACGGCGCTGTTGCCCTAGTTGGTAGTGACCCTGCCTACGAAGCTAGCGGTCCTGAGTTCGATCCCCGATTAGGGAAAATGTTTTTGTGAGTGCAACTATTTGTTTCTGAGTCTTAGGTGATTTCTATGTTTACATTTAAACAAGTAAGTGTGTTTTTAGAGCTTAGTTTGGGAGCTCAATTTGTGTGAGATTGTCCCACTGTATTAATGTTTATAATAATGATCCTCCAATTACAATTTCTAGTAACTATGAGCTTGCTGACTCAGGTTTTATTTTTCTTTGATAGTTTTTTTATTAGACCTTTTGGTGTAGAAAGTTATCACACAATTTTAAATAGAAAAATAGTTACGGTTGTATGAAACTGAAGTAATGTAGGAAAGTTGCCTTGCAGCGTTTTACCATGTCTGATAAAGGGACCTAATATAGGTTATAGATTACTTCAATCTCAATTAATTAGGTAGAGTTAGATACTGTAAGCGAGTGTTTCGAAAGCTTGCCAAAAAACTGTACCGGAGATTGGCGAAGAGCCATTAGCAAAAACGGTATAATTTATTAGAAAACTGCCAACTAGTTTCCTAAATAGTAATTTTCGCCCAACTGCCGAAGAAGAATGTTTATTTTGGTTTTTGTTCCCTCTACAGGCCAATCGGATGGCCCGATTTTGACAAAGTACCGTTAGATTCGTTTTAGTGTCGCTAATGGGTGAGGACCAAAAACTTGGCCATGCTAACTCACGTAATTAAATTTTCTATGAAACTTTTCAGCTGTGCGACGAACATTAGCCATACAATTGTAAGATATTTTTCGTCACACAACGGAACATTTTCCGTCTTCGTTGTTTGTATGGGTAACTGCGTTTAACTGTGGTCCAACTTTTTGGTCCTCACCCAAATGTCAGTAGATAGTTCAGTTGAGAAGAAATACGAAAATGGCGCACTTTAAAAAATATACGACGTCTATGTACATATATTGGATACGTATGTATTCAACATGGGTGTCTATCATTTCATCGAACACTATTTTCTGCTGAAACCATAATGTTTTCAGGGTATCTTAAACATCTAACATAACCTAACGTACGTAATTAATGTTTAAGATACTCTGAAAACATTATGAACCCAGCAGGAAATAGCGTTTGATGAAATTAAATTCGATGAAATGATACATTCGATGAAGTGAAATTCGATGGAGTGATGAGTTACCATTCAACATACATAGACGACAGTGTCAAAACATAGGGGTTAGGATTTTAAAGTGCTTTATTTTATATTTGTCAAATATAATATAAAGGTAATACCGGGTGTACAATCCAAATGGGTCAGTATGGAGAAGTCGGAAACTATGAGAGATAGCGAGATCTGTTCTTAGGAACCATGACGTCGATTTTAGATTTAATAATAATTACATTCAAACTTTTTTATTAACTCTCATACATAAACGGGAATCGAACCTGGTCAAAATCAATGTGTATAAATTCTGCAAGTCGCAAGAAGCACAACAAAATTGAAATATTAAAAATATATATTAAATATATAGTTTTATTTTTATTTTTATTATTAATTAAACTAGAATCGACGTCATGGTTCCTAAGAACAGATCTCGCTATCTCTCATAGTTTCCGACTTCACCATACTGACCCATTTGGATTGTACACCCGGTGTATTAGTCGGTAATATAAATTTAAAGGTAACCTGAGTATCTCCCGTCCCCATGTTATTATAAAACCTGGAGAGCGTAAACACACTTACCGGAACGTTCGAGGAACGGGCAACGAACAAACACTCTGCGTACTCAACTTTATATATATATATTACGCTGCAAACTTAGCAATCCACTCCACGTAGCTAGTTTAAAGATTTAAACGTGCTATCGGTGTGTGCCCAGTGGCACCAACATTCATTTAAAATGTCACATTAAGTCGAATGTTGCCACTGTACATTGGCAAATTATAAAGAGACGGTGTTTTAATGGGACGTTAGTGCTGATGAAAGTTTGTACAACTGGCTTTTGATCAATATTAATTCTCTTATTTATTTCTGTTCACTTCACGGGTCACGATGACCAGCATTTCTAATCGAGCATGAAGAATGGGAGAAATTTACGGAAGATAGGAATCAGTGGTGGACCAGGGATGGGATGTCCAAAGGCTCCATGATGGAGCCTGGGTTATCAAACTAGCCGAAAAAAGAGAGAGATGAACGAAATGCATTTTTTTTCCAAAACTAAAAGGATATAAAAAACAATGCATTTACCTACATTTCCATACAAAAATCCGCAATTTCTGTACAAATAATTTTAACATATTTTTTTAGGAACTTTGTATAAGAGTTAATAAAAATGTATGTACCAGGGCATCAGCGTCTTAATGGAGTTTTATGTGTCGCCTTATTGCGGCTTCCCTGCGTTTACGACGATTTTATACGCGGAAAAGGATTATCCCATTTTACTCGGCAGGTGTTGATAATGTTTCAATGTAATAATGTTTCGGTGTGATAGGTTTTTAGAATTTTCTGTAGTTTAAATAACTACAGAAAACGAACGACTAAACGTTTAAACGACTTCTACGTGGAAGTAACCACGGGCAACCGCTAGATTGTAATATGAAATGAAGTACTGTAAAAACCTTAAAAAAAAAAAAATGATCGTGTGAAAACAGCTGTTAGTCAATAGTCAACTTGGAGTTCTAAACTCTAAGTTGGAGTTGGAGTAATAATTAATAAATAATTTCAATATACAATATAATAAATCATAATTAATTAGTATTGAAATAATTTCATTGTTTCTTGTAGTTATTTAGTTTTGAGTTCTAAACGAATTAATTTACACCGCCTGCCATGAATTTGTGTCCTTTGTTATTTCTCTTACAAGGTTGTCTGGAAGAGATCGCTATTAAGCGGTAAGACTGCCTGTTGTATATCTATGACTTAAATGTACTGATCCGTGTTCTTTATTTTTTTATTTTCGGTGTTCATTTAAGAGTATTTGTATTGTATTCTATTGTAATCCGTCATAAGAATAAGTCGCATGCTTAGTAATAAACGGGCCTAACTCAAAATTGGTATTAAATTAGTTATTCTATTAAAACGGCTTATAACTGACAGCACTTTCGGCTCTCTTTCTTAAACCAGGCTAAATCGCGTATTAAAAAGAGATGGCATTATTTACTACGTTTCATTTTCAACACAATTTGGTGCTAAAGCAGCTAACTTCAGTCATGTTCCGACCGGCTTTCGAGCAAGACGTCGTTTTTGTGAGACATTTGGAGCTAGATCGTTATTACATTGAGGATTACGTGAGTATTTTGAACAACTTTTTATCAAACATAAGCATATTTGGAGGTACTTCGTTTTAGTATAAAATCAAACTCAAGATGAAGTGATGTAATTCGAGTTGCCTCGTTTTATTACAAATAATACTTGATTACTTGGTGTACTATTTAGACATGCATCAGTTTATTATTGCAAGGTAAGTTTCAATCATAGAACTATGTCTTGATGTATCGTTTTATTATTTTTGCCAATGTAAATTGTGCTTTTACATTAAGACATCAGTTTTTTTATCATGAAATACAGTGCAAACTATGTGTTTAATTTGTAGTTATATCAATTTATTAGTATGATAAATGTATGGATTTTAAATTAATTTGATTTAAACTAATTTTAGCATGAGAAAAAATACAAGAATAAAAGAAATTATGCGGCTTGCTGGTGTCGATGATGAACAAAAACAAAATCCCGGTATACCATCTTTGGGTTTGGATGCCGAAAACACTTTAAATACGGCTCCAAATGATTCGGTAAGTGCGGATTATAAATTATCTTAGCATGATAAAAAACGAGTTCGAAAAAAAACTAGAGATCCGCAAACCTGGAAGCAAAACAAAGTGAAGAAGTTAAGAAATAGCGGTAAACCCTATACGTCGTTGTCTACTTTATCCAAATCGATTTCCGGTCGCAGCGTCAAAGCTCCTTGCACTTTCAGTGCAAGGAGCTTTGACGCTCAGGTGCAGACTTAAGTGTAAAGAAAATATCGATGAAGAGTCACGATTACCCTTATTCAATGCTTTCTGGGAGTAAGCGGACTTATATAAACAAAGGACTTTCATTGGTTCATGCATCATGGATATACAACCGAAGTATAGGTATACAAATGCTCAAAACCCAAGATGCTTTAATAAAGCTTATCACTTTACTGTTGACAGTAAGCGAATTCGAGTATGTAAGACGTTTTTCAAAAGGACCTTAGATATTACCGATAGGATGATTCAAACAACGAAAACTAAATACGATGCAAATGGCATGGTACAAGAAGATTTTCGTGGAAGGCACGAAAATCATAAAAAAATATCCGCAGAGTTGGTAAGTGATATTAAGGAACACCTTAACTCTATACCTCGGATTGAGTCACATTACCTACAATGTATGACGTCTAGGGAATATATTGATGGGTCAAGAACCATCGCAGACTTATACAAAGACTTTATAAAAACAACAATCTGAGAGGGGAAAAGACCCCGGAAAGTACGGTTCCTATTATAAATTTTTCACCACAGAGTTCAATTTAGGATTCTTCCAACCAAAGAAAGATCAATGCGACTTATGTATGACATTTCAAAATGCTTCACCTGAAGAAAAAGAACAGTTAAAAAACAAAATTGAGGTTCATTTGAGAGAAAAACAGCTGTCCCGCATTGAAAAAGACGCCGATCGTCAAAATATATCTGCCAGTAATAAGGTTGTTGTATACGATTTACAGGTCGTAATGTCATGTCCTGATGGAGACACGTTTTCCTTTTATTATAAGCCCGTTAGTGTTTGAACATATTAGGTCAAAAAATCACAAATTGAAGACAGCTCCGCCAGAAATTTCTTATGAGACTTTTTGCATCGATTTGTTGATGTTCCTAATTTCTGTTAATATTCCATGGAATCAACTCAATAATTCACACTTCAGGGCATTTTTCAAAAAGTATCTGTGGTGCCCGTGGGAAATACCTGATGAATCCTATATTAGGAAAAAAATCTAATTGAAAAATAAATGTAATTGAAAAATATAATTAAATAATATTGTACATAATGCGATTCTATTGATCTTGTTCTATTGCCGTCTTGCGATTGTTTTGCGATGACTTGTCCGAGCCCTGGTTACAACCATGTACATGTATGCAATTCATTCATTAGATAAAATAAAATCTATTACACACAAATTTCTTATCAAAGGCCACAGCCAAAGTGAAGCGGATAATGTACACAGCTTAATCGAAAAAGAGATTAAGAAGAATAGGAAATCTGGCCCTATCTACTGCCCGCAGCAGTATATCGCGTTAATTAAAAATGCGAAAAAAAGTAATGACCCCTTTGTAGTCCATGAACTTACCTTTGATTTTTTCAAAGACCTAAAATTATTATAAGAAGAATGGGTTTACAACTATAATGTCAATGATGAGGGTGAAAATGTAACATGGAATGAGATCAAAGTGATTCAAATTACTAAAGAAGATCCTTTTGTATTCTACTTTAAAAAATCATTTGATCAAAAAGTGTTCTGCAAAGTATTACTGCGAAATAAAAGGAAGAAGATGCCTATCATATCGGATATTCATTTACATACATTATACAGCGAAAAACTAATATTAGCTGAAAACAAGAAAAAAGATTTACGTGAATTGATTTCAAAGAAACTCATACCAAGCTACTACGTAGACTATTATTACACAATATTGTAAAGTGTCACATTGGTAGCAATAATTATTATTTTTGGCCTAAAAAACTGGCTTTTTTACACTTAGTGCAAGTGTATCGTGTGTATTTTAAAGAAATAATGTTTCCTAATTTTTATTATATTGAAGTTTTGTTCTGTTCGTGGCAAGAAAAAATGTTTCTTTAAGTTTTTTTTTTAATTTTATGAATAGGGTAATGGTTGTATGTTTACCTTAGAAGCTAATAAATAATCTTGAAATTACGAATTACGAGTAATGAGGATCTCTTTTTGTGACTTGTTAAGACTGATTAATTCTTAATGGTCATCAATGGGCATAGATACCTAAATTGTTTACATGTTAAGTAATGCGAAGCCATAAGTTTTGATAATGTTTTTTTTAAAGATGTATAATTATTATATGAGAAAACTATGTTGATGTTTTATGATTACGACGATTATGAAAAAAGTTCATTCTGCATTTTCATTTATACTCCTCTTAATATTACTGAACATAACTACTAAAACGTCATATTCATAACTGAGATATCTCGATTCTAAAAATATTTCATAATCATTTGGAGTAATACGATTTATATCCCTCGTCATTTTTATCGCTTTTGTACAAAAAAGCATTATTTGGACTTAATTTAATTAAAAAAAGAAAAAACTTGCTACATTTTGTAATAAAGTGATTTATCATTGCAACGTTTTTTTAAAGCATTAGCAATATTATGAAAAATATAAAAATAAATTATTTTTATATTAAATGTGCAAGTAAGCATTATAAACAATATCAGGAATTGTACAAAAACATATAAACAAAAGTAAAACCTACCAAATATTTCAACGGGAACGAGAAGTGCCAATTACATGAACTTTAAACTCGATTTACCACAAATCACGATTTTTGAGTTAAGCCCGTTTATTACTAAGCATGCGAAGTATTTAAATTAGGTAACTAGTTTTTGAAATTTTAATACGCCGATAATCGTTTGTTACAGAACATCGTAAAAAGATATCACAGCAGTTTTTTTTACTTTTGCCAAAAATATCGGAAACCATAGAGGCATTTGTTGAATATTAAACAGAAACTCTGTTTAAGATTCATGTTTTATTTATGTTCAACAAAATGAGGTAGGTAGTTGATAACTCTTTGAATGCCGAGATGCGATTTAGTTCAAAATTAAATATTAACTAGGATGCAGCCGCAACACTTGCCACTACAAAGGCAAAGCTCAGAATTGACTTGGTCACATTAAATAAAGGCCTGGCCACAGAATACTGAATAATTAAAAGGCTTAGGGACAGCGCAGGTGAAAAGAGTCGCATTAAATCGAATTATTTAATTACATACATACATACATACATCACGCCTTCATTCCCTGAGTTGGGTAGACAGAGCAGCAAAAATACCAACAACTAAAAAGACTTGTTGATAATTTTGCTACCTACATTTTGCACAATCAGGCCAGAAAGTTTACTAATGTATTAGTGACAGTTTGCAAGCCATCGCCAGGTGTTTTTTTTTTTAAATGGGTCTCTTCATAAAGGTCGGTTGAGTGATTAAATTAATACGAGCTCGGCTCACTCGGTCGGGTAGTCTTAGGATACACTACAATTATGTTTAGATGCTCTGACGGGATAACTTCAACATACCGGTTAGTAATTGGTGCGTCGAGTTCAAGAGCGAGTAGTTTAAGGGAATCACTTCCATAACCTGCGTAATTAATGTTCAAGATATCCTGAAAACGTCATGGTTTTAGCAGAAAATAGCTGTCTTTGAAATTAAACTCGATGAAATTAAATAATCGATGAAGGGAAAAATCGATAAAATTATGAGTTATATTCATACTTTATTCCAATAAAAATGAAGTAACTACCTACTCGAATTTTGTTTTAGATAATATTTTTCACATAGATACATAACATCACGCCTTCATTCCCAGAGTGGGGTAGGCAGAGCGGCGGAAATACCAATAACTCTAAAAAGACTTGTTTATAATTCTGTAACCACATTTTGCACAATCAGATCTAGAAGTTTTCTAGTGTATTAGTGACAGGTTGCAAGCCCATCGCCTAACAGTACTGCTACAAACCCGTATTCCTTAGTCGCCTCTTAAGACATCCACAGGAAGACAAGGAGTGACACTATTCTAACCCGGCAACCACGCGCGGTTATTTAATACCAATAAAATTATAAAACACAATGAGTATGTCGAGGTTTCAATTTAGTATTTCACGCGTTTTCATTTTTTTTAATGAAACTCAAAAAATCTTTGTGCAATGAACCTTAAAATTTATGGATTTCTGGCTTTTTCTGTTCTCTGGAAATCGTCATATTTTCCGGAGTAAAACATATTTTATGCCCTTTCCTAAGATACAATCTAACTCTTCAATAAAATGCATTTTGATGTGTTTTGCTGTTTTATTTTAAAATTTAGGTAACAAACCAACAAACAGTGTTACATTCACATTTATAATTAAATCAAGGGTCTATCTAAATATATCTACGAGTATTTATCAATAAATATATAAAATGAGCCCGTGTGGTTGCCGAGCCCGTTGTGGTTGCCGGGTTAGAATAGTACCACTCCATGTCTTCCCGTGGATGTCGTAAGAGGCGACTCAGGGAATAAGGGCTTGTAGTATTGTTAGGCGATGGGCTTGCAACCTGTCACTAATACACTAGTAAACTTCTTGGCCTGATTGTGCAAAATGTGGTTACAGAATTATCAACAAGTATTTTTAGAGTTGTTGGTATTTCTGTAGCTCTGCCTACCCCACTCTGGGAATGAAGGCGTGACGTTATGTATGTATGTATAAAATGAATCCCTATTTCCCTTGGTCACGGCATCACGCGTGAACCGCATTACCGATATTGCTAATTCGTTTTTGTCGATTTGTTATTGTAAGGAAAATGTTCTTATGAAAGAAAAGGAAATACAAATCAACCAGGAATATCAAAAAAATACACCGGGGAGAAGCCGCTGCTTATATATAATATAAAAGCTTATTAATATTGTAAGCGGAAATCTCTTTTCAGTATGTATTAAAAAGTGACTTTTACATGTATTATACACGTTACAAGCTTTAATGAAACGGACCCCAGTATGGATGAAAAGCATTACCTACTGAATGTGAATAGATCGCTACCCCCATCTTATCCATTAACCAACCAATTACTAGCATAGAGGCATTCCATCTTAGTCCTCAGGGTTGGCAACGCATTTTAGGTGTTAGGATTATGGTCTTGAGAATTCAAATGTCTATGGGTCTCAGATTCCACTTACCATCAGGTGGCCTGAGTGCTCGTGTGCCTTCTCCTTAACATAAAAAAAAAAAGCCAAGCAAAAGTGCTCGCATTGTTATGTTCCGTTGTGGGGATAAGACATCCGGTGAAATTACTAACACAGAGGCATTCCATCTTAGTCCTCAGGATTGGCGCATTTGAGGTTTTAGGTTTGCAGTCTTGAGATTATGGTCCTCAGAATTCAAATGTCTATGGGTCTCAGATTCCACTTACCATCAGGTGGCTTGTGAGTGCCCGTGTGCCTTCTCCTTAAAAAATAAAATAAAACGTATAATTGTCTATTTGCCATTATTAACCCGTCTATGGTACTCGTACAGTTAATAACCCTTTTGTTTACATAATTATGCAATTAAAGTCAACGTTGCATTGTTCCCGAATTAGTTGCTTAGAAGCCACTCGTTCCGCTTGCGCAAGCTCTTAGGCTTAATTACTGGTTTAAGCACTAATTCAGAGCTTTACAACTGCCAAGAGCAGTCGTCGAGGCTAATAAACAAATGTGCAGCTTACTGTTGCAATTTCGTATAATTTTATTTGTGTTTAAAATTATACTCTGTGTCTTTTGATACAATATAAACTACATGGTACACTCATGGTAACAGGACAAGATTATTACTTTTATGCTCTTCATTTGAAACTTTAGAAGAAAAATGCGGTGAAATGTAATTTTAAAGTTTTCGAAGTAAGGGCTCTATATATATCGACGCTTGAAAGGTGAAATGAGATAAGCGACATATTTTGTGATATTCAGTTACATATATCGTTCAAATCAGCAGATTTTTCGATATATATAACTCAATATAACAAAAAATGTCGCTTATCCCATTTCGCCTTTCAAGCGTCGAATATACATATTTAATTATTGTTGGAGATCCTTCATCAGGGGAGTGTTTGCAATGTCCGAAGAACTGCAGCAAACGCATTAACTATTTGATAGATCTTTCTAATCGGTAAGAATGAACGTTACGTAAAATAAATTAATGCTAGAGGGGAAACAACACTGCTGTCAACGCATGAGAGTCACGTACCAGGGCAGTTTTAAAAAGAAGTGTACGTCGTTAAGGGCAAAAGTTAAGAAACTTTAACTCTTCCATTTCGTCACGAAAATTATCGTATCTTAATGTATAACTAATTTTCGTGACGAAAAGTTAGATGTTCTTAATGTTTGTCCTTGACGATGTACGCTATTCTTGAAAAACGCCCACCAACTGTTGTAATTCTACTTTTATTTCAATACAGTTTTATTTGATTTGTGACATGTTTTATTTGCGCCTGAAACTTGCTTTGGTCCTTCGAGCCAGATTAAGCACAACTCACGCACAGTGTTTTTGTCAAGTCCTTGCAACTTGCAAAGTTTATTAGTGTCCGAGAATGAGTAGCACACTACGGGAATAAACATGGCAAACAATATAATATATGTCGAGCCCGCCAACGCCCATCACTGTCAAAAAACTGTTCACGCGCACTGCACAGAACTTACGCGAGGGTTCTGAATAAAATTAAAACCGCCATTACCTGTCAAGTAAGTAAGAACTATAATACGATATACATGTCAAAGGCAATATGGTTTTAGCTAGTAGAATAGAACCCCGCTTTGCCAAAGAAAAAAAAGCGAAAATTTCGATATTCAAACTGAAAGCTAAGTGATTTATGTTTTGTTTTTCATGGCAAAAAAAGTATTTCCAATTTCGTTTAATGCGGAATTGAGGAAAAACTCAAGAGTATTGACAGGTGGTTAGGTTAACGAAATCTTTTTATCAAATATTAAATATTTTTTCTTTCCCGTCAGAACAGAGATAGCTTTGTTAATCATTATTTTAAGACAAGCTGTTTCGTCCGCGTAGAAGTAATTTATCGCTAAGTATTCCAACTCTCCAATTTTTCGGAATAAAAAGTAGCTTATGACCTTCCCTGGGACTCGAACCATACCAAACTTCATCTAAATCGGTTAAACGGTTTACCCGTGAAAGCGTAACAAACAGATTACTTTTACATTTATAATATTAAGTGTAGATAGTATAGTCAAATGCAATAAAAAAACTACGTACAATAAATAAGTGAGAATAATGAACATTTTAGTTGACAGCAAAACTTATAAACCACCTTCAATTTTTACGTTGTATAATTATTTAATTTTATGCGTTATATGTTGAACTTTGTAAATGTTGATTCATGGTAATATGCACTTAAAGGCAAAGCTATATAAGTCACGGCAATACAAAATATTAATAAACTGGTACTTAAATGACCAAGTATGTCATTGTTCTATATTTATCAAATTTTCTATTTACACTGTCTTGTTTATACCTACAGTGTATCCAGCCAAGAGTGGAATTCAAACATTCACAATATATTCCAAATATAAAGAGCCTCTATTATATGGGGTAAAACAATATTGCTTTTGACATGTTATCGTACCGTCAACGTTATGATAACCCTTATTTACATGACAGTAAGAACAATACAAAAACATTCCAAAAGAAATATTGTTCAACAACGTAGAGTAAAGGCCCTGGACAATTTATTTATCTAACCATACTAACCTCAGATAACAAATATCATACAAGAGGGAATATGCATGAAACACAGAATTGAGTATCATTCATTGAAAAAAGTAAAAAAAAACATATTAAACGCTAAGTTTTGACCCGTTCAGATTGTCTAATTATAAAATTTTATAACTTATTTTAAAGTTTAGGTTGTGTTTTTCGGCATCCTTTTTTAATTTACGTAATATTTTTATTCAATGATATTGGCTTTAACACAGTAATTTCTGAAATAAATGCATATTTTTTTTCTATGGGCCATTTATTTTAAACATGGAACAACAGCTGTGACGTCATCCCTATCGTCGATTTTGTATGGAGTGTTTTTGCAGGGGGTCTAAACTATGACTTTTTAAAGCTTCATATCTTATGAAGAAATAACACGGCAATTGTTTCGCGAATACAGTTAAATCCGATTGAAATACCAAAAATATGAAATTATAATACTGTTAGCGCATCCAATCTCCCATTCACTAACGACGTAGCGGCCATTGTGTCCCGAGGGCTTTGGATATATCCAATAATAACCTTATTATGTGAATTTATCAGAGGAAAGATTATCCCGAAAGTAGTATTATCGATGATATAACGACGAGAAGTAAATAATATATTTTTAATAGCATTATAACTGGCATTATGGCACAAGGGAGCAAAAATATTTAATTATGGCGAGAGCGGTATAATGAATACAGAGATGAGCGAAGAGTTCTATGGTAGCTTCAATTTAAAGCTGGTTCGTGCTCGGTGTTATTCGGGTTTCCTTACACAAATCTAGTCCTGACAATTCCGAACGCATTAAATTTGTTAACGTGAATCAAGCCATATTCGAGTTTTTACGAGACTAACGCACGGCAATTTATATTCTTGATATTGAAAGGTTAGAATGCAACTTTCACTAATCAATTTCAGTAACTTCGCCAACATTTTCTTAAAATATTTCAATAAATCAAAACATCTGGAAAATATTGAGCAGAAATAAATTTTCTTGATTCTTTTATTCGTGATCTATTCCTTTTTTCTGAATTAGGAAAGCGAATAAAAGGCCTGCTACAATTTCTTTGATGTTGCTTGTTTTCATGAAAACAGATCACTTATAATAGTAACGTCAGTTATTACCATTTTACATCCATTAGTTATCTCACACAAACTAAATTTAAGTTAAATAGTAGTTACTAAATTAGTTTGCGGATGTATTTTCATCGAGTAGGAATCGAATCTAACTTGTATATAATAATCTAACTTATAATATAACTTGTTGAAGTTAAAAAGATAAAGAAGTCTTTACCTAACCTAATTCTTTCTTAGTAAAACGGATCGCGTTTATGATTCGCGAGAAACAGCCCGCCGTTTCTTCAATGCGGGCGTTTCCGAGAGCTCATTACCATTTATGTTTTCCTGGTAGTTCGCCAACGGTCTTATAGATGGCGTGCAAATATATTATAGCTCAAAAAGTCCTTATTTATTTAATTAATCTTTATTGCTCAAAAATTGCAAATGGCAAACATCTCTATCAGTCGACCAAATAATGAAACAAAAACTATCACAGTAGGTGCACAAAAAAAACAGAGAGAAGGATGAAGTGGTTCTGAGATGCATTACCTCAACACTTTTTGACCAGGGAAAAATGAAACGAGGTGGTAAAAACTTACAATAACTGAAAAAAAAAGCAAATTGCAAGGTTTTTTAAGGACAGGACAATAGTTTCTCAACAAGGACCTTTAGGGCTTTTTTAATTGTAGTTGGAATTGACATAACCACGTCATTACATAAAACATAAAACACCAGAATAACCTCATTTAGTGTCAGGCAACAGCCATTTTACTGTACAACTCAATAGGCTATAAGTAAGTAGGTTTTTATACTAAAGTATAATTTGTTTATTATTTTGATACGTACCCATTATACAAGCCTAGAGCTTAGTTTAGTACTTATTTGTATCAAATTTGTGTGAAATATGGTCCATCATCATCGATGGGATTCGTAACCTCTAAACAAAACCTTTTTTTAGGTAATTTGATCGATAATTTAACCTCCTTGTATCCTTCCCTTGCCATGATTAACGTATAAAACGGTAACGACTTAATTCAGCGGCAATATGAACGTATTATCGGGTCCCGAAAGCTGTAAAATTTAACGATAACCTTTCCTTTCGACGACAAATTTACACTCTCCTGAGTGTGCATTAACTTCTAGTACTTTAATATTGACTGAGGAAAATAATTGATTTGGTGATTTATTCATTTGAACATTGTTTTATCAAGGAGGATTCACTAATATGTTTCCAAAAAAAGTGTCATAAACTGAGTTATTTCAGAAACATAACATCAAATTCTTTTTTCCGAAATGGAAATATTTTGTGATGTATTTTTATAAAATGAATCAGTCTAAAGGAATAAAGGCTTGTACTGTTAGGCGATGGGCTTGCAACATGTCACTGACACTGGTAAACATTTTAGCCTGATTGTGCAATATGCGGTTTTGGAATTACCAAGAAGTCTTTTTTAGAGTTAATGGTAATTCTGTAGCTCTGCCTACTCCACTCTTAGCCCAGGGCACTTACGATTTATTTGGAAATGATTCGATATCTGGTTAAATGTTTTGGAAATAGTCATAAAGCGTTATTTTAACTTATTTTATTATTGAATCCACCAAAATGTTACACCGGAAATTGCTAGATAAACGTTGTACCCTAAAAAGAGCTGGATTTTTTCAGGTAAAATGCTGTAGCTATTTTTATGGTGAAAATGTATTGTTTGACATCAGACACAATGACTGACATTAAAAACTGAAAAGAAAGTATACGGTAAAATAAAAATAGATATCAGAAATGGGCTAATTGTTTTCATAGTTCAAATTTTGCAATTATCCTGTTAATTTTCTGTTGGATTCAGTTCAATATATGACAAGAATTACTCGAGTTATACAATTTTACATCAATATTTTTGTGAGGCAGGGTCAAAAATAAGTGGATTATAAAATATTCATGAAAGAAAATGAGTTAATATTGATATTTCCAAAGTAAATAATACTTACAGCATTTTTGCTCTATTTTTACAAAATTTAAACAGGTTGATTTTTTTTACGGCAGCGGTCTTAAATTTAGGTGGATATACACAATTTGGTTATAAACTTGCCAAACTATTTATTGGCATCATAAAATTACTCTTTTAGATATATTGTTGAGTCTCCATACAAAGAAATCGTAACTTTTCTGGGGTATCTGGGAATGAAGGCGTGATTTGATGGATGGATGGAGTAATCAGTTTGGTAACCCCACCTTTCAAAGTGGTTTATCTCTTAAACTATACCGACTAAACTTTTTTTCAATAAATTTGCGTATTAATCGGTCTATTCGTTTTAGAAATACGATGCCACAGTTAAAGAGACACATCCTTTAAACTTATTACACCCGTTTTTTAGGCGTTAAAAACAAACCTTACACATAATTTTGTAAAGGCTAATAGTATATTGTTCAACAAGGGACTAAAGTAAGCCACTGACACAAAATATTTATCTACCCGAGCAAAGCGAGGGGGATGAAATTCGAGTGTCATTATGGCATCTTGGTCTCGAGTTTAACAGTCTCTTTTCACTTCGATTGCGAGAAAAAAAAATGTTAACAAAAATAATTGTTAATAAAGCACTATAAGTAGCTACTGATTGGTTGTTAAATAACTAATACAAATACTATAATTAGATCTAAGTTTATAATTATTGTACGCCTCTATAGATTTAGATTTATTTATTTCATAATACAAGTTACAGTTATATTGTTCATGCACATGTCAATAATTATAATATATAATATATATATTGTTCATGCATGAGGTAGGATTTGGAGAACCTAATCTATTTATAAGAACAACTGTAATACCCATAACCACGCAATAAAAAAAATGAATTTGAATTTGAAAAATCAATTAGCGTCCTAAGATATCTACATCAAAGTACCAGGCGAGCATCAATGTCAAGGAGCACGCAATGCAGGGAAGAGCCAAAAACAAACCCTGAATTTACGACTGCACAATATCTGTATAAGAGTTACATGTGAGGGTACAGTGTGGCTTCAGACATGTGTTTTATAGTCAGTGTAAGCACGGAACCTTAGCCACAACAAAGTCGTTGAGCGCAGCGGGTAGCTGGCGTAATGATATCTACTGTACATAGTATGTACACACAACACTAGATCTACAGCTGATCGTTAAAAAAGGGTAAATTAGCTACATACTTTTCACTGAAATTTTAATTAAAGATGAATGCGAACAATATAAAAAAGTCAAGATGTACAATCGAAAGTTTTGGTAGATACGAGTATACTTTTGTACAAGGTTAGACGAATAAGTAAAAGTTATTATGATTACATCAATTATATCATATCTGTGGCCGTGATACAAATGAATGAGTGCAGGTATCCCCTGTGAATGTACATATTATTATTATACGTTGCTCTTGTGTACTAAAAGTAATCTTGTTGCTCGAAAACTGTACGTTTCATATGATTATAGTTTTACGGAGGTATAAAAGGACTTCATACGTAACAAAATTTAATAATACATTCATAATAAAAATATGGTTTTATTTCCTTTACACAATAGTAAAACTTAGCGTTTTAAAGCGCATAGCTAACTTTTAACGGGTAAGGACACGCACAGTCAAGGGCATAAATATATGCCCTTGACGACACAGTAGCCTGTGTCGGTTCTTGTCTAGGGCTTCTGGTCTGTGAGTTAATTTGCCTTCCCCTTGCCAGAAGCAATAGTGCGTTACTAAAAGTTTTTATAACGTGATACGTTACCATGAAAAAATAATTTTACTGTGCGCATAATGTACAAAATCTTGCAATAATAATGATACGGTTTACGATGAAATACGATGTTAAAGCAGCATCAAACACCACCCAATCTGCCGTCGTAGCTTCAACGATGAACATTTATTACATACGTAAATGTTACTGGATCTTGACGGCATTGCGCCTTACATATTACTTTACTGAATAAATCATGATGTTTGATAATTTCAAGTTAGGATACACAAGATATACGAAGAGTATAAGATTGATCACGGTGAATATCATTGGGAAGGCCTATATCCAACAGTGGGGGATCCTGTCTTATGGCCAAAATATTTTTGGCTGAATGTATCGCTTCCCAACCTTTTATTTTCAAAACCGTTTTTTTTTGTAACTGCAAATATTTCAGGATATTCGTTTAGAACCCTATAGGTTAGATTAGGTTAGTTTTATTTAGTATTAGTCGTACTATCGGAAAAAAATGTTGCCAAAAGAAAAGGTTGAAATACATTTGGCCAAAAATTTTTCAGTACTGGGCCCCTTAGCTGGGGCCCTATGCCTTTTGGCCGACATGATGTTTGAACGTGTTTTAGCTGACCTGATAAGGATGATGATGTGACGTGTGTCTTAAAGTTTAAGATTGCCATAAGTTTTCATGAAAAAATAATAATGAAATGATAGGTAATAAATAGGTCTTTCCAACTTAATTCGGCTTTAGGTTAAAAATATAGTCGACGGATGCCAACTTCAGTTGGACTGACCTATTATTTTAAAAGAAGTTAGGTATTTCTTGCTTTTTAAAGACGGCTTTTAGTATTTTAAAACATTTATTTTATTTTACACCTTTAAGTGATCATCATAATAATACTAGTATAAATTATAATAATAAAATTTTAGGAGTTATCGTTTTGATAATTCTTATATCATTTACAATAATAACGACTGTGGCATAAACGATTCTAAAACACGTCAAACGCTATATCGTTATAACGCTGTAGAATAGAAGCCCTGATTCACTGCCGGCAACGCATAGTAACCGTTGTATTGACAGAATTCAAATCTTTATAAGAAAATATTTACTATTAAATGGGCCCTTGTCAATGTTAATGCTTGTTAAATCAATTTAAAAACGTTTTATTTTATATAAAATAAAGTTAAAACATTTAACCATACCAATGTCATATTATAAAAAAATAATTATTACAGACGAAAAACTTAAGTAGGTAAATGACCTGTTCTATCTAGTTGTAATCTAAAGCCTGACAAGATTCTATTTGGACCTATTTCAATACAAATCTGTATTGAAATTGTGAACACCGTTCGACATTCTATATTCGAAATTTGAAGTAAGCTCCATATAACTTTTGTACACAACCACAAACAACATGCCCTATACTTAAATTTTTCACCTATAACGTCACTCGAAACTTATGAAATTATTTTCATTAACGGAACGTCCTAGTGTTAATAACCAAAATACCTTAAATTAAACAAATTTACTTACACAATGAACCAAGACATAATGATATGGATAGGGTCACGCCTAAATGGTTGTATAAATATTCATATTCCTCGAACATAAACCATGTTATCTGGTTCAATCGGGTATGAACGAGGTTAGACAAACATTCAAATGAACTTGTTAAGAGGAGAGTGTGTTTAGGGCAAACGCGGTCTTATATATTTATATAGGAGATACAGAAACATACATAGAGTGCAACGTAATTATTGAATTGGTACTATAGATACGGATGCTTCCCTGAGTGTACAATCGAAGACACTGTTAACTGTACATTTACAAACAAACATAAACCTTATCGCAACGTATTAAAGTCTATGGGTGGTCAGTTAACAGTGTCTTCGTTTGTACTCGTATCTCACTATGAAACAAGAAATAAAGTAAAAATACAGCATGCAAAGCACTTAAGTGAGACTTAATAATAACATTAGAAAAAAAAAACTGTTAAACAAGAACAAAGTGAAATATTAATGCTTGTACAAAGACATAGATGCTTTAAACCGGGCGCGGGATTGCGAAAACAGGTCTGTCATTAAGAAATATATTGTGTTTGATATTACATAGTTATTCGTACCTATTTACCTACACGTTTTATTTATACCACAAGTACCTGAATGTGTCAAATATTGTACTGTCAATGTTATAAACAGCTGGAGCTCCCTTGCTCGTTAAACCATATTAATATTACGCAGACCCTGCATGTTTGGTGCCGCTGACGTAAAAGTGACGTAATTTCACATACAGCAGGTTGTTTTTATAAAATTATAACACTACCGTTAGAGTTACCAAATTGATATTTCATTTTCTAAAACCTATCAATGTAAAACTATGCACGTAAATAAAAATACATACACATAACTATTTCAGTTTACATAATAATTAATTGGCTGCGTAGGTGAAAGACGGTCAAAAATTAATTAACCTTTTGAACGCCACGGTCGGCTGCAACTTTACGTGTCCCCGACGCCAACGACGTCATATGCCGCAATCGATACAAAATGTATCGAGCGTGCTGTGGGCTCGGCGATCCGGCACGACAATCCTATGACGTGATTTGCCGGCTTTGGCGACGAAAATCAATTAGACATTTTGTATATCTTCACTTATTTTTAATCTCGATAAAGATTAACTAAAGAAATTGACATGTACGCTATAAACGATTACGATAAAACTAATTTGAATCAGCCTATATGCACCGTGACGTCGATTTTGTGTCCACGGCACCAAATGTACGGGGTCTACATATTAGTATTGTTATTGACGTGTTACTGTATTGTTTTTAACTCCGCCACCTTTGCTTTTCTTCTGCTTCGTCTTCAAAAGCGCGTGATTATAAAGTTATTATTGTAAATTGGTTCGTTTGGTTTTGTTTACATCTTTGCCCAATGCAATTGACATCGACTTAATGTATTTTTTTATTTGTGATGTTCATAGTTTCAGTGCCTTGTGTTCTACTAGCCAAATAAAAATTATATTAGTGGGTGTAAAAATATTAACAACGTGTATTTGGTATCGCAAGACTTTAGTGTTGTCTGTAACGGTTTATCCCCAGGTTTTGGATGTTTTTTTTTTCTTTATTCAAACAAAACTCATCAAAAGTACCTATGTACTTTAAATACGATTACCACGTCTTGTCTTGAAACACGTCAAGTATTTTAGTTGTTTCACTGCTAAAGTGGGAATTCTAGACTCGATCCTTTCGGAGGCCGAGTCATTACATATTTATTTATACCGAAAGGGCGTCCTTAGGGGTGCTGGTGTATAATGTATTTCTTATGTTATGCAGCTCTTCTATTTACTTTTTTGCATTATCGATTTAGTTTGTATTGGATAGTTAAGTCATCAAAAACAAACACAATATCAACACGAGTACTCTTTATTGCACGCCACTGAGAGTTACAATTTGAAACTAATAATGATCTTTACACTAGTAAACTTCTTGGCCTGATTGTGCAAAATGTGGTTACAAAATTAAGAAAAAGAAAGAAAGAAAGAAAAATCATTTATTCAGTGCCTATGTTATGGATAAGTCTTTTTAAAGGTTGCCTATCCCTCTCTGGGAATGAAGGCGTAATGTACAAAAAAAAACACGGGACAGTGTCACTATCTGTACCTACTGTGTTCTTGCAATAAACGCCTTTGTCTTTGTCTTTCTCTTTGTCAAATTGACCTAGTCCCAAACTAAGATCTAGGTTTGTATAGGTACTAGACAACGATAAACATATTATAGAGAATATACACTTGATTAAATACATAGAAAACATCCAAGTCTTAGGTAAAAATACTCTTGCTCATCACACAAATGTATCTGTCCTTGCCGGGATTTGAAGGCAGGGTCACTACCAACGTCAACGTATCGTAATCGGTGACGGCCGAACAATTTATTCGTATTAGGCGCTCAGCGCCTATATTGCGGTGCTCAAGCCCGCGCGCCTGGTCACGTATTCTTTTTGTTTTCATCTAAGTTTAAAACGAATTAGAATTATGCCCTTGGATTTTATTTCTACTTTGGTTTAGCCCATCGTATTTACGATCACACCGCTGACTATATTACAGCTCTTCGAAGACCTCTATTCTACTCTATAAAATAATATTGCCTTTGAAATGCTATCTCATTGTCCGCGTTACTTTAGCTCTTATGAAATTTACTGTAATAGGGACCGAGTTTAGATCAATACTATATACACCTCCTCCTCGCCTTTGTACATTATTTTTTTGTATCTTCATTGTATTGTTTCTGTTTTATTTTGTACAATAAAGTGTTTACATACATACATACATACTATATTATGTCAAAGGCAATATGGTTCTGCTTAGTAGAATAGAGGCCCTGTCAAGTTAATTAAAGCTGTCAAGTCTACAATTATGATTACGATATTGAAACAGAATGAGCTAATATAATAGAGGTCCTGGGCTTGATTGAGACCGTATTGTTTACAAATCAGTCGCATTTCCTCTCAAATTAATAATTAAATAGCTATCATAATAACAATACGAAAACAATAGGGGAACAACAATGTAGAATAGAAACCCAGTTTATTCATCTCACTGTTCATATAATCTTCAGGCTACGTAAATTTGCCTTAAGCACCTATTCTAGTATAACCTAATACCGACTTTAGTCTCGGATCATTTCTAACCGTTATAGCGTTTGAGTCTCATTTATATCACAACATTTTTATGGCAATGAGATGGCACTCTAGCACTCAGATGATGGTAAGTGGAATCTGCGACCCATAGACATTTGAACTCCCAAGACTGTAATCTCGAGACTAGCAATCCTTAGACTTCAAATGCGTTGCTAAACCTGAGGACTAAGATGGATTGCATCTATGCTAGTAATTTCACCGTTTGTCTTATGCCCACACCGGAACACAACAATACGATCCAGACCGTCCCTGCACAACGTCCTACCACCACTAAACTAGCTTTTCTGTAATATCTGTACATAAACCAAACATAAATACATTAAAAAAAACCGTGAATAATTATCTAACTGACGGTGAAAAATGCAACAAAATCCGTAGCGTAAATGAAGTTATCTATACGAGTACTAAATATAATATTATAAAGAGGTAAAGTTTCTGAGTTTGAGAGGTTCTAGGGGGTAATCTCTGAAATCGCTACTCGTACCACCATCTTATCTTTTAACCTGCCGCCAAGCAGCACTGTTTGCTTTATTCTGTTTCCGTGTGGGGATCAGACAACAGTGAAAAAGAGGCATTCTATCTTAGTCCCCAGTATTGGCAACGCATTTGAGTCTTGAGAATTCAAATGTCTACGGGTCTCAGGTTCCACTTACCATGATGACCTAAATGCTTGGGTTGCCATAAAAAAGACATAATTTTCTAATCTACAAACAGTCTAATCTAGCTTATACAACTTGCCATTAAAGTACAAAGACTTCTTCAGCGCTTCAGCCTCACTTAACTTCATTTTATTAATATTACGGTAATTATAAACACAAAGTTTCTAACCCACAAATAACAAAATGTAAATCATCAGCCGCCTGTTTCTTGTTTGATATCATTCAATAAGGAGTTAGCTAAGTTGGCTCCATTGTTTTAGACACGATCAGTATTTGTGTCGGGGCGAAGTA
Source organism: Acleris holmiana (assembly GCA_949316455.1). NCBI lineage: Eukaryota > Metazoa > Arthropoda > Insecta > Lepidoptera > Tortricidae > Acleris > Acleris holmiana. The sequence continues at coordinate 4,856,762 of OX438783.1, read as the reverse complement.
AATAACTTAGACACGTAATACATACATAGGTACATAACATCACATTTTCATTCCCAGAGTGGAGTAAGCAGAGCTACAGAAATACCAACAACTCTAAAAGTATTGTTGTAAGTGTTGTTGTGTGTTGTTGTTGTTGTTGTATTGTTTTGTTGTTGTAAAAGTGTTGTAAGTATTGTTGTTGTATTCTCGTCGCCTCTTACGACATCCACGGGAAGACATGGAGTGGCATTATTCTATCCCGGCAGTCACACGAGACACGTAATACAACTACTCTAATTCGTGGAAAACTAGAGAACGCCTGCGACTTTGCTTGAAAACGATTATTTTTGTGCTACTTCCACTATTTCATCCAATATTGGATCGATTTTTGAAAAATCCTTTGTGAATGCATCCCCAGAATACCAAAGAAATGATATTCCCTCCAAATGGCAAGTCCCAAGATGTAGTGTTTCAGGCTACGCGTTGTTTTTTAGTTATTCTGTTGGTCAAGAAAGAGTTTAATAGTTTTACGAGTGGGTATGGTTAGGTAAGTAGATTAGAATTGAATCGCCGACTCAAGGATACCCTATTGTTAACGGGTTTAATCGAGTTCAAGGCCAAGGCCGTCGCTATTGTAATACAAGGCCGCAATGAGTAGAACCTTCCATTATCGAACGTCCCCGGAGGGTCAAGGTCCATCGGTCATTCGAGAAGGCATTCTGGAACATTCGGCGATTGGAAGTATAAAAGGCGAGGCGCGCGCGCGGCGATTTATTCTTTACTTGGAGAGCGAACAGTGCGAACGAGTGAACCGAGCGATCATGTAAGTTTATAGTGCGATAATTGTTTGTAACTATTTAGTGAGTGTGTTAATAAAGTCTAGCTTTTAAATATCGGTGTTCTTGCATTTCTATCAGTTACCTACCCCCACGTACGTAACAATAGCATTGATTAGAAATAATCGTAATATGATACAGATATAAGATATGATAAAATAGATTAATGAAATTACTCATACAGCTATAGAGGTAACAGTTGCGTCGTAATAAATGAAAACACGGGTATCTAATAAAACGCCAGTTTATTGTGCTCCAGAAATGTAATTAGTAGAGTTGTAACCTTTTATGAGCGTTATATTGTTTTATATCAGGGATAGAACAATAAAATTGTAATTTCTTAGTATATTACGAGGCAAAGTTTATATAGAAACACGAATAAACTGACGAGTAATATTATACTCGTGAGGCCAACCATACAAAAAGGAAGATTTTTGTAAGTAGGAATTTGAATCTAACAGCAAGGAATTAAAGCTCAAATGGGTTTGCTCTAAATAAAATTTTCAATTTAGAAACAAATAAAAAAGAGCTTTATGCTTATTTCATTATAGTTTAAAATAAATTGCCTTAATCGTGTACTTTATATGGCACACCGGGTTTCAAGAGGTTATGTCACTGGTAGTTTATCAGTTTTATCACTGTGAGGATGACCCTCTTAGTCAAATATGTTGTGCTTAAAATATGCTTTGTCTTTATTTGTCATTTTAACATTTGAATTTGAAAGAAAGGGACAAAATTGTGCGTTTATGAATAAGGGGATTAGCTTCCGATGCTTCCAATACTACTTTTTTAGAGCTTAGTTAGGCTTTTGGCACATAAAATCTCAAGACTGTAATACAGCGTCACGACCAGACACCGTCGTGTTGCCTATGGTGGTCACTAGTTGTTTTATATCTACGCTGAAAAATGGGAACATTGCTCTTTGTTGGCAATTTTAAGGGTAATTTACCAAAACACGTTCCACAAACTGATTCATTAATATAAGATAAGATAATTTAAAGTAATATTTTACTAGTCACATTTACAAAATAAGTCAGTTTTGATAATTATTAAATTTTATCAAAAATACAGTTTTAATAATAAAAAAAAAAATATGTTATGGAGAAGGCACACGAGCACTCAGGTCACCTGATGGAAAGTGGAATCTGACACCCATAGACATTTGAATTCTCAAGACTATAATCCTAAGACCTCAAATGTATTGCCAACCCTGAGGACTAAGATGGAATGCCTCTATGCTAGTAATTTCACCGGTTGTGTTATCCCCACACCGGAACACAATAATGCGAACACTGTTGCCTGACGTGTGGTTAATGGATAAGATGGGGGTAGTGATCAGGACGGACCCTGCACAGGGTCGTACCACAACTAAAATTATACAATTTAAAATGCTATGTCCATAATGCTAACATGAAAACATTATAAAAATATATTGTTATATTGTTGTTTCACGGGTCAATGATCTCCTTGAAGGAATTCGTCAGGTATATAATCAACAATTTTAGTTTGTTTGAAAATATTGCGTCACTTGCGGATAACTTTATATGATTTGGTACAGTCAAGGGCAAAAATATGTATACACTTTAATACCTTGTCTATTGAACGTCATGTTTAAGCTGTCATATGAAATTGTGACAGCGATTAAAGCGGCAAGGTACTAAATTGTATACATATTTTTGCCCTTGACTGTACTATGTTATATATTTTAGGCCCAATGACGCTGAGCGACGCTCGGACCTTTGCCGGTCGTTTCTTAGGAGCCAGCAGCAAAGGTTGCCTGCGGCTACTACTACTGTTAAACAAATTCGTTTTGTAGTCTAGAAGATTTGATTTTACATGTTGGCAAGCAGTCAATACGAAAACTGCAGGTAACGTAAGGATTTTATATCTCTTAAACAGTTCCTTTGCTGGGTGACCCAGAGGTTTATTGGCGATTAATCGCAGTGTTCGTTTTTGTAATTTAAATGCTCGGTCACGGTGAGCTGCCATGCCTCATAGATGCCATGCCATGCCTGGATATCACTGGATAAAATGATTTCTTCCGAAACTGTATATATTTCAGGATTGTTTTACTAAAAAAAATCTTAAGGGAAATCCATAATGGATACCATGAGAGGTGAAAATTCGCTATAACTACATTGCAAAGTTAATAAGCTTTCACGTCAGTGGGATTTATATCAGCTGCGCCATGTACACCGAAATATCACATGTCATTGACAGGATGGTGAAATATTGGGGGTGTTCCTTCTCCCACCTTGGACGAGGTCGCGAAAGTGGTAAGCCATGCGCTATCTCGTACTATCCTAACCTAACCTATAGGGTTCTACACGATGGTCCTGAAATAAATCCTGAAATAATTACGTACATACATAACATCACGGCTTCATCCCCAGAGTGGGGTAGACAGAGCTACAGAAATACCAACAATTCTAAAAAGACTTGTTGATAATTTTGTACCTAACCCCATTTTGCACAAACAGGCTAAGAAGTATCCTATTGTATTAGTGTTAGGTTGCAAGCCCATCGTCCAACAGTACTAAAAGCTAATAATTACAAATTGGGAAATAAAGCATTTGTCAAATAATATGTTTGGGATTTGAATCAGTTTGTGAAACGTTTCTTGGTGAAGTGACAGGATACCGTTGTCGGCATTAGCTCTACAGGAAAAAGTTAAATAAATTCCAGCGTAACTGTTATTCAATTAGCTGGTATGAGTCATGTCCCTGAGTAACATCATCATGAAGTTACTTATTACACATATACACACATAACATCACGCCTTCATTCCCAGAGTGGGGTAGGCCGAGCTACAGAAATACCAACCACTCTAAAAAGACTTCTCTATAATTCCATAACCACATTTTGCACAATCAGGCAACGATCGTTATCAGTGTATTAGCTTAACTTACTTACTAAGCTATAAAATAAATAAAATTAAATAATTATCACGGGAATATGTCACACAAATTGACGTAGTCTCAAACTAAGCGCTAGGCTTGTACTTACTATAGGTTTGAGGTAGACAGACAACGATGAACATACTTAGATAGAGAAATAAATACTTAATACATAGAAAACATGAATCCCTGTCTCAATGAAGTAAACTAATCTATGCCACATTTTTCATTATTCGTAACTACGCGCTCAAAACCTATCGACAACCAAAAAATTCACGTGACACGTCCCATATTGGCATTACAATCCCTATCTCTGTCACACCACGTTGTTAACCGCAGCGTTGGTTTGTTAGTGGTTTGTCAAAGGCATTGCCGACATGCCCAGTGGTTTGGAAAGTGACAACACGGCTTTGTGTACAGTCAATTCAATATCTATTCTATACGTTCAATCGTAAAATTGTATGGTAGGAATAGCAGTGACGTTTCAATCAAACGTCACAGTTTTGGATCACATTGACAGTTGAAAAAAGTGGACTATGTAAGTAATATTTAAGGTAATTTTCCACCGTCAAGGCAAGGCGAGACGAAGCGGCGCGCGACTTTTTATTTGTACTTCAACATTCATTTCCACCGAAAATGCGCAAGGAGGGAGTTGAAAATTTACATTTAAAATTTCAATGCTCATGTCGCTTTGCCTCGCCGGTGGAAAAGCACCTTTAAACAGACTCTTTCCCTCAAATTATTATACTCATACTACGTTTACTACTTGATGACGATACGAAAGTCAACGTCAATGTCAATTGATAATAATGTTTTGTAGGCCAAGATTCAACACGGTAAAAACGATATCGCTTTTGAAGTGTTTCCGTATTGTCAACGTTTTGATAACTCTTATCTCATTTACATTAATGGCGGCTGAGTCATAAACACGTCAAAGGCGATATCGTTATAACGCATTAGGATAGAGCCTCTCCAGGCCTTATAAGAGTTATCAAAACGTTGACAATACGGAAACACTTCAAAGACGATATCGTTATTATCGTGCAGAATCCCAGCTGTTCACTTTCTCTGGGCCTCTATCCTACTTAACTGCGTTCTAACGATATCGCGTTTGACGTGTTTTAGAATCGTTTATGTCACATTCGCCATTATTGTAAATGACATAAGAGTTATCAAAACGTTGACGATACGAAAACCGGTCAAAAACGATATCGTTATTACCGAGTAGAATCCCAGCCCTGTAAACGTGTGCCTTCCTTAAACCCGACACTAGTGAAATTATTGTGGCAACACAAATTTTAAAAGCCACAAAGCAAAGTTTTCTCTCTCTGAATACGGACACGGGGCGCCATCTTCAATTTCTCGATGACATTACGTTACCGATAAAAAGAAAAGTTCATGGTCAAGGTAAAAACTGTAAAAAATTGACGACTTGTGTTTCTTGGATTTGGATTGCGCAGTGTTTATTTATAGTTTTCCTTTGATTCAACTGTGCACTTTTCCGGAAAATAACCTCATAAAAACAGTTAAGGTTTTTTCTTTAAACGACGTTTACGATGGGTACTTTAATCATTGGCTCTATTCTGCTGGTCAAAACTTTTTGATTTTGATATCAGGATTGCAGTCTTAAGACTGTCTTGAGAATGCAAATGTTTATGGGTCACAGATCCCAATTACCATCTCCCTATTTCACCATAGTGGCAATGACAAGAGACAGGTGACAATTCGGTATGCATTGCAAAGTTGACACGCTGATACATTACTAGGTTTGATACAAGCTGCACCATGTAGATCGAAATATCAACAGTCACCTGTCATTGTCAAGATCGTATGACGACACGTTGGCCTTGTTGGGAGTGACCCTGCCTCCAAAGCCTGCGGTCTTGGGTTCAAATCCCGGTAAGGGCAGATATTTGTGTGATGAGCGCGAATATTTGTTCCTGAGTCTTGGATGTTTTCTATGTATTTAAGTATATATTTCTCTATTTAAGTAAGTTTATCGTTGTCTTGTACCCATAGTACAAGCTTACAGCTTAGTTTGGGACTATGTCAATCTGTGTGAGATTGTCCCCTGATATTTATTTAATTTTGTGAAATAGCGGACTTGTGGCCTGTGTGCTTGTTCGCCTTGTCCATGTCATAAAAAAGTAAATAAGAGCTATCAAAACGATAACATGATCAAAAGCCATATGGTATTACAGAGTACAATAGGTTCCCTGACCTGTTTTATTACAATGCTACTTAATTCAAAATAAAACTAAACCACTTATTATTCCAAAGTTTTCCAACTATCTGAAATTATGCGTAGTTACGCAGTTTTACTGAAGCACGCTCTATCATACATAATTCATCAAATCTCCCAGGACGGGGTTCGTTTGTAAACAAAATGGCGGTACCTACACAACGAGTTAGTTCCAATAGATAGATGGCGCTGGAAGTCTTATGAATAAGTACAATTACTGAAAGTAATGGTATTTTTATGCGACGCACTTTAAAATAAATAATCGTTATCTGCAGGAACTTTTAAATTCTTCGAGATAAAAAGTATTTAAGTTCTTATAGTGTTCCCTTAAGAATTTTAAATGCTAGAGGGAATTCAGTTTACTTGGAACTGAACTAAAAATGGCAAGATTAAAAAGTTTCACCACTAAGTATCTGGGCTTTTTTATGTATGCAGGGCCTCTTTTCTACAGCGTTATAACGATATCGCGTTTGACATGTTTTTGAATCGTTTATGTCACAGTCGCCATTATTGTAAATGACATAAGAGTTATCAAAACGTTGACAATACGGAAACAGGTCAAAAACGATATCGTTATTACCCTGTAGAATCCCAGCCCAGGGCCTCTATTCAGGTGCGTTAAAACGATATCGTGTTTGACACGTATAAGAATCGTTTATGTCACAGTCGCCATTATTGTTAATGACATCAGAGCTATCAAACGTTGACAATACGGAAACACGTCAAATACGATATCGTTATTACCATGTAGAATCCCAGCCCTGATCCATAATTAGTCAAGTTAAGTATGTGTCGATTAATTTGTAGCTGTTAGTATAACTAATGTTGTATGCCCATGAATGCTGTTGGAACTATTGTAAGTATGTAGATTCTTTATTGCACGAACAGAAAATAACAAAGTAATAAAAGGAAACTGAAACACAAAAGGTATGTACAATGGCGAACTTATCCCATCTTGTCTCTTTATTGATCACCCGTTTATATTCAATTATACTGTTTTCAGCAAATGGGTCATACGCAGATTTAGGTTACCGTCTTTCCTGTGGACACACCGAAAGTTAACGTTTTTAAGGCCTCATTTTCTGGCTAAGCTTATTCCCGCAAAAACGCGGTCAATACTGCTTTAGACCTATCATATAAAAACATAACTTATATGCACACAAGCTTTTAACTATTGACCACAGGAGAGTCAACTTTTGTTTTTAAGAGGTGTATGACCCAGATGTCTTATTATTATTCTAATCTAAGCTATTCGTGCATAATTTTAAAACAAACAGTAACTGCGAACCCTTAAACATTGTCATAAATTTTGACTTAATTTATAATAAGTAGGAATATTTTCAGAAGTTTTCGCTTTAAACTTAGAACATCTATTTGTAAGGATACAGCTCGAATTTGGCGTCAATAGGTTTCTCCATGTTACATTTAAAAAAGCCGTTACTTACATATTAGTGTTACTGTAAAAAAGACTTCGGCGTCTACTAAATAAAGCTCATATCTGGGGGTAGCTGGAAAGGTGAAAGGAAACCCTAAATTGGGCTCGAGTCCGTATCAGATTGTGGACGGACATTGAGGAAATTGAAAAGTTGCAGACACCGACATAAAGAACACATTGGATTTAGTTAAGGCGACGGGTAGGGCAACGTTTTTAGGGTTCCGTAGTTAAACATATTGGTCACGCTGCCAAAGTGGCAAGAGAAAATCTTGAGAAAAAAAAAATTGCTAACAAAATGTTAAATGTGTAAAAACCTTTTTTTGCGCAGATATCGTTATTTTTGGTTCAAACATGACGTTAAAGTGTCAAAGCACTAAAGTGTGCAGCTACTTTTAAGGTCGGCCATACAATAACGAATAAGTTACGCGTCTAGAAGGAGTTCTGCTTTCAAAAGATTTTTATTTAATTACTTCACGATCGCGCTTGTGAAAGTTCTAAGTTAGCGCACTAAGTGTGAAAGTTAAAATTTAATTAGTTTCCGCCCTCGGGAGATGCAAGGACTATGCAAAGATAGCTATTATAGGATTGCGGAGAAGTTTTATTTTACAAAAGATACAAATTGAGGTATGGAAAGTTTTAACATAGTCAATCGATCAGTCAATCTAGCAAAATACTAAGAATTTAAAATAATAGAATGTCAGTGTGATAGATACTTTAATAAAATGTTAATTCGAGCCCCGAGTGATATAAAAGAGATTCTTCTTCAATATTGATGGTTACATCTCTGCTGTCGGTTCTATTAATATCTTTTTTAGGGTTCCGTACCCATAAGGTGCCAACGGGACCCTTTTACTAAGCCTCCGCTGTTCAACTGTCCGTCTGTCTGTGAGTGGGTTGAACCTCATGAACAGTAATAGGTAGACAGTTGAAACTTTCACAATGTATAGGTATTTCTATAATTTCTGTAATCAAAAAAGGGGGCCCTCATACAAGAATGGTAATGGAACCCTTCGTATGCGAGTCCGACTCACACTTGGCCTGTTCTCTATCAATGTCAAACAACAACAAAACATACTGAAGACAGTATGTTATAATTATATAAACTGCGACTCTACTTTGAAATCCGTAATCCGAACTATTATTTATTATTATTTATTTATTTATTACTTTTTAGCAAATTCCGTATCGAGAGCAAAAGGGATAGCAGCAGCAATAGACGATGTTTGAATGACGGATTTCAAAGTAGTGCCCCTGCAAAGTCAAACGTCAGTGTGAACCAATCACAAAACCGCCAAACCTTTAAACAATTAAATTTGAAAGCAGCGCCATCTATCAGTCAGGCTCTTAGTTGAAGTAATTAATGAATTGAGACTCGCACAATCAATTACGGAGAGAGTTAAAGCGAGTTTTAATTACTGGTTTATACTCAAGTAATCTACCCAGCGTAAGCAGAAAGGGCACAAGTGTTACTCAATAGCCAAAATATTTTTATTCTTCTATAATTGTTAATAGAGTTATAATTGCAATGGAGTCTTGTAGAAGGTGTGTAATTTTTCCAAAGGACGACAAGTAAGTCTGTTTTATTGAAGTCTTGTTAAGCTGCTGTTAAATTCAATCGTGGCTTTTATTGCTTTCTTACTTTATTAGGCTTTTACTGATGTTTTATTCAACAGTTAAGGAAGAAATTGATCAATGGAGGCGTTTTTGAAGATATCAAAAGAAGATTTGGCTGAATACGATAATATTATTCTGAAATATGCTTTCCAAATTCAGACTTTATTCACATTGAACTAATAACTAGTAAGCAATCATATCACCAAAAAATAAAAGTGTAACATCAATTTTAATATGAACACTATAACGTATTAAAAGGCCTCGCTATTAAAAAAGCCACTCAAACTAATTCAAACTTTGCCACCACAGCACATGGTCTAGTTTCCGTGGCTCCTACATGAAATAGTTGGTGGAGTTCACGTCACACGAGGCAATTAATCACTCTCTGTACCACGTGTTTACATTAACTTTGCGGTTTTAACAACGTATAATGAATTAACGTCACTTGATCAATGTACATAGTTCTACCAGGAAACGCCCAACATAAGCCTGATGCCATTTTTAAAAGCAAGCTAAAGGATCATTTTCTATCACTTCCGTAGTGTTTCTATTATTTGCTTTACTTTTTTCTTTCTTCTATCTCATGCTTCGTCTGTTGTCATTGTTTGGCTGTTTTGGAGGATGTATGTATATATTATATAGATGTATAATTATATGTATTTAGTATGCATTTATTAAAATATTTACTTTATGTATTTGTATTTAGTCTATATATAAATAGTTTTAATTTCAAAATTAAAATAGTTTAATTGTTTCTAGTAGTTATTTAGTTTGAGTTCTAAACGAATTAGTTTACACCGCCTGCCATGAATTTGTCCTCAGTTCTTTCTTTTACAAGGTTGTCTGGAAAAGATCGCTATTTAGCGGTAAGACCGCCTGTTGTATACCTATGATTTAAATGTACTGTTCGTGTTCTGATTATTTTTTAAAAATTTTGGTGTTTGATAAAGAGTATTTGTATTGTATTGTATAAGAGGACTGCTTGGCAAGCCTGATACAGATCCAGGAAAACAATTATTAGTTTGTAATATGGAAATAAAGATACGGGTCTCTCGAATGAGCTCCCACTTATCATCAGACAAGCCCCAAGCAAGTAGTATTTTGATTTGATTTCAGTTTGATAAGTATGAATATTATTAGATGTCCGTATGTACGTACGTGTATTTATAGTTAATGTACTAGTTATCCTGTATATCTACCTATATATTGTATTGTAACTGTTTTTTAAACATTATTTTTCTTTGCACTGACCTTAGTTTTTTTCTGTTTTGCCAACTGTTTGACTGGTAGAGAATGCCATAGGGCATTAAGTCCGCCATTGGTTCCTTATTAATTTGTTTAAGTAAGTTTAAATACCTATATAAATAATAAATAACTAGCGTCCCGCCCTCGTTTTGCTCTGGCTTAAAGTATTATACATAATAAAATTAGTCTTTGAATCACTCGATCTATTTCGGGCGGATCTTTGCGGGTGGTAGGACCTTGTGCAGGGTCCGTCCGGATTGCTACCACCATCTTATCCATTAACCTACCGCCGAACAACAATGTTCGCATTGTTGTGTTCCGGTTTGGGGATAAGACAGCCGGTGAAATAACTAGCATAGAGGCATTCCGTCTTAGTCCTCAGGGTTGGCAACGCATTTGCAGTCTTAGGATTGCAGTCTTGTGAATGCGAATGTCTGTGTCACAGTTTCCGCTTACCATCAGGCCTGTGTACTCGTTTGCCTTCTCAATGCCATAAAAAAAACCGCATCAAAATCCATTGCGTAGTTTTAAAGATCTAAGCATACATAGGGACAGATAGCGGCAAGGGACTTTGCTTTATACTATGTAGTGATAAATTATCAATAATTATATATACAATTACGAACACTTAATTTACATGCTTGTAAAAAGTCGTTGGAAGCTTATCTACAGAAATTAAAATACGATAATACTGAACAACTAATGGGAACCTTGGTGTAATCCGCACGCAATCAAATACCTACAATTGGGAGGCACACTAGAAGCTTAAGGCAGATGGCGCTGCAATCGACTGTACCTTGTTTACGTTTCGTGTCAAGTGTGTGGTTGGGATATTTTCAATAATCCTTGCGATTAACAGCTTAAAATGTACTCGTTTATGACTGTATGTGATCTTCAAGCTGAGCTTCGAAGAAGAAAAGCGTCAGTGGCAGGGAAAAAGGCTAATTTGATACAAAGATAATCAACTCAAATATTTGAGGTTATGTTAGGTATTTCCACTGTTAATATAAAAACACGATGCTGAAGTGTGTTTTTTTCTTGTAGGTTGGAGGCATATGATCGAAACCAAAACTTTGGTGCCACCCTGGATGTTCCAGAAGACTGCTCATATGCGTGCCCAGTCTAGGACATGTTAGGTATATTGACTAAAAGAAAAAACATAGAAGTCGCTTTAAAAAGTAATGTCTTTGTTATTTACTCACCTGTATATCTACTTTTTCCGAAATAATCATCCTCCTTAAAATTCAGCGTACATAATCGGGCTGTGTCACTTGCTCTAAAGTTATTGATGCGCAATGCATTCTCCCAACGTTTTCTGCGTGTTGGGTCCTTGGGAAATAAATGAACTCCTCTATTTTTACTATTTGGCGCACTACATTCAGGCATTGTAGAGAAAAATGCGAAAGTTTAAAACTACTCGTAAAAAATGTATGCAATTTGATAGTTCTTATGTCAAAGCAAGGTACAGTCGCTTATGCGCCACCTGGCGTGAGAAAATGTCAGTTTTCCTCCTAATTACATACCTACACTTTCAACCCCAATACACATACATACACACACACACACACACACACGCGCATAAACATCAATTATATAGCCATACTTACACTTCACGTATACATGTATACTTGTGTATCTAGACCTATACATGTATACTTAGATAGTAATATTTGATTTTTGTAACGTAGTAATTAATTTTATGTTAAGTTTTTGCGTATACTACTTGTTTACGCCTAATTCGGCCAAGCAACCGATCCATACCTTACGTCATTGCTCCTCTACCCACATAGTTTACTTATAATTTTTATAAAACAGTACTAAATGAACAAATGTGTGATTGCATGTTAAAGAATAATTATTATTATAAGCTACTACTTACTAAGTGATACTAATAAGGACGGTGTATCCTGACCCACCGTGATACAGTGCAAACTAGTACGGGGGTCAGTTGACGCTTACTTTTGGTTTTCACCATATAAATATAAATAACAACTGTTAATGTAAGTATTAATGTACTTTTCTTGCGAAATAAAGATATTATTATAATTGAACATGAAAATATTTCCCTTTAAAATTTTACCGCACATTGCAAAACTAACAAACCGCTTCATTATTTACCTGTATGATACGAATTTCTTGATAAGACGTTAACTTAAAATTCTTGTAACATACCTACGCTACGTCGCCAAAAAATATCATTAAAATGCCTCCCCTAAAAAGTGCACAGGGACCACTATGACAACATAATTAATGAAACCGTTATGCTTATTGGCATGCTATTAAATAAAAATTGACGATGGCGTCAATTTAGACGGTCCGTAATATACGCACCATTGTTGAGCTCCGGTGTAGTCGCTCCCTTAAACTTTGAAGATACCATTTAAATCACGCAGTCCATCGATTTTTAACTTCTCATTTCGAGGAAGTTCTTTTGGGCAATAAAAGCGTTTTACCGTATCTGATATTCTATGTAAATTCCATAGAGTATCCGAATAGTCTTCCACGAGCAAGTTATTTTTTACTCCACTTACCGGTGGGAGTAAAATACTCGGTGCCGGAGATAAAAGTTTTATTCGCGGGTGTAATATCTGGTATTGATCAGGGAAGTGATATTGAGACGGATTCTGCGTCGCTCCGTTTCAAGCATGATTGCGATTGTTTTGATGTGTGGACTTTTATTTGATTACGCGGGCAATGAGACAATCAAAAAGTTGGGACACAGTTACCTTTCTATTCCTGTTTTTTTATGTTATGTGTAGTTCAATTAGTTTTTATGATAAGGAGAAGGCACACAAGCACTCAGGCCACCTGATGGTAAGTGGAATCTGAGACCCATAGACATTTGAATTCTCAAGACTATAATCTTAATGTCAAATGCGTTGCCAACCCAGACGACTACGATGGAATGCCTCTATGCTAGTGATTTCACCGGCGGTCTTCCCCATACCGGAACAAAATAGTGCAAACACTGTTGCTGGCGATAGGTTGATGGATAAGGTGGTGGTAGCGATCCGAACGGACCCTGAGCAGGGTCCTACCACCACTAAAACACTAGGTCCTTGGGATATCAAACAAATGTGAAAAGAATATTATAAATGTTTATTGAAACATTAAATTACTAAATTAACTATTTTTATTTGTGTCTTTGGTACCTATGGTATTACTATTGCGTAGTAAGTAGTATTTGTGTAATGTAGGGAAACTACCTTATTATTTATTTATTGAAAAGATACGCTGATAGTATTTACACAATGAAGGTATAAAAAATCTTTCCTATGATATTATGAGCCTGTGTGCAATACCGGAGCAAGTGTATACAACACTCTTACAATTTAAATGTCGCTATCAAGATAGCTTATTTATATGTAGTATCTTGCTTAATTAGCATATTGTTGGCACCCTACCGATAATTGTTACTCTGAACTTCATTGCAAGTAAATAGAAGCGATAATTCTGCATCAATGAGTGCCAACAACTTGCATTTTCGATGCCAGTAAATTGGGTGTTTTACCCAGCTGTTTTAATAACAAAGTGTTCACATAGTAGTTGCCTGTAGAAACCAGAAATCCAATGAATAGACTGAGAAAGCAAGATATTACGTTAAAGCCGCTTTCTTACATACAACTAGCTGTTGCCCGTGACTCCATCCGCGTAGTATAGTACAATAAGACATATAGCCCATGTTACTCTGTGATAAAGTGATAATATAATAGAAATATACTGGTCACAATCTATGAGAATTTACAAAAATTGGTGTTTGAGTGACTGAAGTGAACAAAAAAAAACTACAAATATTTTCTCTTGACAATAACGTTATAATAATTGAAAATAATCACCACCTTATCTCATATAGTATTTGCTCGCGACTCCATTTGCGTAGGAGTCATTTATCGGTGTTCCCTCGGGAACTGTAAAATTTTTCAGGATAAAAATTACCTATGTCTAGACTATAATCTATCTCTGTGCCAAATTTCATCTAGATCCGTTCAGCCGTTCTGGCGTGAATGAGTAACAAACATCCATCCAAACTTTCACATTTATAATATTAGTAGGATTAGTTAGATTTATATTTAACTAGCTTCTGCCCGCGACTTTATCCTCGTACATTTCTATAGTCGATATTCCCTTGGGAACTTTTATATTCTCATAGAGCCTACGTGTTAATCCAGAGTATAAGCTATCTCCATTCCAAATTTCATCCAAATCCATTGCAGCGTGAAAAAGTCAAACATTTATTTATACAAACTTTCGCATTCATAATATTAGTAGAATAAGTTTGATTAATATTCAATAGTTAGAATAGTACCACTCCATGTCTTCCCGTGGAAGTCGTAAGAGGCGACTAAGGAAATAAGGATTGTAGTACTGTTAGGCGATGGGCTTGCAATCTATCACTAATACTGTGGTAAACATCTTAGCCTGTTTGTGCAAAATGTGGTTACAGATTTATCAACAAATCTTTTAAATTTTAGAGTTGTCGTGATGTTATGCTTGTATGTATATTTAATAGTTACAGTTTCAGAATTGAAGTTCAACTTTTGCTCATAAAGATTATTCCCACCTGAACCGTTCTATTGCGGTCGGTTCATTACGGCTGGATTTGCGGATTTCTGGCCACTACTTACTCCTGGAATATTGCCAATTGGCAGTATAACTGTACATTGCATTATAAATTTAATTGATATAAGGACATGAAATCACCTAATTATGGAAACGCATTTGATTCCAAAGATTCAAACTAGGAACAGTATTTTAATGGTATAATATGGTTTTTTTATGTTAAGGAGAAGGCAAACGAGCACTCAGACCACCTGATGGTAAGTGGAATCTGAGACCCATAGACATTTGAATTCTCAAGACTATAATCCCAAGACCTCAAATGCGTTGCCAACTCTGAGGACTAAGATGGAATGCCTCTATGCTAGTAGTGTGGTATTGCTGTAACCTTCAATTACATGTAATAATTGTAATATTATTGAAGTAAGTAAGGGAATAAAGGCTTGTCGTACTGTTAGGTGATGGGCTTACAACCTGTCATTAATACACCGGTAAACATCTTAGCCTGATTGTGCAAAACGTGGTTACAGAATTATCCACAAGTTTAGAGTTGTTAGTATTCTGTAGCTCTGCCTACCCGACTCTGGGAATGAAGGCGTGACATTATGTATGCATGTTAAGTAAGAAATTTGTTTATATTTTATTTTAAATCTTTTATCTTCAATTTTCAAAGCTTATTCGCAATTTCCATATTGCCGACATAAAAGAAAGATCAAAAATGCCTCTATATTAGAATACCTCAACACAACATTGCGCACACTACTGCTTGAGTAATCTTGAATTTAACTTAAACCAACATCACGCCGACACTTTCATATCGTAAAGTGTTATTCTAATTTTGCTTTGCTAAATGAAGGAAAAAAAGGGAAAACACGAAAAAACTCTTAAGCTGTAATAAACAATTCGTTTACAACTTGGCTAAAACAGTATCAACTATAGCTAGTACATCTAACTAATGCTCGCCCGCCAGCCTCAATTTCAATCAAACTATTAAAAAGTCCGAAAACAAACCCCATTATAACTTAGAACGCTATCGGAGTTACGCAAAGCGCCATCTATATTGTCGGTGGGGAACTTCGGAGACTTGCGGTGATTCGACGTTCGCTACTAGATGGAGCTACCGTGTTTATTAAGAGATTAGAGATGTTGATGATTAGTTATACATTTTTGTAACTGTAAATTTGGTTTATATTAAAAATATGTTATAAGCACATTTATGACAGTCCAGTCGGTTTAATAAGGTCACGACGGTCTCAGCATCGAGCACTTCAGGTATGCGGGTGCTCACCTGCCTCGAGTTCTGGCAATGTTCTTTAATTTTTGCTTGGGTCACTCATACCTTCCGGAGGCTCTTATGAGGACGATTGTTGTGCCGGTGGTTAAGGACAGGACAGGTGACCTAACTAATAGGACGAACTATCGGCCTATTTCACTTGCCACTGCTGCCGCTAAAATATTTGACAGTATGCTTGACGGGGTTCTAGAAAAGCACTTGAGGATACATGACGCTCAGTTTGGGTTCAGACCCGGTTTGTCCACAGAAAGTGCGATACTCTGCCTCAAGCATGCTGTCAAGTACTACACGAACAGAAAAACACCAGTTTATGCCTGCTTTCTCGATTTGTCCAAAGCTTTTGACCGAGTTGACTACGATCTGCTATGGCGTAAGCTGGGGGAGACTGATTTGCCGGTTGAGTATGTGGCTGTCTTGAGGCACTGGTACAGCCATCAGACTAATCAGGTTAGGTGGGCCAACGCTCTGTCTGGTGAGTACAGGCTGGAATGCGGGGTTAGGCAGGGGGGGATCACGTCTCCAAGGCTGTTTAACATATATGTAAATAAGCTGATAGAAGGGCTTAGCAGCATGCATGCTGGCTGCTATGTAGGGAGCACCTGTATCAACAATATAAGCTACGCTGATGATATGGTGCTGCTCGGCCCTTCTGTCAGCGCAATTGAACAACTGATGGCTACCTGCGAAGCGTATGCCCGAGAACATGGGCTAGTGTATAACCCCGCTAAAAGTGAGGTTATGGTTTTTACGGCGGGCAAAATAAAGCCATACTATGTACCTCCAATCACTTTGAGCGGTAGTCAGCTGTTGGTTGTGGACAAGGTTAAATACCTGGGACACATAATAACGAGAGATCTGAAAGATGATTTTGATATTGAGAGGGAGCGCAGGGCGCTAGCGGTTCGTAGTAATATGCTTGCTCGCAGGTTTGCTCGATGTTCAAGGGAAGTAAAAATAACGCTTTTTAAAGCCTATACGCAATCTTTTTACTCGAGCATAACATTAATGATGAAGCAGGTAGCTAACGCGAGTATATTATCCAGTACTGGGCTGGGATTCTACACGGTAATAACGATATTGTCTTTGACGTGTTTCCGTATTGTCAACGTTTTGATAACTCTAATTTCATTTACAATAATTGCGACTGTGACATTAACGATTCTAAAACACGTCAAACGCGATATCGTTATAACACTGTAGAATAGAGACCCTGGGCTGGGATTCTACACGGTAATAACGATATCATATTTGACGTGTTTCCGTATTGTCAACGTTTTGATAACTCTTATGTCATTTACAATAATGGCGACTGTGACATAAACGATTCTTAAACGTGTCAAACACGATATCGTTTTAACGCACCTGAATAGAGGCCCTCGGCCCTGGGCCAGATTATCTAAACGTTGACAATACGGAAACATGTCAAAAACGATATCGTTATTACCTTGTAGAATCCCAGCCGTGGGCGTGTTTTAGAATCGTTAATGGCGACCGAGACATAAACGATACTAAAACACGTCAAACGCGATATCGTTATAACACAGTAGAATAGAGGCCCAGGTGCGGTAAAAACTAATTGCATTTGACATATGAGTACTATCGTATTGTTTTTAACTCGACCGCCATTACTATCAAGTCAATTAGAGCTATCGTTACGTTAGAATACAAAAACATGTCAAAAGCAATTAGGTGTAACCAAGTTGAATCGAGCCCTGAGTATAATTCTATAATAAGTCAGGAGTAATTAAAACGAGTCATTACCTATGGAAATTCTGTTCTAAGTATCCAGTTTTCATTGCTCTAGACTTTATGTTTCCCTGGTACTTTAATTTATTATTATTTACATTACAAAGGCTGACAGTTGAGTAGTCAATCGAATATTTTAACATTAATAACTTTGCACCAAGCCCCGAAAACTCCAAAACAAAGTTTATTTGTTGAAAAGCCAAGTTGTGAATATCGAATTTTTTAAGTGCTTCCCACTTCGTTGACTTATCCAAGTCATTAATTGTTCAAAATACCTACGGGTAATAGTGTTCATTATATTATGTATACTGGGTGATTTTGGGGTCATGATACGGAATGGCCAAAAGTGCATAAGATGGTCATACTGAACAACCTTTCCGATGGGACCAACCACGAAATCGCCAAAAAAAAGCAGGTGTTCCATACATTAACGGTGAATTAATTGAGAGTTACAGTATGGAACAGCTGGTTTTTTTTGGCGATTTCGTGGTTGGTCCCATCGGAAAGGTTGTTCAGTATGACCATCTTATTCACTTTTGGCCATTCCGTATCATGACCCCAAAATCACCCAGTATTAAGATCAAGTTCGTCCTCCCACAGTCCCTTAAGAGGTACCTTTATGAGGTGTTTTAGAAATGTTTTTTGGCCAATAAGTACTAAAATTTAAGAAAAACTTTACACTTTTGTAGCGTTTGGCGTATAGCTCGTATACAATTTCGTGTGGTCTGAATTTTGTAATATTTTAATATTGAGTAAAATGAGCTTCTTAACCTAGAAAAAGTAGTTACTGTCAAGTCAAATTCATTAGCAAGTATTTGGTTAAATATAGTGAATATGTGTCAACACGCAAACCACAATGAAAGTGGTAGCCAGTAAGCTTGACCCTTACTAGGTAAAGGCTTGAATGCTGAAGAGAGGTCAAGACGTATTTCAGTTACTTAGTCATTTAGAAAAAAAAACGACTCAGTGAAAAGTATAATTATAACTAGGTAAACAATTTATTTCAAACCCTGCAGATTATATGTTTGACTAACTTCTGCACGTGATTTCATCCACGTTTAGTTGGGAATAGTGTTTTTTAGATAAAAGGCAGTAATGTTTTACCTTTACCCACATCCACCCAACCGCACGACATTCTCATTTTAATATTACTGTGATCAATGAAACGAATAACACTGATTTTTCATTCCAGTTCATACTAAAATAAAGGAAACTTTTAATTTTGGTGCTTTAAATATTAAATATACAGTTAGCTTAGTTTACTGAAAGGAAACATTCCTGTATTTTTTAAAAGAAACAAAACTGCATACAAAGATCTAAAATTCGGTTGTCTCAACCTGGAATAGAACCAACTAAAAATTAAAAAAAAATAAACGAACGAACGAACGAACGAACGAACGAACGAGGGGGGTATTTTTTCTTCTTCTACTTTGAAAAAATGTTTCATGTGTTCTTCGCTTTGATGATAAAATAATATTAATATTGGTTTTCACTTTTTTTTTCAAAGACCAAATAAATGTTTATTAGACAAATTTTATCGTATAATAAAATAAAAAAGGGTTTTAAGTATTTTTAATTTTAGTTGGTTTGATTCCCGGGTGTGACAGGTAAATTTAAGAAGAAAAATGAATGTTTCCTTTCAGTCAAATGAGCTAAGTAAAGTATTGAGGAGTTTTCCTGCATACGGCCCATAGATTTTTTCCACCCTGTAAAAAAGATGAAACTGACTGACTGACTGACATATCAACGCTGAACCCAAACCGCTGAATCTAAAGATTCCAAATTTGGCACGTTGGTTCCTTATGAGGTCTAGGGGGGCACTAAGAAAGGATTTTAAGAAATTCATCCCCTAAGGGGATAAAATAGGGGGAGAAGCGGGAAAGTAATTCCACGCGTACGAAGTCGCGGGCGTCGTCTTACGAGTAGCATGTGTATATTTCTACAAACAAACACGTTTTGTTTTCCAAACAATCTTAATGTTTACATGTTAATGTTTTTGTTGCAAATGAACTTCGCTGCTGACTTAGATTGAACTTTTCTCTCGCATTAGCTTATAACCTTCTCCGTTAAGTATTACTTTCTCTAAACTTCACGTTCCTTTGGTGGCGGTGGTATAATTACAAGACTTAAATTGACCTAGTCCCAAACTAAGCTCTAGGCTTGTAATAGACAACGATAAACATACTTATTTAGAGAAACATAGAAAATTTCCAAGACTCAGGGACAAGTATTCACGCTCATCACACAAGTATGTCCACTTACCGGGATTTGAACCCAGGACCGCTGGCTTCGGAGGCATCGTCACTTCCAACTAGACTAACGAGTCGTCATCATAAATTCTAACTTTAATAATTAACAAAAAAACAAATCTGGTTTATCCAAACCTGCGTTATGATTAATATTTGTTTTGCTATTCAAATTATACGTGAAATTAACATGGGTACCTATTATTTTATCAAAACGACTGTCTATGAACGTGTCATAATCATTGCGCAGAATGTTTATTTAATAGAAAGGCGATGGATAATACGGGGTAATGGGAGTCACTTAAGCGAGAATTGAAATAATAAAAAATAAAGCCGTACAGAATTTAGATAGGTTCAAGTAGATAAATAAATGTGATGCTTATCGTTTATTTTGCGTCAGTGGAAATTTACATCGGCGCGCCCCAAAAACAATAAAAAAAAAAAAAAACCGCCTTCATAAACGCAAAAAATTACTTCTATTTAAATTATAGGTACCTACCTAATAGGTTAGTCCAGCTGATGCCAGCTTTTTAGGGTTCCGTAGCCAAATGGCAAAAAACGGAACCCTTATAGATTCGTCATGTCTGTCTGTCTGTCCGTCCGTATGTCACAGTCACTTTTTTCCGAAACTATAAGAACTACACTGTTGAAACTTGGTAAGTAGATGTATTCTGTGAACCGCATTAAGATTTTCACACAAAAATAGAAAAAAACAAACGTAAATTTTGGGGGTTCCCCATACATAGAACTGAAACTCAAATTTTGTTTTTTCATCAATGGATAGGTCTTCAAAAATTATATTGAGGTTACTAACATAATTTTTTTCTAAACTTAACAGTTTGAGCGAGAGACACTTCCAAAGTGTTGAAATGTGTCCCCCCCCCTGTAATTTCTAAAATAAGAGAATGATAGAACTAAAAAAAATATATGATGCAAAATTCCACCGAAAATTGGTTTGAACGAGATCTAGTAAGTAGTTTTCTTTTAATACGTCATAAAAAAATTGATCAAAGCTACAACGAACTTTTATATTATGTTACTAGCTGCTACGGAACCCTTCATGGGCGAGTCCGACTCGCACTTGGCCGCTTTTTTTTTGAAAATATTGTTGTCGCCGACTTAAGTTGGACTAACCTACAATTTAAAAAGAAGTTATTTGTTGCGTTTTGTAGGAGGTTTTTTTGTTTTTAAAAACAGTTATTTTATTTTATACTTTTTAGTGATCTTAATACGCTGTTACGTAGTCCTACTACTTAGTTGACATGAAACTTTAAGTTATTTGGAGCGTGCTTCAAGCAACGCCGCGGGAAAGTCATAGTCATATTTCAACAAGTAAATATGCTTCGATGTAGTCGCTCAAATATCTTAATCGAGACATCTTATCGCCACCCTTGAAATAGGTACCTTTGAGGAGTTCCGGTGCCCATCTGTGGTCTTCATCATCAGTTTCACTTCACCAAGTGACATTTTCTGATTTCAAATGCTAGATTTGAATTGGAAAACTTCGTGGTCTCAGCAGAAAATAGCGTCCGATGAAATGATACAGTCGATCAAGTGAAATTCGATAAGTTAATTCGTTAATTAAGAAATATAAACAAAGCATTTCAAACAAAAATATACAATTCACAGCCAAAATTTAACAATAAATAAATTGTGACTACGGGCGCTTGTTAGGAGTCCTTTAAATAAATCCTTTGTTCTTGCCCCTATTTTAAATTTAACTATATTTCTTAACCTGGGACCTCAAGCAAAATAATTCAAGCAATAAAAAATAATATCTCGATTCAGTGAGCAAACTCCTAGTCCTGCTAGAATATTAATTTCAATACGACCCAACTAATTGCAATTAGCCCCCGTTTCCCGCCGTTTTTCTAAAGATTACTCGTAATTCAATTGAATTCAAATTAAATTCCGTTTGATGGTGAATATTAAGCAGTATTCTAAATTTGAATTTGAATTTGCAAGTTCGTTACGTTGTGGGTAAGGCCGGTTTAATTGCTAGCTATTAATAAAAAAGTGGTTTCTTTACGTTTTTGAACTTTATGCTATGAGACATAAAGTTGAAACTTGGAGAATGGGTTTTATGGTAGGCCTTCAGTTTAAAATTGAGAACATTAGCCTACAGTGGCCCGATTATGGTCGCCTTTATCGCGGTTATTAAAGCATCCATCGCTCTTGCACTTGCATACTGGTAAGAGAGTGACAGATGTTTTATCCACATCAATAAACACGGATATATTAGGCCCGCAGGAAGAAACAACGCGGAAAAGGTTCTGTTCACGAAATACCCTTCGGGTTTGATCGTTCTTGTGTAACGTTATGTATTTGGATTAGTTTGCTGCCACTACTGTAAAAAATTAACAGTTATTGTGTGAAATTTGTTATTTTATTTATTTATTTATTTCATTTGCATAACATAATGTACATAGTGAAATGAGATAGAACAAGTTCCAATAATGCAAATACAAGGAAAACTTAATCTATGAACATTTATTGCATTTTGGTCGTTACTCTTTAAGAGGTACACTAAACATAATCAAATTTACATTAAACATATTGGTAGTTACTGTATTCATATGTAAGCTATAAAAGTTATTTAATGAGAGCCAAATAAGTACAGGGCTGGAATTCTACAAGGTAATAACGATATCGTTTTTGACGTGTTTCCGTATTGTTTTGATAACTCTTATGTCATTTACAATAATGGCGACTGTGACATAAACGATTCTTAAACTTTTCAAACACGATATCGTTTTAACGCACCTGAATAGAGGCCCTGTACACTTGAATTTTGGAAACCGCAAATCTAGAAAAGCCTGCGAGCTTTGGTTCGCAATCTTGTACATTTATTTTACCGTGTATTTTTAACATCCTTATCTAGTGTCAGCTGTAACTTAGTTGGGACTGAATAGGTTAATTAGTGTGAGATTGTCCCCTGATTAGCGTTGAAAATTCCCGAAAAAATCTAACGTTCTTTTCTTTGACTTTTTGAAATGTTTCTTGTTTATTTATTTTTAGGAAAAATTACATATGAATAGAGTCCATTTATTCATAGTCATACACTGTCACTCTCACCACCTATTTCACGTCGCCCTTTTGTATATATTAAAAATAAGAGCAGAAAATTGCATTGTCTTTTTCTATAAAACATAGATACATACATAACATCACGCCTTCATTCCCAGAGTGGGGTAGGTAGAGCTACAGAAATACTGTAACCATATTTTGCACTAACAGGCTAAAAGGTGTACTAGTTTATTAGTGACAGGTTGCAAGCCCATCGCCCAGCAGTACTACAAGCCCTTATTCCCTTAGTCGCCTCTTACGACATCCACGGGTAGACATGGAGTGGCACTACTCTAACCCGGCAACCACACGAAAAACCGAAAAAAAACGAGTTGTTTGGAAAAAATACCCCAAATACTGATTTATTTAGAACATTTATTTTGTCTTCTTACTAAACTTACCTACCTGTAGCATTACTCAAAAGGTAAACTTTTTAAGTGACTCGATTGTGGCTCACTTGGCCCAACCTGACTCATTGTTGGCCCAACGCGGCCCATTTCCATGACAATATGGCTGCGAGCTCGTTTCCGGGCGATTAACGACGCTGCTTCCGGAGTTTTGTTCCACACTCACCCCGAGACCGCATAAGAAAATAAAATACATTGCACTTCAAAAGGTAAAATACACATTGGAAACGTTTTTTAATGATTCTTGCTGTAAAAATATCACTTCATTGTTTTTAAGGTATACAGTTATTGACAGGGTTCAAAAGGTTTTTTTTTAAAGATTACTTAGTTTTGTACATACATACCATCACGCCTTCATTCCCTGAGTGGAGTAGACAGAGCTACCAGGGCCGAGATTCTACACGGTAAAACGATATCGTATTTGACGTGTTTCCGTATTGTCAACGTTTTCATAACTCTTATGTCATTTACAATAATGGCGACTGTGACATAAACGATTCTAAAACACGTCAAACACAATATCGTTATAACGCAGTTGAATAGAGGCCCAGAAATTTGACGACACGGTGGCCTAGTTGGGAGTGACCCTGCCTCCGAAGCCAGCGGTCCTGGGTTCAAATCCCGGTAAGGGCAGATATTTGTGTGATGAGCGCGAATATTTGTTCCTGAGTCTTGGATGTTTTCTATGTATTTAAGTATTTATTTCTCTATCTAAGTATGTTTATCGTTGTCTAGTACCCATAGTACAAGCCTAGAGCTTAGTTTGGGACTAGATCAATTTGTGTGAGGTTGTCCCCTGATATTTATTTATTTATTATTTATTTATTTAAATACCAACAACTCTAAAAAGACTTGTTTATAATTCTGTAACCACATTTTGTACCATCAGGCCAAGAAGTTTTGTATTTATTTTTATTTCGATTTTTTCTGTTTTGAAATTATTTTTAGGCACAATTAGAATTTTTCCGAGTGTTATGTAGTAAAAGGTAAGTAGTAGTAGTATAAAATACAATCAGCAAAACTGTTCTACTATCCTGACAACGAACACAAAACGAGAGGCAACAACCAAGAAAATATAACTTTAATTCCCGTAAAGAATATGCATTATCATAATTTAATCTAAAACAAATCTCAATTAGTATTTTATTCGGGCTATTAATTTAACACAAGTAATACTTTATCACTCATAAAAGGGTATTTGTCAAAGAAATTGTACCTAATTAAGGACTGAAATTAAGTTACCGTAACTTTATTTAGGTCCTTACTTAGGTACAATTCCTTTGACAAATACCCAAAAATGATTGTTTAAAATGTTGTTAGAACAAATTTTATCTTATCAAATTCTACTTTGCATAATTTCAGTTAAATTTCATAACTACAATAGGACTGTAGGTTTTTACCCAAACACAATAATAGTTAATAATTGTCATAGGCTCGATTTCAAAAAACATAGTTAAAGGCTTACTGAAAACAAAATCACGATCGCGTCCTTGTGTAACGAAAGTTAGGCATACAAACTGTATGGGTAACTTTCGTTACACAAAAGAATCAATTAAGTTTTGTTTTAAATAAAGCCCTAGTAAAGGGCATGTACATTTTTTTTTATCGTCCCATTTGTGTTGTTATAAAGCACAATTATCAAAAAATGATTTAAAACACACTTGGATGCTTGGCAAGTAGGTATTTAATTACTTAATAAAATTGTTTTTTTTTTCAATTGTCCGGGCTTGCGTGCGACGCAAAGAATTTAATTTACAATAATTAATAATCCTAGTTTTAAAACGTATATTTACGGATAGACCAATAAATAAATAAATAAGTTTTCTACTTAAACTTCATTACTATTTCAAGTTGTATATACACTACTGGAGGGTTATTATGACCTAGCTATGCAGTTCATTTTACATGAAAGGACAGAGCTATGGCAGTTATATAGCTCTGTCCTTTTGTCTGAGCGTAAACAGAACTGCATAGTTATGTCATAATAACCCCCCCGTTCCACCAAGATCACAGCTAAACTCAACGTTTTATGTGAACTGTTTAAGTACTATTTTAAAGCATTTAATAAGGACGCAAGTGAACCCGTCCGCCACCGGATGACGGTAATGACGCGCACGCAAGGTGTTAAGAAACACGTTCAACAGTCACTTCAAGTGACTGCCTAACTCATCTCGCTTCTTCATCAATGAACATCACCGCACGCCCCGTCAAGCAAACTAACTCTAGCACTATACGATAGATGGCACCACATGTCTTTAGTCCAAATGAATATTTTTTTAATTACTACTTTTGCAAGGGCTGTTCGTGGATTTATGAACTTTAAGATTAGAACGATACATAAGAGTTATCAAAACGTTGACAATACGGAAACACGTCAAAGGTAATATCGTTTTTACCGTGTAGAATCTCAGCCCCGAACGTTACCGTTATATTGTCGCGTTATGTAAGGTGCCATTGTCATTTCTTATTACGTGCACACACATGCAAACGCTAGGCTGGAGTGGGTCCACTCGCGTGTTAATCATCTCATTAGCGTATCCAACCGAAAGCGGACACGGCGGTAACGACATGCAATTTCCGCTCAGTGGATGTGCTCGGCTAGTGACTGGTTAATTCAGTTGTTAGTGTGAAGCCCTCTTCATTCAATGGTATTTGATTTACACTTCACAACACTTCACTTTTACAATTCTGTTGTATTTTTTGTTATTCTTTGCAGTGCTTTTCAAATAACCATACATTAATAAAAATTAGCTATTTATTCATAACAAACATTCATGCATAGGTACATAACATTTCGCCTTCATTCCCAGAGTGGAGTAGGCAGAGCTACAGAAACACTAACAACCTCTAAAAAGAGTGGTTTATAATTCTGTATCCACATTTTGCACAATCAGGCCAAGAAGTTTACTAGTGTAGTGACAGTTTGCAAGCCCATCGCCTAACAGTACTACAAGCCCTTATCCCTTGATCGCCTCTTACGACGTCCAAGAGAAGATAATATAGAGTAGCACTATTCTAATCCGGCAACGTCACGGGGTGATAAAGTATTGAAATAAGTAAATAAATGGTGAACCCTTTGTGTGCGAGTTCGACTCACACTTGACCGATTTTGATTATTTACGTAATGAAAATTAAAACATAATTATTATAATTAATGCATTTTCAACGTTAAATAACCTCTTTGGGTGCACTCAACACTTCGATCACTAACTAGCATGCCACGCCAACCTACTGGAACCAAAGCGTTAAAACTTTTTGATGAAGCACTTAAGTGCCTAAACGTGCTTATCACCTCAACATGCACTTCCTAACATACATGATTCAAGTGCAGTATCGGTTGCATGTGCTTGTGTAATTAATTACGTAAGACAAATTCCTGCGTCGGGCATTCAATCTAGATTGGCCGAGGGACAGCTCCCTCGA
This sequence comes from Acleris holmiana, assembly GCA_949316455.1. NCBI lineage: Eukaryota > Metazoa > Arthropoda > Insecta > Lepidoptera > Tortricidae > Acleris > Acleris holmiana. Next base: position 4,829,775 of record OX438783.1, on the reverse strand, counting down.
TAATAATTATAGGGGCTGATGTTATGGAGATTGTAATATTGGATTGGACTATTCTACCGATTAATATGAGGTTAAATGAGTTGGTAGTGGACCCTGCCTACGAAGGTAGCGGCCCCAGGTTCAATTTCGATAAGGGCAAATAATTTGAGTAACCCATCATTATTTAGAATTTAATTTCATCGATTGTATCATTTCATCAAAATTTATTTCAAAGAACGCTATTTTCTGCTGTAACCATGATAATTTTAGGATATCGTAAACGTTGATTACTATTTAATTATTTTAGGTAGGACATGCGACTACCAAAAAAAAAATCGGCGAGTAATATTTATTATGTATTTATTTCTCTGTACATATAAGTATGAATGTCCTTGTTTAGTCCCCAACGTATAAATGTTGAACTTACTCGTAGTTTAAATTGGGACTAGGCCAGTTTCTTAAACAATGTCCTCAAAAAAAAAAATTGGTTGGCCAAATAGGCTATCGGCAAAATGGGCGTTTCTATTCCGTAATAAACTGTAGATATGCCTTATTAGGCGCGCTGAAATAAAATATAGCCTATTATGTTACTCAGTGATAGTACAGCATTTTAGTGGTGAAAGAATGTTTTTTAGTTTGAATATTACAAAACAAAAAAAAACCTTATTTTGTTTCTCTTTATAATAATTAATTTAGACGTAGATAAAGACAACAAGCTGCAGCAAGACTTAATTAAGGGTCGAATATTTCATACAAATAAGACGTCGATATGCGGAACCCTTGGTGCTCAAGTTCGACTTGCACTTGACCGTTTTTAGGGTTTCGTAGTCAAACTATATATTTTTAATTATAGTTTCGCCATGTCTGTTCGTCCGTCCGTCCGAAAGAACTAGAAAGCTGTAATTTGACATGAATATACATATTAGTCACGCCAATAAAGTGGTAAAATAAAAGCTCGAAAAATGTTTGTTTTGGGTAGGTTTGTTTATTTTCTCCTCTATTCCATAGTGTGGGGTGTCGTTGGATAGGTCTTCGTACAGCCAAAACTACAAATACTAAAGACCTAAAAAACTTAAATGAAAGCGCACATAACGAATTTATAAGGAAAACTATCAAGACTAAGTAGACATCATTGGTTCTTGAGATACATGCGATTAAAGTGTTTATACACACAAAAATCACCTAAGGCACCAATTGACTTTAAATAGAAAATTAGTAATTACTTGTTGATTCTTAACGGCTTCGGAACCCAACACTGAGCATGGTTCCACATGCTCTTGCCCGGTTTTCATATTTCACTACTTGTTTGTGATGTGTCCTCATCGAATTAAATAAAAAATAAATAAATATCAGGGGACAATCTCACACAAATTGACCTAGTCCCAAACTAAGCTCTAAGCTTGTACTATGGGTACTAGACAACGATAAACATACTTATATACATAGAGATAGAGATAGAGAGAGAGAGAGAGAGAGAGAGAGAGAGAGAGATAGAAGAGAAATACATACTTAAATACATAGAAAACATTCAAGGCTCAGGCACAAATTTTCGCGCTCATCATACAAATATTGGGATTTGAACCCAGGGCCGCTGGCTTCGGAGGCAGGCTCACTCCCAACTAGGCCACCGTGTCGTCATATTTAATACCGACATGAATTTGTTTTCCTGAAGCCAACTGGGTCAAACTTAAGTTTTGTGTTAGAACGCAATGTTATGTTCGCTGGTTTCCTATTGAGCTTCAAACCGCATTAATTCAAAAACCTACAATAACACAGACAAAACAATTCCCAGCGCTGGGCAGTAATTTCAGGAGCCACGAGCTATAGTTGGGATTAGTTCAGGGGTCCCAAGGGCATGCGGGTAAGGAAATCCTTAGAAATACAGTCAACTAATCTATCAGAATGTCCTCTAGGCAACAGTTTTTTGATAAGATATTGTAATGGTTAAAATGAATTCACACATTCAAATACAACCTTATATTTAGCTTGCACAGGGGTGATTCTACACAGTAAAGGAGATATCGCCTTTGACGTGTTTCCATATCGACAACGTTTTGATGACTTTATGTACTTGACAGTAATAGCGGAGGAGTTATAAATCATACTAAAACACGTCAAACGCAGGCGAGGCCCAGGGCCTCTGTTCTACTGCGTTATAATGATATCGCAATTGCCTCCTTTTAAAATCGTTTATTTCACAGTCGCCATTATGGTAAATGACATAAGAATTATCAAAACGACAATACGAAAACACGTCAAAGACGATATCGTTATTAATGCCTAGAATCCCAGCCCTGGGCCTCTATTCAACTGCGTTATTACGATATCGTGTTTGACTTGTTTTAGAATCTTTTATGTCACAATCGCCATTATTGTAAATGACATAAAACGTTGACAATACGGAAACACGTCAAAGACGATATCGTTATTAACGCGTAGAATCCTAGCCCTGTTCGTTTGTTTGTAAATCGTCCGCTTCAAAATTTGCAAGTCGATTTTGAACTAGTTTTCGTAAATGGAATGGGCTGACATTTGGACGACACATGTTAACCGATGACAATGCAATATTATAGTATCAAAGAGCTGATCTGATAATGGAGTTGGAAGGCGGCGACAGGATCTCCGCTGTACTTAAGATAGAATCATCGTGTTGGGACTCATTAGTTAGGTCTTGATAAACAGACAAACTCTATGCAAAGAAAACAGTTGGCAACAAATGCTTGCCGCAAGAACGATTTTTTAACCGAAACTTACATGAGTTATGAGTTTGATGTTAAGTGATTTAGTCACAGCTGATATTCCGTTTTGTATATTTTTTATTAAAGTACTATTTACATTGTTCCGGTAACCTTCAGGGAGGGAAGATGGCTGATTGAAAAATCAGCTTAAACTTTAGATTTTTTCTTTTAAATGATTTACTCTCACACAATAGACATTCGCAAAATTAATGTAAAATACCATGGTGGACCGCAATTAATCAAAAAAAAGATGTGCACAATTTAGTAAGCCTAGAGCTTAGTTTAGAACTAGGTCAATTATTCTTCCCTATCGCATCTTAAATAACAAACCGGGCAAGAGCATGTCGGACCATGCTCAGTGCAGGGTTCCGAAGCCGTTGAGTACTACATACAAACATAAAAATGAGCAAGTAATAACTCATTTTCTATTTAAAGTCAACTGGTGCCGTCTTAGATGATTTTAGTAGGTATAAACACTTTAACCGCCTGTATCTCAAGAACCAATGATGTCTACTTAGTCGTGATAGTTTTCCTTTAAAATTGGTTATTATGCTCTTTCATTTAAGTTTTTTTTCAGATTTTTAGTATTTGTAGTTTTGGCTGTAACAGTGGGGGGGACGGCACACTTGAGTCTAACAAAAATTAGCGCTTTAAAGCTTAATATTTCATAAACGGATTGCTTAATCGAAAAACTGTTTTCACACACCCATTATATTTGACCTATCCAACGATACCCCACACTATAGGGTAGACGAGAAAAATAAATGCATTGGGGATGCATGTAGGGCAGGTACCCTAAAAACTGTAGCAATCACAACCTCATTACTAACCAGAGAGGACTCAATCTACTGTGGCAATCAAATCTGAAACAAAATTTGAATCTGATATTTATTTATTGGTTTTGTATGAGTTACTAGCAAAGAAGGCACTCCATATTAGTCACTAGGGTTGGCAACGCACTTGCGGTCTTAGAATAGCAGTCTTAGGACTGTAATCTTGAAAATGCAAATATCTATGAGTCACAGATTCCACTTAATGTCAGATGGACTGTGTGGTCGTTTGCCTACTCCAAGCCATATTTTTTAAATACATCATTAAAAATAGCAATCGAATGCAATTTCCATTTATATATTAATTTGTCTAATATACAGGGTATTTTTTAATAGGTGCACAAATTTTAATATTTGCTTCGCTATTGTTAATCAATAACTCATATGTTGTGTTATTTTTACTCTAGCTTATTTTTTTTTAGAGATATTGCCAATTCAATGATTCCACTAACTTAACGATATTCATGGACCCTCTAATGCAGGGGTGCGAGGAGAGGGGAGTGTTCTTAAGTAAGTTAATAAATGAAATTTCAAATTTAGAATAACAGTAGGAGAGGGGCTTGTTGTCTGATAAGCTGTACATGAAATTTCAAATTTCGAATAGCAATACAGTGTATCGCATACCTACAGCTTGACAACCCATGTCATCATTTCTAGTGTGACTTTGTGTCCACACGAGAAGGTAAATAGAGATAACTTGCAAAAAAAAAAAAATATTTTTTTTAACTTGTTTTATTGTCGAAATATATTATATTAACGATACAAAATCATATGTTAAAATTTGTGCACTGATAAAAAAATTACCCTGTATAAAAACGTGCCGTACAGATTAAACTTAATCTTTTAAATACCTAAGTAGTCAAAGTATTAACAAACTCATTGGAGAGTATATCTACAGGATTTACCTCCCAATGTTTGTTAATTAGGCAGTTACCATTCAGAAAACGGGCCAATTAGACGCCGGGAACGGTCCACAATGGGTTGATTATGCTAATTAGAACCAGTTAAATAAATAAATTTAGAGTGTTATTTCAGGGTTACGTTTCTATGCATTTTAAATTCTTGTACAGTATCCCAGCTATCGCTATCCTACTCGCACTCGCAAATGACAGTATATTTGTTCCCGTGTTTCAAACAGAAAAACGAAGATTGATCGACAATCATTTCCTATCCCATTTTATATACGAGCAATTTTGTATACTAGACTGCCCGCACAAGCCAAAAGGCTGTATCTCAAATTCTATAGCCAAAGCAAATTCAATCCTATCCGGTTGGTAATAAGGTTGCATTAGCTACAGGATTTTTGTTTGAGTTACCGCTGTTTGTATTAGCAGGGCAGTAGAGGACGCCCGCGACCCTTTTAGGGTTCCGTACGGTAGTAAAACTAGGAACCCTTATAGTTTCGCCATGTCCGTCCGTCCGTCCGCAGCCAAGCTCAGAGACTCTTGGTACTACGAAGCTTTAATTTGGCATGAATATTAGTCACGCCAACAATGTGGTAAAATAAAATCTTTTTTTTTTAAGTAAAGTTTTTTTTGGCTACTCTATACTCTTAACTATTTACCACAGGAAAGACAACTTTTGTTTTGAGACAAAACAATTTTATTAAAATTTGAATATACATACAATTTAAAAGTATTATGAAACTAAATAAACAAATATATCGAGCGAGTAGACAACGAAATCGACTATGTGGAGTAAGGAAGGGCAGCTCCATCATCAAAACCAAACAGTTTCGCTGCTGGTTTCCATTTATGGCGGGTGGCTCGAATGCACATGCTGGTAATTAATTAATTAACTTTTGTTTTTAAGAGTGTGCATAATAAAGGAGTTGAAATAAAAGAGAACAGCAACAAAAATAAGTTGCAACATGACAGAAGAATGCTTTATTTACCCATCACGTCAGTCGAAGTCGAAAGATCAAGAAAGATTTTCTTCCAAGTGGTTTTTCTTAAATAGAAGACGTAGGATAACTTCTTAAAAAAAATTACATATGTATATCGTAAATACAGAATTCATCTTTTAAAATATGATTACCTACGAGTAGAAGTAAACAGTCTTATCGCGAATGAGCAGTCTCTTTGAGATAACCTTTGGATACTAACTTTTAGGAAATTATAAATATAAATTAAAATAACAATATTTTATTGTTTCTTATAAATATTCGTGGATTTCTTATGCCTTTTAAACAATTTTTGAAAGAAATTGCAACGAGAATTAATATCGAGCCTAATTATATCATGTTATGTACTAATAGGTACTAAGCCTTTAATCTGATGGATGCCCTTTGATTAGTAGTTTTATCTGCATATGTGTCTATGTCAATCACTCGTTGACAATTCTTGTAGCAATTTCCTTCGAGAACAAATTGAAAACATGTAACATTTTCAGCCACTCAAAACTTATCCAAAAGAGATCGCTCTTTAGAGATAAGGCCGCCGGTTGTTTACCTTTTCTTTTAATCTTCATTGATATGTTGTGTTGTGTTCTATAATGAATCGATAAAATATGTAAATCGGAACTCGATAAACGCGAAGTCCCTGTGACACCTCAAAATTGCTACCAAAATTCCGGGCTCTGATAATAAGATGCAACAGTAGCTCAATAAAGTTCAAGTCCTTTTTCCCAAGACCCGATGCACTCCACGATACGTTTTAAACGTTTAATAAATGCTCTTCAACTTAGAGATTCCCACTTTAAGATATGAGGCGCTCGTGCCTTCCATACCTTGTCATTGAAGTATAATTATAAGGAGGAGCCAGCGCTTTTGAAATCGCTTTAATCTTTATTATATCTAGTCTTTGCATCTCAGCACTAAGATTTATGAAGATGCAAGGGAAAATAATAAGGCAACGTAAGGTAGATAGAATTCATTTTTCAAAAACACGTGGTGTCCCATGATGCTAGTAATAGTATCTGTAAATACTGTATAATTTTGGTCGTTTATTCAGATGATCATTTACTTTTTTGAATAGTTATAAAAATAATTAACCGACAATTTTGACAAAAATCAATAAAAGTGTCAATTAGGGGATTTTAATTTGTTATTTTTAGTAAGGCTCAAGTACATAATTCCTTACTGCTTTCTTTGTATTTCCTCTTTTCTGTAGTAATATATAACTATTAATGTTGTAAAATGTATTGTATGCCGGTATGTGTGTATAGTTTTCCATTTCACATCCCTTATTTTAAACATTGTATTATGTTTTTCACTATGTTATTTTTTTATGTTAAATAGAAGGCAAAGGATCACTCAGGCCACTGGTATTTAACGCATAAACATTTGAATTCATAAGACTTTAATCTCAAGACTGCAATCCCGAGACCTCAAATGCGCTGCCAACGCTAAGGACTAAGATGGAATACCTCTATGCCAGTAATTTCACTGGTTGTCTTGTCCCCACACCGGAACACAACAATGCGAACACTGCTGTTTGGCGGCTTGCTTGGTTTGTATTTAAATATTGTTATGTATTTTTAACATAGCGTCATTTCATTATTATAATAGCCATATAGCGTTCGTTCTTAAACAAACGCTTTAACCGAGGTCGAGCCGATTTAAAATATTGACATCATACTAATTACTTTGACCCGAGACACGATAAAGAAGCTCGTTCATCTTTGTATTTTACGTCCTTTGATCAATTTTGAAGAATCCTGTCCAAACCAATGCTTTCGCTTAAACATTACAAAGTCAATAAAGGATGTTACTCTCGCTTTTCAATTCGCCGAAGAAGTATTGATCCACCACATTACACTTTTCTTAATCTCTCAAGAGTTAGCTGGAAAAGATCCTTTAAAGGGGTACCTATTATTTAATCGAAATACCTTTCAAAAAACCGGGCAAGAGCATGCCGGACCATGCTCAGTGTAGGGTTCCGAAGCCGTTAAGCACCTACAAACATAACTAGTAAGTACTAACTAATTTTCAATTTAAAGCCAATTGGTGCCGTCTTAGATGATTTTAGTAGGTATAAACACTTTAATCGCCTGTATCTCAAGAACCAGTGATGTGTACTTAGTCGTGGTACTTTCCCTTTAAAATTCGTTATATGCTCTTTCATTTAAGAATTTTAGTATTTGTAGTTTTGGCTGTAGGGGGAGGGACGACGACTTAATATTTCATAAACGGTTCACTAAATCGAAAAGTGGTTTTCACAAACCCGTAATATTTTAGGATGCCCTATTCAACGACACTCCACACTACGGGGTAGACGAGAAAAAAAAATACATCCCCACGTTACGTGTAGGTGTACCCTACAAAGGTGAGTAATATGTACATTCATGCCAAATTACAGCTTTCTAGTACTAAGAGTCTCTGAGCTAGGCTGCGGATGAACGGACGGACGGACGGGCATGGCAAAACTATAAGGGTTCCTAGTTTGTCTACGGAACCCTAAAAACGTATCATTTCGCATACTCCTCATTTTCATTGAATGCCGCCTGAGTTATTTTTTTTGGTAGTTACAACTCTAGAGTAATCTAATCTAACCTGCATAATGATTGTTTAAGATATCCTAAAAACAGTATATTTTCATCAGAAAATAGCGTTGGATGAAATGATACAAAGGATGAAGTGGATTTCTTTTCTACATTTGTATAATAAAGTGCTTACAAAGATATATACATACTAACATTTTCCTTCACTCTCGTAGGCACGTAATGCTGGAACCCACCCATCACTTACTTAAGTGCTTAGGCCAAACTGTGTCTCGTCGGTGAAACCTGCGACTACATTAAAAATCAAGCTCTAAAATGGTAATAGTAACCCGTCGGGACCACATAAAACAGGGCTCGGATACCAGTTCAAATTTCAAACAGTTATTATGTACTTGACGCAATACTTTTTATTCCGGTTCCGTTAGCACAAACAAGTTTTTTTAACCGGTTCATGGAGGAACCTTTATATAAAATATTTTTTTAACTAACCGCTTTCGAGCTAGATACTAGTTAGTCTAGACGCACGTCACGCACAATAAAAAAACGCCGTTTAGTGTTTTGATTCAGTACAAAACTTTTGGTTTCTCCTCTCTCCGGTTAATTAAGGTTAAAATAAAGTTCTCAAAACGTTCGCGTTCCTTGGAAAAGTTCGGAGCAAAACCGATATAAACGGTATTTTTTAAACCGGTTCCGAGTCCTGCTATGAAGTAGGTATTGTTTAAGTGAATGACCAAGAAGATTGACCTACGAGCCTAGCTATACATACTCGTATGGATGGTGTTTACCTGGGTCTTCTAAATTGTGCAAATTCTGTGCAATGTTCTTATTTGGTGGACAATAAAGTGTTTTGTATTGTATTGTATTGTATACATACTCGTATGGATGACGCACCCTTGCCTTTGAAGGTTGATATATGTTATGCATAATAGAAACAGATTAGCCGGTAAAACCTGCAGAGTTCTAGTTAGAGCACGAAACAGAGCATAAGAGTCATAATATGTCTAATATCTCTGTCCTTTTCAGTGCAAGGAACTTATCATATAGGTTCTGTGAGACTAGCACAAGTTGGATTTTCTCGCTTGTCGCTCAGTGCGTCTCTATCGTTACAGACTAATTAGGAAGGGAGATCCGATCAACAAATAAGTCGCAGACAACTGGTGCTAGTTGGTCTGATAGTTCTTCAAGATATAATAAATTCAAAGTTGTTTAACGCACTGTACGCGTGAACGGCTGGTCCGATATCGCAAAATCTATTTTATTGTGTTTATTACTGTCAGAAAAAGGTTCTTATGAAAGGAAAATTTGCAGCGGAGCGAAGCCACTCGTATTCAAAGTGGCTAGTAACCAATAAAAAACGGTTAGTCATCAACACAATCTCGAAACGAATATAGCCCTAATATTTCCCAAAGGAGCGCAGTAAATAAAAAACGTATAGATTTTATTGCTAATATCTACTGAAGGTGCGGGGTTGCATCGTAAACGTAAAAATGTGATCGACAGTAAAAAAACATGTTTAACACAAGTCACGAGAGATTGGTTATTTTTCGAGGTTAACTAGATTTTTCATCGTCAAAGTTAAGGCGCTTTTGCATTATTTTTAAGCATTAAAGTTGTGGTATTTATTGCACTGTCATGTTGTCATTCAAGAATTCAGAATCTTGAATTGGTGGCAAAGGCAAAGGTAACGCAGCTCGTTAAGGTTTTTAATATTAGAATAACCCTCATAATTAATTACCGTTCCAAATTTTTATAATTAGTTCTAACGACCCATAGTTAGAAGTTATAGTATCTCAGTTAATATTAAGTACCTATAAAGAAATTATTCAAACACTTAACTGGGCCTCTATTCAACTGCGTTATAACGATATCGTATTTGACGTGTTTCCGTATTGTAAACGTTTTGATAACTCTTATGTCATTTGACTGCCGAACACTGCGGACCGACGAAAGATTACTGGAACTGGAGGAAGAATTGAGCAGGTTGCGATGGGGAATCATAGGGTTATCAGAAGTCCGTAGAGAGGGCGAGGACATGATAACCCTGAAGTCCGGGAACCTACTCTATTTCCGGGAGGGCGACCAACAGTCCCAGGGAGGTGTCGGGTTTATCGTCCACAAGTCCCTCGTAAACAACGTGGTGAAGATCGAGAGTGTGTCGAGCAGGGTAGCGTGCCTTGTACTAAGAATGACTCAACGTTATTCGTTGAAGGTCATACAGGTATACGCTCCGACCTCGAGGCACTCCGACGATGAGGTGGAGGCTGTGTATGAGGATGTTTCCAGAGCCATGCACAGCTCCAGAACTCACTTCACGGTTGTTATGGGGGACTTCAACGCAAAGCTGGGCAAACGAGACGGTGAAGAGCTGAGAGTGGGGAAATTTGGAGTGGGGCGTAGGAATCACCGGGGTCACCTACTGGCCAGTTTTATGGAGAAGGAGGGACTCTATATGATGAACTCCTTCTTCAGAAAACGTGAGCATAGGAAGTGGACCTGGATGAGCCCTGATGGTGTAACGAGGAACGAGATAGACTTTATCATGTCGACGAAGAAGCACATATTCAATGATGTCTCCGTGATCAGTGCGGTTAAAACCGGGAGTGATCACCGTATGGTACGAGGCTCATTGAATATCCAGTTCAAGCTTGAAAGGTCTCGACTGATGAAGTCTACGCTCCGCCCGGCACCCGCCCAGCTCCAAAACCCCGAAAGCTTCCAGCTCGAACTCCAAAACCGTTTCGAATGCCTAGGAAGTGACGTGGACGATTTCAACGACGGGTTCGTGGAAGCTGTCCATGCGGTTGGGTCTAAGTACTTTAAGATCCGCCGTGCCAGAACCAAGAAGCTCTCGGACTCCACCCTTAGGCTCATGGAGGTTAGGCGCGAGATGGTTTTGCAGTCCTCTGGTGATGCTTGTCGCTATCGGCAGCTCAACAGACAGATATCAAAGTCTCTGAAGCGCGATATACGCCGATTTAATACTAAAAGTATTGAAGAGGCTATTGAGCGTAACAGGGGCTCTAAGGTTTTTACCAGAGATTTGTCTGTTGGCCAAAGCCAATTGATGAAGCTGAAGACCGACGACGGCAGGATCGTTTCATCCAGGCCTGAGGTACTGGGGGAAATCGAGAGGTTTTATGGGCAACTCTACACGACAACCCGAACACCCGTTGAAAATCTAGCCAAAGACCCGAGGGCTAGACTAACCCGGCACTATACCGATGATATTCCGGACGTCAGCCTGTACGAGATTAGTATGGCTCTCAAACAGCTTAAGAATGGCAAGGCCCCAGGTGACGATGGAATTACAGCCGAACTCCTGAAGGCGGGTGGTAAACCAGTTCTTAAAGGCCTTCAGACGCTGTTTAGTTCCGTCCTCCACGAAGGGAGAACGCCAAAAGCATGGAACAGAAGTGTGGTGGTGCTCTTCTTCAAAAAAGGTGATAACACCTTGCTGAAGAATTACAGACCCATCTCACTTCTGAGCCATGTTTACAAGCTGTTTTCGAGAGTCATCACGAATCGTCTCGCGCGCAGGTTTGACGACTTCCAGCCTCCCGAACAAGCCGGCTTCCGAAAAGGCTATAGTACCGTAGACCACATACATGCGTTGCGGCAGGTTATACAGAAGACTGAAGAGTATAACCTCCCTCTTTGCCTTGCATTTGTGGACTACGAGAAAGCCTTCGATTCGATCGAGACCTGGGCTGTGCTGCAGTCTCTCCAGCGGTGCCAAGTTGACTACCGATATATCGAAGTGTTGAAGTGTCTGTACGAAAACGCCACTATGTCCGTCCGACTACAGGACCAGAGCACAAAGCCTATTCCTCTGCAGCGAGGAGTCAGACAAGGGGATGTGATATCTCCGAAGCTGTTCACCGCTGCATTGGAGGATGCTTTTAAGGTTCTGGACTGGAAAGGACGAGGCATCAACATTAATGGCGAGTACATCACTCACCTTCGATTTGCCGACGATATCGTAGTCATGGCTGAAACCATGGAGGACCTCAGTGCTATGCTCGCTGACCTCAGCAGAGTTTCCGACCAAGTTGGCCTGAATATGAACATGGACAAGACGAAAGTCATGTCTAATGTCCATGTTGTGCCAACTCCCGTGATTGTCGGAGGCTCTGCACTCGAAGTTGTTGACGACTATGTATACCTGGGACAAACGGTCCAGTTAGGTAGGTCCAACTTCGAGAAAGAGGTCACTCGTCGAATCCGACTCGGCTGGGCAGCGTTCGGGAAGCTTCGCAGTGTCTTTTCGTCCAAATTACCGCAGTGTTTGAAGTCAAAAGTCTTTGACCAGTGTGTGTTGCCGGTGATGACTTACGGATCTGAGACGTGGGCGCTAACGATGGGCCTCATAAGAAAGCTCAGAGTCACTCAGAGGGCTATGGAGAGAGCTATGCTCGGGGTTTCTCTGCGGGATAGAATCAGAAATGATGATATCCGCAGTAGAACTAAGGTTACCGACATAGCCCGAAGAATAGCGAAACTTAAGTGGCAGTGGGCGGGGCACATTGCTCGCAGGACTGATGGCCGATGGGGCCAGAAAGTTCTCGAATGGCGTCCACGGACCGGGAGACGAGCTGTTGGTAGGCCTCCAACAAGATGGAGCGACGACATCGTAAGGATGGCGGGATCGCGATGGATGCGGAAGGCACAAGACCGGTCTAAGTGGAGAGCCTTGGGGGAGGCCTATGTCCAGCAGTGGACGTCTTTCGGCTGATATGATGATGATGATGATGATGTCATTTACAATAATGGCGACTGTGACATAAACGATTCTTAAACGAGTCAAACACGATATCGTTTTAACGCACCTGAATATAGGCCCTGAAGCGCATTTAGTCTCATTAATTTATTAGACAGCTTTGATGTAAAAAAAGGACAAGATATTGTTCATAAAAACTGAATAAATTTCATAATGTTCGTTTTTTGCACTTCAAGGTCGAAAACGTGGATTTTGAAGAAGGTTTGAGCACCAAAAACCAAAAGTTCGAATACACTAGACAGTATTTGACGACGGCAATGACAGGATTTTCAATACAACATTTTCTCGCTCAAATTAAGGGCCCTTCCAATACCTATCGCTCAACTCCTGTCACTTGAAGTTCAAATTGAGACCGCCCTCAAGTTTTGCGACATTAAAGCGATGTAAAGATTATTAAGTGTTATATGGCTCACCCTGCTATGTTATTTACTTCCTACTTTTATTTCGGAGAAGGGGATATGGCAGGAGAATTGATTTTGGGAGGCGTTTGATCTTTCTAATAAATTATTACACCGACGAACGATGAATATTTTCTTTTAAAGGTAGGTATTTTTTAACCGGCTTTCTAAGGAAGAGGGTAATGTGTTTGGCGTGTATGTATTTACTCTTTGTTCCTAGTAGAGGCCGGATGAATAGGCCGATGTCAACAAGCGAGTTTCGTTAAGACTTCACCACGATAACAGAAAAAGTTAAGACTAGATGGACGATGAAGAAAAACAAAATGAAAATACCGGGCAAGAGCGCTTTAAAGCTAAATATTTCATAAACGAAATCTTAATCAAAAAACTGTTTTCACAAGCCCGTAATATTTCCAAAAAAAAAAAAAAAACACATTTTATTGGCGTGGCTAATATTGAAATTTTGGAGGCAACTATACGAAGGGATTTCTGGAAATTCACTCCCTAATGAGTTAAATAGGGAGTAGAGGGAAACTTGTTCTATGATTACGAAGTCGCGGGCGACCTCTAGTTATAAAACAATTTACTGATTAAAAACACGTTGAAAATATTTATTGACATAATTACTAATGAGACGGCAACCAAGCATTCAAGCCACATAATGGAAAGAGGATTTCAAGAAATACTGAGAAAGAAAAGGTTCAATACCAACATTAAGTTTTTAATACTTTCCAAACTTCGAAGCTACGTGGGAATCGCCAGATGTCAACCGTTAAAAGTAGGCATTATAACGACTACGTAATAATACTTTACGGTTACTGAAACCATGAAAAATATTTTGTATTTATTGGTTTGGTTTGTTTGGTCTAAAGTGATGATTCTAAACAAACCTTTCCTTATCTTATTTTATATTATCTTACAATTAAGGCCTTTCTGATACACTTTAACCCTATATGATCTTTTGTGCATTTAGTTACAAAAACACATTGGTGCATGGTGACCGCGGGAGTTAGAACTCAGTACCTCACGATTACGGGTCAACTCCCTAAGCTACTAGGCCACTGACGCTCTCAAAATAGTCCATTTGCTTCCTAATATAAACCTACATAATTTAAAAATATATCATACACACGTAAAATCACGCCTTCATTCCCGGAGTGGGGTAGGCAGAGCTACAAAAATGCCAACTACTCTAAAGAGACTTGTTGATAATTCTGTAACCACATTTTGCACAAGTAGGCTAAGATGTTTATTAGTGACAGGTTGCAAGGCCAACGCCTAAAGTACTACAAGCCCTTATTCCCTTAGTCGCGTCTTACGACATCCACGGGAAGACATGGAGCGGTGCTATTCTAACCAACCACAGTTATAATTTTCAAGCTAGATTCTAATTGCAGTTCGCTTTATGTTCTACTCGTAGGCTTAGCTTCTCGAAGTGTCTTCAGTTCAGTGTCTAAGTTAGCCGTTTTGGCTTGCTCAGCCAATTACGGATGACGAGGCTAATGCTTGTCTAGACTGGAACTTTAGACAGAAACTTGGGCATCTTTGCTCTGTATACCGCCAGACAGCTAGCGAGTCTGTGGAGTGTTCCATTTATAAAGGCCAGCGTTCCACCAGAACTGTGTAAGGAAAGTTTATGGTGAAATATATGACCAGAAGGTAGGCGTCTTCTTTTAAACGGTGTGGATATGAAAGGGAGAAGATATACGAATCATGTTAATTAGATATAACATGTATGTATGTATAAAAACATTTTATTATACTAAAACAATTACAATACAAAAATATTTCAATTTCAGAAATAAAAGTAGTACGAAGGCGAACTTATCCCGAGTGCGAACTAGTGATTAACAATACATGTAAAAAACAATAGACAAATACTTTATTACAAAATATGGACGAGAGGAAACAATTCATACATATATGACATATATCGTCACTTCTTTGAAAAAACCTCGTATCTCATATGTCGTGATGTACGATTTTAAACTTAAACATGAAGAGAAATAAGTATAAAATCGTGCATTACGAAATATGACATACGACGTTTTTGCAAAGTAGTGACGATATGTAGATATAACTGTATACGCGAAATAATTGTCGTGTAATTTTTTCATAAGGTATGAAGCTTTAAAAAGTCATAGGAATGAACAAGAATGACGTCACAGCTGTTGTTCCATGTTTAAAATATAAAGACCTTATAAAGAAATTTGCATCGTAAATTACTATGTTTAAGCCAATATAGTTGAATAAATGAATTAAAATATTACGTAACTAAAATGAGGATGCCGAAAAATCTAAACATTAAAAGAAGTTTTAACATTTTAACAAGTTTTGATTCTATATAAAATCTTAATAAACGGGTAAAAACTTAGTGTATTGCGTTTTATATGCTTATTTTACACTTTCTCCTAAATCGTATCAACGATAAAGGTTTTGTAAAAAAATTACTTCTTCAATAAATGGAGGCTTAAAGTGTAACAAATGCACAGTTAAGCATTCATGAAACAAATCTGTATTTATATTTATCTTTATTTATCGGATTACGGAAAATGTTCTACACTCGATCTGATCTAGCTGATAACTTTCGAATTTTATAACCAAATTCTCTCAAATATAGCTAACTACGAGTATTTTATTCCGTCCATTTGTAGCCAGTGTTGTAAAATCACATTGATAAAATAAACCCCTCGTTTTCTGACAGGAAATTAAAAGTGAGCCCGTAACCAGATTACTTCGCTAACTAAAACAGGACCTCCTGAAAAAGTTCAGACGACACCAAAAAAACGCAGAATTTCACAAGTGCACTTTACAAAAGAGCAATCGCTTCCCAATTTTTCCAAGGGACACAGTAAAAAGTCAAATGAACACTCCTAGCATTAGCATCTCTATAGACTTCTGTATAAAGTCCACTTTCACTCAATTAGCTTTTGGCTTTTGGTTCGTTATAGTTAAAGAGAAAGTCGAGGTTCGACGTGTCAAAGCGAAACTACATCTGCAATTTAATCCATCGCTTCACACCTGCCATTTACCGGGTTTACACCAACCAGCTGATGTCGGAATTTGGTTAAATTAATTTGGGAAGACAAAAGTATACCCGCGACTTAAGTAAAGGGCACCGAGCGTCCAGTAGCGCCCTCATTACTTTTATCGTGTTTTCTAATAAACTAAAGTATTACCTCAAAATCTAAGAGTGCTTTACTGTTGTACAAATAAATACACAATTTATAGAGAATATGATATAACTTAACAACAATTGAACTATGAGTGAGCAACTTAACGGAAAAAAGTGGCCATGTTTTTCTGTTAAGTTGGCCAAACGAAGGTTAAAGGTTATTAAACTATGTCATGTATGCTATGTATTGCGTATTCATTTGTACATCAGTAAAGCGCTCTTAGATTTTAAGATAATACTTTAGTTTATTAGAAAACAAAAAAGTAATGAGACGCTCGAGGCTCTCTTAATTAATGATTAATTTCCCGTTTGTTCCCCTATTTCTTCCCTTTGGGGTTAATTCTGAAAACCTTGTATAAGGTCGGTCCAGATAGCGTTTTTTAACTTGCCGCCGGTTCAGTTCGGTTCGATGTTCCGGTATGGCGATTAGACAACCGGTGAAATAACTACAGGCATTTCATCTTACTCCACAAGGTTGGCAACATGATTGAAGTCTTAAGATTGCAGTCTTAAAATTGTAGGTTTGGGAATTCAAATGTGTATGAGTCACAGATCCCACTTACTATCAGGTGGCTTAGCAATCAAAAATCCTTTCTTAGTGCACCCAAGGAATTTTCCCTTCAAATTTCAAGTGCCTAGGTCAAGTGTTTTAGATGGGTCGTTGTCTGTAAGTAAGTCAGTCAATCAGACAATCACGCATAGAAGAGTTTTATGTATATCAGAATAACTAAGACCTAAGTGCCATTGTGAGCATCTCTATAAATCTACTTAATAATAATGACTTCGAGTATATCAGTCGGTTACGCTTTCGCGGCTAAAGCGCTGAACCGATTTGTATATTCAACATGGATAAAGCTTCAATAATCTGGAACCCCGATATCACATTTGATATCTTCCAAAGGAATAGCAACATCTGTTTTTTTGTACACAAAGCCTCGGACATAAAGTATTTCAATGCTAAAACTATTTTTATTTAATTTCTTTATTATCTTTTTTTTCTTTTTGATCGTCCTTGTGGTTGCCGGGTTAAAATAGTGCCACTCCATGTCTTCCCGTGGATGTCGTTAGAGGCGACTAAGGGAATAAGGGCTTGTAGTACGAGTACTGTTAGGCGACAGGTTTGCAACCCGTCACTAATACACTGGTAAGCATTTTAGCCTAATTGTGCAAAATATGGTAACAGAATTATCAACAAGTCTTTTTAGAGTTGTTGGTATTTCTGTTGCTCTGCCTACCCCTCTCTAGGAATGAAGGCGTGACGTTACGTACGTATGATCTTTATATTTGGCAGTATGTTTTCAATACAAAAAGATTTAAGAACTACCTGAGTGTGTACAAATCGTGTGAATTAAACACACATGTCATTGTTTCCAGTTTAAATAATATTTAACATTATAATGATATCATATTTACTTACAATGTCACAAAAGTATATTTATACCTTTAAAACCCCACTCTACCGGGACTTTATTACAGATACACGTTTAAGGCGATGGGTAGGGCAACTGTCTTTCCGTAGTAACTTTGCGTAAGGTTTCTTTTTTGTGTAGCGGTCAAAATTGATATTAACTATCACAGATATATTTATGTAATATCTCTTTAATAAGTGCTTCTACCTAAATTTTAGATTTCAATATGTTATTTTAATTATTATTATTTTATTTTAGGAAAAATACTATAAAGTTAGGTTGACGCACTAATTTAACCAAAACAAAAGATATTTGCGAAAATCTACTCTTTTTTTGTAATAGTATCATTACAAAAAAACCTTCACAACGTTACTTTAAAAAACTTTGCTCCACCTTAAAGAGAAATTATATATGACCTACTAGTAGTTTACCTATCTGTACTACAAATTACACTTACCTGAAATTATTGGCCTTACTTTATAACCGCAACAATTTCTTGTCATTATAACCACCATAAAAAAAAGAGGAGTTTATTTAACTTATTAAGGGTTAAAATCCCCCTGTGGTTAGTATACACCCGTGGTGGACCCTCGTATCGGCACAGACTCGATCAAATGGCCCAGTGGGTCCAGACAATCCCAGTCGGGGTCCAATTACCAGCAATGTCCGCATTGCTGGTAATTGGACCCCGACTGGGATTGATTCCGAACCTTAATTAGTGCGCGTTACAATGAGAGACCAGAGTTAATTATTATAGTAACAGCTCCGATAATCATTAAAGTACCTATAGGTTCGCATGATAGTTTGAGAGACAAAGGGAACAAGAATCGAGGTAAAAACTCTATTGCATGTTTTGATTCTGTCGTCTAGACGTCTTGGCGCTTCTTAACATAGTTCATGATAAAAAATAGAAAAATATACGCTCTAGGCTCGTACAACCAGCAACACTCTTAACTGTACATTGGTAGCCCTTATTACAAAAGACATAAGGTCTACCGATGAATTAACAGTATGGGCGATGGTACTATGGAGCTAGACACCGATAAATATACTTATACAGAGAAAAAATACTTAAATACATAGAAAACATCCAAGACTCAGAAATAAACACGTGTTCATCACACAAATACTTTCCCGGGAATCTAGCCCGGGACCGCTAGCTTTGTAGGCAGGGTCACTACAAACTAGGTAAGCACGTCGTTAAGCGCGGGTTTATGTATAATAGTATCATGAAGCTAACTTTTAAGAACTGGTTGGTACCCATGCCACACATAACCTTGTCTGATGCTTTGACATCGAGCTATAAATCAGACAGGTCTATACTATGTGCAGTGATCGGAATAGGCAGTGCAATTTACGGGATTTCGGTGCGTAAGCTTAGTATGGATATAACTTATAATCCCGGATTTTCACTTTGAAAGGTTTTAAAGTTTGTTTGTTTTAAAATAAGTACACAGTTTGACCTAGCCTCACAGAAAGCTCAAAAAAGTTATTTATTTATATATTTTTTTGTAATATTGTTATTTTTTTTGTTATATTTTATGATTGTATCTACTACCTACATTTCTCATCACCATGTCTTATTAAGTGGTAACTACTTTCACCTAATTAACGAAATATGTAATGTTTTCATTTTAAATAAATGATGGAATTTTACAATGAATTGTAAAGTCTTATTTTATCCCATATACTTCAATTAATTTTATGTCAGGCAAATATTCTGTGAAAAAATACGAATTCCGGAATCCCGGGTCTTAACCATATTCTTTATAATGTTTGAGGTCATTAACCCGAAATTGCACTACCTATTCTGATCACTGATTATGTATCATAAAATTTAAGTTCCGTTTTCTAATGTCCATAATGTTAAAAGCCATAATATTACAAAGTATAATTTGCTGTTCCGATTGTGGCGCGTCATTTGTCGTAAGTCATAAAAAAAGTATACATAACTTTTAATATCGTAATGTATTACATCTCATACTTTTAAACGTGTATGTATTAATGGTTGTAGCAATTATATGGGCTAAAGATTTTATACGAAAAATTTAAATACCTAACGTTTGCAAGGATTTTATGTATGGCAGTAATATTTTGGTGGATGTTTAAAAAGCCTAACCTAACAGAGTCGGTTTTTGCATTCACCAGACTTGTTCGCTCGCTACGCTCTCTCACTTCACTGGAACTTTAGCCAATTCAATGGTAACAGTAATTCAGAATAGTTATCAATATGTCTTTAAACGTTATATGTAGGTATCAAATTTATGACTTTACTCGTAGTACCTATACTATAGTGTCTAAACATATGGATAATTAACGTAAGAATTATTAAGCATTATGCTATCCAATTTTTATGACTATCGATACTCATGAGCATAAATAATAACAAAATGAATTTCTAACTTTCAAAACTCGATACCATAACTGTATGGAAAGCAAAAGGATCCCAAATCAGACATGTACTTTGAATAATAAATGAAAAAGTTAGTCAACCATCTTAGTTATTATAAACGTAAACTTATGCAACTGGGGTTTCAAAAGACGTTTACCTAGTTCACTAAATTGAACAACGGAAACTTTTCCATTATGTCACGAAAATAAACTATACTGATTTTTCGGAAAGCCGTTAACGTTTAAAAGTTGGAATATGTAGGTACAGTCACCAGTAATAATATATTATACAGCATTGCGCTCAATTATATCTGACACGCTCTTATGCCTCCAAGTAATAAAGACGTGTCAGATTTTTTTGAGCCTAATGTTGCATAATATTTTATTGCTGGTGACTGTACTAATGTCGGTCACTGCATACAAAGCTCACAGGCCTTCAGAATTATCCAACGACATGAAACTACATTGTGGTAAAGACAATTGCAATCTTTATTACGATGCTCTAAAATTGAACATATGGCATGAGTAGGTATCGTAAAATACAGAATAAAACGCCTTCCTTTAAATATTTTATTATCATATCAGTCTCATAGCCCGTGTGGTTGCCGGGTTAGAATAGTGCCACTCCATGTCTTCCCGTGGATGTCGTAAGAGGCGACTTAGGGAATAAGGGCTTGTAGTATTGTTAGGCGATGGGCTTGCAACCTGTCACTAATACACTAGTAAACTTCTTGGCCTGATTGTGCAAAATGTGGTTACAGAATTATCAACAAGTCTTTTTAGAGTTGTTGGTATTTCTGTAGCTCTGCCTACCCCACTCTGGGAATGAAGGCGTGATGTTATGTATGTTTGTATGTGTATCAGTCTCATATATTTATTGGTTTCTCCATTATACAATTTATTACAAAATAATTCTTTTAAATAAGGATTACTTTGCAAAGAGATGCGAATTCATAAAATTATCTGGGGCTAAATATCTAATTCACTTCGTCTTAGAGTTTAACAATGTTGTTTTTTTAATACTACGTTAAAACTTCACAGATTGACATATTCTTCTTCTTTTGTATTAATGGCGGTCTACCGCGACTTTCCCCAGTGATTTCGCCAGTGTCAAGTGAGTAGAGTAAAACATTAAACATAATAAATCAAGAGCAAAAGCCAGACATCTTTCAATCGGCCATCTTCTCTCTCCGAAGGTCTCCGGAAGCGATTGTCTAGTTACCCAAACATTTTAAAAACCATTTCAGTTTTTACTATCTATTTTGCAGCTGTTTTATAGCAATGTCAACAATAATTCCAAACAAACTCGACAGTAAAAGCTTCCGATAAAAACGCACCGAAAATTGCATGTTTTTAAAAAGGATTAGACACATTTCAAACAGAATTGTTACGCTCTGTAACAACGCAAACACAATCCAAACTTTATAAATATTCGCACAGAAATAAAGCGGAAAACATTTCACTAAATCGACGAACGAAAATACAGCGGCGTTCAGTCGAAAACTAAATATTCAATACTTTAACGCTGCGAATGCGAAAAAGAAACAATAGAGCCATCTTAAACTGAGATATGTACAGAATGGCATTGGAGTGGTGTGGTCCAAGGCATGAAAGCAAGACGTCCAAGCGCTGCTAAACCAGTTCCTTGACACAGTTCAAGATGCCGACGTGGTTACTGATACACTACTCGGACGATTATAGTCAGAAATCATTTACTTTTTATTTCATGTTTTGGGTTCCGTACCCAAAGGGTAAAAACGGGACCCTATTCACCCTAGTGGTGGTAGGACCCTGGGCTGGAATTCTACAAGGTAATAACGATATCGTTTTTGACCTGTTTCCGTACTGTCAACGGTTTGATAACTCTTATGTCATTTACAATAATGGCGACTGTGACATAAACGATTCTTAAACGTGTCAAACACGATATCGTTTTAACGCACCTGAATAGAGGCCCTGTGCAGGATCCGTCCGGATCGCTACCGCCATCTTATCCACTAACCACCCGCCAAGCAACAGTGTTCGCATTGTTGTGTTCCGGTGTGGGGATAAGACAACCGGTGAAATTACTAGCATAGAGGCATTCCATCTTAGTCCTCAGGATTGGCAACGCATTTGAGGTCTTAGGTTATAGTCTTGAGAATGCAAATGTCTATGGATCTCAGATTCCACTTACCATCAGGTGGCCTGAGTGTTCGTGTGCCTTCTCCTTAACATAAAAGAAAAGAAAGAAAGAAAGTACTAAGACTCCGCTGTATGTGTTGTTGATGTATTTAAGCGTTTTCTCTGTTAGTCTGTTTATCGTCAATTGCCTACCTACCTAGACTACAAGAGTAGAGTTTAGGTGTTAGCGGGCCTTCTTGACACAGATTATGTATACCTGGGTAGTTCCGACCGTTACATACATGTCACACGATCTTATATAAAAGAAAAAAAAAAAAAACCTTACTTTTTTCATTATTTTTAACATAAAATTCCACGCTCGCTAAAGCGTATGAATTGGACCATCGCTAAGAAGGGATTTAATATAACAGCGCACTGTACTCCAGAGCTGGGACGCCGAATATGAGCTCGACAGTACCGCCGCTGCCAGCTGAGCAGCGCCATCTTTAATACTTTGTAAATTTTTTACGCGTTGAAAGGCTATAGAGCAAATTACAGACATCCACTCATAATTTAAATAAGTTTTGACTAAAAAAATTGTAGACAATTTTTTATTGTCACTGTATTAAAGAACAGCGAAGGGGCACCTAACAGGTGGTAACAGACAAAAGTCAAGTTAGCTGTTAGATACCATAATATTTCATTGTCATCAGGTTTGCATATCAATAAACCTATTTCAAATTTCAGCCAAACAGCCAAACATAACAATCAAAGTTTTTTTTTTTATATCTAAGACTAAAAAGTTTATTACATTTAAAAGTGCATCAATAATTTCACTTTTTAAAAATACATATATTGCGTTTAAAAACAAAACAAATTGCCGAATGAACTTTAACGCGTAATAAATTCAAACCTCAATTAATTCAAATTAGATTTACTAATTTCGTGGTTTCAATTCCTGATATATTTCAGTTTCATACTAACTGGAACCATTTCGAATGTCAATGGACTTTTGATTCGTTCTGTTTACTGACTTACCTACTCTATTCTCTCTACTCAATCCATTGCGTAGTTGTAAAGATCTAAGCATACATAGGGACAGACAGAAAGCGGGAAGCGACCTTGTTTTTAACTATGTAGTGATAACACGACAATTGTTTCGCGTATATAATTATCCTTCTCTTTTATAGCACTTTCCAGAAAGCGTAAGAAAAAAATCTTTGAATATTCCCTTTTACGTTAATGGCACGCGCCTAGAACAACTAAATTAGATCTTATACTTAGATTTGACGACACGGTAGCCTAGTTGGGAGTGACCCTGCCTCCGAAGCCAGCGGTCCTGGGTCAAATCCCGGTAAGGGCAGATATTTGTGTGATGAGCACGAGTATTTGTTCCTGAGTCTTGGATGTTTTCTATGTATTTAAGTATTTATTATGTATTTATAGCTTAGTTTGGGACTAGGTCAATCTGTTTGACATTGTCCTGTGATATTAATTTATTTATTTTGTTTTTATGAATTATAAATTTTGTTTTTTTTTAATGTTAAGGAAGAAAGAAGAAGGCACACGAGCCATAGACATTTGAATTCTCAAGACTATAATTCTAAGACCTCAAATGCGTTGCCAACCCTGAGGACTAAGATGGAATGCCTCTATGCTAGTAATTTCGCCAGCACTAACAATGGTATTCCACAAAAAAAAGTATTTTAGTTAAACTTCTTTCTCTCTATATTTATTTACGAGCTATGCTCTTGTCAGTGGAGTAATCGCCAACCACTCCGGCCCTCCGTCAACTGCTTGACTTTCTGTTACAACCCAACCTTAACCTTCTCTTTTATCTGCTAAAAGTAATTTCTTCTTGGTCTTCTTCTGCCTCTTTTTACCTCTATCTCTTCTTCTTCTGTTAAACTTAGAACACCTATAAAACGGTATGTTTTGCTCAAATTACGTACGATAAACAGTCCGTCCCCAGTATTTATCTGTCTTACGATTCCATACAAACACTCAATCACCCCGTGAACCCTAAAACATTCACATTTCCAAATCACTCAAGATTACTGTGCCTCATTGCATTAAAAAGCTGGAAAAAGTAATACGAACCACGAGACTCCATATATCAGTGTCTGTCGCAGGATGGCATGACAGGATGGATGGCATTTATATTTATTTAGATCATTATATTGTAGTGCTCTTGCAGGGTATCGCATGGACTAACCTAGATTATAAGTTTTACAGACACACCTATATGTATAAATTTTGTGTCATGTGATGACATTAAATAAATGAATATGCATATTATGAAATGTACCCTTACCAGCAGTGACTGTATTTACTAGCGGTCGAATGCTCAGTCCCTCACAGTATTGTAATATTTGTAATAGAGTGAAAAAGACAGAGCATTTGACGCGCTAGTCTATCGAGTACGGTCACAGACAGCTCATGGTAAGGGGTAGTAACTCTTATTTAATCTGTGGTAAAGGTATCCAGAGCCCTCAGTGTAAGTTGCTAATGCACAAATCGCCTCGAATGTGTTTGTGTTTTTCGTAAATATGGACGCAAATGCGTTTGAGTCGTTTTGCCGCGTGAACAGCAACTTATACTCAAGGTTTTAGACTCGCGTGTGCAGGGTAGGCGTGCGTGACGTGTGTCGCTGTTAAATTCCGGATTAATTAAAACGACAACACGCGGTTAACACTACTTGTTCTCTGTAGGAATCCAAACCACATTGCATATGAATAGAACAAATTTGTCTTTCAGTGCTAACAAAGGCACATTTTTGTAAGTGGAAATTTGAATCTAACAGCAAGGTTATAAAGTTCAATTACCTTTGCTCTTTAATGGCTATTTCAATTTTGAATCAAATAAAAATGAACTTTAAGAGCGTTAAAATGTAGTTTAAATTGAATTGCCTTATTATTATTTTGTTCCTATATTTAGGACACCTCTCACGAGGTGAGTATAAATATTTACATAAATTAGCACAGTTTTATATATAATTTTTACGCTATTACACTTTAATCTAGTTTTCCTTAATAATGAAAATGCGTTGAAATAAAGCTAGAAAAATTACCAAATTAATTTTGAATTTTCTAAACGCGGATAGAAAAGGTTACTTTCTTTATGTCCGGGCAAGTACCATTCCAGAGATACAACCAAAAGGTAGGTATTTAGAGAGCTGCGCCTTGCGCCTTTGCTTGTCGCCGTTGACAGATATTGATACACTATGGAAATCTATCTTTAGTAGATCACTCTACAATAGACGTAGGTATCTATGTTTATAAGATACAACGCAATTGTACACACAAACTGTATCACTGGCTGGATTCTTGGTAATTGTATTTTAACGATGCCTAAAAACAAACACAGTTTTTCTTTTTAGCCGCGTGGCGCTAGTGTTGCGCAAACGGTTGTTGTCCTTGCGATTGGTGCATTGTACGAATGGTGGCCATTTTCAAAACAATTCCTTTTTAGAGATGATACCGGTAAACAATAAATGCGAAAACAGTATAATTACATATTTTTTTTAAAGTTACTTTGTATATCCGCGATATAGTAAAAATGCTACTTACTTGGTTATCTATCGCTGTCTCTCTCTGACATACATACATACATAACATCACGCCTTCATTCCCAGAGTGGGGTAGGCAGAGATAAAGAAATACCAACAACTCTAAAAAGACTTGTTGATAATTCTGTAACCACATTTTGCACAATCAGGCCAAGAAGTTTACTAGTGTATTAGTGACAGGTTGCAAGCCCATCGCCTAACAAAACTACAAGCCCTTATTCCCTGAGTCGCCTCTTACGACATCCACGGGAAGACATGGAGTGGCACTATTCTAAACCGGCAACCACACGGGCTCTCTCTGGCATCTGTCAGTATATTTGTTATACGAAAGTGCGTGAAAGCGATGTACAGCCGACTCAGTCAGCCTTATAAGTAGCTGCACACTTTTGTACCTTGTCATATTAACGCCTTAGATAGATTAGTGAAGCAGTTCAAACATGTTGTTAAAGTGACAAAGCACTAAAGCGCGCAACTACTAACAAGGACCATACATAAATGTTCAATCCTCTTGACAATCGGAAAAAAACATTAGCCTGCAAAGGTCAGAACCATTAGCCCTTGCTTATCCTACCCCAGTCCTTGGTCTATCCCGGATTATTGCTAAAACTACGCTAACAAGTTAACCTAAAATAACAATACCCTTAGGACTGAAAAATTAGACCGTTGTTCTCTGTGAATTAGTAACAAGATCTTATTATACTTAAATGCAGCTGTTATTTAATCAAAAGGAGCAAATATTGGTTGTTGCCACTTCAGAATAGTGTTCCACTTCTTACTACTTAAGAAATAAGTACCTAGGCGACCGAAGTTTACTTGGGTGTATGTAGACGACACTGTTAAATCAAAATTTTATAGTGTCATCTACTTTAATGTCAAATAACTCGGTATCGTTTTTTTAAATAGTTCCTGATTCGCCGGATTCTTGATTCGCCGGATTCTTGTTTCGCCGGATTCTTGTTTTGTCGGATTCTTGATTCGCCGGATTCTTGATTCGCCGGATTCTTGATTCGTCGGAAATATTAATATACAAAAAAATCACCATTGTAAAGGAAACGTATGGTGATATTTTCTTATCGTATGAATTGCTATTGATTTCTTTTTAATATGCACGTACTCATGATTAAGTATGTGTGTATGTAGATAAGTGCCTACTACCGACAGTCGGCACCTACGATCATAATATTCTAAAGAGGTTCTTATCATTGTACGAACAATCTGATGTACCTACTGGCCACTTGGACACTATTTAAATACTTAACTCGCTGTCTAAGATTCATATTCATTTGTTTTCACGTCATTTCTTTTCAAAGTCTTGGTGAAGTAAAATACGTTTCATAAATTTAATACAAGTTTTGATTAAAAAAGGAAATTGACGAAACTAACAAGATAGTCTTTATCGACAGTGAAAGGCGTCCAAAGAGTATCTTACTAAGGGGAGGATTTAAATACAATTTCGAAAAAGAGAATAAAAGTGGTTCAAGAAATTTTAGGTGTTCGAACAGGCTTTTGTGCTCAACTTCAATTACGTTAGATAAAAACGACAAAGTAATTAGAGAATCCAACCATAGTTGTCAGCCAGAATTCATGAGAAGAGAGGTCGAGGTTCACATAAACGTGTTGAAACGGAAGGTATGCGAGAGTTTGGGTCCAGTAAAGCCAATATATGAAAATACTCTTCAAGATTTGGTGGAAGAGTGTGATGCTGAGTTCGATTTTTCCCTTATACCTAGCTGGAAAAAACATAAAACATGCTTATATAATGCACGCAATAAGTCGCTTGGAGTCGGAAAATGTACATTTAAAACTTTAGAGGAAGTGGTCGTTCCGGATGTGCTATCTGAGAGCTTTTTAATTTGCAACGACGGTAGCAGTGACAAAATATTGATATTTGCTTCGTCAGCTGCTTTAGATGTTATGTCTAAAGAAACGGAGTATTTTGGAGATGGCACTTTTAAAGTCGCACCACCGCCGTTTTTGCAGTTATATATTTTGCTAGCAAACTTAAACAAGTCACCGGAAAAAACGTGTTTTGTGCCAATAATATATGCACTCCTTCCCAATAAAGAAGAAAGAACATTTAAGAGATTATTTTCCATATTAAAGCACAGATTTGCCCTCGATGTAAAAAAATATAAATGCGATTTTGAAATCGCCACAATAAATGGTTTGCAAGCAGAACATCCAGGTGTTATGGTGAGTGGATGTTATTTTCACTTCAAGAAAGCTCTGTGGACAAGGGCGAAGCAATTAGGTCTGGTAGAGACTGAAGAAGGAACAGTCTATACTAAATTATGCACACGCCTGTCATTATTGCCCAAGGAAGCTATTCCAGGATCTTATATGGAGATTGCGGTATCGTTATCAAACTGGAATCCCATAGTCCAATTCCATAATTACTTCATGGACTTCTGGATGCGTAAAATTACGAGCTCATTGTTTTGCGTTAGTGAGGAAGAATTCCGAACCAATAACGCCGTCGAGGGATGGAATAACAGGATAAACCATAGGATCCCTAAAAAACCGTCCGTCTTTCAATTTATACAATTACTCAGAGCCGAAGCACAGCAGCAAGATGTTGTTATAAGAAAAATGCAGCTACATTGCCCCGATGTAACACGGGTGCGTCGAATTAATATATCAAGATATCGACAAGAAAGGAACATAGTCAATGACTACGTCGAAGGAAGAATAACAGTCGTAGAATGTTTGAGCAGGTTATGCCAATTATCTTAATTAAATGTTACCTCATTAGGTATTTAAATAAATGAATAACAAATAAATATTTTAATTAATGTAACGTAGTGTCTGCCTTTTATTTAATAGATAGGTAAAGCCGCGATATTTCTATAGTAGTTCTTAATCAAAAAAAAGTGGCGAATCAAGAATCCGGCGAATCAAGAATCCGACAAAACAAGAATCCGGCGAAACAGGAATCCGGCGAATCAAGAATCCGGCGAATCAGGAACTATTCGTTTTTTTACCGCAATTGTCATCAAATCGTTAGACCCGTTATCGAGAACGTGATTACAAATATATATACAAATGTTGCTCGTTTAATAGTACAGAATACGTTTAGCATGACATTTGGTATTCATTAAGAATTTTTTAATAAATAAACAAAATAAATACACAAACTGCATCAAGGTTTTTCTTATCCAGCTATACTTAAAATAATGAATAAATAATAAATCAATTGTCATTCATACACTGATTAAATTGTCTTCTAAGGCATGGCAAAATTTTGTTAGGTTTCTCTCATGGTACCCCATGAGTAATAAATAACATGTACAAACAAAATGGGTTCATTTAACAGCGTAAAAGCTCATCACAACGACAAAACAAACTTCAAATTTGAGTGATTTAGCGTTAATTGCGCCAACTCATTGCGTTAAGGTTCTCAGGAGAACAGACAGTGCCAAGATGCAAACGCTATTAACGTTTCTGTTTTCTATCGAGTTGATATGAGAGATCGACGCGAGTAGAGGCCCAGGGCCTCTATTCTACTGCGTTATAATGATATCCCGTTTGACGTGTTTTAGAATCGTTTATGACTCTGCCGCGATTTTGTCAATGACATAAGAATTATCAAAGCGATAAAAATACGGAAACACTTCAAAGGCGATATAGTTATTAGCGCGTATAACCTCGGCTCTGGGCTGGAATTCTACACGGTAATGACAATATCGTCTTTGACGTGTTTCCGTATTGTCAACGTCTTGATAACTCTTATGTCATTTTCAACAATGGCGACCGAGTCATAAACGATTCTAAAACAGGTCAAACGCAATATCGTTATAACGCAGGGCTGGGATACTCTATATGTGGTAATAACGATATCGTATTTGACGTGTTTCCGTATTGTCAACGTTTTGATAACTCTTATGTCATTTACAATAATGGCGACTGTGACATAAACGATTCTAAAACACGTCAAACGCGATACCGTTATAACACTGTAGAATAGAGGCCCTGGACAAGATGCATTGCGAGTACGTTATTGTTATTGAAAATGGATAAGATTGACGTAAGCTGCCGGACGGCTTGTCGAGCGCTTGCGTCAATTCCGTACATTTTATCATTTTTCGATAATCGTTTGCGTGAACATTATGCATCTTGTCTAGCCTCACTGCATAAGTCAAACCTATTGATTTTTGAGAATCGCTAACATATCGTGATGAAGGCAAGGCCCCGCGAGGGTTATTATAAGTAAGCATTGCAGTTCATTTTACGGTGAGCGTAAAGGACAGAGCTATGGCAGTTATATAGCTCTGTCTTTTTCTTTGAGCGTAAACAGAACTGCATAGTTATGTCATAATAACCCAGCCTCCAGTAAAACATTTTAAAATATAATATAGAATAGAAAATACTTATTCAACACTTTATAACGCTAAAACAGATGACAGCTTACACAAAAAAAAAAAAATTCGGCAAAAAAATAGAACAGTGAAAGAGTTATGTTACATACGAAGTAATATTTATTGTAAATAAACTCCAATTTTTCCTAATCCATTTATTAACCCGTACACTGTAGAAAAAATAAACTAAAAAAAAAATAGTTAAGTATTATTATATTTTAATTGGCAAAATAAACCCTAACCCACTATTAAATGTATTAATATTATGTATTCACATATTAACAAACTGTATAATACCCACGTCAGTTTTTAAGAAAGCGAGACCTCCTAAGGTCTTCTCAGACACCTACAAGGAGATCTCAACATATTTGTATGCACTATATTTGTTAGTGGAAATATTTATAAATAATGAATATGTTTTTACCATAGAACGGTGTCACAGTGACTCTTTATAAGACTGTTGTGTATGTAGCTGTTACATAATGAGGGATCTTAAAATAAACGCGTGGTTTTATGAAACGAGCCAAAGCTGCGAAGCTAAGTTTCAGTAATGTTTTTTTTTTATTTTATATTAAGGACAAGGCGCACGAGCACTCAGACCACCTGATGGTAAGTGGAATCTGAGACCCATAGACATTTGAATTCTCAAGACTATAATCCTAAGACCTCAAATGCGTTGCCAACCCTGAGGACTAAGATGGAATGCCTCTATGCTAGTAATTTCACCGGTTGTCTTATCCCCACACCGGAACATAACAATGCAAACACTGTTGCTTGGCGGGTGGTTAATGGATAAGATGGTGGTAGCGATCCGGACGGACCCTGCACAGGGTCCTACCACCACTAATTTTAATTCAGACTAGAATTGGAGCCTATTAAATTTGAGTTGCACATACATAATTATGTACTTACATATCACGCCTTCATTCCCAGAGTGGGGTAGGCAGAGCTACAGAAATACCAACAACTCTTAAAAAGACTTGTTTATAATTCTGTGCGTTGGTTTTAGAAAATGTTTTAAGAACGCATTATTAAGGACTTATGATACGTGTGTATAGAAAACAATTGTTTGACGTGTCTTTTGACTTAATTTATAAAGCCAAGTACTCACTAGAAAACCGATCATGCAACTGTTGTACGCAACATTGTGTTGTGTACGCGGCGCGCGAGCCTCTCCACTAAAAACTCGTTACTGTAACTGCTACGGTAACAGTCACAACTCAGTAGTGACTACACGGCTTAAGCGGATTATGTTTAATAGCGTAGCTATCAAAATAAATCCATACAAATTTAGCTTCGGGCGATACTCACCCCCCCGGGCATTCTCACCCCCTTAATCTAATCCGAATTCCACGAATTAACATTTTATGTATTTCTTATGAAAAACTTTGTTCGTTCCCATTTTTGTTTTATTTCCAATAAATGTTTTCTTAAAAAGTAAAACGTACAGACCTAGTTTTTCACAATATCTACAACATATTTAAAAATCGTAAGATCAGACAACGTTTAAGGGGAGAAAAACGTTTCCGCATTTTTTCTGAAAAAAAAATTGCTTCACATTCCCCTTGACATTAGTGTGACACAAAGTTCTATGTTTCTGTGTCTACATGTAATATACATACAATTTCAAGGAAACTCACAACTTCGAACATCCTCTTCTCCGTGTTGTCCTCTTCTGATGATTTAGCTCAGTTCCTCAGGTCATGGAGGCGAGAGAGTACAGGTGGGATGCACATATTCCTTCGCCTGCATGGCCTGAGGAGCTAAGCACCGCTAGCTCCTGCTGTCCTAGTACCTGTTCTAGTACATAAAAGACAAAACCAACAACTTTAATATAATATAGACATGGGCTAGTTTACGAATGAATGATTCAAATATAGTATATCAGTTTCTTTCAATTATTCAATCTTTAGTTCAGTAGCGTTTCATTTGTTCTTGATTAATATGGATAAGTATTGTTAAAAATAAAACCATAAACTTTTGTAAACTCACTGATTATAATTAGTTATAGTAAATTATCATATATTTTTCTATGTTTGATAATGTCAATTGGTTCCTTTTAGCATTGAGTATTCACTTATATTATCAACAGATGTAAGAGGTGCGTAGTTGTATACCGATATTTCATCGTTATCAATTAAACTTCTAACAAATTCGTAATTTTTAATAATATTTAAATTGTGCACGTTTAAATAGTATCATATCCATGTTATGTTTTCGTCGACGAATTGCTACCGGTCGCCAAACATTACTTATTACAGTGCAATAACGTGAAAAAGTGTATACATCTCTTAGTAGTCGACTGTACTGTCTTAAGCGGTTTGCGTTGCCGGTTTATGTTTACTGAGTAAATAAGTAGTACCCACATAAATATAATGTAAGAGCTCAGTTGGATGAAATAATATAATAATTTCAAAACCGGCTTATTTTAACAATTGCATGGATCCTTGGCTTCATACATTCAAAGAACGACTGGATCCTTAGTCAACTACTCGTGTTTAAGTTAGTAAAATATCTAGCTATCTATGCATTTGTAATACTTAATGTATTATTAGCCCAATGGAACCCTGATCCACCATAGAACTGTGTCGGAGTGATATTATAAAACAATTTGTTTGGCACTTCTTACGACTTGAATCATAAGTCACTGTGACACAGTTCTGTGGTCGGTATTGTACCAATTGCGCCTAATTACGATACCAGCATATTGTTATACTACTGTATATTACCTCTTAGCCTGTTAGTGCAAAATGTGGTTACAGAAATATCAGTAAGTCTTTAGAGTTGTTGGTATTTCTGAAGCTCTGCCTACCCCACTCTGGGAATGAAGGCGTGATGTTATGTATGTATGTATATTTATAATTTATAAGTCGGGTGACCGAAGTAACATTTTTTACAGGTTATTAACTGCCAGTTATAAATCAAGATAAGCTCCACCGAGCAGAGCGGACTTAAATTACTGAATTTGTCCGAACAGGGGTTTACACCGCACGCGTCTGTCAGTGTAATGATCCCTTTACCCGGTGTACGTGACTTTGAAAACATTTAACGAGTTAGGCTCATGTAGATTTGAATGTGCGTTGGGTGCCCAGTGACGCACTCTTCATTATAATTAGAGGCCGCTTACGCAGCCATTATGATGTCAATTTTGAGGACACAGGACTACGCTGTTTTGTAATTTTTTTTTATGATGACACGCTGGCCTTGTTGGTAGTAACTCTGCCTTTGAAGCCAGGAGTCCTAGGTTCAAATCCCGGTAAGGGCAGATATTTGTGTGATGAGCACGAGTATTTATTTCCGAGTCTTGGATGTTTTCTATGTATTTAAGTATATATTTCTCAATACTTGACAAGCCATTAATAACTTGACTTTGTTGTCCGTCAGTCCGTCTGTTCATCCGTCCATCTATCCACGGCTTAAGTTATTGGGCTGGAAGGAATATTTGTAGTAATTAAGGCCTTTATGTATAAAAAAATATGGTGCAAATATTTTTGAGATATTAAGATACTTCAAGTGAAACGGGAAGAAAACCGCCGCGAGTTAAGGTTACTTTTATTAAATGTGAAAATCGAAATCTCAAGTGCTTTCCTTGGTTAACCTTTGCTATAATGTGCTTATAAACACTGCTTCAATGCGCTTAAAGCGCTTACCATTATTCCGCTGACGAACGCTGAGTTGTAAAGTTCACACGCCCTGAAAAAACGGTTTATAGCTCGCTGTAAAAACATAAGTGCGCAGGATTGTGGTGCTTATGTGGATCACTAAAATATGCGCAGACGGCATTACAGTGATAGCTGAAATTATCGCACCATTCTGCGACAGACACTGATGTATGGAGTCTCGTGGTTCGTATTGCTTTTTCCAGCATTTTAAGGCAATGAGGCACAGTAATCTTGAGTGATTTGGAGATGCGAATGTTTTAGGGTTCACGGGGTGATTGAGTGTGTCTGGAATCGTAAGACAGAATACTGGGGTCGGGCTATTTACTGTACGTAATTTGAGCAAAACATACCATTTTATAGGTGTTCTAAGTTTAACAAAAGAAGGAAAGATAGAGGTAAAAGCCAGAAGAAGACCAAGAAGAAATTACTTTTAGCAGATCAAAGAGAAGAATAAGGTAGGGTCGTACCAGAAAGTCAAGCAGTTGACGGAGGGCCGGAGTGGTTGGCGATTACTCCACTGAGAAGAGCATAGCTCCTAAATAAAGATAGAGAGAGAGAAGTTTAACTAAAATACATTTTTTTTTGTGGAATACCATTTCCAGTACCGGTGAATTTACTAGAATAGAGGCATTCCATCTTAGTCCTCAGGGTTAGCAACGCATTTGAGGTCTTAGGATTATAGTCTTGAGAATTCAAATGTCTATGGCTCATGTGCCTTCTCCTTAACATTAAAAAAATGTCAAATTTATAATTCATAAACACAAAATAAATAAATAAATTTCACAGGCCAATGTCACACAAATTGACCTAGTCCCAAACTAAGCTCTAGGCTTGTACTATGGGTACTAGATAACGATAAACTAGGGGTCCTGGGTTCAAATCCCGGTAAGGGCAGATATTTGTGTGATGAGCACGAATATTTGTTCCTGAGTCTTGGATATTTTCTATATATTTATGTATATATTTCTCTATATAAGTAAGTTTATCGTTGTCTAGTGCCCATAGTAAAAGCCTAGAGCTTAGTTTGGGACTAGGTCAATTTGTGTGACATTGTCCTGTGATATTTATTATTTATTTATTAAACTAGTGCAGTGCATTCTGTGCCACATTAACTATACGGATTGTAACGACACGTCCGGTGTGGGGATAAGACAACCGGTAAAATTACTAGCATAGAGGCATTCCACCTTAGTCCTCAAAGTTGGCAACGCATTTTAGGTCTTGGGATTGTAGTCCTTAGAAGTAGAAGTAGTCCTTAGAAGTCTTGAGAATTCAAATGTCTTTTGGTATCAGATTCCACTTACCATCCTGGTGGGTTGTGTTGTTACTCCAGCTCCATGCCATAAAAAATATACCTAGCTGGCGAGCTAATTGAGAAAGTCCGCGTATTAAACATAAAGACCTGCCAAATTAGTTGGTAGTGACCCTGCCTACCAAGCTAGCGGTCTCGGGTTCGAATCCTGGTAAGGGCAGATATTAGTGTGATGAGCACGATTATATGTTCCTGAGTCTTGGATGTTTTCCATGTGTACCCATAGTATGAGCCTTAGTTTGTGCTTAGTCCCCCAATATTTAAAGTCTTCATTTATTTAATCACTAATTCAATAGTCAACTTCTTGGCCTGATTGTGCAAAATGTGGTTTAAGAATTAAATACAATTATTTTTAGATTATGTGGTATTTCTGTAGCTCTGCCTACCCCAATCTGGGAATGAAGGGGTGATATACTAGTTGTGTAATGTTAACTATAAGTATTTAACTTCACTTGTTTTTTTAAACTGCAAATCAAATTGTAGCTGTAACATAAGTTTGTAAAATATCATAATTGCTAGCCCTACTTACCTCTTTCGTCGTAAATTGCCCAGTGAGGTAAGGTGCAGGCTGAAAATCAGCGCTGCGATTATACAATCGTGGCACAGGCTGAGCCTGAGCCTTTTGCCACCTCCATGTTTGTGTCTCTGTTGTGTTCCTTTATTATGTTGTTTGTATGATTGGAATGTCTGATTGTGAGATGAGTGAATGTAAAATGTCTGTATGGTGTAATTTAGTTTATTTTTATTTTTGTTTGTGTATTTAATGTACCTTTACGTTTATGTTTTATGTTTATGTTTTATGTTACGTGGCAATAAATGATTTTTGATTTTTTTTATTTTTGATTTTGATATTTTGTATGTAGGTATTTATTTATTTAGAGAAGGGTACCAAGTTAAAGGAGTCATAAACCTCCTCTTCCTACTTTTTGCTGTAATTTGGCAAGTTGGCCCCTGTAACTTTCACTGGATCTGCCCTGAAAGGCTTGAACCCAGTTATACAAGTTATAAGCTTTGCTTAACAGTGAAACTGTCCGGTATCTTTCCCGCCCGGTTTCTGCGGAAACGGCGCGTCCGGCGACGGATCGGACCGCTGCCTTTATTAACCGGCCTTTGCGATAATCAGGTTATTTGCCCGGAAACCCGGTTAACTTGACATCCGATTGTTTGTAGTCGATGGTGTCTGATGAATTTAAGGATATATCGAGCTAGTGAAGTATAATAAAGGCTTCTTTTAATATTATTTTCACTTGATACGTTTGTAACCTTTTAGGAAATGGCACATTGATAATTTACGTCTTTTTGTGATTGGGTAAGGACCAAAAAGTTGGCCACGCTAACTCACTCAATTAAATTTTCTTTTCTTTTTCTTCTATGAAACTTTTCCGTTGTGACACGAAAATTAGCCACACATTTGTAGGGATAATTTTCGTGTCACAACGAAACTTTTTTCACTTTTGTTGTTTGTATGGTTAACTACGCTTAACTATTTGGTCCTTACTCGATTCCGTTCACAAAAGTAATAGGATTTTAAATGTATAATCTATTTATTTCCTAAATAAAACATAGTTATAGCGGTTTTCATTTTTATATGTCGCGGCTATAAATGTAAGTGGATTAAAGAAGAATATAATTACGAATATGACAATCAAATTTTTGACATAATGAAATTACTGATATAGATTATCGTTATGCCTCCATATAAATAAATCATATATGTCGCCAGTGACGAGTTTAATGTAATACCCTATGTATTTTATAACACTCGTCCCTGGCAAAATACTACTTAATATAATTAATTACGGAATGGTCGAGAAATAAAATGATGTTTTCAAAATGCTGATTTGGTATATGGTATACTCTATATGTTGCAAACCTTTGACAGATAATAAAAGAACGAAAAATCCTTTCGGAAAGGCTAAGTTAACAATTACTTATGTCACCTTATTATCCGTTTCTTGAAAAAACTCATCTGAATGTTAAATAAAAATAACTATATGAATCTCAAGTGTTTATCAATGACCAACCTGTATCATAAAGTACGACTTTCTTGTTTTGTCATATTCGACCAATTCAATTCCCGGTTAAAACAGACAAATGATCAAAAATTCATAAATGGTGTTCTTTTTAGTGAAAGGGAGTCCCCGTATTGCATAGAATTTGCTATTTCCAATATTTAACCTCCTAAGGCCTCTCGTACAAAAAATTGTACATAATATGTTCATTAAAAAATAGACCTAATG
This sequence comes from Acleris holmiana, assembly GCA_949316455.1. Classification (NCBI taxonomy): domain Eukaryota; kingdom Metazoa; phylum Arthropoda; class Insecta; order Lepidoptera; family Tortricidae; genus Acleris; species Acleris holmiana. The sequence goes on along the minus strand of OX438783.1, from coordinate 4,792,398 downwards.
CAAAGGAGATAAAATAGGTTTTCCTTTGTTTTTATGAGGGACTATCAAACTAGAAAATTGACTCTATTGCATTTGTAATAGGTTCATATTCCATTGGCAAATTTCGTTGTATGGTGGGTCTTAGGAGGTTAAGGTAGTCGCCGTGCACGTGGCGTTCGTATTTTCCACCATATTGACTTGACAACCCGAAAAAACCCCACTTTCTTTTACTATCGCTTCAGTTGGCAACAGTATCATGTGCTTCACTTAATAAATAATAAGTACGTAACGGTTCACGTAACTCGTAAAGGAGGGCCGTAATTATCCAATTACACGTTCCTTTTCTCGAGGGGTTTCGCTTCAGGCAAACTCATTTAGTGGCCTATTGCGATCTCGAGAGCTGGACTCTTCGACAAAATTACGAGTGTTATTTGATAGTCATAGAGTTATTTGTTGTGATATTTGTATTGTTTAATTTATTGAAATCGCTGTAGTAGGTACCCAGAGGGTACCATCGTTCGGACATCTTATTATGGATAGAAAGATAAAAAAATAGTATAATAAAGTTTAAAACATTTTGACGACCCGTTGGCCTAGTTGGGAGTAACCCTGCCTCTGAAGCCAGCGGTCCTGGGTTCAAATCCCAGTAAGGGCAGATATTTGTGTGATGAGCGCGAATAGTTGTTTCTGAGTTTTGGATGTTTTCTATTTATTTCAGTATTTATTTCTCTATATATGTATGTTAATCGTTGTCTAGTACCCATAGTACAAGCCTAGAGCCTAGTCTGGGACTAGGTCAATTTGTGTGAGAATGACCCTCTGATGTTATGTTATAGTTCGATAACATGTCAAAATCAACATGGCTTTACCAGGTGGAATTTAACCTCTGATCAGCATTATACTCAGAGTTTACTCTGCCCTATATTTCCAAGGACTGCTCTCCTGTTTTCTTTTTCACTTTGTCATCACAACTCAATGGTAAAATATAAAAGAGCTGGCACGAACAGATGATTTGCAAAAACTCAATGAAGTGTAACAAAGATACTTTAGAAGCAAAGTGAAAAAATGCATATCGATACTGCCTATTCAAGTATATAGGTAGGTATTTAAACTCTAAAAAAACAATTGTAAGTCTGTCCCGCCAAGCCATTTAGCAGAAACTCAAATAAAACTCCTGTTGCAATCACAACCTTATTACTAAGAAAAGAGGATTAAATTTACTCTGGCAATTGAATCTGACATACAATTTTTTGGGTTAGGAGGTAAACATAAGATTAACATATATGGCGGCTTTAAAAGAACATGCACGGTATTGCACCTTGTTGCTTTAATGCGATAGACGGATTAGTGCAGCAGTTCAAACAGGACGTTAAAGTGACAAAGTACTAAATTGTGCAGCTACATAACGCCCACCGTACAATGGAGAACTCAAGTCTCTCTTGTCACAACAAATTACACGCCTTGGAATGCTAATAGGTTCGAGAATCGTTTATATTTCATTCCCGTCTTTAGAATATCCTGCCTAAATCATATTGCCATATTTTTTTTCTTTTTGGTAAATAGATACAAACCAGACTTTCCTAATATATAAAATTCTCGGTGTACGTTATTGAACTCCTCCGAAACGGCTGGACCAATTTTAATAAAATTTTGTGTGTATATCGGGTAGGTCTGAGAATCGGCCAACATCTATTTTTCATATCCCTAAGTGATGTAAAAAAAAAATTGCAGCGGGTGAAGCCGCTTGCGGGTCGCTACTCTAATATATAAAATTCTCGTGTCACAGTGTTAGTTACCATACTCAACGGCTCGACCGATTTTTATGCAATTTTATATGCATAAGTAGGTCTGAGAATCGGCTACTATCTATTTTTCATACCCCTAAGTGACATGAAAGAAACAAAAAAAAAATATTGTAGCGGGCGAAGCCGCTGGCGGGTCGCTAGTAATTATATCAAATTCAAATTCAGATCATTTATTCAGTAAATTGGCCACATGATGACATGAGGGAACCTTCTCCTGTCAGTTCCTTTTTCTTCCTCTAAATTTTACACAAATTCTTTTACCATCAAGGCGATAAGGTTATGGAATGCTTTGCATGTGGAGGTACGACGTGCTAAGTCTGTTGCCATTTTTAAAAGCAAGCTAAAGGATCATTTTCTATCACTTCCGTAGTTTTTCTATTATCTCCCTTACTTTTTTCTTTGTTCTATCTCATGCTTCGTCTGTTGTCATTGTTTGGCTGTTTTGGAGGATGTATGTATGTATATATTATATAGATGTATAATTATGTATATTTAGTATGTATTTATTCAATTATTTACTTTATGTATTTATATTTAGTCTATTTATAAGTAGTTCTAATTTCAAAATTGAAATAATTTAATTGTTTCTTGGAGTTATACTGTTACTATTGCTATAAGTTCTAAACGAATTAGTTTACACCGCCTGCCAAGAATTTGTGTCCTCAGTTATTTCTCTTACAAGTTTGTCTGGAAGAGATCGCTATTTAGCGGTAAGACCGCCTGTTGTATACCTAGGATTTAAATGTACTGTTTCATGTTCTGTTTTTTTTTTTTTTTTGGTGTTCAATAAAGAGTATTTGTATTGTTTGTATTGTATTGTTATATGAAGTGAATCTACTAGCGCTTCGGACAAGACTATAATTGCGGAGAAAATATAAAATTATATACTAAACCACCTGTATCTTCAACAGTGCTTTTACTACAGATAATATACCCCCAATATTATATTATGTTAGCCAAATCTATTTGCAAATAACCTTTTTTACTCCGCTGCTGTTCGTCCGACCGTCCGTCTGTCTCATAAACCGTGATAACTAGATAGGAATACCAATAGAAATTTTCACACATCATGTATTACTGTTGCCGCTATAACAAATACTGAATACATAATAAAATGAATTTTTAATGGGGTTCCCATACAACAAACGTGTTTTTTTGCTGTTTTTTGCTCGACATGAATATCGGCAACTGCTTGACGCTTGAAATATTCACAGAATATTCAATTGTATATTCACTTTGAATAAAAATAAATATCAGGGGACAATCTCACACAAATTGACCTAGTCCCAAACTAAGCTCTAGGCTTGTAATATGGGTACTAGACAACGATAAACATACTTAAATAAAGAAATACATACTTAAATATATATAGAAAACGTCTCAGGTACAAATATTCGCGCTCATCACACAAATATCTGCCCTTACCGGGATTTGAACCCAGGACCGCTGGCTTCGGAGGCAGAGTCCCAACTAGGCCAACGTGTCGTCAAAATAGTAACAAAATAATTATTTAAGGGGGGGCAAATGTGATTTTATGCTGTAACTTAAAAAAGGTATACGAGTCGGTATCTAATATTGTATAGACAATGGTGCGAAACTTGCCCGGTTTTGTTTTCACATACCAAACACGTTGTATCTAAATCTTTTCAGTTTCCTTTTCTCCGCTGTTGAACCGGGGATTGAAAGAAACACATCGTTACGTGAAGACTTTATAAGCTTACAGTCTTGGTCCGTCGAAGGCAATATCATTTTTAGATTACAGTAGAGATTCAGTGTATCTATTTCTTTTTAACTGTTAGTATTATTTCATGGTAGATTTTACGTTATGACAGCAAGGAAATAGGTACACTAAAGATGTTGAAGTGAATGTAGTGGACGACGAACCCCGTCGTCCGATCCCAAGAGCTTAACCACTCGGAGGGCTACATTTCTTTCCTTTTCACAATGCTCGGACATACAAACACGCACACGCGCACACACACACACACACACACACATACACACACACACAAACACACTCACACACACATACCGTACTGCAAAATTACTATTTCAGATCCTACTTTATTTTTGAATAGACTACTCGTTTATTGTGTATCGAAACATTAGATCTAATGTACATTTTAACTTAAATCTCAAGCCGCACTACTCTGGTAATTCTTAATGATATTGAATCCCACGATACAGGCCTTGCCTAGTGTGGGAATCACAGGTAATCTTGTAAGCAAATTCATACTTTTGTGATCAATAAATGTTTTGTTTTTTTGTTTTTTTTTTTGTTTGTATCTTTTAAAATGCAAAGATATGTACGGAAAAGGGTGTTTGAATTCCAAAATGTTTTTTTTCGGAAAACATTACGGTAGTTCTCACATTATACTTACTTATTTGCTATATATTAGAGCAAAATTTGATCAAAAGTTCGTTGTTGTTCCTCTTAATTTTTTTCCAAATTACTCAGAAGAGAACGGAAGATAAGAGACAAAATATAGGAATATAGGAAAAAAAAACATTTAGCTTATTTAATTTAAGAATATAATTATCATCAAGTGAATTCAGTGGTTTGAAGATCAGACTAAGACAAGCCTTTAATCTAGTTTGGTTTCGCCCATCTCGCTTAGATATCGTAATCATATTATTAGCGTTATGGCGGCTCTCATCACTTGACAGCACCAGTTACGGCCGAACCCTATATTCAAACCGCGGATAGATAAGGCTTACTTCGGGTTGAAATTTGACATTTGCCCATACAAAATGTGTCAAATTTTAATCCGAAGTAAGGCTATCTGTCCGCGGTTTAAATATAGGGTTCGGCCGTTAGAGGCATAAGAGCTTCTATGACGTCATTAATATGACCACGATAAAGAGGCAAGATGGAAAGAAAGAAAGAAAGATAGACATTTATTCACTACACAGAAGACACAGAATAGATATAAATAAAAGAAAACAATGACAGCTCGGAGTTTGTGTCCTCGCGGTAGTGAATCGGACACGGGCTCAGCATTATGCTGAGGTGTCAGACATCTGCAGCGCTGATTTTCAGCCAGAACCGACAGTGACTCACGGGGCGCTGTACAAACATACTTTAATACATATAATGCTATAACTGCTATATACGCCTCGACATACTAATTAGACCCCGCTATCGGAGGTGCAAATCGGTAGCTGTCAAGTTCTAAGGGATGAGTTAAAATTATTTTGAAATACTATGTCGATATTTTTTTTTTGCATAATGAGGGTCTAGGACTTTAATTAAACTTGTTTATTTTATAAAACAGGACTATCTAATTACAAAATGAATGTGTTAAATATTTATCATCACTGTAAATAAAAATCTTCAATCTTTCATCATTACTAACAAATTATCGTTATCTTCATAGCACGAACCATTCATAAATGATTTAAATTTTAAATAATCAATAAATATCTCTTTTATGTCCACCAAAAAGGGTATTGATTATCGTATTCTTAATGAACGATCAGTTTTCTTCCAGTTTCTCTGCAGTAATCGAGTGGTCATGATATATTTAACAAAAAACCCAATATCTTATCTATTCATTTTGAATCAAGGATCCCAAAAAAACTTATTAAATTGTAGTCTAAGAATGGTATTGTAGGTACCTACGTATAAAACTAGTTGTACAAAAAAAGTAAGAATATCGATATCGAGATCATAAATAAATTAACTCATCCCTAAGAACTTGACAGCTACCAATTTGCACCTCCGATAGCGGGGTCTAATACTAATATACTCGTACGTATAAACTAATGATGGGTGAATACGTTGAAGAATAAATCCCCTGATTCCCCATATATTTCCCACGCGATTGAGCTTACAGGCATTTAAGCCCCAGTAAACCCTAACAAAGCGGTTCTATTCAAGGTAAGTTCTTAAGAAATCTTCCATTTTTAGGTATTCCCTTAAATATAACATCATCTTCGCATTACCCAGCCTGGGCCTAATGTCTCGCAGACGCTATTATGTTACGTAGTGAGGAACTAGTGGAACTCACTTGGCTTTTCGTAACTTGCAAGAAGGGTAATGTCAATATAATAATGTTTTATTTTATTTATTGATTTATTTAATCTTTATTGCAGAAAAATACAGAATTTGAGTACAAAAGGTGAACTTAATGCCTAATGGCATTCTCTAACAGTTCAGTTCTGTACCAGTAACATTATAATGTTTTCGAAATAATTTGGATTTACCTTCGTTACATTGACATTGATTTCATCGATTTGTATGTTATTGTCAACTATTGTTGCTTTTCAAAAGCGATAAAGTTTAATCGTGTAGAATATCAAACCTGGGCCGAGATTCTACACGGTAAAACGATATAGTATTTGACGTGTTTCCGTATTGTCAACGTTTTCATAACTCTTATGCCATGTACAATAATGGCGACTGTGACATAAACGATTCTAAAACACATCAAACATGATATCGTTATAACGCAGTTGAATTGAGGCCCTGACGTAGTACCTAAGTCAATGTTCAGGGTTTCTAAGAACAACAATTTAGCAGAAAGTAGCTTCAGGTGAAATTAAATTAACTGAAAGAAGAAGAGCATTTTTTATTTTATTTTTATGTTAAGGAGAAGGCACACGAGCACTCAGGCCACCAGATGGTAAGTGGAATCTAAGACCCATAGACATTTGAATTCTCAAGACTATAATCCTAAGACCTCAAATGCGTTGCCGACCCTGAGGACTACGATGGAACACCTCTATGCTAGTAATTTCACCGGTTGTCTTATCCCCACACCGGAACACCACAATGCGAACACTGTTGCTTGACGGGTGGTTAATGGATAAGATGGTGGTAGCGATCCGGACGGACCCTGCACAGGGCCATTAAAAATTACCCAGCAATATACAATGTCGTTTGATTATTGATTATTCAAACTAGTATTTAACGAAATCCTAATTTCAAATATTTTTCGTTGACATGAAAGAAATACAACGAAAATAATAAAGGAATAACAGCAAATTGAGGTGCCACCATAACGCAGGTTAAAACACGAAAAATGCTGACAAAAACGGTCACCTCAGAGTCGAATAAGACTTTAGTACCGCAGTTTCTAACAATGTGGAGCAAATCCAATAAAGGCTGGGAACAACCGGCATAGCACGGAAGAGAGATTTATCACGGCCCTGCCTTTCCTCGGCTTTTATGAGCCTAGGTTCGGGGCGCGCGGAGACGAAGCCACAACATGCTAGGTTACGTGTATAAAAATTAAACTTAACACGTCAATTTATCAGCGAATTGCAAAGAGAAAGCGCCGGTCTAACCACAATAATAAGATCAAGCTACTCTTAAAGATATCAAGAATGGAGTAAAGATATCATTATATAACAAATATACCTACTGTCTGGATACAAAAGAAACCGACGCAAAATTAGAGTCAAGAAACCGGGCAAGAGCTTTTCGGACCATGCTTAGTGTAGGGTTCCGAAGCCGTTAAGTACTACAAACATAAAAATCAACAAGTAATAACAAATTTTCTATTCAATTGGTGCCGTTTTAGATGATTTTAGTAGGTATAAACATTTTAATCGCCTGTATTTCAAGAACCAATGATGTCTACTTAGTTGTGAGAGTTTTCCTTAAAAATTCGTTAAATGCTCTTTCATTTAAGTTTTTTTTCTGATTTTTAGTATTTGTAGTTTTGGTTGTTGGGGGGTTGGATACTTGACTCTAACTAATATTAGCGCTTAAAAGCTTAATATTTCATAAACAGATCACTTATTCCATAAATGGTTTTCACAACCAGGTAATATTTTTAAAAGACCTATCCAACGACACCCCACACTATGGGGTATACGAGAAAAAATATACATCCCCACGTTACGTGTAGGGGAGGTACCCTAAAACAATTTTTTTTTCAATATTTAATTTTACCTCTTTGTTGGCGTAACTAATATGCATATTCATCCTAAATTACAGCTTTCTAGTACTAAGAGTCTCTGAGCTAGACTGCGGACGAACGGACGGACATGGCGAAACTATAAGGGTTCCTAGGTAGTTTGACTATGGAACCCTAAAAACGGAACAGTTTTTGGAAACGTCAAAAGGTCATTCCCAACGCCGAGACTCGTTATTGAATTGAATTCGGATGTCATCTAGCAAAAAAAGTCTGGCGTTTCTAAATGTAGCTTCTTACACAACGCATTCAGTTGTGTAAGGAGCTATATTTGAACTGAAGGCACTGTTGAGCATATCAAATTATTGAAATTGTATTTTTTATAAATACGCATTATTTTTCTTCGGCAATTTAGTGTCGCTAATGTAAATTTAGTTTTATTCATAGGTTTTCGCCGTATAAAGGTGACAATAGGGAGCATGCATTGTTTTGTATCTTACACTCCCTGGAAAGTGCTATGAAAGAGAAGGATAACTGTATACGCGAAACAATTGTCGTGTTATTTTTTCATAAGATATGATAAGAAGCATTAAAAGTCATAGTTCAGACACCCTGCCAAAACACTGTACAAAGTCGACGACAGGAATGATGTCACAGCTGTAGTCCATGTTTAAAATATAAGGACCTTATAAAGATATTTGCATTTATTTCGTAAACTACTATGTTTAAGCCAATATTGTTGAATTAAAATATTACGTTAATGAAATGAGGATGCCGAAAAAATAATCTAAACATTAAAAAAAGTTTTGATTCTATATACAATCTTAATAAAATTGCGTTATAAGTTTTTTTTTTCTTAATCGTATCAATGAAACCCAAATCTGATTTTCATGCATGTTCTCTATCTGTACCTAGATGAGCTCATCACACATCACACACACATCACACATCACACATCATCACAGCTGTGTTTCTTTACTAGGAAAAACTTGACGCAACGAGCTGAGGCAAAGTACGTAGGCAGCACTAGCGGACATACGTTTGAAGGTCCCAGAGCTGCTCAAAATGCGCTGAAGTAGACCACCAAGGGTCTTTTAGGGCTATTCACTCATGCAGTAAATACTCTCTCATAACCCGGGTTCTTTTCCTAAAAAGTCGGATATATGATAGCGAAGATTTTCCCCCTCTAAAAAAGAATCGGTAGATATAAATACAGTATCCCATAGAATAAGAACTAAAGGCATAGAAGGAGCCTTTAAATGAAAGCGTCAGATTTATGCCGTCTCGAAAATTTAAAAATACGGCCGACGATTCTTGGAGTAGATCGTTGCTACCGCTAGAACTCAGCCCGATATTGTGACGGGCCGATGTACCGGCTATACAGAACACGTTTGAACTTGTCCACCACCGCCGTCAACGACACAACACCGATAACGTGGTGACTTAACTCCGATATCGTCAGTATCCACCGATATCGGTGGCTATAAAAATATCGTTGTCGTGTCGTTGACGGCGTGCGGTGGACAAATGGGCTAACGTCAATCCAACAATAACATTTTACGTATAGCACACTGCAATAATTTGTACATAGTTCTGAATTGGGTGTCATTTCATCGAATGTATCATTTCATCGAACGCTATTTTCTGCTAAAACCATAATGTTTTTAGGGTACCTTGAACATCTAACCTAACCTAACCTACATAATGCCCTGAGAACTTTATGGGTTCAGCAGAAATTCGATGAAATGATACACTCGATGAAATGAAGTTCGATGAAGTGATGAGTTACTGAATTGATTCACTTACCTGTGGAGTGAAATTGGGGGGATGTGGCGGGTTGCAGACGGGTGGCGCCGCGGTGCTGCCATAGTGCTGCTGGTACGATGACGTCAAGATCTTTTTATGCGCAGAAGCATGCGCGCGGTACGCACTCACACTCAATTTCATGATTTCCTAGTCATCAGACTCACTTAAAGCTTGTCACTTAAGTAACCATCAAATATATCTATGTATTTACACGTTTGGCACTTAACTTTCTACCTCATTATGTGTATGTTTACGCTGCGCATGTGTTTTAAAGTTTCACTTTCCATCTGAAACAAAAATAAATCACGGTTCAAGGCAACTTGTATTTTTTTTATCTGATGCCACACTATTAACAGTAGGTAGTTTGTCCTCGAAGGTATATCTCGCATCATGCATGTGTACGTGCCTCAACCGTACACGCCGCGAGCCACCAAAAGTAAACTTAACAGGGGCGTGATTCTTTCAACACAGCGCTGCGTCGATCTCAAAGGTGAAGTTTTATCCGGCAAGTTTAAGAAGTCCCGTCGGAGCGTACAAAACACATTTTAGCGCGTGCCTTCTTAATTAGGCAGCTTTATACGACACTGAACTCGACTCACCTGCCTGCTGCTTAATTGAGAAGGCACGCGCTACGCTCCGACGGGACTTCTTAAACTTGGATAAAACTTCACCTTTGAGATCGACGCAGCGCTGTGTTGAGAGAATCACCCCCCAGAACCCGCCAAGCTGGTTTAGTCGGGGCAGCACCGTCCCCGCGTTTTGTTGCGAAAGCACACCGACGCAACCTTATCCCCCACGCGAAAATAGGTCACAGAAACTCCTAAAGTGCCGGAGACTGACTACATTTCTATTTATACTTCGTCTTGGCTGAACAATGCCAATCAATAAAAAAATGTATACGTGTAGTTATTTTTTGCATTTTTTGTCTGTTGTAGGGACAACTTCTTGCCACTGTTATTGATTAAGTAGGTATTATTCGGTAAACATTCGGTACAAAAAGGTGAAAACTGAAAAGTAGCGCTGCGCAGCAGTCCTGCCAGACTGCGGCCAGCACCAGCTGAGTATGCTCATTTTGCTGCAGTAATATTTTCTGTGTGTTGTAAAAGCTGTAATAATTGTGTCCTGCAGCAATTTTTTTTTCCATTTCATTTCCTTTTTATTTTATTTCATTTAATTGTAAGTTATTGAAAACTGTTATTTCAGACGTGTCTTAAAATGAGTATTCAGCTAAGATCAATTCATCAAAACGGCACGTAGTCCTAAAGACAAAGATAGTTCGAGATAGCTTAAATCGTTTCGTCAGTGTAGGTCTCGTGGACTGACCGATATTAGTGTCATAAATATGAGCTCTTTTTAGGTTATGCTAGTTTTTCAGCTGGCCCGGAGAGTCAAAACAACCTAGAAATAGAAGCTCCGCACTAGCGGAGCTCCGTCGGTTCTGTTAAATTTGATTTTGAAATAGAAAAATTGGTCAGTCGGACATTTTGGGTTACTTGAAATTCAAATATAAAGGGATATGAAAGAAATACTGAAGCCAAAAAGATAAATTAACTATTAACGGTCGAACTCATAACTAGCTCAACATTTTAGTACCTTGTCGCAGCTATTGATATACTAAATTCAAACCACTCTTAGTTTAATACTTTATTGCGACAAGGTACTAAAATGTACAACTACTTATGAGTTCAACAGTACAATTACAGATTAGTTGTTTCACGTTACTTATTTTTTTAAATAAAGATTTAGCCAATTTTCCCCATAATAAACTAAAATGGAAGCAATCCTTCTCGTCTTACCACAGAAATTTAACTTTAAAAATGCTGGAAGCTCAAAATAAACAAAATGGATAAACATGAATTGTTTTAAATCCCTGAAGCTTAATGGGATGGATTCTATGTCGGCAAATATCTCTAATGACGAGAGAGTATTATTTAACTCCAGTTTTCCTGCTAACACATAATGTAGGGAAGGGAAAACGGTTGGGATTTGTCGATGATTTGCTCTTTTTATCGATAGCACTCAATCATGTACAGATGAGTACATTATGAGATTAGGATGGATATTCATTCATCCTATAGATTAGTATCACCACCACTACATATGTAGTATAACACAAAGTCGCTTCCCGCTGTGTACCCTATGAATGCTTCGATCTTTAAAATTACGCAGCGGATTTTGATGCGGTTTCTTTTAAAAGATAGAGTGATTCAATAGGTAGGTTTATATGTATAATACTTTAACCCAGAGCGAAGCGAGGTCGAATCGCTAGTTAGTTATAAACGATGTACAAACTTTTATTACTAAATTCTAAATAATCAAATTAGGGGTCTTTATTCTATTGGGTAAAACGATATTGATTTTGAAATGTTAACATAAGGTGAATGCTACAACGTTATGGCGACCGAGTTAACGATAATACAATTATATGTCAAAATAGTTTCCATTCTATTCTATAAACTCAATATGGTTTTACAAGGTAAAATAGGGCATAATTAAAACCGCAATGGACTTGAAAAGTCTGAAGTTAAACAAGTTAGTAATATTATTAATGCCTATAAATGTGAAAGTGGGTCTGTTTGTTTCTTACCTCTTTACGCTTAAACTTCTCAACTGATTTAGATGAAATTCCGTATGGAGATAGTTTTATTCCCGGGGAAGGATATAGGGGAGCTTTGATGCAAAATCCGGAAAAAAAATAACGTTTTTTCCTCGAGTTTTAAACTTTTAGTTTTTTCAGTTTTTTCGAATGTTTTTGGATTTTTTTAGGTAAAATTTAATGACACATCAATAATGACAATCAATTCATAGTCAATCACTGTCACTGTCGCCACCTATTTTAATTGTTTCTGCCTCCATATCGTCGATGTAGCTCTTTTGTAGGTGCAAATTGGACCAAATAATAAATTAAAAATAATAGCAGAAAACTTGCTAATTGTTTTTTCTATTAAAAATCTAAAAAAACCATTTGTTTGAACGCTAGTCACTGACAACAGCTACTATTATAAAAGCTAGTATTTCAGGCATACGCAATCATGTCAGGTCTTTAGTATACTTTATCTCAAAAATAAATGACATTGCAATTGTAAAAGCGATATGGTGTACGCAACCCTAACGAATAGGCGCCACTCTGTCGAGCATGAATGGCTAGTTGTCGACGAAAGGGAACCAAGCGTATTGATCGACTATCGCATTATATGCTGCATAAAGCCATTACTAATACTTTATCGTCTAAGGGGGATCTGCACGTCGGCCTTAGCTGCCCAATTTAGTACCTTGTCACTTTAACGCCTTTGGCAGGTAGTGCTGGAGTACCAATATAACGTTTAAGTGACAAACTCGCTAAAGTGATCAGCTACTTATAAAGGCCGACCGTACCTTCGAGTTTGCTCTATGTTTCTGCGTTCCTAGTCCCAAATTACACTCTAGGCTTGTTCTAGACTTACTAGACGGCTATATACTTATGTAGAAAAACAACATTATTTAAATACATTGAAAATTAAAGACTGAGGAATATGTACTCACACTACTCACACAATTATTTGTCCGTACCGGGAATCGAACCCAGGACCGATAGCTTAGTAGGCAGTCACTACCAAAATTAGGCTAAACACGTCGTTATAAAGGCCGACCATACCTATGAGCTTGCTCAACGTTTCTGCAATCCTAGTACCAAATTAAAATCTAGAATAGTACTAGAGGCTGACAGCGATGGAACATAAAAGACTGAGGAACAAGTAACTCACACTCAACACACAATAGGAACATGCATGAAAAACGAGAATAGAGTTTAATTTATACTTTTTAGGAGAATAAATAATATGTAAAAACCAGCCAAAAGCATGTCGGACCATGCTCAGTGTAGGATTCCTAAGCCGTTAAATACTACAAACATAAAAATCAACAAGTAATAACTCTATATAAAGTCAATTAGTGCCGTGTTCGATGATTTTAGTAGTTATTAACACTTCAATCGCCTGTATCTCAAGAACCAATGCAGTCTACTTAGTCGTGATAGTTTTCAGTTTTTTATTTTTGTACTTTTGGCTGTAGGGGGACTTAAGTTTAACAAAAATTAGCGCGTTAAAGCTTAATATTTCATAAACGGATTACTTAATCGAAAAACTGTTCTTACAAACCCGCAATACTTTTGAAAGACCTATCTAACGACACCCCAAACTATAGGGTAGACGAAAAAAAAACACATCCCCACGTTACGTGTAGGGGAGGTACCCTAAAAAAAATGTATTTACGTTTTATTGTACCATTTTGTTGGCTTGACTAATATCCATACCAAATTACAGCTTTCTAGTACTAAGAATCTCTGCGCTAGGCTGCGGACGGACGGACGGACATGGCGAAACCATAAGTTCCTAGTTTGACTACGGAACCCTAAAAAAGCATACTATAAAACGCAATACACTTCTTTTAAGGTTAAACCCAATGGTAGTATTTTAATTCAATGATAGGTTTGGTTTAAAAATAGTAATAAAACAAATTAAAATTTATTTTTATGGTCCGTATATTTTAAACATGGAACAATAGCTGTGACGTCATTCCTGTGTCGATTTTGTTTAGTATTTTAGCAGGGGGCCTGAACTATGACTTTTTTAACCCGTGGAGCGCCATGGCATAAATGTTGTTATGTGTATTACAATATCATTCTTAATTTGAACCACTGATTTCCAAATTCAAATATCGTTATGAATTCATGGTGTTCATAGGGCGCTCCATGGGTTAAGCTTCAAATGTTATGAAAAAATATTACCACAATTATTTTCTATCCTTCTCTTTCCAGAGAGCGTAAGACAAGAATGATGCATGCTCCCTATTATTTGCACATACCGGGTATACAGGGTATTTTTTTAATAGGTGCACAAATTTTAATATTTGCTTCGCTATTGTTAATCAATAACACATGTTGTGTTATTTTTACTCTAGCTTAAAAAATATTAGAGATATTGCCGATTCAATGATTCCACTAACTTAACGATATTCATGGACCCTTTAATGCAGGGGTGCGAGGAGAGGGGAGTGTTGTTAAGTAAGTTAATAAATGAAATTTCAAATTTAGAATATCAATAGGATAGGGGTTTGTTGTCTGATAAGCTGTACATGAAATTTCAAATTTCGAATATCAATACAGTGTATCGCATACCTACGGCTTGACAACCCATGTCATCATTTCTAGTGTGACTTTGTGTCCACGCGAGAAGGTAAAAGAGAGATAATTTCCTACAAAAAAAAAACTCGTTTTACTGTCGTAATGTCGTAATATATTATATTAACGATACAAAATCATATTTAAAATTTGTGCACTTATAAAAATAAATACCTTGTAGAATCTTAACACTGATTTCATAGGCAGAGGTATTGACTACTTATACGAGTATATAGACTAATTGTGTCGTATAATTAATAAACCATGCCTATTTTCGTACTTTCTACAAGGCCTGTCCGGATAGCTACTCCATCTTATCCCTATCTATCTATATCTCAAACCTATCCTCAAGCAGTCGTGTTCAAGGGTAGGGGTAGACTCAGTGAAATAATTAGCATGGTAAATAATGAAGGCAATTTAGTTTAAACTATGTTTTAATCATCATATAGCAGAAATTTATCTCTTAACTTCCTCCGTGTGGTTGCTGGGTTAGAATAGTGACACTCCATGTCTTCCCATGGATGTCGTAAGAGGCGACTAAGGGAATAAGGGCTTGTAGTATTTTTAGGCGATGGGCTTGCAACCTGTCACTATTACACTAGTAAACTTCTTGGCCTGATTGCACAAAATATGGTTACAGAATTATCAACAAGTCTTTTAGAGTTGTTGGTATTTCTGTAGCTCTGCCTACCCCACTCTGGAAATGAAGGCGTGATGTTATGTATGTATGTATCTCTTAACTTATCATTAAATCCACCGCCAAGCACTGTTCGCATTGTCTTCAGGGTACGTAACGCTTTTAGAGTCTTAGGATTGCAGTCTTGAGATCGTAGTATGTATGTACACAGCTCTGGTGGAAACGCAGCCTAAAAGCCCATCAAAGCAAAAGAACGCTCTTTTACTTAAAATAATAGAAGTATATTTTTTCCGCTATAGCACATTTACTCGGCATCGTTACGTCGGTTAAGCCATCAGATATTCATTACGTGTTTTTATGATCCGTTATATTGTGTTGGCATAACATCAAGCAGTATCATGAATCACGATTTTCTAGATTTATCAAATGGCTCATCACAGGCAATTGCTGAGATCGTAACTATACTACAGCCAACTTTGCGTGTTAAATAAATACGAATATCCGACACCAGGGTGAACATTTAGCTGTAGCTATTTTTACTTTTTGTTTTTTTTAACCCGACTGTGTGAAAACATATTGAAATGGCATGAAGAATTGATTTGCCTGAATGCGTCAAATAGGGTGTACAAAAAAAATACACAATAGCGTTGTGAAAGGAGGTTGACAAGGGGTGGTATGGTGGTTAGGTTGAGAGAAAAAGAAAGCAAAAGCTTTTATTCTGTGGTTTTGACTTTGCACTATTGGTGTTTTAAGGTTTTTCTGTAAAGTTAGACCCTTTGAGCGCCAACGATGCCTAAGTGGTTATCAACTTTCATACCCACAACGCCACTGAGGATTATAGATGTTTTTGTTGATAAATGTTAAAGCAATCTACATGTTAGGAACAATTGGACGTTGTGCGCACGCGTTTATTAATGCAGCCCTTAGTTGTAGTCTAGAATGATTGCATAAAAGTATTTAATACAACTTTTGACATTAATTTTGTTTAAAGTTAAGTAGTAATTGAAATATTGGACTAATGATAGGAATAACGTTATTTTGTTTGTAACAACCTTTGTTTTTCTTTAAGTCTCGCACTAGCTGTGACGTATAAAAGACCACGTGAAGCTCTTCAGCCATTAGCAGTTTTTTTTTGTATCTCAAAAGTCTTGCGATTATAATTGGTTATTTTTTATCTAATCGTCTATTCTTCCTGTTTCCGAGATGCTAATACTACAATATTATTCCTACTAAACATTTCCAATTCATCACAAATCCTAAACTCTCTTTTATGTACGGCATTTCAGCAATAAGATGCAACTTTACAAGTTGGCTGGGGGCCAAAATGGGATTTAATGGCTGACTTCAGAAACCGATTGGTTCGCTTTACCCAGGGCAGGAACGCTGACTGGTGTGGAGGAAATTAGATGTTTATTTTTCCAATTCTTCAATTTCCTGTAAAATTAAGACGTTTTTATGGTGGAGAAGCTGCGTGCTCGTGTGAGCACAAAGACTGATCAAAGACCCTTGAACTATTGTACTAATCACAGTTAAAAGTTGATTTTAAAATGTTTCTACTTAATCATTAAAAGTATGGTTCTACTAAAACTACAATAAGTTCCACTTATCACGTTTAATTCAGTTAAAAGACAACTAAATAATCGAACAGTAACAACTTTTCATATTGTGAAAAACAGCGCTCTTACCGCCAAAACGAACTGTCAAAACCTAACATTTTCATAAAGCCACTGCGATATACGTTCGGAAACCGTTCTCAAGTAATTCTCTATAATGGGTAAGGACCAAATAGTTGGACCATAGTTAAGCGTAGTTAACCATAAAAACAACAAAAGTAAAAAAGTTCCGTTGTGACACGAAAATTATCCCTGCTCATGCTTAAATGTATGGCTAAATTTCGTGTCACAACGGAAAAGTTTCATAGAAAAACTGAGTGATTTAGCGTGGCCAACTTTTTGGTCCTTACCCTAATATCTAACATTATGGATGACACAATGTCTGAATAAATAATTTTAATTGAATTGGCTCGATAGACATTTGAATTCTCAAAACAATCTCAAGACTAAAGAAAGCTAATAAAGTAAGCTAATTTAATCGTTATGGTTCTTAGCTTAATTTCATGAAAATCGGTTCGGCCGTTTAATAGACATCAGGGGTCATCATGGCATGCCTAAGCAATTTAGTTTATGGTGAGAAAAATAGACAGAGACGCGTAACTGCTATAGCTCTGTCCCTTACATTCAACCTAAACTTAATTGCTTAGGCATGCCTTGGTAACCCCCCAGCTTTAAAAGAAGGGATCGTCATTATATCGAGGGAATATCGAATATTACATAGTTATAATACATTGATACGTTATTCATAAATAATAATAATACTTTATTTATAATCACTAAAACATCCGTATTTACAACACGTTCATTTTTTTCTTTTTTTTTTTTCTGACGATAATCAACGACTGGACAGCGAAAAAAAACCTTTTTTATATTTCATATAATCCTGATTAAACTAGCTCTCTTTTAAACATAACTCGTGGAAAACGCTCCATCCATTCGGGAGTTACGATGCCAGATACACAGACACGTCAGATATACATACATAAACCTTTTAGACCTCTCGTTTCGCTCAAGGTTAATAAACAGCAAGCCTTCCACAATCCCTTGACACTCTAGTACTCGGCGCTCATCTTTTGTTCTATACTCATAGCCTACGAACGCTAGACGAGTTGACGATCTGCATTAAGTCTCGAGCTCATTTTACGCAAGCTCTCGACTCAAAAGCCCTTGGGGCGTTTTTGCAAAAAGTACTTAAAATAAGACAATTTCAGCGTCAATTTTGTTTAGTCATATGATTAAATAGCAAAAATACCTAAAAAAAAGAGTTATTTATACCCTGACTGGTTGTCAGCTTATACCAAGATGACAGCTTTTGACTAAGATGGCAGATCTTCATCATTCCCTTTTTTTGGACATGTTTGTAACAAGTTGTAGGTATGTTTCATATCAAATCACATCAAAAACGATACGTGTTACATTTTGTATTTTCTGTGTTACTAGCTTCTCTTTCGACTTCATTCGTGTACTTTCGATTATCGTTGTTCCCACAGGAACTTTAAAAAACTCCGTGGTGATAAATAACCTATGTATTCATCCAAATTATAAGCTAACTACATTCCAAATTTCATCCAAATCCGTCCAGCCGTTACACAGTGAAAGAGTAACAAACAGACACACAATTACAAACTTTCACGTTTACAATATTAACTAGTAGGATTTTTTGACAGGATTTATAACATACGCCCCCGAAAACACATAAATGACCTACTAGACCCGTTTTAATGCAAAATTAACTTTACTTTCTTTTGTTACTACCTACTTTTGCAAAAAGATACATCACATGATAACCTTACCTTCAAATTCCTTTTTACCGCGGGTAAAATGTGAATTCATCACTTCTTTTGTACGTTATCTACCATTAACGTCCTTTGTTACAGAGCGCCGAACTAATTATACCCAGGGCACACAGAGGTAGTTACAGCCGCCCCCAAATCTCCGTGCGATCAAGTACTTGCTACTAGCTACTTGCACTAAATCGTCCCGCCGAGACCACTCGTCTGCTGATTTAAATCTACGCGCTTGAAGATTTGGGTTTCTATGCACTATTCTTAATTGTGAGGAGTAAATAAAGGGGCAAAGCGGAGCGAGTTTTCTTCGAGAAACTGATTGTTACAAAACAGTTAAATAATATATCAAGGTAACAATCTTACACAAATTGGCCTAGACCTAAAGATCTAGGCTACTACGTAGTAGATACTATGAGTAGTTAGTGTAACGTCGCCATGAGATAAAAAAATAACGATAAAAGATGTTTATTCAATACTAGCGACCCGCCCTCGCTTCGCTCCGGATTAAATTATTATACATATAAACCTTCCTCTTTAATCACTCTATCTATTAAAAAAAACCGCATCAAAATCCGTTGCGTAGTTTTAAAGATTTAAGCATACATAGGGATATAGGGACAGAAAAAGCGACTTTGTTTTATACTATGTAGTGAAGAAGGCCACGCGGGTACTTTTACACGTCAAAATTCTACCAGCGCTTCCCAAGAGGAGACCACTGCTGAGATAAAGCACCGCAGGAAACTTAACAGTCAGTCATCAATACTGCCCTGCTAACATAAAAGGCAGTATCTCAGACAAAACTCCTGTAGCAAATGTAACCTTATTACGAACGGCTTAGGATTGAATATGCTTTGGCCATTGAATCAAAGATACTGCATTTTGGCTTAGGAGGGCAGATTATAGTAGTAGTGTATAGGATAAGAATACACTTTTTTTAACAAAAACATGGTTACAAACATTATCCGGTGGATCCCAAAATACAACCCTGAATCTTGAGATCCACGGAGTCGATTGACAAATTACCCAGAGAGATCACATCTATTATTACTTCATTTTAAATTGACCAGTATAGTATTTGTGAAAAGTGAGAGAATCGGGATCATATCATTTCATTACCATGTTTGTGATTAATTTCACAAGCATATCATTTGACAACCCGCTTTTTTCCGAAACTGTAAGTAATTATGGATCTATTTCTGGACCATCGTGTAGAAGGTTAGGTTAGGTTAGGTTAGTTTTATAAAAGTCCTGGAATTTGTGTAGTAACAAAAAAAAGTGGGTTTGCAAATGATAGGTCGCCAAAGATTTGTGCGCGGAAAGGCAGAGAACCGAGAGATACATGTATAATAAAATAAGTGTCTATATGACCTATCATAGAGATCACCGTAGATTGACCTTACAATACTTAAGTCTACATTAATTATGTTTACACCTTAGTACCTAAAAAGGCCGGTTTAAAGACAGAAAGCATTATTCAATTTTGATGCGAGCGTTAGTTAAAGAAAGTCCTTAATTTTTTAAGGAGGTCGTGGTCGACCTTGTTGGGCAGCTGGGAGACCAATATACATGTCATTTGACGTATACCATGTTGTGTTTTTTACCTGAAGATGTTCTCGCTGCCGAGGTGAAAAGATGTGCCACACGAGACCAAAGTAAATTAAATTAAACTGGTAATATGCGTAATCCATACCTTGAAATAAAATTGGCCGTCACTTGAAGCGATCCAACAGGAAACCGTTGTGTTGTTCTGGTGTTGCCACACAAATCGACAGTTTTTTAAGTGTGTACTGTCTACTTGTGTCAAATTGTCGTTAGTGTTTGTTATGTTACCTGTTGCCTGTTTACTGTTACTTGTTTTTTCTGTTAATTAAGGTTAGTTTTTTAAGTCAGGGTCCCTCTGAAAATCAGCGCCGCGGTTTGACTGCGGCACAATGCTGAGAGGGATCCTGTTCAACGCAATGACTTCTGTTTTTCATATGTTTATTTTTTTTGTTGTGTTGTGTAGTGTGCGTTGAATAAATATTTTCTATTTCTATTTCAAAGTTAACTGTATCTCGTGTTTTTGAATCCCTTGCTGCACTTAGGATTCTAACCTAGAATCCTTCGCTTGCTCGGGACTCAATATTAACACTCGCAGCAAAGAACGTTTTTGCTCTCTTGTTGCACAAATAACTATTATCGCTTGATACTTGTAACTTGCGCCACTCTTAAGCAAGCACTCGGGCGCTTAGAAGAGCTCTGCGCTCAAGTCAGCGACGCTTGTTAACTGCGTGTGCGCCGGACCTTATTATAATGGAGTTAAAACTCGCCTTATTTAATAGGTACTAAGGCGCTGTTTAGGGAGGGCTGTAATTATTTTTTCACTCCTCACGCTTTCAAATGACTTATAATAGCCATGTATATATGGACTTCAGTGATGCACTTAATCCCTAGGGACTAAAATTAGATTTTACTATCTAGGTACTAAAGTACTTTTTAAATAGGTATGAGTCTTTTTCTTTTTAATTTCTTTGTTGATGATGAGGTTGCACTTGTCGTCGGTGTGCGCGGTGGAACCTCCATCGCCTCAGTCTTCGTTTCGGAAATGTTGTCTATGGAATATTTGTTACTTTGTAATCCCAAGAACAATCTTGTAAAAATGATAGCGCTATTCTGTTGTCTGTGTTAAAACTATTATAATTAAATATTTATTTTCTTGCAATCGAATTTAGCTCTTGACTAAAATGCCACAATGACACTCGAACGAACTTTTTGCTCGGGTGGCTAAATGTCTCGTATTCCTCGGTAAAAAATCTACTATTCAGTCTCTCAATCGAAGTGAAAAATAGTGTTTAACTAGAGACTAAAAAAACATAATGACACTCGAACTTTATGCACCGTCGCTTTGCTCGGGTGGTTAAATATTTCGTGTTATAGTAGCTTACTTTAGTCCCTTGTTGAACAATCTAATATTTTCTTTACTGATATGATAAAATTAAATATTGATGTTTTTATTATGTTAATGGAAACGCTAAATCTACCGTTATCTTTAATTTGTTTGAACAACACCGTCTGGATTTTAGTCAACTATCTGCAGTAAATGGCCACCATGATAACTAAACTTGCTCGAAGAAAATAGGCATTTACATTACAAATATGATGTAAAAAGGATAGGAAACACTTGGGTTGTAGAGTGATTAACAAGGATCAATCAAATATTGCCATGCCTATGGTAGATGTTGCAACGGGCGAGATACCACGGGTATCAATAGGGAAAATGCATTTTTTTTTTACGCTCTCTGCAATGTGCTATGAAAGAGAGGAACACGAGTAGCTTTCAATAGTCTTAGGTCAGCCCCCTGCAAAAACACTCTGTACAAAATCGACGACAGGAATGAAACCACAGCCGTTGTTCGATGTTTAACCCTCTGCAACTGTGGTGACTTTTTTAGAAACATTCTACAGGGCCTCTATTCAGGAGCGTTAAAACGATATCGTGTTTGACACGTTTAAGAATCGTTTATGTCACAGTCGCCATTATTATAAATGACATAAGAGTTATCAAAACGTTGACAATACGAAAACAGGTCAAAAACGATATCGTTATAACGCAGTTGAATAGAGGCCCTGAGGTGGAGTCTGTCAGACGTCATTTTTGATAAAACATAGAAAAAATACTAATGGGTCAATGATACTTAAGTGTTGTTTATTAAGTGTATAGCGTGATTATTTAATTTTCATGTGGAATTTATAATAAGCATGTATATGGGCTTCTAAATAAAAAAATGACATTAACTTGAACAAGGTAAGAAAATCTGGAGTTTTTAACATAGGTTAGTTTATAATGCCCCGAGTCTTTAGGAGAGGTTGCTGAGCGATACAGACCTATTTCACGATATAAAGCGATTTTTTTTGGCGGTGTCTGATAGACGTCACGTCAGTCGCAGAGGGTTAAACATAAGGACCTTATAAAGAAATTTGCATTTATTTCGTAAATAACTATGTTTTAGCCAATATGATTGAATTAAAATATTACGTAAATAAAATGAGAATGCCGAAAAAACTTTAGAATTTTAACGAGTTTTGATTCTATATCAAATCTTAATAAACGGGTCAAAACTTGGTGTATTGTATTTTATATGCTTTTTTTTACATTTTCTCTTAAGCGGTATCCGTTCATTTTTCATAATTTCATTTGCACTAATTTCGTTTGCCATAGTGGTCACTGGCAATAACCTTCATTTTCCCTAATATCACATACCATAATTTCATTTGACATAAAGGCGTTTTTTCTAAATTCGTAAACCTGTCAGGTAATTTTAACGTGCTATCGTATAGAGCCCAATAGGTTAGGTTAGGTTTGTTTTATTACAATTCTAAATAGTTCACGGTTTCAGAAAAAATGCCTTTATGGCAAATGAATATTATGGCACATTATGGTTATGGCATATAAAATTATGTCATATGAAATTCGTGTAAGTGAAATTATGGCATATGTAATTCGGTCAAACGATAGAGACCCCTCTTAAACCGTATTATAATGAAACTTAATTCTGATTTTCATGAATTATCAACTTATATATCGTTATTATCAAAGTGTGTAAGCAAAAAAAGTATTCTACTTAATGTAGCTCATCTTGCTTCGATATCGTAATGATACTGTTAATGTTATGTCAGCTTTACTGGGACTGTATGCCACTGCATTTTAGCCCCTATTGCAAACGTATAGTTGACAACTTGGCCACCATTACTGTCAAGTGTGTTGGGTATCGTAATCTGTACAACATATTAACTAGTAACTTTTACCCGCAACTTCGTTCGCGTAGAAGTCGTTTATCGCTGCTCCATTGGGTATTGTGGGTATTTTTCAAAGAAATTGTACCTAATTAAGCACTGAAATTAAGTTATAGTAACTTTTACATGTGAGTAACGAAAATTAACTATATAAATGGACGACTAATTTTCATTACTCACATGTAAAAGTTACCGTAACTTACTTTCAGTCCTTAATTAGGTACAATTTCTTTAAAAAATACCCTTGGGTGTATGTAATGTATGTAAACACTCTATTGTACAAACAACAATATTCACAGAATAGGAACGTACAAAGGCGAACTTATACCTTAAAGGGATCTCTTCCAGCTAACCTTTGAGGAAAATAAGAAAGCAAAAAGTGGCAACGAGTAGACACGAGTACAAAACAAAGTTTACGGAAACTGTATGAACTAAATTTAAGACCACAATTTCCTGGGACAAAAACTATTGTCTTTTCCCGAGACCCAGACTATCTCCATACCAAATGTCACCTAAATTGTTTCAGCAGAATAAGCATGAAGAGGTAACAAACAGAAAGATAGACAGACAGACACACTTTCGCATTTATAATATTAGTACGGATTAGGGGAACGACAATTTAGAATAAGATCTTTAATCCAAAACTAGGTATGTTAAGATTAAAAGTAAGTTATTTAGCTCTGTTTTTAATCCCAGTAAAAATATCTACGCTAACAAGTCAAAGCCTAGAAATAATGAGAAACGTTTATTACTTTTCCTACTCCTGTACTTTTATCTGTCATTTATATAGTCACGAACACTAATATAAGAATATAGATAATATGTCCGCAGAACATTCCGTAGAAAAGTCTATCTAGTCTATTCCCCTTAACAGCACTTGTGCTTTTTTGATCCAAAACGACATGCCTAGCTGCCAAAACTTACACCTAGGTTAATTTGACCAATCAAAATACTTCACCAAATTAGTCCACCAATCACAATACACATTGACCGTCAATCGGAACGTTAGGTTCTTTTTGGTATGTAAACTCTTTTACTAATTTAACTCTTTAAAAACACATGGTATCAACCAACCAGAATGCAGCTATATTAAAATCGACCAATCAGGTAAAAGAATTCATTTCTCAAATCATTACGTGTTTTTTAGTCCCTATTTCACAAGTTAAATCGATTGTGCAACTTTTTTTTAAATATAAAACCTGGCAAGTGTACATCAATTTCAAAAAAAAGTTAACCATAGACACATATTTTGTCGTTTTCGAATGTTTCCCGCTCGTTTGTTGTTCTGTGCTTCGTTCGTTCGTATTCTAACCTAGGTATATTGATAAAATTTTATTAATTTAATTTTGCATTTTATTTGAAACCTAGTCGTAGAAAAAGTATTGTATGCAACGGTGTATAACTAGGTCAAAAAATACTCGTGGCGTCTTGCTTTACCACACCACTCGTCTTTTTTTACCTTTCTCATAAAACTGTTGCATAAACTACTATAAGTAAATAATGATGACAGCATTACTATCTTCAAAATAGATTCCTCGTTATCGTCTTCCATTTTTCCGCAACCATTCGAACCATTAGTTTGAGATTGCGGATACAAAGCGAGTGAGATTTGTCACCTGCCGCCGACATCAATACCTCTCGCGAGCTCTGAGCTCCTGGTACTTCAGTGAGGAAACAGGAAGTTAGTAAAAATTGAGTTTTAGGTTATATACCTGGCTGCAAGAGATAACTGCGTGATCAGAGCCTCTGTACTACTCGGTAACACCATATTGCCTTTGAAATGATATCGTATTTTTAAAGTTACAATAGCTCTTGTTTACTTGACTGTTGTAAACAACTTGGATTGACTTGGCTTGGCGGCCGAGTTAGAAATAATGGTAACTCATCACTTCATCGAATGTATAATTTCATCGAAATTCATCGAACGCTATTTTCTGCTAAAACCATGATGTTTTCAGGGTAACTTAAAAATAACTCTCGCGAGATCTGAGATCCTGGTACTTCAGTCTGGAAACAGATGGTTCTTTACCTAATAAAATTACTAAAAATTTACTTTTAGGTTATATGCCTGGCTGCAAGAGATAACTGCGTGATCTGAGCCTCTGTACTGCTCGGTAACACCATATTGCTTTTGAAATGGTATCATATTTTTAAAGTTACAATAGCTCTTGTTTACTTGACTGCTGTAAGCAACTTGGATTGACTTGACTTGGCGGCCGAGTTTAAAATAATGGTAACTCATCACTTCATCGAATGTATCATTTCATAGAATTTCATTTCCTCGCACACTATTTTCCGCTGAAACCATAATATTTACAAGGTATCTTAGACATTGATTACGTAGGTTAGGTTAGGTTCGATGATTAAGTTACCCTAAAAACATTATGGTTTCAGCAGAAAATAGCGTTCGATGAAATGAAATTCGATGAAAAGATAGACACCTAAAAATAATAACATAAGATATCTTATCTTCCTCTTTTTATTTTTTTCTATTAATGGCGAACCACGGCGGTATTTACTCATATGGTTTTCGAAATGATTTAGTTTTTTAGGGTACGTCTTTTACTATCAAGTGAATAAATTAAATTAATTATTAAATTTAATAAAAAAAGAAAACCAGTTGCGATTGGGATACTTTAGTCAAGACAAACTTCGCACTTGCATAAAGTACAAAATAAAATTCTTATAAATGGGTCATACATACTCTTAAAAACAAAATTTGTCTCTCCTGTGGCCAATAGTTAAAAGCTTGTGTGCATATAAGTTATGCTTTTTATATGATAGGTCTGAAGCAGTCCTGACGGCGTTTTTGCGGGTATGGGCTTAGCCAGAAAATTAGGCCATAAAAACGTTAACTTTCGGTGTGTCCACAGGGAAGACGGTAACTTAAATCTGTGTATGACCCAAATAAATAAGAAACTTAAGTTCCTTTTTTTTAAATAAAATGCAGAGGATTTTTATTTTATTTACAAAATTACATTATTCTTTGTCACAAACCTTACCAAAACGAATTTACAATAAAGTCATCAATATAGATGTAGTAAAATTTAATAATTATAAATAGAAAAAAAAACCCATGCCAAAAAGTTAAAAATAGTACTTAAGTATAATTTAATGAGCCCTTAAACCTAACCTAACCTAACCTTGCACTAGTACAGTCGACATTTAAGAGTTCAATGACTGAAATTATTTGTGAAACAGAAAAATAAACCCTGTTATCTTTTGTGCTCTGTCTGCTAAGACAGCAGCGATGTTAAAAGTGTTTTGAGTCAAAACTAATTTAAAGTTATGCATAACACAAACACCCCTGAGGCTCTGTCTCAGATTTGTATTGATATTTTAAAGAACTTTTCGTAGAATCTCTTGAAAAATTCGTAATAAAGTGAATTTCAATTTGTTTCTTTTGCTTGATATCATAAAAGCCCAAGCATAAATTTAACTTTTCAACTCGCGTTTACATAAGACACAGCCAATAATAATTTCAACATTATGCATAATAGATTATTATTTTTATTTAAAATAATTTTCGATAAGGTCTAAGGATTATTAAAAAAACATCCACATTAAAACCAGTTTTGTATAGTAATAGTTCTCGGATGTCTATCGCTTTTACACTTAGCATAGGTAACAAATAAACTGACATATGCCAGAGAGCCTGATAGCGATAGGTAGTTTTTAGGGTTCCGCAGTCATACTAGTTTCGCCATGTCCGTCCGTCCGTCCACAGCTTATCTCAGCTACAAAGTTTTTATTTGGTATGAATTATACGAGTACATACTCGTATTAGTCACGCCAACAAAGCAGTAAACACACAAAAACATAAAGTGGGGGTGGTTCTTTTTCTCATTTACCCCATGATTTGTGGTATCGTTGGATAGGTCTTTCAAAAATATCTGAGTTTGTGTATACAATTTTTCGATTATGGGATCCATTTGTAAAATATTAAGCTCTAATTTTTTTTACTGTCAAGTGTATATTAGAGCAATATGCTAACAGTTGCCGGCACACATTGCCGTGATAATTATGCTCTTCTATCCAGCATGGCAGTCTATCCAGTTAGCTTATGACATAACACTTCCTTATCATCTTTTCACATAGCATAAACCATTTTCAGTCGTTTTTAAGTATATCTCGATAGCAAATGTCAAAAGATGCCACGAAAATTCTAGCCAAACTGCTAAATTGTAAATGAATCCAGCACTGACATGAAAAACCCGGCGCGCCAAACCGCAAACCCCACGTCAGAGCTAGAGTGTTTCAACACTATTTTATGTGATATACGATTGTGGTACTAATCCCTAGTAACTTTAGTTCTTGAATTGCATACGCTTTGATGTTTAGAAGAGTCGCTTCGGTTGTAAAGTGCAGAACTAGCATTACTCATTCGGCGAGTTCCCAAAGTTGAGACTGTAACATTAAATCGTGAAAGCCGAGTCTAATGCCGCTAAGAGAATCTGATTAGCTCACATTCGCTTTTTAAGTAGATTCTAACTTTGTTTTAGATTGTAGTCAGAGGTGAAATGTTTTTTATACGTCAAATTAGCAAATTAAAACGAATAGTTTTTTGTTTTGTATTTGTGTGATGAGTGCGAGTATTTGTTCCTAAGTCTTGGATGTTTTTTATGTATTTAACATTGTTTTTCTCTAAATAAATAAATATATTTATCGTTGTTGTCTTATACTCGTAGTAAAAGCTTAGAGCTTTGTTTAGGCCTAGGTCAATTTATGTATGAGAATGATTATCCAGAGTTTTTCCAATATAGAATTTCATTTCGGTTTATTCTTGGAAATCATATGGAAATACTTTTTTTTAATGTGAAGGAGAAGGCAAACGAGCACTCAGGCCACCTGTAAGTGGAATCTGAGATCCATAGACATTTTAACTCTCAAGACTATAATCCTAAGACCCCAAATGCGTTGCCCTGAGGACTAAAACTTCTTAATTTAAAATAAGTCTTATACGTAATTTAGTTCTGTGAAATACTGCATTAACTCAATGCGCCATTTAGAATTACAATCCTTATTCTACCGATTAGAAGAATTTATCAAATTGGTCCAATTAAAAACTACGAGGAACTACGGGATTTGAACCAGGAACCGCTAGCTTCGAAGGCAGGGTCACTACTAACTAGGCCAACGTGTCGCCAACATACGTACTGATAAACAAAGGTACACGTATAAATACATAGAAAGCACTCAAGACTCGAAACCATGACCTGCTTAAAAAGCAGAGTCACTACCCAATAGGCTACGAGTACAAGCGTAATTAACTACCTTAGGATCAATCTTAAAATATTATAATAGTGGCATTGCGCTAAAGCTGCCGTTCAGTGTCGTTGGGCGCTTAAGACAATTCCATACATTTTCACAGTTTTCTATAGATACACGTCGTAGCATAGATACAATTTGTTGAAATAGGCGGGTCATTCTACTTTTCGTTATATTTAATTTGTAGCCACGTTCTCGCTACACGATTTTTATTAAATAAAACGGTAAAGTGTTGTGTTTACTTTGTTGAAACTCAAAAAGTGACGTAAATAAGCTTATATTTAGAATTATCCTAATTTACAAAAGTTATTTGTATAAACTTTAAAGTGAGTAACACAATGAAAATTAATGTCCTCGCCTTTTCTATGAAAATGGTGCAATTTACCGCTGAGTTACCATTTTTTTCCAACGATAATTGATTTAACGGTTTTTTTTAAGCTGTTATCCTGAAAAATTCTCGGTTCATGTTATTTTTTTATACGCAGATTCATAATTTGGTATACTTTTTAACGGATAATAACCAAAAATGTACATTGAAAAGAAGAATGGCCCAGGCCCTTATTTCAGAAAAGTATATTTATGTCCATTTTGTTATTAATAATAATAAATATCACGGGACAATGTCACAGAAATTAACCTAGTCCTAAACTAAGCTCTGGGCTTGTACTAATTAAAAAAATTACTTCAATTCTCTAAAGAAAAACAATATAGAATAAATAATCGGACAGAATCACAAAAACAATAATAATGTACATATAGAAATAACATAGGCGATTTATTTTCCTGCAATATTTACATGAATGGGTCGTTCTACTTTTTTACCGACAATACACATACACACATTTTTCTATATCTTGCGTTTTTCAACTATTGATAATTATGGTTTTAATTTTTGATTTTAAAATACGTTGTGTGAATTTTTATTTGGACTAATAATGATTATTTCGGTGGCGATAATGTTTTTTTCTTTATGGTGGTTTTTCAGAATATACTGTGACAGAGTGGCCGTTTTCAGAGGAGACCAAATTTTGTATTACCACTCTGTCACGCGATTCTATGAAAAATAAAGTTTTAAAAAAAAACACTGGATAGAGAAAGTGAAAGATTATTTAGTACTAATAAATGAATAAATGTTTAGACGTATATTCAAACACTAAAACATTAATAATCAATACTCTAACTGATAACGGATGGTAAAATGAGGACCGGCAATTGTCGGTAAAAAAGAAGAATGACCCGAATGCCAATTTCAAATTAAAACTCAATACTAAATAATAAAGGTTTACGGGTTCAATTTTAATAACACCCACTTCAAAAGAGCCACTTGTTTACAATATGTAAATAGGGCTCTGTTGTATTCAGCAGAATTAATCGATAACAAAGATCCCACCAAAGATTCAGTAAACAATTCGATCCCGGGAAACGATTAAATGTAACGAGCCTCTCGGGGTACATTAAAGCAATTTACGTCTTCTAAACTGTTATGTTATACGTCAATCTTTTGTTTGTTCTAATTTGTCCCGTAACTCATTAAAACAAGGATATATTTCCAAGACAACTTTTTGTTAAGTTGTTATAAACCAATTAAATGGTAGCAGAATCTTCTTAATTGAAATCACCACTTTTTATACTTCGAAATGATATAAGCGATATAATGATTACAAAGTAAATGCAACCTTACGTCTTTTTGTGTAGAAAACCAATTCAATTGTAATTTTTTTGGAAAACTTGTGCTTATTTAATTTTCATTTGAATACAAATGGTTCGTATTTAAGTGTTTAGGTAATTTTAATTAAGATGTAAACCAGAATAGACACCAACACCCGCAATGATGACTAGGAGGTTAACTAGGCCACTAATTAACTCTTGTCTTGGTTTTTAACTCGGCCACCATTACTGTCCTGCAAATTCTTATTTGCAGGACAGTAATAGTGGTGACGAACGAAACGAAATCACAACAATAAGGTTTCACGAAACCATATCGTCTTTGACGTGTTTTGGTATTGACAAAGTTTTGATAAATCTTACTTAGCCCTCTGCGACTGACGTGACGTCTATCAGACACCGCCAAAAAAAATCGCTTTATAGCGTGAAATAGGTCTGTATCGCTCAGCAACCTCTCCTAAAGACTCGGGGCATTATAAACTAACCTATGTTAAAAACTCCAGATTTTTTTAAGTTAATGACATTTTTTTTATTTAGAACATCAAAATTAAATAATCATGCTATACAGTTAATAAACAATACTTATCATAGACACATTAGTATTTTTTCTGTTTTATCAAAAATGACGTCTGACAGACTCCACCTCAGTAGAATGTTTCTAAAAAAGTCACCACAGTTGCAGAGGGTTAGGTACTTGACAGGTAACGGCGGCCGAGTTAAAAACAATACTAATACACGTCAAATGCAATATCGTTTTAACTCAGTAGAATAGGCCCAATACTATTGGTAAGATACTAGATAACGAGAAACATACCCTTTATATGTATATAAAAAAAACCAGGCAGAAGCATATCGGACCATGCTCAGTGTAGGGTTCCGAAGCCGTTAAGTACTACAATCATAAAAAACAAGTAATAACTAATTTTCTATTTCAAGTCAATTGGTGCCATCTTAGATGATTTTAGTAGGTATAAACACTTTAATCGCCTGTATCTCAAGAAACAATGATGTCTACTTAGTAGTGATAGTTTTTCTTTGAAATTTGTTACATGTTCCTTCATTTAAGTTTTTTTTTTTCAGATTTTTATCATTTGTAGTTTTGGCTTTAGGTGGGGGGGAAGCCGACGACGACACTTGAGTCTAACAAAAATTAGCGCTTTAAGGCTTGTTATTTCATAAACGGAGTACCGAATCGCAAAACAGTTTTCACAAACCCGTAATGTTTTTGAAAGACCTATCTAAATATAGCGGAACTACTCTTTTTTACATTTTATTCTACCACGTTGTTGGGGTGACTAATATGCATATTCATGCCAAATTACAACTTTTTAGTACTAAAAGTTTCTGCGCTAGGCTGCGGACGGACGGACGGACAGACATGGTGAAACTATAAGGGTTCCTAGTTCGACTACGGAACCCTAAAAACGTTCAAGGGGGTTATTATGACATAGCTATGCGGTTAATTTTACCGTGAGCGTAAAGGACAGAGCTATGAAACTACCATAGCTTTGTCCTCGTAAATCATAATAACCCGTCTTGAGTCAGGAAACAAACAAATATCTGTCCGTCCTTACAGGATAATCGGGCCCGGGACCACTAACTTCGTAGGTCACTGGAAGAGACCGCTTATTAGTTTGCCTTTGTACATACTTTTTTGTGTTTCCTACCAACTGCTCCAACCTCCTACCTAGTCAAATGTAAACAAACCACGTTAAATTCATCAAAAAATCAATATATTTAATCAAGTTTCAGTCAGTTTCGAATTGTACCATTGAAACGAAATAAATTTATCCTTTTATCATTGACACATTCAGCACCGCGGTTCTCGTTTTCCATGCCAAATAAACTCATTACGGAGTTCTAGGCGCCGAATGATTTAAAATACACAAATTGAGTGCTGCCTGTTTCAAGAGGTCAACTTAAATAAGATTAAAGAGCACCACATTATGGTGGACCTTGGAAGCTTGTGGGAAGGTTTATTTTACAATGTTTTGAAATGCGTGGCCTACTTACGTTCCGTGGAAAAGTTGCAAACGAACAATTATCGAGGTTCCGTTTATTCTGAAATGCAACGGGTTTTATCTTTTATAATGGACGGTTGAATTAAAAATTCGAGTGTTCATTGAAACGCAAAAATGGAAATAATTTGTATCGTTTCTCAATACCATTTAGCAGAAATATAACCTCCACTTAACTCAAAAGAACTGTGAGGAATTGAAATTTCAATTGATGCAGACATACTACTACATACGTAATGCACTTGAAAAACCTCATGCAATAATGAATTATACTGGGTGATTTTGGGGTCATGATCCGGAATGGCCAAAAGTGAATAAGATGGTCATACTGAACAACCTCTCCAATGGAACCAACCTCGAAATCGCCAAAAAAAAAAACAGCTGTTCCATACATTAACGGTGAATAAATTGAGTTAATGTATGGAACAGCTGTTTTTTTTTGGCGTTTCGTGGTTGGTCCCATTGGAAAGGTTGTTCAGTATGACCATCTTATTCACTTTTGGCCATTCCTGATCATGACTCCAAAATCACCCAGTATGAGGTATTCGTAGACCGCTACGGCGTAGACTTCGTAGCACGCTTGCAACATAAGTTATTCATACAATAATATTTGTCAAATACTATCGTTGCATCCTTTTCATTTGTTTGTGCAATGTAAGAGACGCAAGACCAATACCTAATACATTAATTATGTTATGCTGAAACTTGTAATATAAAATGATGGATTTTTTTTGGTTATCTCCTTATACAAGTAAAGAAAAGGTTTTCTTACATTATGACATCGAGTGAGGTATCATTTTATAATTCTTAAAAAAATCACGTACATGTTATCGAGTTCAAGATTTTAGCAACCATTTATCCATCCTAATATTACAATTACGTAACTTGTTACGCGTTGACGACTAAACCGCTGAAGTGATTTTGATGAAATTTGGTGTCGACATAGTTTGAGTTCTGAACAAGGACTAGAATACTTTTCACACAAGAGTAGCGATAAACGATTTAAACTAAAATAATTAGTGCAGTGTTTGTGTAATCAGTATCCAGAGCCTCTATTAAAATAAAATAACATTTCGATTAAAAAAAAAATCATTCCATGAAATGGTTTTAATGTTCCAGCGGAGTTTATTCGTTAAAACATAGTAAGAATAAATCAGGTGTCATCAGAGAGCACGCTTTGCTGGCTCATTAGATACGGCTGCTGTAGCGAGAGCGTTCCCGGCGTGGTCCAAGTTACAAGCTCAAGTACTTGAGAAATGAGTTAATCAAGTCTGTAAATGATTAACTCAGTTCAAACTTCAAAAAAACTGGGCAAGAGCATGTCGGACCATGCTCAGTGTATGGTTCCGAAGCCGTTAAGTACTACAAATTGAAACCAACAAGTAATAACTATTTTCTATTTCTTTAAACATTTTCTATTTCATCTAATACGGCACCACATGACTTTTCATGTGGTGCCGTATTAGATGATTTTAGTATAAGCAATTTAATCGCCTGTATCTCAAAAAACAATGATGTATACTTAGTTGTAATAGTTTTCCTTATAAATTAATTATATGTGCGCTTTCATTTTAGTTTTTTTTTAGATTTTTTTATTTCACTCGAGCTCGACGATCAAACGATGTTATTTTAATAAATTTGCGAAAAAATATGAACGATAATAAAACAGTAAATATAACACATATTTTACAAATAATTGACACAGACTTTAAAAAATGGAAACAGTTGTGACCATTCAGCCAAACCAATTTAATGTCATATAGTAACGTTACACCGTGCTGGGGCCGGACCCGGCTTCGCCATAGTGTAACGTGAATCCAGCTTAATACTCATTTAGTCATCTTTATAAAAAATGTTTTGACGAATTTAATCTTATAAATAATATTACTTATTTGTATAATTTATTGATCAACACTTGATCAATAAATAAATAAGATTTGTTGAACATGCAAACTTCTTGGTTGGATGCAGGGCTTGGAACAATAGCAAATTAAAAAAAATGAAAATAAAAGAGCACTAGTTTGTAAACACGAACGCGCACGCTAAACGACTACGACAAGTACCAAACTTTTAGCAGTATAGGTACAGCTGTATTAAAAAATATTTAAATAAACAAACAGTGCCCCGCGTCTGCCCGTGCATTGTCCCACGCGTAAGACGTTACACTCTATGAAAACTAACGACGCTGTTGGCTAGCGTTGCGTGCGCAATTCGCCTGATCTACGGCGTCTGATTCACAGTGATAGCGTTTGGCTTGCTTCACGACCAGATAAAAATAATATTTTATTCGCCTATTGCGTATTACCAAAATAATATTGCTTTCAGTAGTTTTGATTTTGTTTAAATTAAACTTTACATATGAAAGAAAAAAGTGAACTCCTTGTAAGAAGACCCCAAATTTTTGCAGACGTTAATTAACCTTTTATTTCCGATATTATTAAACATATAAGAATATTATAGAAAACGTTTGTTCAACAAATACAATCAACACAAAGCTAGCGTAGACATAGCGTCGGTTTTACTGCAAAACAACTAAACAGTTTTGTAAGTAAGTAAAGGTAAATTTTGCAACTTATTGAATTTCCCTCGATGAAAAATTTCCTCTTTTTGCGAGTAAGTTCTCAAGAAGATCAAAAGCAATTATTTGTACAATGTTATAATGCTCTGATGAAGTGACAAGTAATTATTATTTATAGGCTCAAGGCTGTCATATTAGTTCCTTTAATTATATTGTAACCTATTATAACCTCCATGTGTTTTATCATCTAATATTCCAATGTGGCCCCATGTGGTTGCCGGGTTGGAATTTTGCCACTCCATGTCATCCCGTGGATGTCGTAAGGCGACTAAGGGAATAAGGGCTTGTAGTACCGTTAGGCGATGGACTTGCCACTAATACACTGGTAAATCTTAGCCTGATTTTGCAGAATGTGGTAACATAATTATCAACAACTCTTTTTACAGTTGTTATTTCTGTCACTCTACCTACCCCACTCTGGAAATGAAGGCGTGATGTTATGTATTCCAATGTTAAAGTCGCAGCCAAGTTCGGGTAGTCTAGTTGATAGTAGTTAATCTTTTATTAGAAGGTAATTTAATTTAATTTAACTGCCAACATGCAGTTTAGCAGATCATTGAATTAAGTTTTGTTGTATATTTTTATACAGATTTTTTTTGTTAAAATAAGACAATATAAATATAGAAATACTTATAAAAATCACCAATACTCCTGGGTTGCACTTCAATAAATGCTGGAATTCAACATTCCAACCATTAGGAAAGTTTAAAACAACGAGCAATTTAAAAGCTTGCTCGGACTAATTTCTAATTAAACCGGTCGAGTTGACAAACTGCCAAACAAATCGACAAATTCACCATTTTCAGTGAAAACTTTTAGTGTAGAAGTTTTTCCCTCTTTGAACCTCAATCAAGCCGATTTCATTAGATGTGTAAATACAGGGTCACTATTCTATTGCCTGAAACCATATTGCTTTTGAGTTTTTTTATTAGTATTAAAATAATTCCAATATTCAAAAATGGAACAAGCGGGCGAAAATTGAACTCCTGCCGAACTGAATGATATCGTATTTTCAATCGACCGCCATTACTATCAAGTTTATAGTAGCAATAGTAACGTTGACAACAAGGCAATATAGTTTTACTTAGTAGAATAAGGCCTAAAGCATATATATACTATTTTGTATTTATGTCGACATTCATGTATGTATAGCGTACGCATCTATTTATTTTCGATGCATTCTGTATTATTATTTTTTTACATTCCTACAATATTGCACCGCTCACAACAATTTTATGATTTGCCCAAAGGTCAACTGGTAGATAATTCCATTAGGCATTAAGTTCACCTTTTTCTTTACCGTTAATTCTGTTTGTGTTTACCCCGTGTGGTTGCCGGGTTAGAATAGTGCCACTCCATATATTCCCGTGGATGTCGTAAGAGGCGACTAAGGGAATCAGGACTTCTAGTACTGTTAGGCGATGGGCTTGCAACCTGTCACTAATACACTAGTAACTACTTGGCCTGATTGTGCAAAATGTGGTTACAGAATTATCAACAAGTCTTTATAGAGTTGTTAGTATTTCTGTAGCTTTTCCTACCTCACTCAGGGAATAAAGGCGTGATTTTATTTATGTTTTAATTCTGTTAAATTAAATAAATAAAACAATATTGCTTTTACCATATTATGGTATTTAACTCGGCCACCATTACTGTCAAGTAAATAAGAGCTATCGTAACGTTGTCAATACGATAACATGTCAAAAGCAATATGGTTTAAGCGCATAGAATCTCGGCCCAGTTTTATTTATGTTGAAGTATAGCTATATCAGTTTCAGCCCTGTGTTTAAGCGTATTGTATTTAGTCAGAAAAAATATCGGTGACTAACCCTTGGTTGTGATCCTATCTACGAAGCTAACAGTCCTAGATACGATTCCTAGTAATGGCAAATAAATGTTTAACTAGCGCGAGTTTTTAATTCTTAAATCTATTCTATGTATTTATTGTTTCCTGGTGTCCATGGTACAAGCTTTAAAAATAACATAAAATTACAATTAAATATTTTTTTGTCGTAATTGAAACAGGCTAATTCAATTTCAATGTCTCAAAGCGCAAAGGAAGTGTTTATGGGCGGGACATAATTATAACTCTCAGAACCAACGACCGTTTGAGCAAAAAAGTGTTAGAATGGAGACAGAGGACCGGAATCAGGAGTGTTAGCCGCCAAAAGGCTAGATGGGTGGACGACATAACGAAGTTATTGGGGAAATTTTGGATGAAGATCGCCCAACATCTGGGAGAGTGGCATGCTGATGAGGACGCCTACACCCGGCAGTGGGGGACCATAGGCTGAAGAAGCTTTCAATATGTAATGTGAACCAGGTGACAATGCAATATGATGGTATTTACGGAGCTTACAAGTTTAGACTCGGTAGTTTATGCTCGATAAACAGAGACCGTTTTAAATATAATACAGTTGGCAACAAAAAAGCCTGGGGTAGGCCTTTGTCCAGCACTGGGCTTCTTCCGGCTGATAATGATGATGACGATGAACTAAAAAGCCAGTCAATTGCGAGTTTAACTCACTTACCAAGGAATCCGTACAAACTTTTTCGTTCATCACGGTGATCGAGTCTTGAAGACTTTGCCGTTGAAATTAGTTTACCAACTGCAAATCAACGAATTTCGGATTTTCTTTTACTTGCAATACGGAAGGTATTGCCAAATTTCATGATTGTATGAAGTACCCTATTTGATCCCCCTGCGAAAATTCATTGAGTGTTAGAAAATACGGCTCAAATGGCCAACTTCAAGGGACCGCATTTTCTACTTGAAACTTCCACGTCTTCCTGAGGAAAAGGGTCTTGACAGACAGACAGGCAGACGGACAACAAAGTGATCCTATAAGGGTTTCGTTTTTTATTCGGACGTACGGAACCCTAAAAAGACTTATTTGCAATACACCAGGCCCATTGCCAACACAATTATTGTTATTTATGCAATTATAACTCACAATGTCACCAGCCAGTGTCACTGCATATTCACGAGGCGACGGCTGCGGCCAAATCGATTGGGGGAGGCAGATACATGTAGTTATACAAACCTTGAGCGAGAGCCAAACTAACTTTGTTATATGGGTCGTCACGGATTTGTTGACGACATGTTAGCCTAGTTGGTATCCTGCCTTCAAAACTAGCGGGCCTGGGTTCCAATCTCAGTACGCGCAAAAAAATCGTGTGATGAGCGCGAATATTTGTTCCTGAGTCTTGGATGTTTTCTATGTATATAAGTATGTATTTCTCTATATAAGTAATGTTTATCGTTGTCTAGTACCACAGTACATCACATTGTACATATGTTCACTTAAAGGTGCAGCTTCGTTGACCAAGCCGCCACCTAGGTGATTAACGCTCAAAGTTGAAAAGTAAAGAATAAATAAATATATGAACCATAATAATAAAAAACCGATCGAAAACGAATTTTATTTACGCAATGTCGCAAGATACACATTAATCTCATTCTGCATTCATTTCAGACATAACTCGAATAATTCGGCGACGAGCACGTTCCGTTTATTCAAAATTCGAATTCGTTCCAATTATCGCGCACACACACACACACTGTGTCAACATTCACCGTTACATAAACACAGTACGTGTCTATGTAAACATCAACCGTCACAGTGCAATTATCATGCAATGCGCGTTTCGTTTGATTCCGTTTTAATCCTTTCATTACGAAGCGAGTAACGTAACACGCACAATGTTTTGCTACACGAGGACGAGATTACTGATGGTTTTCAGATTGGGGATTTGTTTCTTGTGTGCGAAATATCGTAAAACTAAATACAGTAGATAGTCAAAGTACATCGTATTTGCTCGGAGAAGTTTGTATTTATCTTCATTTTTTGTAAGCTTATCGATGGGAACTGAAGTAAACAAGGAAAGTAAGATAAATACGAACTTAACCAAAAATAATTAAGTTAATGCTGTTGAAATGAGAGCTCTGAGGAGTGTGTGTGGAATTAGTATGATAAATAGAGTAAGAAATAGCAAGATCCGCGATTGATGTGGATTGAAATGAGATGTATTGACGAAGATCGAGAAGGGTACGCTAAGATGGTTCGGTCATTTAGAAAGAATGAATAAAATAAAATAACCGGGCCCTTACTGGAATGTCGGACCACGCTCAGTGTAAAGACACTTGACTCTAACAAAAATCAGCCCTTTTAAGCTTAATATTTCATAAACGGATCCTTTAATCGAAAAACTGTCTTTGTAAACCCGTAATATTTTTGAATGAGCTATCCAATGACACCCCATATTATGAGGTAGACAAGAATAAAATAATACGTCCTCACGTTACGTGTTACGCACACGAAAAAGAATAATTATTTCAAGATTTTATAGAAGAGAGAAACGCCCAAGACGAATATACAGTGTTCAAATTCGCGATGCACTGAATAAGGGTCAAACTAAAAGCACCCAAAATCGACGTACCTACGTGCATAAACGCAAGAGGACGCGAAAGTTGTGTGTTTAGACCGGTGCACCTGGCGTTTCATGGTCTCTGCCTACCCCAATGGGAGATATTACCTGCATCAACTGTAATTTAAAAAACTTTTATCGCACCTTCACATCTTTATTTTTTTTTAAATAAAATATGGAATAGGAGGCGAACGAGCAGACGGATCACATGACGGTAAGGGAATACCGTCACCCATAGACACTTGCAGCACCAGAAGAGTTACTGGTGCATTGCCAGCCTTTCAAATTAATTTTCAATTAATTATTTTTGGATAAGTTTGTATTTACCTTTCTTTCTCTGTAAATTTCAGTTTCCGTCAATAAGCTTATAAAAAATCAAGATAAATACAAACTCATGCGAGAAAATACGATGTATTTTGATAATCTACTACATAGTACCTATTTTCTCTGTAAAAGAATTTTACTTTTGACATATCGCACCTTCGGTAGGACAAGGGCACAATTTTCCCTTACATACATTGTACATTGTGCCTTTGTTCTACCGGACAAGGGCACAATCACTTTAATCACTTTAGTCACATTGTACATTATGCCCTTGTTCCACCGAAGGTGCGATATGTTGTTTTTAAATCGGCCGCCATTACTGTCGAGTAAATAAGAAATTATCATATTATATTCTCATTAAGTCTTTCTTAAGTGTTAATTTACATATTTTTTTTATTTCATCTGCTGTATATAATTATCGCTAGTGTTTGTTACCCATTTTTTTGTTCAATTTTTTTGTCCTTTCGAAAATCAGCGCCCCAGTTTCACTGTGGCACAATGCTAAGAGGTATCCTATTCAACGTATGGTTTTCTTTTTACTTGATATTTTTCTAAAGGTTTTCTTCTGTGTGTGTTGAACAAATATTTTCTATTTTATTATATTCTACAAATACAAATAAAAATACAAAACACTATATTGTCCACCAAAAAAAAAACATTACACAGAATTTGCACAATTTAGAAGACCCAGGTAAACAACAGGCGGTCTTATCGCTGATTAGCGATCTCTTCCAGACAACCTTAGAAGGGATAAGGTGTCAAGTTAAAACAATTTACACAGTAGGTGGTGCAGACCAATTTCGAACAATAACAAGGAACTATGCCGTGCCGTGTGGTTCCCGGGTTAGAATAGTGCCACTCCATGTCTTCCCGTGGATGTCGTAAGAGGCGACTAAGGGAATAAAGGCTTGTAGTACTGTTAGGCGATGGGCTTGCAACCTATCACTAATACACTAGTAAACTTCTTGGCCTGATTGTGCAAAATGTGGTTACAGAATTCATACAAGTCTTTTTGGGGTTGTTGGTATTTCTGTAGCTCTGCCTACCCCACTTTGGGAATGAAGGCGTGATTTTATGTATGTATGTAACAAGGAACTATGCTAGCTAAAAAATACAATATACCTATAAATACACGCCTACCAAACTAATAAATAGATAATCAAATACATACTAATACAAACTAATACATTCTATTATATATTGTTGAAAATTCAATAGTAATTCAAAAGCAATATGGTTAACCGAATTGAATAAAGCCCCAGTAATATTATAATTTCAAAAGTAATTATATAAGTACAAAAATAAACCGTTTTACATGTGATTATCCACATTTAATCAGATTATGTATGTAAATTTTAGTAGCATGTCAAATTACTCTCACTTTAAAAGTTACTGCGACAAGGGACTAAAATGTACATCGACTTCTCTAAGCACGACCGTACGAAAGTAAAGTTATCTCTTCATGGGATCTCTCCCAATTAACCTTGGAATAAAAGAGGGACAGCGAACGAGGCTTGGCAAAATAACAAGTATCGACGCTACTTTGAAAAAACATCGTATCTCATTTTTCGTGATTTAATAAGTTTAACTTATTTCGCTTTACGTTTAAGTTTAAAATCTTACATCACGAAATATGAGAAACGAGGTTTATTTAAAGTAGAGTAGCGGTATATAGGAGCGTATACGTAGCTTAAATCTCTGGCACTACAGGCAAGTTAATTATATCACGGTAAGATGTCAGCGCTAGAAATAGACATGATAAACCCCTTTAATTATGCAAAGGGGTAAACTGGGGAGTGTCGGAGAAGATCAATTATGAGCCTAGGATTTATGTATTTAAAATAGCCTACCCCAATTTTTTAGATGGTTTAGTTTATTCGTTTCCCTTTCTAAGCGAAACAAGGTATTACTAATTATTAGTAATACCTATTACCAACTAGGTACAGTACGATTACTGTAAGTTTACCCCTGACAGAGAGTTCGCCTTCATTTAATTGAATGAAGATGAACTTTAATTTCATACAAATTATACCAATTTTCAGAATACTGTTACCCACGTCTTCCGATTTTGTAATAACTATTTTATTTATATGACATTAAAGCTGAAAATTAAATGAAAATCCATTTGTCAGTGGTAAACTCAAAATAATTATATTGTATTTTCTTTGGGCGGTGTCTTTTGTCTAACAAGGTCATACACAGATTTAGGTTACCGTCTTTCCTGTGGACACGCCTCATTTTCTGGCTAAGCCCATTCACGCAAATCGCCGTCAGGACTGCTTTAGACCTATCATATAAAAACATAACTTAAGCTTTTAACTATTGGCCACAGGAGAGACAAATTTTGTTTAAAAGAGTGTGTATGACCCAACAGTCATTAAAGCTTTTTAATTTGGTTCAGCACAGTTAAGTTTTATTTCTTCAGTGTTCTTTAATATTCAACCCAGTGAAAATCTTTGGTAAGCCACACCATACCTCTGTTATCACCATGTGAGCAATGGCTTTTGATTTAGGGCTGATTTTTAATCTCCAAACTCCTCTTCTTTTCTTTCAAATTACTAAAAATTTGAGCAGCCATCTTTACAAAGAATAAATTTGTTATCTCCGTCATAGATGTCCTATACATCCGTCCCCAAAGTACTAGGCTATCATAAGTTAGCGAGAGTCCAGTGGGCGAGGGAATTAATAATCCGACTGAATCTAATAGCCAATTGTTTGCAAATGAACACCACTTAATTTTTATTTGATGATGCGGTAATTAGAATTAGTTGCAGATTAAACCTAACAATAAATAGAGTACTTTTTCATGACTACAATCTCACAACTGCAATCCTGCGGCTGCCAACACGTGGCTCACCCTACGCTATTAATTTCACTGGTTGTGGTATCACCGCAATGAAACACACGAATGCGATCACTACCGCTAAACTTAACTGTAGTGACACATACGCGTTGGTTCATGTTAAACGAAAGTTATGCGTCTTTATGAGTTGTCCAGTTAATGAGGTCCTAATTGAGGCAATCTTTTAATGTTCTTGATCGTTGTACTTTAACATTCAAGGATCATTTGCGTCGCAATGCTTTACACGTAGGCGAAGAAGTGATTTATTTAAGAGTTTTAATAATTATACGGTAGACTCGGCTCTCTGCCTTTTTGTCGACAAATCTTTGACAAATGCATCGTTTCAAAACCTATTCATTTGCCAACCTGATTTTTTTTCTTTAACTACAAATGTTTCAAGATTTTTATAAAACTAACCTATTCATAAGTGTTGTACACGATGATACTGAAATAAATCCAGAATTATTTACAGTTTCGGAAAAAAAAGTGGTGTTCAAATGATGTTTGTTAAATGAATCATTAGTATAACGTTGGTTGCGAAATGATAGGATTTCGGTAGACTTTGTAATTAGCGCTTGATAATATACTAGCGTACCTACTTCAAAGGTTGTGGCAGAATACTTATGTTGGTCTCCACAATTTTATGATGACCCAGCGGTTTTTTTTCTCATCACACATGACTCTTTTCAAACGTAATTATTGGTTACGGGCATTTTCAAAATAAAGTGTACCCTAAACATACATAACATCATGCCTTAATTCCCAGATTGGAGTAGGCAAAGCTACAGAAATGCCAACACTGTAAAAAGACTTGTTTATAATTCTTTAACTACATTTTGCACGAGCAGGCCAAATTAGCTATATATGGCAAATGTTAGTCACAAAACTGTCAGAGTTAACGTTACTTAATTTTGCTTAAGTATGATACACTTTATTTTGATAATGCCCTTGCCTTAGAATTGTTTTTTGGTTTTATGTTATTAAATAGTTAAACTGTTTAATTGCATGATCATGTTTTATATTTATGTAAATTATATTTGGCTTTAATAGCTATGTGTATGTTTGTAAAGAATAAAGATATTTATCTGAATATATGCATATATATTTTTATTTTTTTAAATATATAAAATGTTATTTCCAATCTTCTCTTTTCTCTGCCAGTTTCTTCACCTCTCTATATGGCACGACATGCACCTTCTCCTTAATTTGGTCCATATAGCTTCTCCTTGGTCTTCCTCTGCCTCTATTTCCTTCAATCTTTCTGTCTATAATGTTTTTGATAAGCATGTCTTCTGTTCTCCACACTCTCCAATATCCTTCTCTTCTCCTTTACCCTCGCAAATACTTCTTGATTTGATACCATTTCCGTCCGACTAATGCCTTCCATCCTTCTCCAGCACCACATCTCAAACGCCTCTAGCCTCTCTTTGTCCCTCTGTATTAGGGTCCACGCCTCGCTTTGATATAGTGCAATACTCCATATATACCTACGATTTTATGAAATGTTTACGGGTTCTATGAGATATTTAACTGACAAGAGCAGGGCTCTTAAATTAAAAGAAGAAGATAAAATGTAAATCTCTTGTAAAAAAAAATGGCGGACAATCGCACACAAATTGACTTAGTCCCAAACTAAGCTCAAGGCTTGTACTATGGGTACTAGACAACGATACAACAACATATTTATATAAATAAATAAATACTTAGAGTATACTTACAAAGAAATCACCCAACGATGACGTGGCTAAGGTTGGGGGAAGCAGTGGACGTCTTTCGGTTGAAGTTACGATGTTGATGATAATAGTAGTCAGCAGTCTTTCCATCACGCGTCTGACTT
The DNA here is from genome assembly GCA_949316455.1 of Acleris holmiana. NCBI lineage: Eukaryota > Metazoa > Arthropoda > Insecta > Lepidoptera > Tortricidae > Acleris > Acleris holmiana. The sequence goes on along the minus strand of OX438783.1, from coordinate 4,748,019 downwards.
TATCTATCGCCAGTCTATCGTTGACTTGATTTTTACAACACAAGGGAATCCGAAAACTGCTAGGAGAAACAGGCTTCCAAAATTCAAAATTTCTCGTCATTTAAATTAATTTGTCTGCCAGCCATTTTCTCTAGCTTCTCATTCATAAGTTGGCTTTAATTAATGTGTTTTATTAAAATAAAATAAAACGTAATGCGGTCATCCATATAGTAAATACACGAAGAACAAATAAAGTTATTCAACAGTAGATGTTGCCCGCGACTGGCATGTAAATCATCGCTCTTCCCTCGGGAACTGTTCAATTTACTGGGATACAAAGTATTCTTGGTCCTTCTCCGGGACCTTATTTATTTCCATACCAAATTCCATCATAATCGGTTTAGTAGATCCAGAGGTTATCTCCTACAACCTCAGAAACTAACAAACTTTACCTCTTTAGAACATTACTATTCAAACGCGTATTAACGAGATTTTCTATTAAATATAAATGTGTTTTTTTATTGGTTTTATTTATTGGTTGTTTTTGATGTATTCGAATTCTTTAACTATCAGATTAATAACATTTTGAATGCAATTAAACCATTTATTATAAAGAAATAAACAACCAAAATCAAAAATGTTAAGCCGAAAACACTTCGCCATGTTGATTGCATTCATCTTCCAACAAGAGACTCAAGAAAGGGTTCCAAATATGTCCACTTTTAATCAGTACAACCTTTATTGACGTCTAAAATGTCTGTTGGTTTACGTGAAACATTTTCGATTAAAAAAGTTATTATCAATCAAGTGCAAATAAACTCGTGGACGGAGTTTAGGGACAGAGCTCGGGTTTATTCACTATTTTCAATCCTTTGAAGTTAATAGCGTAAAGTTTGAAGAGTTTATTCATTATAGCAACCGCCCGATGCTGTACATAGGTAGGTACTATGAAGGTTGAAGACCTCCACGTCACCTCTATGGCCAATATTTAAAATAGGAACACGGAGTGTCCCTATAGAGATGGCATGGCTGTTATAATAAAAACTTAGACTGAACCATAAGATGTACATAAGAGTGTTTTTAACATAGATAAGCAACCATCCTAAAATAAATCATGTTATGTATTTTTTAATGTTTTATTGAAAACCACCTCCACAGTACAGTCACAGGCTATAATAAATTATATTATGACATTGGATAAAAACATATCTCTCTAGTAATAGAGACGTATCAGATATTTTTAAGCCGTCTTTGAGACTGAAGTAAAAATACTACATTGATAATAACCACCTTGTTGTTTCTTTTATTTGTCCGAAAGAAATTATATTGTTTGAAAGAATAATTAATAATAATAATAAATTATTAAAACCCAGCAAGAGCATATCGGATCATGCTCAGTGTTAGGTTCCAAACAAAAAGTCGTTACCTACAAACAAAAAACTATCTAAGTAATCTAAATCTACAAAAAAAACTCCTTTAAAATTGTGCTTACATCTATTACTAATATTATAAAGAGTAAATTTTGTTTGTATGTGTGTATGTAACGAATAAACTCGAAATCTACTGGGCCGATTTCAAAAATTCTTTCACCATTTGAATGCTACATTATTCCAGATCAACATAGGCTATGTTTCATTTTTCTACGTGGAGGGAGTCGCGGGCAACAGTTAGTCAAGGATATCTTTCAGATTTTTATTACTTATACTTTTAGTTGTAGGACGGGGACACTCAACTCTAGCGTTCATGATACTTTTTGAGTTCAATATTTCCTGAACGATCCTACAAATCTCAAAATAGATAACATGTACATAGTGATTACAAATAGCTATTTATTTAGTTAAGTAATTCTAAGACGGCAAAATGGTATCAAATGTATCACAGTACACGATGTCATGATTTAAGTATTTTACACCGACTCCTAAATTAAGAAAACCAGCTACTGTAATACGAGTATCATCTATCCTTCCATCATCATCCAGAATCCCCTATCCTTTGTAATTATAAACATTTTTTTTTTCAGTAAAAAAAATACACAATGACGTAAAATTTACAAAAAGGTCTTTGGACATGTGTAAATCATTAGTAGATATCGTTTTAAATTAGCTATGTGCGTGTGAAAACTAAAGCTAGAATAGGTCGGTTTTTCAATGATGATGAATGATTAATTGTATTTTTCCATTAAATTTCCCTTAGCGTCAATAATTATGACTAATTTTTAGATATACAACTTTCTTTAATAATACATATACACCTTTTGAATTGTTTTTTTTTATGATAAACGCGTGGGTGCTCAACATCTTTGGCGAAGGCTAATTATAAAGTGTTAAACTTACCATTTTATTGGCTTTAAAAAAAGGAATACACAGACAGACAGGTTTCAAATTATAATCCTACTCCATTTTTGTAAGTATCTACTATTTCAATAAATTAATATAAGAGGACATTAGGTATAAAAAAAAATGTATTCTTTAGTAATAAACTTCAGTTCAAAATCAATCCATTTGCATAAAAACATCAAAAATAATAATATGTCATGTTTTAAAACAACCTAAAGCTCGCATAAACTCGAAAAAAATAAAAAAGTATCTCACTCATTCGTAACTCATCTATTTGATTATAACTGTAAAATCAGTCAAATCGGCAAAATTTCGTATACGCCCTCTTAAACATTGTGCATGTACTAAATAACGAAAAAATACCTATAAAGAGGAATAAATAAATCAGCTGCAGTCAAACTGTTGTGACAGTTTTGCAGACTATTTTTTTAAGAACAATGTGTATTTTTTTGGTTGATAAATAAATAAATAAATTAAAATAATAAATGGGCGTTCTTTTTCAAAAAAAGTGTACATCGTTAAGGACAACAATTTAGAAAATTAAACTTTTCCATTTCGTTACGAAAATTAACCATTAATTTAGATACGTTATTTTCGTAACAAAATGGAAAAGTTTTTTTTTTATTTTTTCAATTTTTTACCTTAATGATGTACACTTTTTTTGAAAACCGTCCAAGTTCGTACTTAAATACATTGATAACATACAAGATTTATAACTTAAAATACATTTTAATCTTTGATTCCACATCGGCCCAATTCTTTACCATTTCCAACAAAAAACTCTATACATCCATGAATCATACCCCAAAGGTCATTATTCTCTCGAGCTGTATTCGAGAACGCCTTACAGGATAAAGATCCTCGGGGGAGTATCGCGAGGGAGTGGAATAAAATATGAGTATGAATCCTCGGAAATAATGCTAAATGATCGCGGGGACGCGCTTTGGACCGTTTTGTTTGGATTTTTTGATGTTTTTAGGAGTTTTCTTTGTATTTTGTTAAAGGTATTGAGTTATTACTTTATAAAATGTGTGAATGGATGAATGAATGAACGAATGAATCCATATCTTGTTAGTAAACAGAGCCCTTAACAACTATGTTAGTATAAAAGTGAAATTAATGGAGACGATACGTTGGCCTACGAAGCTAGCAGTCGAAGGGCGGATATTTGTGTAATGAGCACGAGTATTTGTTCCTGGGTCTTGGATGTTTTCTATGTATTTAAGTATGTTTCTCTACATAAGTATGTTTATCGTTGTCTAGTACCAATAGTACAAGCCTAGAGCTTAGTTTGGGGCTAGATCAATTTGTGTGACTCCCGTGATATTTATTTATTTCATTTTAATTAAAATAATATTTCATAATTATTATCCGCGTCAAGAAACATGATGAAGTATGTAACATCACCCAGAATGCCGCCCTAAATTAAAAATTAGGTAATCGCAAAACGTCAAACATTTAAAGAGGTCCATTAACCTTTTTACACCTTGCTTAACTATTCTGTCATTAAATTTATTATTTGTATTTTAAGACAGACATTTGGCCTTTCACTCGTTTTGGATTTAAGTCTAAATATTCGGGCATTTTGGGAATCAGACGTTTTCAATCAATACTTTAATCATGAAGTTAAGAAGAAAATTAAGAAAGAGAAAAAAAAAATTAAGATCAAGGCATAGAAGGGTTTGTAGTACTGTTAGACGATGGGCTTGCAACCTGTCACTAATACACTGGTAAACAACTTGGCCTGGGCCTCTATTCAGGTGCGTTAAAACGATATCGTGTTTTACACGTTTAAGAATCCTTTATGTCACAGTCGCCATTATTGTAAATGACATAAGAGTTATGAAAACGTTGACAATACGGTAACAAGTCAAAAAAATATCGTTATAACGCAGTTGAATAGAGGCCCTGATTGTGCAAAATGTGGTTCCAGATTTATAAACAAGTCTTTTTAGAGTTGTTGGTATTGCTGTAGCTCTGCCTACCCCACCTGGGAATGAAGGCGTGATGTTATGCATAGTAAAATTCGGCTGAAATGGAACTTACTCAATAAACATACTTATATAAAACATCCAAAGCTTTGCAACAAATACTTGTGCTCTTTAATTAATTATACCAACTAGCACACCACCACTAAAATACACGTTTAAATGAAAGCAAACATAAACTAACTAGTTATGTAATCTAACCCTTCTTTTACTGTAATTAAACCCCCACTGCCCCTTATAATAAAGGTTAATTAACGGGACCGCAACTATCGTTTGAAGTATTGAAACGTCAGTTGCACCCGTTTTAAACGAGTATACGAGTAATGGAGTAAGGAAATTGTTTATACTTTCAGGAAACATTTACTGTAGGTAAAAGAGAAATAGTAGAGGTCGGAGGTTTATCTAACTACTAACAAATTACAAAATTATAACTCACTAGCTTCTGCCTGAGATTTCGTCCACGTAGATTTTAATTAACGTTATTCGCACGGAAACTTTTAAAACTTTACGGTTTATCAAGTAGCCTTTGTGGTAATCCAGGGTATAAGCTATCTTCATTCCAAATTAAACAACAAACAGTAAACATCTTGGCCTGATGAAGCAAAATGTGGTTACAGAACTATCAAGAAGTCTTTTTAGAGTTGATGATATTTCTGTAGCTCTGCCTACTCCACTTTGGGAATGAAGGCGTGAGGTTATGTATGTATGTCATTCCAAATTTTATCCAAATCTGTCCAGGCTTTACTGCGTGACAGGGTAACAAACACAAACTTTCGCATTTATAATATTAGTATGATAAGCATACATACATAAAGTCACGCTTTCATTCCCAGAAAGGGGTAGGCAGAGCTTCAGAAATACCAACTTGTTGATAATTCTGTAACCACATTTTGCACAATCAGGCTAAGATACCAGTTTATTGGTGTCTAGTTGCAAGCCTATCGCCTAACAGTACTACAAGCCCTTATTCCCTTAGTCGCCTCTCACGACATCCACGAGAAGACATGGAGTGGAACTATTCTAACCAGGCAACCACACGGAAAAGAATAAGATTTTATTTTATTAACAGGATACAAAAAAAAAACACCCAAACCCGTTTTTTTTCCTGTTGTGATGAATTGTTTTCTTATTTAAAATGATATTACCATACAATACAATACAAAACACTTTTATTGTCCACCAAACAAAAACATCACAGAGAAATAGCACAATTTAAAGGACCAGGTAAAATACAGGCGGTCTTATCGCTGATTAGCGATCTCTTCCAGACAACCTTAGAAGGGATAAGGTGTCAAGTTAAAACAATTTACACAGTAGGTGGTGCAGACTAATTAGGTGCTCTGTCAGTTTGTTTCGCACCAGTAATGCAATATTACTGAATTTAGCTACGTAATATAATACATTGCATAATTATGGTCTTAGATTTATCCCATTTTTTTTAGATAGTTCCCTTTTGTGAAACAATAAAAATTTACGCGGATAAAGCCACATGAAAATCTTGGTAAAGTAAAACTTTACCACAAACTATACACAGCGTAAAAAAACATCCCGCTACAAAACAGTCATCTCACCAACATTTCCATTTTTAATAAAAAAGGGGTACTCTATTTATGTCGCTATTCCCGACCCAGGGCGCCAAGGATTTCTTTATTAAGGTTTACATAGTAATAGAATCGTGGCACATTTTTGCCAGTCAATATGCCGTAAACGCGGTTAACTCGACCCATGCCCAGAACTCCAGAGCTGGTCTACTTTGTAAGGAATTAAGTGACCCGGGCACTAAAGGTTAATTCTATTACCCTTCTGCCCCAAAAACCCTTGGAGTGGCTCTTAATATAACGAATCTGGGAACCTTTATTCACTGTTGATATTTTAATTAGTAAAGTGTTTTGATGTTTCGATGAGAAGGGTTGAAATTAGGGAAGGTAAACGTTATAGATACTTTTATCTATTTTTAGGGCTTTCACAGGTTATATTTTTAAATAACGTTATTTAAATAATCTAAGGATTTTCGATCTTAACCTCGTAATAAATGCCTATTTTAGTAACATTGTAATAGCAACCTTGTTATTATCTTTATAAGGTGCCTCTTATATCTAGCATTACTATTCGTCAACATCGTGAGGAATCCTGCACATTCGAACAAAATGAGTGTGTTAGAGGATAATTGACACAAAAGATCCCTAAATAAATTGGTTCAAAGATACGTTTCAAATCGTTGTAATCTTAGGTAAAATTACACAGTTCCCGTGGGAACAACAAAGACTATACGAACTTACTCGCCGACAAAATTCATTAGCGGAATTATTCGTTTTAAATTTAGCTTAGCATTAGTTAACAACGTAAAGACATAATTATACAAAGATATATCGATATCCATTACCTGTTTTAACCAATTAGCGATCTCTCCATTACTCGAGCTAATGATATAGATATAGCACAATATAGTATATGCTGCGGGGTTCTCGCACATCAATCAGAGCCGTCCGCCGCAGGAACGCTAACCATCAAGCCTTGTACTTCCTTAGAAAAAAGGTCGTATGTCTCATAGAACCACGTATGTACTAGTGACCTTATTTTTTAAGCTGTGGGGTTAAATTTACATTGACTTTCAATTTGTGCATGTGTCGATTTTATTTAGAAGGGCAGTGTAGTGTGGTGAAGCAGGGACTTAGGATAAATAACAGCAGCGACAGAGCTAATAAGAGCTTTTTAACTTCTCTAACCCAGCAAGAAACCTGTAAACCCTTTTTAATTAATTTTAATTAAAATTGTTAATACAATTTAATTTTAATTTTTACATGCCTTAACTTGTACTGGGCTGGAATTCTACAAGGTCATAACGATATCGTTTTTGACCTGTTTCCGTATTGTCAACATTTTGATAACTCTTATGTCATTTACAATAATGGCGACTGTGACATAAACGATTCTTAAACGTGTCAAACACGATATCGTTTTAACGCACCTGAATAGAGGCCCTGTTTTCGTATTTATTTTTATAAGTTGTTCGCCTCAAATCTTGCAAGTCAAATTTTAAACCACTTTCCGTTGGAATAGGCTGAAATTTGAACCACAAATATAAACCCGATGACAATGCAATATTATGGTATCTAAATTGCTAGCATACAGGCATTCCATCTTAGTCCTCAGGGTTGGCAACGCATTTGACGTCTTAGGATTGTAGTCTTGACAATTCAAATGTCTGGGTCTCAGATTCCACTTACCATCAGGTGGCCTGAGTGCTCGTGTGCCTTCTCCTTAACATAAAAAAGAGCTGATCTGATGAAGGAGTCGGAATGCGGCGACAGGATCTCCGCTATACTTAACGTAGACCCACCGTGTTGGGACTCATTAGTTTAGTCTTGAGAAGAATGCCTTTAAAGAAAGAAAATACAGTCGGCAACAAAAGCGTGTCCTAAAAGTGATTTTTCGGCAGAAATTTATTGTGTGGTTGCCGGGTTAGAATAGTGCAACTCCATGTCATCCCGTGGATGTCGTAAAAGGCGAATAAGGGCTTGTAGTACTGTTAGGCTATGGGCTTGCATCCTGTCACTAAATACCCTAGTAAACATCTCAGCCTACTTGTGCAAAATGTGGTTACAGAATTATTAACATGTCTTTAGAGTGGTTGGTATTTCTGTAGCTCTGCCTACCCCACTCTGGGAATGAAGGCGTGATGTTATGTATGTCTGTATGTATTTATTCGATCTTTACATGTTTTAAAGATATTGGCAGGACTATTGTAAAGACAGGGATAAGTTGAAAAAAAGGCAATCTGAGCTAAAGCATAACAGCGATTTATTTGATAATTTTATTGGGTACATCAAAAGTTTTTATCATAGCAAACAATAAAGTTTTAAATCTATCAGTATCCTCTCAAAATTAATTGTTTTTATTATTTCTTTAGTCTACAAAGTTAAGAAGTTTCACAGTACTAACGGAGCGGTATTATCGTCACGATTCTTCCAACTTAAGTCATTATCCTAACTCTAATTAGCTTGGGCATTAATTATTTTTTTAGAAAGGTTGGGAAAGATATCTTGATCACGTTTTGCCAGTCATCGGACAGATTAACATTTTATTTTCAACTGGCTAATTTTGGAATGGCAATCGTTGGTAACAAAACAAGGAAAAGGTTTTTATGTAATTAATATTTAATATTAATTCACGTAACTTTTACCTTAAATAATGACTTAAATATAATAGATAAATATTTCGAGACAATGTTACACAAATTGACCTCGTCTCAAACTAAGCTCTAGGCTTGTACTACGGGTACTAGGCAACGATAAACATACTTATATAGAGAAATATATAAATAACTAGCGACCCGCCAGCGGCTTCGTCCGCTGCATTTTTTTTCAGGTCACTTAGGGGTATGGAAAATAGATAGTAGTCGATTCTCGGAACTACTGAATATACAGATAAAATTTCATAAGAATCGGTCAAGCCGTTTCGGAGGAGTATGGTAACTAACACTGTGACACGAGAATTTTATATATTAGATAAATAAATAATCACGGGACGTTGTCACACAAATTGACCTAGTCCCAAACTAAGCTCTAGGCTTGTACTATAGGTAGTAGGCAACGATAAACATACTTTTATAGGATATATAAATATAATAAATAAATAATCACGGGACAATGACACACAAATTGACCTAGTCCCAAACTAAGCTCTAGGCTTGCTCGTACTAGACAACGATAAACTTACTTAGATAGAGAAATAAATACTTAAATATATAGAAAACATCCAAGACACAATTATCTGCCTTTACCGGGATTTGAACCTGGGACCGCTGGCTTCGGAGGCAAGGTTACAACCAACTAGGCTAACGTTTCGTCACACACCACTCGCCACTTAGACTCCTTCCTGATGTTTTAATACCTGAAACAAAAAACACTTGTCAATACTTGCATGCCATAATGTGCTGGATAGTTCGCCCAAAAAATCTGGCAAGAGCCAAATATTCGTAGATTTAAGAGGCTAGTCGACTTTTTATAATATAGTCACGTACATCTTAGAAATACCTACTACAAGCTATATTTAAAATGCAGATTTATTCACGGATTCATAACTGCAGTCAATCTGTTCTAACAGTTTTGCAGAGCATTTGTTATAATTGTACCATGTTGATTGTATTAATAAATCAATAAATAATAAATTCAAATTCAAATTCAAAATTGATTTCCCAATATAAAGTCACAGTATTTATAAATTGAACAGCATGTTAAATTATAAGTTATTACATTGAGATCGTCAGAAATTAAATTTAGATATAAATTATAAAATATCTTAAAAAATATGAAATTTGAATCATTTAATTTAATTTATATAATAATGTCATCTTACGTAAAAATGTTAATAATAATAATTCTTTACAACTTTAAATTAAGTTATTTTGTAATTTTTTTTGGTTACTAATTTTAAGCACAGATAATTCAAAGTTTAAAAAGTATAGTCAGTGATTGGTTTTTCAATTATAATCCAGTTTCTCGTCTAATGAATGTCACTAGAGCTTTATTCTTTTATAACGTAGAAACATGGGTAAACTGTAACCACGTAAACTCAGTGCTAATAAACGTTTATATGACTGCTTGACAGTCACATTTTCCGTCCATTCAAAAAATAAGTTCATTTATTTATGTAGACAAACATCTAAAACACGCCATCAACTTAAATACTTTTTCGCAAAGAATAACGGTTTTTCATTTCGTTCGGTGTTGCAAGAGTTTTCTCTTATTGTTATGAATGAGTGAATGGGATGAGAAAGCAAAGGGAGATAATTCATTTGGCGTTATTGTATTACCCGAAGCGTTTATGTACAATTTACTTTGAGACCTCAAGTAACACAAGGGAAGGGCACACGTGCGTCGATCAAACTTGGGGAAAACTAAATATCACTCGCAATAAAAAGTAAAAATAGACTCTTTTCCCTTAATTGAAGGATCGAGTGTGATTAATTTACTTAAAAGTTTAATTCAAAGTTTTAATTGCTAAACGACACGACGTAGGAAGTTTTAATTATAGGTAAAAGTTTTAAAATCAATAGGATTCTTTAAATACCTTATCACATAACTACGAGTATAATAACGTTGTTGATTATTAAGTAATTAATTAATTAAAAAATTAGAACGACATTTCCTTTTTGTTTGATGAAATCACGCGCTAGTTCGCTTTAACCTTTATTTCAATATCTACTTAGATACAATAAATAAATCTGGCCTGAGATCCCACACGGTAAAAAAACCTGATTGCTTTTAACGTCTTTCCGTATTGTCAACGTTTTGATAACTCTTATTTACTAGTCTGTAATGAAGGCGAATTTTGCGTTACCGCGTTGAATAAAGGCCCAGTACGTCACTACTGACCAGTCTACGACAATATTGTTAAAAGCTATCAATCTACTAAATTGATCCACACTAGAATCACCGCATCGGGCATCGCCTAAAATACTGACCGAAAATAACCTAGCAGCCTGCGCCATTTATTCCTAAAAGAAAAAGTGCTGAGTGAATGAAATGGCGTACCCTTTTTACGTTCACTTCATTTTTTGCCAGTATTTTTGCGACCAACATATTTAAATTTAGAATGGAATGGAACGAAGGTGTCATAGTTTATCCAAAGAGGCTGTTTGTGTTTTTATAAGATCTTTTTGTTGTAAATTTGTTTTCTTTCGTTAAATTGAGTTCCATTTGGGACTTATCGGGAAAAAGGGGCGTAATATGTTTTTGTTATCCCAGATAAATGTCCTAAGGTCACTATTAATATTTGAATTAGGTCTTATGTCATAATAAATATACGCACAATTTTATTCAGTAAGTGACATTCAATTATTCTCATAAATAATTATCTAGAAAATATACTTTATTTAATTATTTATATACTATTTGCAAGACCATAACTTTGATCGTTTTTTATATTAATATATTACTATTCAGTTGACTGTTTGAGCAAAAATACTGTTCAATAACGCGAACATCCTTCAAACGGACCGGACGTCGAGTAACAGATGTGGCTTTGAAAGCCAATATTCGATTCTGATTAAATCGAGTATTTTTTGGCTCTAACCTGGAACAGAGAGTTTCTGACACCAAGCTTGATATATAGACTTTTTAATGTTTAAAAGAAAAACTTGTAAAAATGGACAGAGATCTCGAAAACATTGTGTACGTGCCTTCAGTAATAGAGGCTTGCGGACATTTGGGAGACTGTAAATAATTAACTATTACCATAATAGTATGTTTGTTATTATTTAATAAGAAGTCGGTATTTTAGAAAAAACATATCATGTCATTTGAAACTTGAATTATTACGGCGTAATAACCCAACATTTTACTTACTACAGATAGCAAACAAAACACCTTATATTTTGTAACGACACCGCGGCATCTCAAGTGTTGCCATATAAAAATGAAAAATCCTTTCTTTTCCATGCACGCCCGCAAACTTTTGACAAATCACCTTGACGACATGGTAATGTGATGCAGTTTGTCAGCAAAACGACACACACAGGGATATCGCTGGCGTTGTGACCCTAGTGAAAAAAGGTATACGTCTTCTGAGGTTCAAGCGAGAAGGGTATAAGTGTTGTATACTTTGTATAATATATGGTTTAGTGGTGGTAGGACCCTGTGCAGTGTCCGTCCAGATCGCTACCGCCATCTTATCAATTACCACCTGCCAAGCAACCGTGTTCGTATTGTTGTCTTACGGTGTGGGGATAAGACCACCGATGAAATTACTAGCATAGATGCATTCCATCTTAGTCCTCAGGGTTGCCAACACATTTGAGGTCTTAGGATTATAGTCTTGTGAATTCAAATGTCTATGGGTCTCAGATTCCACTTACCATCAGGTGGCCTGAGAGCTCGTGTGCCTTCTCCTTATCTTAAAAAAACTTTTTTCCCTTATGAGCTAAATCGACTATAAGAAGCATTTGACAAGATTTAAACTAGTTTCACAGAACGCAAACTTTACTAATTTTAAACGCCCAGGTAGTATGTCTCTCTATGGCTTTGATTTTTTAACACATGTGTTATTTTAGGATTATTATATTGAAACCTTAATTTTTTATATTTCACTTTACACTCAGAGGCCGTTTTTCGTATACTGTCAAAACTAGCTTAATTCCAAGCAGTGAAAGAGACAAAGTTATAACATAATGCAAATGACAGAGGAAGACTAAATGACTGCTATATTACCGTCTGGAACTTGGCAGGTTTTAACATGTCATAAAACAATTTAGGTCTTAAACCATCCAGGGCCCCTTTTACACTGCGTTAAAACTATATTGTGTTTGGCGTGTTTTAGAATCGTTTTTGACTCGGCCATCATTAATATCAAGTAAGGTACATAAGAGTTATCAAAACGTTGACAATACGGAAACACGTCAAAGGCGATATCGTTTTTAACCAACTTCAAAAAAGGAGGGTCTCAATTGGTGGGATTTATTACACAAAGAACGCTAGAACGATTTATATAAAATAAATGTGATATACGTGGACGACATAACAGTATTATTATGATCATTAAAAGGTATGAAAAAAAATGTTTAAAAAACTAAAAACCGTCTTCAAAAGGCAAGAAATAACTTCTTTTAAAATGATAGGTTAGTTCAACTGAAGTCGGCGTCCAACTATATTTTTACACAAAAAAAAAATCAGGTTTTTAGTTTTTTTTTACCGTGTAGAAGCTCACCCAGGAGCTGTAGAGTATGTGAAATAAAAAAATATTCAAGTGTGTACTAGGATCGCATGACATGAAAAGCGTTAGCCTAACAAATTATGTTGGGTGAAAAAGTTACACTGACCATGGATGGGAAAAGTTTTAAATTGAAAATAGTTTGAGCGCGAGTGATATCGTTAGTTTTTAGTGGCAGTTTAGTATTATGTGGAGTCTACGTGTTAAGTAGTAATTTTAGGATATTAAGTTTACAATATTTTTAAACTATGTTATGCTAAGAAAAAATTGCGTGCTGTTCAACTTCAAATGTTTACTGTGCAAGTATTTTTCTTATTCATATCAATAATTAATGATGTAATGTTATGGTGCCTGAGAGGTGGGCTGGCATTCTACACGGTAATAACGATATCGTCTTTGACGTGTTTCCGTATTGTCAGTGTTACTCTTACTCACACTCATAACTCTTATGTCATTTACAATACTTGCGACTGTGACGTAAACGACTCTAAAATACGTCAAACACGATATCGTTATAACTAGACCCCCGTTATCGGAGGTGCAAATTAGTAGCTGTTAAGTTCTTAGGGATGAGTAAAATATTTATGATGTCGATATCGATATTCTTACGTTTTCTGTACAACTAGTTTTATATGTAGGTCATTGTAGGTACCTATACCATTTATAGACTACAATTTAACAAGTTTTTTAGGATCCATTATTAAAAATGAATAGATAAGATATTGGGTTAGTTGTTAAAATTATCATGACTGCACTAGATTACTGCAGAGAAACTGGAAAGAAAACTGATCGTTCATGAATAATCAATATCCCTTTTGGTGGACATAAAAGAGAGATTGATTGATTATTTAAAATTTAAATCATTTATCAATGGTTCGTGCTTCATAGCACGTAACGCAACAATAACGATAATTTGTTAGTAATGATGAAAGATTGAGGATTTTTATTTATAGTAATGAAAAATATTCAACACTTTCATTTTGTAATTATATAGTTCGGTTTTATAAAATAAACAAGTTTAATTAAAGTCCTAGACCCTCATTATGATAAAGAAAAAATATCGACATATAGCTATAATTATCGACATAGCTAGTATTTCAAAATAATTTTAACTCATCCCTAAGAACTTGACAGCTACCAATTTGCACCTCCGATAGTGGGGTCTAGTTATAACGCAGTAGAATAGAGGCCCTGGGTTGAGTTTCGACACAGTAAAAACCATATTTATTTTGACATGCTATCGAATCGTCAACATTTATCGGCCGCCGTTACTGTCAAGCTAAGAGGATTATGAAGCGATGCTTAAATCGCGTAGCTGTCAAAAATAATCCACACAAATTTAGCTCCGGGCGATAACGTTTCTCACCCCCTAAATCTAATTAGATTTCCACGATATTTTAATATGTTGTAGATATTATGAAAAACGAGGTCTGTACGTTTCGGCTTTTGTTTTTTTTTTCTTTCCAATTAAAACATTCTTAGAAAAGAAAACGTACAGTCAGTGTTTTATAATATCTACAACTTATTCATAAATTGGACAATGTTTAAGGGGAGAAAAAATTGATCGTATTTTGTATGGGATTTTTTTGCTTTACACTCCTCTTAAGAGTTATCAAAACGTTGACAATACGGAAACACGCCAGAGGCAATAAATATCGTTTTAGCTTAGTAGAGCCTACTCCTTATCATAAAAAAAAACAAAGTCTCTGTACAATTCCTTTTAAAACAAAATGTCGTACTCAATTAATGTTGGACTTTTATTTGATATCATTTTATAGAACGCTAAAGCTATTTCTGATAATTTAAGGTCATGTAAATTATTATTATGTTATTTTTATGTGCTCCCAGGTTAATATCGCGAGTGCAAAATCAATTTACGTATAAAATTAGAAACACCCTATTCTTGAGTTTAAGGTTATAATTTGAACTGTAATGACAGGTGTCAGAATTCTCATGACATCTTCCTTGTGATGTATAAATAGCTGCTCAAATATATCTGAAATTTGGTGTCCTGGACCAAAATTATCGTTCATAATACCATCTCAATTCACATGAATCAAGAAATATAACAATACTATAATTTAAACGGCATTATGCGCACAAGAAAATCTATATGCGGTTCTTAGCGAATACAGGCAGGTACTCGTGCAGAATGAATAATACATACATTTGGATACCTAGGCGCTTACACAAACAAATTCTGAATATTCTGTTTAAGCAAGGCATCAAATGAGCAAAAAAGGATGAAAAGGGAGAACAGAGCAATGACTAAACGCCGATGTTATGTGACCTCTCACATTACATAAACGAAATTGTTAATTTCCATTATTATTTTTATCGTCTTCTTTCTTCTTCTTAGTGGTGGTAGGACCCTGTGCAGGGTCCGTCCGGATCGCTACCACCATCTTATCCATTAACCACCCGCCAAGCAACAGTGATCGCATTGTTGTGTTCCGGTGTGGGATAAGACAACCGGCGAAATTACTAGCATAGGTATATCTTAGTCCTCAGGGTGGGCAACGCATTTGAGGTCTTAGGATTATAGTTTTGAGAATTCAAATATCTATTGGTCTCAGATTCCACTTACCATCAGGTAGCCTGAGTGCTCGTGTGCCTTCTTAACATAAAAAAAAACTTTACATATTATAAAACGTTCTGCGTCTGTCTGTCTGTCTGCATATCCTCTAACTCCTCCTAAGCTACGCAATGGATAATGCGATTTTCAACTTCAGATAATTTATCAAGGAAGGTTTTTTTATGTATAATAGATTCTGGTAGCGGGTGAGACAGAAAATTCACATTAATCAAAGCAAAGCGAGTTATTCTATAAGTACGACATGTGTGTCTATCAGCGCTGTCCAATAGAAAACCACTCTTGTAAAGAAACACCGCTCAAATCTCCACAGCCAGTATTTTTTTTAATAAATCTCTTGTTTATTACAATAATAGGGCTCCGGCTGCAGCCCATACCAAAAAAATATTTTTCAAATAAATGTGATGTTTTTAACCGCCTGTTCACACAACACTCGTCAAGAAAAGCATTTCTGTCAAATAAATTTAGCCGGTTAGCCTTTTCTTACACTTAAAGATAGACTAAGAGAGTTTATTTGACGGATGAATCGATGAAACAAAGTAGTAAGCCGGGCAAGAGCATGTCGGACCATGCTCAGTTAGGGTTCCGAAGCCGTTAAGTACTACAAATATAAAAATCAACAAGTAATAACTAATTTTATATTTAAAGTCAACTGGTGCCGTCTTAGATGATTAGTAGGTATAAACACTTTAATCGCCTGTATCTCAAAAACCAATGATGTCTACTTAGCCGTGATAGTTTTCCTTTGAAATTCGTTATGTTGAGTGTAACAAAAATTAGCACTTTAAAGCTTAATCTAACGACACCCCGCACTATAGGATAAACGAGAAAAAAAAATACCCCACGTTACGTGTAGGGGAGGTACACTAAAAAAAATTTTTGCATTTTATTGTACCACTTTGTTGGCGTGACTAATATGCATATTCATGTCAAATTACAGCTTTCTAGTACTAAGAGTCTCTGCACTAGGCTGCGGTCGGACGGACGGACGGACGGACGAATGGACATGGCGAAACTATAAGGGTTCCTAGTTTGACTACGGAACCCTAATAAGTGCTGTAGTAGACAATGTTACATTAAATGAAGAAAGTAGTACAGTTAATATTATTAGTAGGTGGTCACTTAGATATCAGTTTAAAACCATGTTAAAAATGTAATAAGATCATTTCACTAGTTACAAGTAAGTTTTCCAATTATTTATAATAATTAAAAGTACTACCTTTTACAATTATTATTTACGGTACAAACTCGTACGTAAATACACTTCCACTTTAACGCTTTGACTAGAAACTTTATCCACAGCAGCCAGTACGGCCTTTTCAACGAGCACAATTTATGCGACTTCCAGTTCCTGTCCTCTGTTCTCCTAGTAGCCAAATATTTTAATTACTTTAAATTCACGTATTTTCATTGAATTCAATAAGCCGACAGTAATTTATCCGTTGAATAAGAGTTATCGTAACGTTGAAAATGATAACATGTCAAAGACAATAATGGTATTACCCACTAGAATAAAAGCCGAGGGCCGTCACTCTCGCACTTGCATGATGGTCAGAATGCGACAGATTCGCAGTTTAATTCGCAGGACCACAGATAGGATAAAGGTAAGATAAAAATCGGGCAAGAGCATATCGGACCATGCTCAGTGTAGGGTTCCAAAGCTGCTAAATACTACAAACATAAAAATCAACAAGTAACAACTAATTTTCTATTAAATGTCATTCGGTGCCGTCCTAGATGATTTTAATCGCCTGTATCTAAAGAAACCATGATGTGTACTTAGTCGTGATAGTTTTCCTTTTAAATTCGTTATATGCGCTTTCGGACGGACATGGCGAAACTATAAGGGTTCCTATTTATACTACGGAACCCTAAAAATAGCACAAGATTATTCATTGCATCACCCCACTTTAATTTGTTCTGTTATGTGCGCAGTAAAACAAAGAGAAGTGTAGACCCATTTGCACCTGGTATAAAACGAAACGTTTTGTCGAGAATAGAAATAGAAAACGCCTCCTACGTCGAACTGTCGACGTGTTTCCCTGGGAGCAATTGAGAGGAAACCGCGCGTTTACGACCGTTCATTCCAAAGCTGTGGTTTATCGAGTGTTCAGCGATTGTGTTGCCATATATAAAATGGATTATTTTAAAATACGACTATCTATACAATTACTGTCTGTCTCTCTGTCTGTTTGTTACACTTTCACAGATAAACTGCTCAACCGATTAAGATGAAATTTGGCATGGAGATAGTTTGGGAAGGGTATTGGGTACTTTTTATTGCAAAAAATTGGACGGTTCCTAAAGAAATAGCGACACTCGTAAACGACCTCTACGTGGACGGAGTCGCAAGAATCAGCTATCTAGCTAGTAGTATATAAAATGCTAAGGAAATAAAGTCTTGTAGTAAGGCGATGGGCTTGCAACCTGTCACTAATACAGTGGTTGGCCTGATTGTACCAAATGTGGTTATAGAATATTATCAACAAGTTTTTAGAGTTATTGTTAATTCTATAGCCCTGCCCTGCCTACTCCACTCTTGGAATAAAGGCGTGAGATTATACGTGTATGTATGTTTTGAGCAGATCAATACAGTTAAGCAGTCGTTTATCGATTTTCCCTCGGGAACTCTAGATATTTCAGGGATAAAATGTACTTACCTTTTGTCCTTTTTCGGGGATCAAAAAATATTATCATAATCGGTTAAGTGTTACAAACAAACAAAACCAAATAGATACTTTTACATTTACAATAGTAGTGTGGATTCTGATGATACCAGTGATATGATTAGACTAAATCTCTATCAACTGCTGTTTTTTTCTTATTTTTTAATGGCATGGAAAATTAAACATGAACACAGGCTACCAGATGCTGAAAGGGAAGTGTATCTCAAGACTGCAATAAAATAAGGGCCGTATTAATAAACTCTTCTTAAATGAAATGCCCGTCACAGGACTTGTCAAAGTAACGTCAAAGGTAACTCATCACTTCATCGAATGTATCATTTCATCGATCGCTTTTTTTCTGCTGAAACCATAATGTTTTAGAGTATATTAAACATTAATTACGTAGGTTAGGTTAGGTTAGATGTTTAAAATACCCTGAAAACATTATGGTTTCAGCAGAAAATAGCGTTCGATGAAATAATAGACACCCAACATCAAGCCAAAGCACACTGTCATTTTTGACGTATCTTGAGACGAGGTGTACAATTGAGATCAGTTTATTAATAGGGTCCTTATGGCCTTATTATTAAAGGTCAAGTAACTGTGGAGTAGCTAAGCCATACTTTGTTCTTATCTGTCGAATTCAAATGTCACCTGATATCTATAGGATGTCCCAAAATTTACGCAAGATTTACCATAGTATTAGACTTACCATAGTATCTTGCTAAAATTATGGGACACCCTGTATTTTATTATTATTAAATCTTAATTTACATGTCATATCTGAGTCTTATCATGACGTTAGAACACGACAATCGACTACTGTGAAATCTCTATAACTAACGTCACTTTCTTATTACAACTTTGACGCTGTCTGCATCCTATTTATTCTCGTTACTTAACATACCCAAGTCTCAAGATAAGCATGCACTTGGCACACTCCACTTTGGACTTTTCCAAAATGGCAATTTTATAACCATTTAGAAAAAGCTTTCTTAATAACTTCTTGTCATTAGGTACATTTTAAAATAACGCTTCAAATAATTAGTTGTTATTTTAAACAATTTTAAACGAATCTAAAGTCATTTTAATTTATATTGACTCGAAAAAGTAAACCTAATGAGCTATTAATCTAAGTTTTTTATCATTTGATTGATTTAAAAACGTTAATTAATTATATATGAGAAATTTTAGTAAAATTAGGTCATCAATAAAGAACGCAAATAAAAGTGATCAAAAGCAACATTAACAAAATAGCTATCCTAAAATAGCCTACATTAAAAAAAAGTAATACAGTTTTAAGGTGTCGCCTAATTACTGTAAGCGCACGAGTAACATTTCAATTGCGTATATTTCCTTTAACTTATCCGAAACGATTTTCAATCATTGACTTTCCTTACTCCAACAAATTAATGTGGTAATCAAAACCAATCAAAGGTATTACGGACCTTTCAAGTAAATGCCACATTTAATTTCAATACATCTGTAAATCAATAAGTACCTAACACACTGTAGGCGACAAGAATTCGTTCGCTTGAGCCCACCCCACTTCGAAAAAAGCCCCATTTAGGTAAAGGTTAGTAATTTCTTTAGGTTTATATGATCCTGGTACTTTAATATCAAATCACAATAGACGGTTTGAACTTCGTTTAACGTTTTTATCAATAGAGTTATTGGAAGTTGTGTGGGAGGCACGTAGGCGGGTGGATCGTAAATGGGTAGGTTCACATAATTGCTTTCAAGACTGATTGCTTGTTATTTGTGGATAATGTCAGAGTATTTTCTAAATTTACAAAGAGAATATTATGATTGGAGGAACACAAAGTGAGGACGTGGCAAAAAAATAGTTGAAGCACACATTTAAGCTATTTGCGGTCGGGTAGAGAAAACGAAAACACTTTGACACAAAACTGGTTAAAACCGTTATGTGGTATCAATATACCACAATTGTAAATAATATTAAACACAGTCCTAAAATTATCTTAAACAAATGTACTTACTGCACAGGCCGGGAAAAAGGTCGTTGCTAGACGATAGGTTAGCGATGCAGTTAAATATTTAGAGACGCCGTTAAATATTTAGAGATAGTCAAAGCCGCGGTATATAAGAGTCCAGCAAATATAACCAAAATGCTGAATTTTAAGCACAGTACTAAAATAGTCCAATAGTTCAATAACGAATTTAGACCATTCGATTTTTGATCACAAACATAAATACATGGATACAAACATACCGCCGTAGTCAGAGACGTTTTGGAAACAATTATCTCGTTCCTTTTTCCAAATTGTGCAAAGAATCGTCACTTAGGAACTAATTAATCGTCATTAATTGACTCGTGCAACCTATAGACAGTTAATAAACACATTAATTAATTACACATGGCCTTTTTAAGTTAAAAATCCAATGTATCTTTGTTGTAAGTACTAGGCGGACATAAAATGAAAGAGATTGTTGCCCAATCGCTGGGTCATGACGTTAGAGAAAGCGGACGTAGCAGACTGCAGCCGAATGCGCTCGCCATAAAATTGGCTGTAAAAAGGACGATTGACGCAGCACTTTGTGACAAAGTACTTTTGAGCACATTGTGATCAGTAAATAGTAGGATTTTGTAGGTCTTCAGTAGCTCCTGGCTACTGAAATCCTAGTGCTTCAATGGACATTGTACCTACCTCGATATTATCGAGAGTTTTACTGCAGTTCTCCCGGTTAATGTTGTATTCAAACAAACTTGATACATTTCTCGCTGGCGTTTGTTGTGGTCTAGTTTGGAACTAGGTCAATTTATATAAAATTGTTGCTTGATGTTTATTTATTCAAACTATTTTACATATATAATAAAAGTCGCTTTGATTTGTAAAGTAGGTCGTTATCTACACATAACTTACATACTATTTATAAAGTAAACACTATAAACATTCTAAAGCAATGCAAAGTACGAACCACATATCTAGACAAACTAGTGGTCGACAAATTTAGATATTAAACAAGTTGTAATGTACATATACATGTTATGGTGAAAAAAAGTTTCATATTAAACTCGAAAAACCATATTGTCTTCGACGTGTAGTATTATATTTAACTCGGCGGCCAGTAACTGTCAAGTAAATAAAAGCTATCAAACGTTGTCAATACGGAATTACTTCAAAAATAATCCAGCCTTACGCAAGGCATTTCCATTTTTTAAAATCAGAATCAGAATCAGAAAAAGATTTGTTGCCACACATAACACAGTAGTTGTACAAATTATTATTTAAAGTAAGATAAAATATAAAGTATTAACTACAACAAGTCTCATAGATGCTACGGCAAAAGGTTCAGAACTCAGCGTACCTATGCTGTGAGACGGGGTCTACACAGCGCTGTTTTTCAGCCTGCACCTCCCTCTCAATGTGTGAATGCTTAAGCCTTAAGGGTGCACTGCATTACATCACGATATTATAATTTATAAAACAAAACATATAACAAAACTTAACACAGAACAGGAACTTTCTACAAGGACAACATTCAGGTGTCGTACTTTTAATACAAAAACAGGGGTAATTATATTACATAATAATATCAATATTTAAGGACTCAAAACACTTACTGACGCAGAACCGCTCTTCAATATTAAATACCTGTGATTTTGTCCGTGTTCTGTAGTCTCTCTAAAGAGGAATTTAAAAACTTTGTGGCTGAATGAGTCGTGAAGTCAGGTTCCTATAATGATTAGAGTTGTTATTTATATATTTATGTAGGTATATATGTATATGTATGTATATATGTATATACGTGTGTATTATACATGTACGTTTATATTAGTTTGTGTACTCGCTAATTTGATAAAATTTATTTATTTATTTATAAGTATTATCATTTCTTTTTACTTTTTTTACATTGTCCTTACTCATTTGCTTCAGGGTTAGCTGGAAGAGATCCCATTTAGGGATAAGTTCGCCTTTGTACATTAATTTAGTATTATAATTGTAATATTTATATTTTTGTGCAATAAAGAGTTTACATACATACATACACACATACAATTCAAGTAACATACACCAACTTAAATAAATAAATAAAAATATCAGGGGACAATCTCACACAAATTGACCTAGTCCCAAATTAAGCTCTAGGCTTGTACTATGGGTACATTATAGGCTGCGTACGAATTTTTATTCAAATAAATCGTGCCTTTCATGTGTGACTTAGATAAACATCTCATCATGTAATAGTAGTTTATGTAACTAATACATAATGAGGTATCTGTGCTTTAAGGCTCAATTATGTATAGTTGCATACATTATTTTATTTACCCACACATTTTAAGTACAGTCAACAGCAAAAGTAGATGATCATTTTTGTACTTTACCGCACCAACGTAACAATACTGCAACAATGTGATGTGTCAAAGTATTGAAAGTGACAAGGTATGATCATCTACTTTTGCTGTTGACTGTACTCAAAGATGGGTTCAGAATCCGAACAAATAACCTGCATTGCCAGTGCCACCTGTACGAGTAACATATGCGTGCTATGTTTCGTATTGACACAATATTAATCTCAATTGATTCTAGAATTATGGCCTATTTAACTTGAGTTGATTTTGGAAGATGTTCCAAATTTGAAACTCATAAGTTTATCATGTTTGATGTCGTCATAAAAACATTACGTTACAGCCGCCAGCACACCCACCACGATCACACAGCCGCAGATAATCCAAATTGATTGAATGCTGGGCATTTCAAGGATTCTGAACGCTTTATAGAATAGAATAATTTTATTTCAGGCAACAAGGCCCATATTTACAAATACCTTACAGCATATACATACATAAACATCCCGTCTTCATCCCCAGAGTGGGGTAGGCAGAGCTACAGAAACACCAACAACTACAAAAAGAGTTGTTGGTAACTCTGTAACCACATTTTGCACAATCAGGCCAAGAAATTTACAAGTGTATTAGTGACAGGTTGCAAGCCCATCGACTAACAATACTGCAAGCCCTTATTCCCGTAACAATATATAACTTAAAATTAACATAACTATTAAAACATTTTCGCGGTATCAGGTAGCTGGCGGCCACAAATCGCCGAAACATGACACCCCTCGGCCAGGACTGGAATTCTACAAGGTAATAACGATATCGTTTTTGACCTGTTTCCGTATTGTCAACGTTTTGATAACTTTTATGTTAAACGATTCTTAAACGTGTCAAACACGATATCGTTTTAACGCACCTGAATAGAGGCCCAGAATTCCTGCTTTAAACAGGTCGATAATTAAGAATTATGATACGGTCGATAAATATCCTTAGTAGTTAATATTCGAGTAAGTATGATGTCCCACTACCCCATTATTTCTTAATAATATTGCCTACTAAGCATCGAGACTTGCTCCATCTGATGTTTTTTCCTGTAGAAAGAAATTGATAAAACTGCGCTTCTGCTTCGACAAGTATGGTTACCTTAAGATCCATCCCCGTTTCTGGTTTTATATGAAAAAAGACAGTAAAACCGAAGTAAAACTGAAGCAAGGCTGTTATACAGGCCTCTCAATAGTACCACTCAATAGCTTCTAGCTCTCTAGAAGCTATTGAGTGGTCGTTATTCAGTCAATAGAGATCGTTTAAGGTAAGCACCGATTAAGGATTCCTACTTTTATTACCTCCATTACAATAATTAAACAAATGGACTGCCTGTAAAATTTTATCATCCATAAAATGGTGGTAGATTTGCGAGGCTTCTAAAAGGGTTGGGATTGGATGTTGTCTTACACAAATACTTATACAATATGACGTTTTTTGATAAATGTTTAAAATATTAAAACTTGATGAAAATACAGAAAAGTAAGGTGGTTAATTATTAAGAAGTTTTAAATTCTAGCATAGAGGAATTTCATTTTAGTCCTCAGGGGTGGCAACGCATTATTAGTCTTAGGACTGCAATCTTTAGATTGCAGTCTTAAGAGTGCAAATGTCTATGGGCTACAGATCCCACTTGTCATTGTCGTGGCCAGTGTGCTCGCTTGACTTCTCCATTTTTTTTTCATAATTCTAAGACAACAATTTAAATGGAGCTCATTCGGATCAGTGTTCTTTAATATATTCTGTAACCTAGATTTAGCAACGTCAAACTCGATTCAAGCCTAAAACTAGAGAATGATGTTGATAAAATTGAGGTTTACAGTTATTTATTTATGGCATGGATAAGGCAATGCATTTATGGCATGGACTCTGAATCCCATAGACATTTGGGATCTTACGATGACAATATTAAGACTGCAAATGCGTTGTTGACCCTGAGAACTAAGTTTTTGCCTCTACACATCCGAATAGCCAAAATATCTATACTCTAATTGTCTGTCTGTGTAACTGTAACTCTTTTTCTATCTAACTGGAAGAGATCCCTTAAAGGAATAAGTTCGCCTTTATATAACTTTTTTTTGTCATTTTAATATTTATGTAATGTAATTGTGTTTGTACCATAAAGTGTTTATTATTTATTATTTATTTTATTTATTATATTATTAGGCACGGTACAAAAGTAAATATGTAACAATATTCCCGCAAAACTGTTTTTACAGTTTGTCTGCAGGTAAAATAAATAAACACAAATAAATCGAAATAAACACAGGTCCTGGGCCTCTATTCTTCTGCGTTGTAACGATATCGCGTTTTACGTGTTTAAGAATAGTTTATGACTCGGCCGCCATTATGTCAATGACATAAGATTTATCTAAACGTTGACAATACGGAAACAGGTCAAAGACAATATCGTTATTACCGTATAGATTCCCAGCCCTGTGTTAAATAATCAATATGCAGTTTTTCCTGTAGGCCTAATAACAGTTGCAATAGATCATAATTACAGCAGTTCAAAAACCAAACACCGTTCCTTTTTACACGCGACAGAATTTAATTCAAGATGCAATTTTTCTGCAAAACTCGGCTCGTAGCGGATACTAGCCAACAAAGCGAGAAATAGCTGCTACGTGCTACGCGCGCTACGCTTCAAGAACTCGTAGTGCTTTGCAAATGTTAGCAGTAAAATTGCCGACGGCAAAACGTTGTTGATTACGAATGGATAAGCTAGAATGGCCTTTTAACCCGTAACAAAAAAGGGCATTGTAAATTCAACATATGTATCTGTGTATACGTATGTCTGTCTGTATAATTAACAAACGAATGGACCGATTAGAACGCACGGGCCTTGACAGAAACGCGTGGAGCTAACCCTACTTGCTTCTGTTTATTCCACGAGAGAAAACACTCATTTACCAAAAAAATGTCTTTGCGTGTGATATCCATGGACTTAGTTTCTTTAATGACCCCGTTGTGTTGTTTATAAATGGGTCATACACACTCTTAAAAACGAAATTGGTCTCTCCTGTGCCCAATAGTTAAAAGCTTGTGTGCATAAAGGTTTTGTTTTTAAATGATAGATCTTCACACACAACACACAATTTCCACCACCATCATTTAGCTTGGCAGTCCACAACTGTGCGTTTTACTCGGAAATTTCTGCCACGCACAACTAAACTGTGGTGAATGGTCTGTCGCCTGCGGTATTTCCGGACCAATACGACGACACGGTGGCCTAGTTGGGAGTGACCCTGCCTCCGAAGCCAGCGATCCTGGGTTCAAATCCCGGTAAGGGCAGATCTTTGTATGATGAGCGCAAATATTTGTTCCTGAGTCTTGGATGTTTTCTATGTATTTCTCTATATAAGTATGTTTACGTTGTCTAGTACCCATAGTACAAGCCTGGAGCTTAGTTTGGGACTAGGTCAATTTGTGTGAGATTGTCCCCTGATATTTATTTATTTTATTTTTAATACAACCTTCAAAGATCGTACTTACATTTGAAAGGCTGGCAACGCACCTGTAACTCCTCTGGTACCGCAGATGTCTATGGGCGACGGTATTCGCTTACCATCAGGCGATCTGTCTGCTCGTTTGCCTACTAGGTATTCCAGAAAAAAGCTGAGATTCTAAGCGATACAAACGTTGACGTGCTTCCGTATTATCAACGTTTTAATAAATCTTATTTGCGTGACAGTAATGGCGGCCAAGTTAAAAACGATAGTAACACACTTCAAACGCGTTATCGTAACGCATTAGAATAGAGGCCCTGGAGTGAAAGCCATTTAAATAAGAATTAGATTAAGATTCAAACGCAACCTTTCCTAAAATTAACTGAAGGAAAAACATCGTAAGGAAACCTGCACATTGCAGCTGGGTATGTAAGAGGGTAATTGTACTAAAAATCCGAAAGGGCCCATTTGTAAGATTAGATAAGCTTAGTTATAAGGGTGGTAAGAAAATGTACATTTTGTAAATATTTTAGGTAACTAAATAAACTCAATCGGCCAACCTGAGGTAAAAGGGTCCGCAAAGTGATAGAAATGAATTAATTTAGCGATTTGCATTAATAAATATTTATTTGGAACTGTTAGGGCACAGGGAAATGTTGGGGTTGCGCCCGATCGATCGAGACTTGTCACAATCAGGATTACTAACCTATTTTAATCAAGAGAGGTTTTATACATATTGCCTTGCCGTTCAGCCATTGTATAATCGAAGACACTGTTAACTGTACATTTACAATCGAAATTAAACCTTATTAACGTATTAAAGTTTATGGCGTGGTTAGTTAACAGTGTCTTCGTTCGTACGTACCGGACATAGAGACCTCGTCGTGTTATTCTCCTAGTCATTACTTTTAATTTAATGTTATTGATCTTATATTTGTAATTATATTTTAACTACACTAGGTGATTTTGGAGCCATGATCAGAAATGGCCAGAAGTGAATAAAATACCCATACCGAACAACTTTTCCGATGGGACCAATCACGAAATCGCTAAAAAAAAACAGCTGTTCTATACATTAACTCTCAATTAATTCACTGTTAATGTATGGAACAGGTGTTTTTTTTTTAGCGATTTTGTGGTTGGTCCCATCGGAAAAGTTGTTCGGCATGACCATCTTATTCACTTCTGGCCATTCCTGATCAAGGCTCCAAAATCACCCAGTATTACATTTGTATTAATAATGATTATTTATTACTTTTACATGTAACTTACTTTTAGGTATTATTGTATTTTATAGTTTAATAAAAAGACCTTCTGCTGAAGTTTGTTGTGTCGCTTCTTCTCCGAGTCTTGTCCGAAGCGCTAGTAAATTCACTGCATATTACCGACGTGTAAAAGAGCCCTCTTGTGGCCAATTTACTAAATAAATTATTGAATTTTAATTTGTACACATAGGCGCTTTGTGTACGGAGCCCTCTGTGGGCGAATTCGACTTGTTTATTATTAATTCGATCCAGATATTTGATCTAAAAACAAAAAAACATGCATTTTATGGATTTCCTAACAATTTTACATTTTGAGTGACATTATGAATTCTTATGAGTGCTGTTGGGCGATGGGCTTGCAACCTGTCACTAATACACTGGTCAACATAGCCTGTTTGTGCAAAATGTGGTTACAGAATTACCAACAACTCACTTTGGAGTTGTTGGTATTTCTGTAGCTCTGCCTACCCCACTCTGAGGCGTGATGTTATGTTATGTTATGTAAGAATTGTTATCTTGTCTTACAGGTGGGTTTCGGATACACTTCGACCCCTTTAAGATCTTTTGTGCAATTCAAATAAGAGCATTGGGTAATGTACAAGCCTAGAGCATAGTTTGGGACTAGGTCAATTTGTGTGATACTGTCCCGTGATATTTATATTTATTTATTTACTTGATCACCATATTATCATTTATATATTCCCAAGATTACCAGCCATTCCCATACTAGGCAAGGCCTGTACAGTAGGTGTCAAGATCAGTAAGAATTACCAGAGTAATCACAATTTAATTTGTTCTTTGTGTATTTTACGTTTTTTTTTAAGTGAAAACTTCTTTTGCGGCGTTGTACACTTTTTTTGTAATGGGTAAATAATGTTTTACTCGCGTCAGGACACGTCACCTTACCGAAAATTCGTAAGAAGAATGGAGAGTAGACAGCCGGCGCAGCGTAGGAGAGGAATTGTCCTCTCTTTCTACAACGCGGCGAAAATGTATGCCTGCGCCTGCTGTTTCGTTTAGGCGGCGCAGGGCGCTTGCGCGAGTGTTCGTGTGTGTTTATGTTAGCGTGCCACGCGCATCCATGGATGGTGACGCTGATGGCTCGACCGTCTGTGTAGTGGCCACAATGCTGTGTATTTGTAAAATTCATGTATATAAAGTGTTTAAAATATGGAAATTGAACAAAGTGCATCTATTAATGAAAAAATATATTAATATTAATGTTAATATTCAAGTTTTCACTTCTGCTGGCACTCCCGGAGTGCAACCCATCGTTTTTTTTTATGTTAAGGAGAAGGCACACGAGCTCTCAGGCCACCTGATGGTAAGTGGAATCTGAGACCAAAAGACTTGAATTCTCAAGACTATATCCCTAGGACCTCAAATGCGTTGCCCACCCTGAGGACTAAGATATATGCTAGTAATTTCACCGGTTGTCTTATCCCCACACCGGAACACAACAATGCGAAAACTTTTGCTTGGCGGGTGGTTAATGGATAAGATAGTGGTAGCGATCCGGAAAGACCCTGCACAGGATCCTACCACCACTAAATGGCCGCTATTTGATAATAAGTATCTAAGCAATTAAAGCTTTTTAATATCGAGTCTAATAATGATATGAATGTAATAAAATGGCCGGAATATCACATATCGCTATAAATTAATAAAAATTCCAACGGCGTTATCATTTACTTTACGAAAATTTCATTTTGATGTTAAATAAACGTAATATCAGCTAAGTAAGAAACCTTTTATTGGATAATCTATTATACTCCGTAGATGAATACAAAGAAATTTGAATTGACATTGATGAGTATAGAAATAACGTTACGTTGTTCTATTGGAAATTATTTCAGCCTTGTAATCAATAACATAATGCTTCATTTTAGGTTGTGTCCCTATTCACCCCGTTTACCGTACGCGGTAAGTTAATGTTACGCTTCACTGCGGAACAAATGGTGCCCAAATACTCTCGTGTAAGCAGATTTATTTGATCGCAGTATACCAGAGAAGGTACAGTAGGATCTCACTGATAGAATATAAATTGTTAAGACGTACAGTCGGCCACATAAGTTGTATTCAAAGTTTGACTGAATATCCTTTGAAATAAAAATGTTACTTGTTGTTTATGAGTAGGAATCAACCTCGAGTCGCGTACCACATATGAACGGCTGTACAGAAGCAGCTGATCACTTTTGTACTTTATCGCAATAACACATTTGACTTTTTTTTTGGCATTTCTAACGTGACTGTGAAGCGACAAGGTACAAAAGATCGTATCTACTATTGACGCTAAATGTACATAACAATTCTGTAGGGCTAGACAAGTTGCATTCGACAATCGTAAGCGATTATGTTTCGATTGAAAAACATGGAATTGACGTAAGCCACCGAGATAGTACCACGTGACCACCTCGGTGGCTTACTCTAACCTCACTGGCAAGAGAAATTGTGTTTATGTATTATATCTGCAAGTTTTTTCTATCACCGTCCAGAACTTGAAGAGTAGGCTCGAAAATATGTGACACTAGAGTCCTATTTTGATTCGTTTACAATTAATACTTATTTAAACTTTATGTTGCATAGTTCCGCTATCCGATTAAAGATGGCGGTAGCAGTCATTTCATACATTTGTAATGAATATACAATCGTATTCGTCTATTTTGTTATTCAATCATCGTTTTATAATTATTTTCACTTATAGTTACAGTGTCAGTTACAGTGGACTTAAATAAAAAACAAATATTATAAAACTTAAAAACACGCCGATCATGCCTTAAAAAAAGTCACGGTTTAAATTACAATTGACAACAGTATCTTATTTTCCCCTAACTCTATTACTTAGGTAGTAGAATGAGTGCCACTTAAAAATATCTTAATGATTTGTCTCCGCCACTTTTTTGCCAAGATGTTATTGTTTGTCATCTGCCTTTCATGCCTACCACCTATATTACATACCTTTTTATGCCTTTCGTGGATATATCCGCACCACTGGTTCAACGCCAATGACGGATATTTCCGTCATGGTTGACAACGCTAAATAGAACTAAGGATCTATGTATGAGGTTAGGTTAACAGTAGCTCTGGTTTTAAACTGTCATTGCCGTGTATTTGATGTCTTTTGTATTTGACATGGTTGTGAAAAGTATAAAGTCCACAGAATGCAACTTCCTAAGCCTGCAGTTTTAGTAGTTCTACTGTACCCTGCTCCCCTGTTAAGCGCCTTATCTGCAAGATTCATGGCTTCGCTGTCTGCAACCACGTTCAGATAAATCGTCCAGCATTGAACCCATTTACTGCCTGTCACGGCTTTCAAATCAAACGACGATGTACATACGCCTTTTGGGTTACAGGCTCAATGGTTGCCTTTGCTTTGGAATAAAAACGCAATCAAAAACCATAAACATAATTATTTTCAATATACGACAGCGTGTATACTTCTTAATTTTACATTGACGAATCTGCGCACCAGCAATTTAAATATCGGGGAGCGCTATAGTGAATTTGATAACACTATAGGAATTTGGCTTTACTACGAATGGGAAAGTCTTCAAGAGCTTACGCATCGCAATTAGGTGACATTTTTTCCAGCTATAAACTGACAAAACTGACTTTTTTAATGTAAACAAAACAAAGAAACGTGCTACCAACTAATTCCATTTATGTAATATACCGCTCATTGATTCTTTCGTTGTAGCATTAATTTGATCCTTTGACAAAATAGACCACAACATAAAAAAGAGAAGAAAATTCTCCTCGAACCACATTATATTAATTTCCTTTCTGCGCTGTTGGTTCATAATAAAAACTTAGGTCAGACATCGTCTCTTAAGATTCTCCTGCAGCTATAATGGACATCCTAGTGGCCCTTACTGACCCGTCTCGATTTTCCACCCCATCTGTAGAGGTGTATAATGATACTTTGCATAACGAACAACTATTTGTAACATATCCACCCGCTCTCATGTTACTCTGGTACCCTGGAGCAGAATGCACGCACTCAATCACAGCTCGCCTCGCGTAAGGAAACATCAAAAGGATTAATTAACACCACGGTACCGGTAATAATGAATAATGAAGCCGAATACAAAATTTAAATTCGGTACAAAATCCCGAATTTGCCTTTTTCCTTCATCTGATTGAGAACCGAGGGTCGCAATTTGCAAACAGGTTTTGTTATAAAAGACGTTTTTTTTCGACCGCGTCGCTTTCCCGGGGCAGTGAGAATTTTTGAGCTTGAAAATATATTGTTTGATAGGTGTTAATTAAATGCAAAATACATTTTAAAATAATGGTAAGTGCAAACAAAAAGCTAAATGTTATTATTGCAAATTAAGAAGTTGCAGGGAACTATATCCAAACTAAGCTCTAGCTTCTACTAGGGTACCTAGCTCTTTAACTATCTATACATACAAAATTCTTTCATAACTTACTGACTGAGAGACAGCAGCCTACAATGCTGAACGTAGGAACTTGAATCTTGGAGGGAATATTCCTTGGGGTCTCTAAGGGTACGTGTACGAGGACCTCTTACAGTAAAGAAATACATAGAATACTTCCAAGTCGTGGTCATCACACAAACAATTTTGCCGTGACAGAATTGAACCCAGAACCGCTAGCTTTGAAGGCAGGTATTTATTTATTTAAATACTTTAATATAGCGTACAAAAGGCAACCTAATGCTACAAGCATTCTCTACCGAAAGACTAGAAAACTAAGGAGAGGGAGACCAAAGGCAGAGCTCATTAAGCTGTTCCTTAAGTTTATTTATAAGGAGCTTATTGTTTGTCCAAAGGCACAACATTCCAGTCTTGCTGCTTCAACTGCAAAAGAATCTCAAAAAAGCGGGTATGAAAACGAGTGGTGCAAAGTTGGCGACTCCGCGACGGATAGACGGGGCGGCAGTGACTCTCAAGACGAACTTGAAGTTGCGTTTGAGATAAGAAGGAGCTAGGCTAAAACAGCAAGAAAATGTCCGAAGTTTCCTACGTTCCCGTATCAGTAGCCATTTAAACTGGGTTCGATAACTTGATCATATAACCATATTATATAACAACACCTATGTAAAAAAAGACTTGTTAACATTTATTTACCTTACTTTCTCTAACACGCTTGGAACCACCCATTCGCCGATAAAAAGCCTTTGAAAGACTAACCTCCCAATAGAATACCAAATAAAAGAATAACCTCTTGGAAAGAAATATATGACTAAGTTATTTGTTAACCTAACCATTTACTATAAGGGAAACCTTAACAGCTAAAGCACAGATAACCCTTATAAATAGCGCTTTAAAAGGCATAATTATCGAACGGCTTTTCTAAGTAAAATCCTCATAAAACCCATTCGAAACACCTTGAATGAGATAGCGGGTTATAAAGTAAATCGAACAGCTTTTAAGCTATAAGCCTTTTCTAAGTAAAACCCTCATAAAAACCCATTCGAAACCCCTTGAATGGGTTAGCGGGCCCCTGCGTCCCTGCTTGGAACTGTAAGTTAACTTTAGTCAGTGGTAGACTTAAAAGCATACATTGATGCATTTATTTTTCGTTTATGATCTAGTTTTTTTTAAAAGGTGATGGGGGACACCTACCAACAGTCATGGGATATGCATGTGAATGTGTCCATAAGGACAAAAAAAAAATATTTTTGAACCAATGCCAAACGATACGAATACGATTTTAGTAGAAACCCTATACATAGGGCGATCGTCGTGATGGTAAAAAAACATCATATTGCCAAAATCTATTAACTGAGACATTCATTCATTTGTAAAAGGCAATAATGCATAAATCGCATACAACGTTTGTTGGGTCCTTAGTATCTCAAGTTCTCATTTAGAAGCTTAAAAAAGCGCTTAAACCAGCATATACAGCTTAAGCCCAATTGTTAAGGAAAACAAAACTCTATTTATTATTTCCTCCTAACTTAGTTTCTTTTGTAACTCGTAACTCTGAGAGCGAAGTTGTTCTCAGTTCTCACCTGGTTTGGGTTATTTGTTTTACTTTAAAGCAGTTTGTGGCTCCTAAATCTTTCTTTTAGTTAAACGTTTATTTTGTTAAATAAGTTTGGTTCGATTTAAAGTTGATATGTTTTTATTCTAGCGTATCATAACAACATTGCTTTTGACGTGTTATCGTATCGTCACAGTTACATTAACTCTTATTTACTTGATAGTAATGGCGGCCAAGTAATAAAAAAACACGTCTAAAGGAATTGTTTTACCATGTTGAACAGAGCTCCTGAATATTGTTTCCTTTGCAACTTGTAATCGAAAGTGTTCATAAACGCATACGATATTATAGCATACTATACTGTAATTCTATGGAACTTGCTAACTATGTAAACAAACAATATATTGAAATTGACATCTAATGTCAATTTTAGTATGGCGGCTTGTTTACATAGTTAGCAAGTTCCATAGAATGACACTTTACGTATTATTGATATTTATCTTTCCAACAAACGTTAGATTTAAAATATTCTATGTAACCATAAAGCGCCGAGCATACTCCAAATGTTTAAATTTATGTATTTATTTCTGACACGCTTTAACGTCTAGTCTGTGGTAGGCTTAAAAGTATCATAAACGACATGATAGCCTAGTTAGTGGTGACTCTGCCTTCGAAGCTAGAGGTAAATTTCATACGGCCGTTTATTTTATCCAGGCGATTATACAAATCATGTGAGAAATATATTTTGTTGGTAACTTTTATTATTGAAGAGCAGTTAATAAAACCGAGGTAATAAATTGTAGCAGATAGACATACAGAGATATAAGTAGACTCGAGGGAAAAACATAAATTTTTCCTTGGCCGGGTAAAAAACTAAAGTCACGCCTAAAATATTCATTTGGACTAGACTACGCATAACAAGCTTATATCGCTGGATTGGCGTCATATTAATATATACCTTATTTGACACTGACGAGGGTCACAAACCGATTGAAAAGTGCAAGCCCGACAAAGATTTTATAAGATGTTACTTCGATTTATTATTAAAACCTATGTACATTAATCGTTAATAAAAACTATTTTCTGAAAACATTTCTTGAGAACAGTTCGGTTTACTAATGTTTTACCTAAACATAATTTGGAAAATCGTATGATTTTTCTAAATTGTAAATAAAAAGCTTCCCTCTGCATTAATTGTAATCAACATCAAATAAAAAGAGGTTATCAATTCGACACGTATGTATGTTATATTATTGGAAGTTCTGTTAGGGCTTCCAAACCAATTATTCAAAGTTTTATAGGTGTATGTATTGTGTTCACAAGTCTTTGTTACCTATTTAATATGTAACTGTTTAAGCTCGATATATTTAGTAACGTATTTGCCAAATATATTTTTTTGCAGACATACTTTTGGTCAAATAAACGGAGCCCGGTAAACTTCCCCGAAAGGATTACTTAGTGATCACGTAACACCGAATCACAAGTGCGCTGATAGCTTTAAATAAAAATAAACACTTACAAATTACATTAGAATTCTATTAGAGATTGTCCTGTTTACGCATCTTAAACATAAATGCGACGCGTCATCAAAGTCACATCTCACAAAAACACGAAACCACGTTGCTAAAAAAGCCGGTACAAGTTCGATTAAAATGTAAATTTCCAGCGGCAAATGTGAACCTCAAGGACGGCGGCTCAGACAAATCCCGGTGATTAATGCGAGCAACAAAGCGGGATTCCCGCGATCCCGCAGTGATAGCCCAATGCCCGCCGCCCATTTGTTGATAAAATGTTCCAAAATAGAGGATCCCTTGAATTACCGACACACATTGCATCGTATGTGTCATTTCACCGAATTTTATATAACGATGGGTTTTTGTGGGTATTTCAGCAGTTTTAAGGTGGGTACGAATTAGAGTAGCTTCGGGTTGAGGCATGAACGGCTCACCTATTTTGCTCAAATTCTTACGCGCTCAGGCGCTTTGCGCGAGCAGCGGGCGAGCCATCGTGCGTCGGTCTTTTGACCGTGCTCAAAGGCACCTCATTGTACATGCCTCGAGTAATTTAGACGTGTATCCGAGTATGCCGCGGGCAGGACGTCAAGTTCTCACTTGTCGAGACCCGTAAAAATTTGATAAAATTGCTGAGCCGTTCCACCACCGAATTTTTGTTAATAATTCGGTGAATTTCGGCGAGCACGCTGCCTCACCCGCACATGTTTATGTGCAACAATTTGGCTCGCGAGCAGCTCGCCGCGTGGGGCGGGCATATCTCAGGCAAAGCTGCTCAGATTCGTACCCAGCTTTAGGTTGACGAGTCCCACATGACCACCTTAGGGGACCCAGACCCAGACCCAGGTGGTATGCATAAATACATTTAGACGGTAAACCTGTGTAAAACGAAGGTTTCCTTTTCATGAGGAAAAAAACACGTTCTTGCATGGACAAGCCATTGATTTTAAATTTTATTTTATTTTTATTTTTATTGTCATAGCGTTGAACGAAAACTCTCTGTATGAATATCAAATTCAAATGGTCTATTGCATGTCACATTACAAGTATTAAAAGATGGAATTACAAAAAGGTATTCATGTGACGCCTTGCAAGGGCATAGCAACATAAGACAGTAGAGCTTAGTATTTCGAGTGTATATTAAGGTTCATGAGATACAGCCTAAGCCAGACAGACAAACAGATAAGTGAACAGACAATTATGGTCCCGTTGTTGGCACCTTTTGGGAACGGACCTAAACAAATAAAAATCTCTCTTCCGTTTATAAGGTGCTAAATAAAACGTTTTAACTGCTTGCCTCGTGCAATTATTCGGTCCAATTATTGAAACTGCGTTTCGGTGAAAACTGACCGCATTTTGCGGTGAAATTGGATGACGCGCAACCGATGGCAGCCTTTGAATTGGGCGCCATCAAAGGACTGAATTGGAACTGACCACTTTTGGCACTTTTTGGAAACGATATCACGGATGAAGTTTTAGAAGAAGTCTACATGTTACAATACACCTCGTAACGTTGGTCTGTACCCAGCTTTACGGAAACACGTCAAAGGCAATATCGTTTTTACCATGTAGAATCTCAGCCCAGTTGCTTCGAACTACATGTAAGTCATTCTGCCACCTTCGCCTTGGTCTACCACGGACCGATTACCGGTTTGCTACTTGTTACTATAAAAAAAACATGACGACACGCTAGCCTAGTTGGGAGTGACCCTGTCTTCGAATCTAGGGGTCCTGGGTTCAAATCCCGGTAAGGGCAGATATTTGTGTGATGAGCACGACTATTTTTTCCTGAGTCTTGGATGTTTTCTATGTATTTAAGTGTATATTTCTCTATACAAGTAAGTTTATCGTAAAATTACAAAGTAAAAACGACAAAAACACAAAAAATATGTGAATAGGCAAACTTTTCCCTTAGCCATCCAGTTCCAGTGTACCTTTGAGCGTTCGAGAGATAAATAAAACAGCGAATAACAACTAAACGTACAATCACCATGGATTTATTAAGCTTAAAACACAGTACCCAATCAAAGCAAGACCCAGGGTTTGGATATAAGTAATGTTTAGTTACGCTATGTCGAAATCCTGTATGACTTTGATATTAACCAGGAGGTCTCATTATACCACAGACCGATGGAACTGTAAACACAGTTAGAGGACGGGAGAGAATTCCTTTTTACTAAAGTGGTTACAATATCCGACATCATGTACTCGCGATAAATTAATTTCCATCGGGGAAACGGTTGCTGCTTATTTTCCTTATTGGCATTTCTGACTTGTTACTGTGTTGATAAATGAGAGAAGAGATTTATTGAGGCTTTTGGGTGTATTGTATTTCAGTGGGTTGCAGTGTAAGATTAAGTAAGAAAGAGAAGTACTGCACGGGTCATTTGGTTCAGAATTTTACTACAACATGACCCGCTTTGTTAAGCGCCCGCGCGTAAAATCACTACATCCTCGTAGTATATAAAAAAACTAATAATTAATATAAATTAAAAAAACACGCCTGCCATGCCTTAAATAAAAAAACACATGAAAAATAAACGAGCTTCAAATTTATTGTGATCACTGATCGTGTAATCTACTGGGTTAATACGATTTTGCGAAAATTGAAATTACTAGCATAGAGACATTCCATCCTAATACTCAGGGTTGGCAACGCATTTGAAATTTTAGGATTGCAGTCTTGAGAATTCAAATTTCTATAGGTCTCAGATTCCACTTACCATCAGGTGGCCTACCACGAGCACCTCGTAGTTCTGCTTGCCATAAAAAAAAAACATTGACTCCAGAATCAAGATAATAGTTTTACCGTTACGTTCCAGTAAATATCCCTGTGTTCCCGGCTTTCTCATTTAAACCTTACTGATTTATTCGAACGTTTAAGGTAAAACCACTGCGTCTATCGGAGCAGTAAACTCTGTTTGATCCGGTCCGAATCGGACCCTTAAACCGATAGATAAGGTCGCCATCGCCTTGGGCTTCGATTAAGCTCGATTTGGACCTTTCCTCGAATCTTTATGTCTATAGCTTGAAATGGGATTGTCACAGGCGTAAAATATTTAATGTTTCCGTGTTTAAATATTTTAAGAGCAGATTTGTATCCGATTCTAACAACAGCACAAATAGTACCACTTTTAATTGAAGTTATGTGTGTCTTGGAACTGGATCAACTCCTTAGAAAACCTACTTAACAAAAAATTCTAAATTTCTTAGAATTAAATTTGATGTCTTTAAAATATTAAAATGAGCATTTAACCAGGAGGTGGTAAGAAGGTAGGGCCTGCAGTCAAAAACTTTGTTTGTAAAGCCTCCATAAATCACTTTCATAATGACAGATGCCTAATTGGCTATCTACGGCAGGGATTCATAATGGCTCAGTACTTAAAGTTTTTCACTGAATATGTAAACAATATTGTGAAACATATCAATGGATTAGAAATGAATGTCCGTCCGTCTGTCACAGCTAATTTGTTTCGAAATTACTTGACTGATTCAGTTGAAATTCGGTACAAATTTATTAGGTAGTGACCCAAGTGAATCACGTTAATAAATGAATTTAAAACAAGGAGTCAATTAAAAAAAGTTATAAACGATGTCGTACTTATGACAAATTAGTGAAAGAGCTTTATAAATAGTTTTGAAGTTATTTAAGAAAGTAAGCTATAATTGACCCCCCCCCCCCCCTCCTTAGGAGTCTATGGTATTAAGAGACATTTCTTAAAACGTACGGAACCTTCTATACGCGAGTTTAACTCCCACTTGTCCGATCTTTTAAATAAAGTAAAGACATGTTCTTTCCATGTAGCCTTTATTAGTATAAAAAAGAGTCTCTACCCGCGTCTTTTCATCTTTCTTTTTTTTAGGGTTCCGTAGACAAACTAGGAACCCTTATAGTTTATAGCCATGTATATCCGTCCTTCCGTCCGCAGCCAAGCTCAGAGACTGTTAGTACTAGAAAGCTTTAATTTGGCATGAATATACATATTAGTCACACCAACAAAGTGGTATTTTTGTTTAGTGTACCAACCCCTACGTGGGGAAATCTTTTTTCTTGTCTACCCAAAAGTGTGGGGGTGTTGTTGAAAGACCTATCGTCTTTCAAATATATATCATAATTTTGTAAAATCAATTTTTCGATTAAGGGAAATATTATGCTTTAAAGGGCTAATTTTTGTTAGTCATGTCCCCCCCCCCTTCCTACAGCCAAAACTAAAAATACTAAAAGTAAAAAAAAAAACTTAAATGAAAGCGCATATAACGAACTTAAAAGGAAAACTATCACGACTATTGGTACATACAGGCGATTATAATGTGTAAACATTATAATCGCCATATATACATACATAACATCACGCCTTTATTCCCAGAGTGGGGTAGGCAGAGCTACAGAAACACCAACAACTCCAAAAAGACTTGTTGATAATTCTGTAACCACATTTTGCACAATCAGGCCAAGAAGTTTACGAGTGTATTAGTGACAGGTTGCAAGCCCATCGCCTAACAGTACTACAAACCCTTATTCCCTGTCGCCTTTTACGACATCCACGGGAAGACATGGAGTGGCACTATTCTAACCCGGCAACCATATTAGTTTTTACTTGTTGATTTTTATGTTTTTAGTACTCAACGGCTTCGCAACCCTACATTGAGCATGGTCCGACATGCTTCTGCCTGGTTTTCTATCTTTCTCTATCTCTCAAAGCGAGGGTGTCTCGCTACCCAGCGGCTTCTATCCTACTAGATAAAACAATATTGCCTTTAACATGTTATCGTATTATCAGCGTTACGATAGCTGTCATTTCCTTGACAGTAATGGCTGCCGAGTTAAACTAACATAAGTAGCATAGAGGCATTCCATCTTAGTCCTCAGGGTTGGCAACGCATTTGCAGTCTTAGGATTGCAGTCTTGTGAATGCGAATGTCTATGGGTCATTTCCACTAACCATCAGGTGGCCTGTATGTTCGTTTGCCTTCTCAATGCTATAAAAAAAAAAAAACAATACGATAACATATCAAAGGCAATATGATTTTACCTAGTAGAATAGAGGCATTGGAAACCATCCTTAGAGCACTATCCAAAATCCTTAAAATAACAATACAGCGACTGGCGTAACGATATTTGAGCTAGCGAACAGACAACATATTATGCTGTGTAATCTCCCTGAGCCAGCGGCCGTTTGTAGACGTCGGCTTACAGTGTACAGTTGAGTCACGGTTCCGAATAACGTACTATGTTGCGTTGTCCTTATTATATGATACTAGACGTGTGTAACTCATGAGCAAACCTATGATACCTCGGGGCATCTACATATAAACACATAAACTAAATACATATAGACATATTAATAAAGTAATAGAATGTGTGCAGGGTAATTAAGATATGACTTTTTTAGTTTCCCTGTACATTTACATCTTGTGGATGACAGATGAAAAAAAACAGCAGTGTCAGGAAACGCAAAAGTCACATAAGGTTAATACTTCACGGAAGTGATGACAGATGCTCATTAAGGAGTTTTATAAAAAAGATTTAGCGCACCTCAAGTCCGTAGGAAGAGAGGACAGCTAGAATGGTAAGGGAGTCATTGTAGAATCTAGAAAAAGATGAAGAAACATTAAGTTACAATTTAGGAACAACGCAGGGAATCAATAATACTAAACCGCTCTTTAATTTAACCGGGGGTCACAGAAATGGATAGGATACAGTTATGAAGCGTGAGAATATGATAATGCCGGCGAAAACGATTTGCAAGCCAGTTGAGAACGAAAATTGGAAACATGGACATATTTTCGTAACCTTAATAATATGAACCGAATGCATACATTTTGAATACGTTCAAACTTATAAACAGCCTATATGGGGGCCAACTTTATTGTTATTTTATTTATATTAAAAATACACGCTAGCGTAAGCCTAAGGGCAGATATTTGTATGAAGATCACGAGTATTTCACGTTTTCCATGTATTTCAGTATATGTTTCTCTATATAAGTAAGTTTATCATTGTCTAGTGCTCATAATACAAATCTAGAGCTCAGTTTGGGACTAGGTCAAATTAAGTGACATTGTCCTGTGATTTATTTATTTAAATATACAAAATTTCATCCGTCTACCTACTTCGTGAGACGTTAGCCTACTGACCCGTGCCTATGAAGCTAGCGGTCCCGGATTCAAATCCAGCAGATATTTTTATATATGTATACAGGGTGTTTGGTAAATAGTGGACAACCCGAATAGGGCTGATAGAGCAGCTCATAAGCTATCGATTTAACCCCCATGTATGTTCAGCAATTGTTAATAGTTTCCGAGATATTGGTTAGAATCACTATGAACTAAGGAAGTTTTTACAGCTACATGCCAAGTTTTTTTTAAGCCTACTTTTTGAGTAAACTCACTAAGTTACTTTTTCCATACTAAGAAATCCCCGCGTTTGTTTTTCACGTAGTATGGAAAAACAAACTTTGTGCGTTTACTCAAAAAGTTGTCATGAAAAAAACTTGGCATGTAGCTGTAAAAACTTCCTTAGTTCATAGTGATTCTAACCATGCAAGAAAAAAGTGAAAAAAATATGAATTAATTCATGAAATTAAGGGTTTTTCGTAACATGGACATAAGGAAAAATGACAAAAAATCCGATTAAAAGTCCAAATATCTCGAAAACCGTGCGACTTTTACTAGACCTATGTTAGCTTTTTCATAACGTCATAAGTGCCCTCTATCCGTAGTTCAAGGATTATCCACTCATTACGTAACACCCTGTATATGTGTGTTAACACTTTATTGTACTAACACAATTGCAATACAAAAATATTAAACTTACAGGAATAAAAGTAGTACTAAGGCGAACTTATTCCTTTGCAGGGAACTATTTGTTTCTGAGTCTTGGATGTTTTCTA
This sequence comes from Acleris holmiana, assembly GCA_949316455.1. Lineage (NCBI taxonomy): Eukaryota > Metazoa > Arthropoda > Insecta > Lepidoptera > Tortricidae > Acleris > Acleris holmiana. The sequence continues at coordinate 4,706,336 of OX438783.1, read as the reverse complement.
TGTATTTGAGTAATTATTTCTTTATACAACGTGTTACAAAATAATCCGTAAAAAAAAAATTACGAAAGTAGTGTCAACCCTAGTACACTGTATACCTAAGATACTGAACTGAAGTTATTTAATAAGGGTTAACACTACTTTTGTAATTTCTTTTTTACGGATTATTTTGTAACACGTTGTATAAGTATGTTTATGTAGTACATACAAGTCAGAGTTTAGTTTGGGACTTTGTCAATTTGTGTGACAACGTCCACTGATATTTTTTAGTAAAGTTCATGAGATACAAGCCCGCTGACAGTCTGCGGAGGCTCAGTAATAGGGTCCCATTGGCACCTTTTGGGTACGGATCCCTAAAAATGGTCGTGTCTCCCGAGGATAAATCTCGACAAAACAAATGAGTATCCGACGCCGAATGGACCGGAATCAAAATGGCATATTTATAGCAAACTGCCGAGAAATTGGTAGATTCGGGTTACGTAAGTGCGCTCTTGGGGATCTGCGACTAATAGCTTTGATTTTATTGTTTTGTCACGTTATATGGCTTTTAGTCTTTGATTTGACTACGTTTCTAACACTGGCGATTCGTTGAGGTTGGGTATCTTTTTACACACAATTAATCAGATTAAAACCTTCGATGTAATGCAATCTCTGCTTCCAGTAGGGCTAAAACAAGATGTGTTTTCTCGCTTATAGCTCGATGCGTCTCTATCGTTACAGACAAGATAGAAAGGGAGATCGGAGCGACAAACAGGTGGACAACATCAAAGCAAATAACTTTAACACGGTCAAACCAATTTTCATCAAACCTCAATAAAACCGCGATCGAATCAATCTATCCATTCAGGAGCTACAATAGAATAGACCCTACAACTAACATACACAACAACAAATAACTAAAAATTAACACTACTATTAAAGTACTTTCGCGGTGTCAGCTCTAGCTGGCGGCCACGAAATCGCCAAAACATGACACACCTCGGCCAGAATTTCCTCCTTTAAAAAGGTCGATAGATCATTGGTCGGGGGCGGTACAATAATACAGACAAATAGAAAGATAGGCAAACTTTAAACTTCATAATATCCCTCTGTTTGTGACGGGTATTATTAATATTTATGTACATGCAAAATTTTAAACACACAAGACAATTATTTGGCCTAACCGGGAATCGAACCTGGGACCGCTTGCTTTGTAGGCAAGATCACTATCAACTAGGCCAACTGAGTCATCAATCCTTGGGTATATACCCAATATACCGGGAATATTAGCTATATAGCTAGTAAGGGCCGAATCTTAAATACCCGAAACCGACGTGCATGCATGACTCGATGTATGAATTTGGAAGAAGCGAAAGAGATCGTAGCAGGTGGAAAGAAGCGGTCTCTGCCTACCCCTCTGGGAAAAAGGCGTGATTTAATGTATGTATGTTATATCCTCAGTAAATACCTACCAATCTATCTTATACAGACAGGTTTTTTCGAGTACACTTTGATCCTTTAAGATATTTTGTGCAATTTCCCTCTTACAAACTTTACTATTCGATGTGCTGTAAAGGTTTTAAGAAGCCACATATGCTGCCACTCAGTGTATAGTTGCGTATCCATTTTCACGATATCCCGTACCTTGGATTATAGTAGGAACTTACAATTATAGTAGTTTTTATACATTTACATTAAGGCACGTCTTCACAAATCGATAGGAATTGTGCAAAGCCATATTTCATGGCTCGTTGCCAACTCCACTCGCCGTTTATGTATACGAATATACCTTGTATATCATAAGCCTGTGTTATCCTGTGCACGTATCAACATTGGTATGGCGAGCAATTTCAGCGTTTATACAATAAGGTAGAGAAGTTTCCCATAGCCGTGTTTATTTTCCAGTAGTAGGTCAGCAGACAAATGGCATAACAAGTTGATGGCATAGCCTTCTTCAACACATGTATTTAGATGTTCAAATTATTACCGTTACTTAAATTACCAATTAATTAATGTAGCGCGCAATCACTATCAGAACACCCTAATAACCTGCAGGCAAACCATGAGGCCCTCCTGACAATCAACCCCGGATTGTCAAGGAAGCTAAAACAGCTGAAGAAGCCGGCACTTCGTCTTCTGACACGAGCCATAAGTGGTCACGCACTACTAAAAAAGCGGCCAAGTGCGAGTCGGACTCGTCTATGAAGGGTTTATGACGTATTAAAAAAAAAAAAACTCGTTCAAACCAATTTTTGGTGGAAGTTTGCATGGTAATTAATGTATATCATATATTTTTTTTCACTTTTATCATTCTCTTATTATAGATGTTTCAGGTTGGGGGACACATTTTACTACTGTGGAAGTGTCGCTCACGCAAAAAGAAGTGTGTTCTAAAGTGTATTAAGTTTTAAAAAAAAAAAATATTAGAAACCTAAATATCATTTTTGAAAACCCTTACACGTATGGGTTTGATGATAAAAAAAACGAGTTTCAGTTCTAAGTACGGGGAACCTCCAATTTGTTTTGGTTTTTTTCTATTTTTGTGTGAAAATCCTAATGCGGTTTACAGGATATGGATGTATTCCTTACCAAGTTTCAACAGTATAGTTTTTATAGTTTCGGAAAAAAGTGGCTGTGACATACGGATGGACAGACAGACAGACAGACATGAAGAATCCATAAGGGTTCAGTTTTTTTGCCCTTTGTTTTGGTTTTGGTTTGGTTTTCTGATAATAATTTCTAATTAGGACGTATGTTTATTTATATGTAATACCTACATGATATAATAAAAATTGGGTAATTGTTGACTTCCTGCGTAGAACGAAACACGTGAATAAAACGAACACACGTGAATGTGAATTAAGTTAGTCACTAGCTTTCGAGTGAAGGCTCTCAAAAATACGGGAGTACAATGGGTTCATGCGAATATGATCGTGACACATTTTCGTGTGCTAATATTTTCTATAATTCGACTTTGATTTCAAGCACTCGAAAGTCAAAAAAAACGGGCCAGAGCATGTCGGACCATGCTCAGTGTAGGGTTCCAAAGCTGTTAAGTACTAGAAAAAGAAAAACCAACAAGTAATAACTAATTTTCTATTTAAAGTCAATTGGTGCCGTCTTAGATGATTGTAGTAGGTATAAACACTTTAATCGCCTGAACCAATGATGTCTACTTAGTCGTAATAGTTTTCCTTTAAAATTCGTTATAAGCTCTTTCATTTAAGTTTTTTTTCTGATTTTTAGTATCTGTAGTTTTGGCTGCTATTATCACAAACCCGTGAAAAAAATTAAAGACCTATCCAAAGACAACCCCACACGACGAGAAAAAAATACATCCCCACGTTACGTATAGGGTACCCAAAAAAAACATTTTTTTTACATATTATTGTACCACTTTGTTGGCGTGACTAATATGCATATTCATGTCAAATTACAGCTTTCTAATATTAAGTCTTTGCGCTATGCTGCGGATGGACAGATGGACGGACATGGCGAAACTATAAGGGTTCCTAGTTTGACTACGGAACCCTAAAAATCGCCTTTCTTTACGTACGAATAGATGATAAAAGTTACTTAAAACCGACGTAAAAATATCTCTTCCACCAATCAAAACCAACTTCACTTCCGATTGGCCATCGAGACTTCACCTTCTCAAAACTCGAACGTGACACAAACGAAATTCGCGGCCATCTTTAAAATAAGGGTCGCGAGTGACACACTCGACGCGACGTGTCGTCTCTAATGAACGTCGGGTAGAGGGCGCTTCAGTCGGCCTGGCTTGCTGTTTTAACGGGAACGCGAACGAAAGTTTACAAAGAAAGGAAATCCAAAATTGTATAGCTAAATCAGTTTGGGCTAGCGTTCGAACCCGTGCGTAAATTTATGTTGTAATAAACAAGTGTCGCAACTGACGTTCGATGCCAAACAAGCAATCTGACGTAGACTATTTGACTGTATGGTTATCCTAGTCGGTAATGTCTTCGAAGATAGCAATCACGCGTTTGATTCCCAAGGGCATGAATTTATTTACCTACAAATTTCCACCAAAGAGGTTAAATTATTTGCTGCTTGTCATTTTGTAAATGTGATTTTCGGACGTTTTGCTTTTTGGTCATTCTGCTACTCCGGCTAACTGTTTTCAATAAAACATAACGATATGCTTTTTTGTGTGATATCGTTTTTAACAATTATTTAGTTTAGTCCTTATGCTACACGGACTAATAGCTACTTTGATGTTCTGCGTTATGGATTTTATGCTAAGGGGGTAATAGCTACATAGACGATTCGGTACTGAGACCATTTTTCGTTGACATCAGGCTTAGATAAGGACTAGGTAGACATACAAATACATACAATCTTTATTGCCTAAACTGTATTCCACATTTAAAGCATAAAAATATTATTTGTATTGTCAAAAGTCGTTTTACAGTTTTAATGGCGTCACATCAGCAGCTGGCAAGAATACATATATAAATATAATCCCTAATAGCTAGGTAGCCATTTAATTTGTTCTCTGATTATGTATGTATGTATAACTCTTTATTGCACATACAAAAGGTAACAAAGTAAAAACGAAACGAAATTATTTTTATTATTATTATTTACTTGACAGTAAGTAATGGCGGCAAAGTTAAAACCTACGGGTAGAGCCCTTTGTTAGCATAATGTGCTTACAGCGCAGCTAAACACAGCAGCCTTGCTCACATAATTATATAAAAATGGCCGAAATAAAACAAAAGATTTTAAAGAAAGATCTTGGGCCCTAGCCAAGATGCAAACGCTCCTAACGTTTTTCTTTTCTATCGCTCAAAATGTATGGGATGACAGTCGACCACGTGGTTTATCGAAACGCAGGAGAATGTCATCCCATACATTTTGAGCAATAGAAAAGAAAAACGTTAGGAGCGTTAGCATCTTGGCTAGGGCCCCTTTATGATCATGTCTGCAAATAAGAATTGCGTTTTAAAAACTTATCTTTTAATGCCACGCGTTTGTCACAGAATGAATTGCATCCTCACTCTTGATTACTTTAGAATTAATCTTGTTAAACACTGCCCGTGACAATCGGACCATTAAGGAGATAAACGAATGCAAATAATAATACTCGAATTTCCATAAAATAATTGTTCATATAATCCAAAAATGGTTTTCTAGTGTTTTCTTCGTCTTTTTCAATGTCTCTCTTTATACAACGCAGTAAAATACTATTTATTTTTGTACTTTCGGTCGTGAACATTTTAACAGCTGTTATTTCCACAATATTTTAACAAGTTTCAAAAATGTTATTTCCTTAATGCCGGAAAATCACTTCCCGTTAGAAATTTCGATTCTGCGCAACTCATCAGTATAACTTAAAGTATTTCAATTGACTCGAACGAAAACAGGAATATTCGAGTAGACGTTTCGATTAAATATTCCATTAATCTTTTTGTCGAATCGACTAGGAGTTCATGATTAATTACTGGTGGAATTAATTGAAGGAAGACTCAAAGCGAGTTGAGAAGTCTTAGCCGCATTGTGTTAGCGTCGGCGGCAGACGAGGCCGAGTGGCTGGGATACTGTTGCTGCGAGCCTCTTGTGTTTATGATGCCTTGGTAGCTAGTGAAAGTTTTTGCTATGTGATTAATGTGTATATTGGACAGTGTTCGTATGCGTATGTGCTGAATTTACTTTTTAAGTTTAACATAATAACAGGTTGTTTCTCTAACATCTAATTTTGAGACGAAATTTGTTAATAGTACATTACTGCACAGGCCGGGAAATAGGTCGTTGCGGGACGAGTATAAGTTAGCGCGGCCCAGACGCAATCGAGGTCACGCTATATACGAGTCCAGTCCAGCATCCACCCTTCCCGGCCGAGGCTTGTATACTGCTTTTCTCCAACGATGCGAGAAAATATTAAAAAAAATGCTTGAATTTACATATTATGCACGGTACAAAAATTACCATAAAATATCACTACCGCTATCGGCATACTCGTAGACCTCCCGCATATTTACATAGTATAAAAATAAAAAACACCATTAAATAAAATCACAAAATTGAAATCTTACAAATCTAATTTAAATAAATTAAGGGTTAAAATTAAAACCTTACCTAATAACATGTTAAAGTTAATTCAGCCATTTATTTTATTGATTAACTTTTAAATACGTTGTAAACGACGTTCGTAAAGGTTAACCTTTTTAGTCTATGAAATTTTAAAACGTAAAAAACTATGGAAGAACTTTAATTGTACGAGTGTTTGGCTGTTGGGAGTTAGTTATCCTAGCCCAAACATGGTTTTAAAAAGTTAAAAACGCGGTACTGTTTCGCGGCTTCAGCGTTGCGATTGGTAAATAACAACCTAATTTGGCCGAGGCCTGGAAGTCAGACCTTCGCGGGCTGTTTTTACAACAGTAATCTAACATTTCAGAGCAAGTAGGAGAAAACGCTTTTATAGACCCAAAAGGCACCGTCAGTAACCCAATCTGATTGAGAACCAAGAGGCAACAGTCATTACGAGGACACACGCAACTATTGCGAAAATATCACTTTACGAGTTCCATTTCCTAAACAGTTCCCCAAAGCTGAAAATTGCAAATAACATTTACGTAGTGACATAATGATTTTTAAAAGTCGTTCTATTTTGGAATTTCATTTTAAATGTACAATCTTAATAAACTTTCAACGGGACTATTTCAGCGGGACTGTTTCAGATCTATTATCATGTATGTATATGTATGTATGTATGTATGTAAACTCTTTATTGCACAAAAATATAAATATTACAATTATAATACAAAATTAATGTACAAAGGCGAACTTATCCCTAAACCCTATCCCTAACCTTACCCTTCCTAACCTTATCCTTATCATCATCATATTTTTAAACTAAGCCAGGAATATTCTCAAACAATACAAGTATCTATGTGGCAAATTAAAAAAGTACTTCATAATTTTATGTCTGTTAAAAGAGTTAACTGTCAAAACCACTCTCAACTTAGTTGGCGTGCTCTAATGATTTATTTTCCGTTTTTTCATTTCACTGCGTGCATAATTCTTTTTAAGATAATATCTTCCCGACTTAATCCAGACGGCTATAGTTTGCACCGGCTTACTCGACACAATCGCGAGAGCCGTCGTGTTTACTTAGCGCTAATTGCTGAAGTACTAACGGCCATTGTGGAGGGGCGAGAGGATTTATCTTCAGTAATTTCAGTTAAGAAGGGTGCTTTATAAAGGCACGGCACACATTCACCACACGCGTAAAGCAACGATGCTATAATAGGTTCATTTTGAAACTCATACCCTTACTATTATTTTGTATGTAAGAATGTTAAGATATTTTGGATGTTGGAATATTTGTTTTGTAATCAAGCGTGACTGCTGCGGCTGAATGGATTTTAATGCTTCGTGGAGAGTAAATTGACAGTTTATTAATATAATAAACAGACAAAATCGTGTATTTATGTTTTATTATCGTGAACATTGTAAAACACACACCTTTGTTAGTCTAGCAATTGTGAGTGTGGAAATTGTATTTCAATTATTATTAATATATTTAATTACTTCTTGTTGTTTAAGGTTAGCTAAAAGAGATCCCTTAAAAGGATAAATTCGCCTTTGTACGTTCCTATTCTGTGAATATTGTATTTGAATTTTTGTTTTTAGTACAATAAAGTGTACATACATACATACATAGTTTTCACAAATTAATTATATTTACTTAATAATTTATTTATTTACTCGTTCGTACATTCATTTATTCATTGAATGGAATGTGTGCAGCGAGCCTTATATATAATCCTTGGAATGAGGGTGCTAATTGTATGAGAACATCTCCGTTTAGCAATATGTGGGCTCGTTAGGGGCCGAGTTTATATTAGATACTACGTTTATTATGCTAATTCGAGCATAGTGGCCAGACGCCTGTGATAATTAGATAAGTTTTTAAATAACTAACAATTAAAGATGGCGGGACGTTTAGGGAGTCTGGCCTGAGTTAAATCTAGAGATGACTTAAGTAAGAGAACGTGGGGGCTTTGCAAATCAGTTGCAAAATAAATTAAATTTGACCAACCATCCTCTATAATATTGTACTCGGTAAAACCATATTGTTTTTAACACGTTATCGTATTATCAACGGGTCCCCTTCATCAGGCATAACTTACATACATAACGTCACGCCTTTGTTCCCAGAGGGGTAGGCAGAGCAACAGAATACCAACAACTCTAAACTTGTTGATAATTCTGTAACCACATTTTGCATAGTCAGGCTAAGATGTTTACCAGTGTATTAGTGACAGGTTGCAAACCCATCGCCTAACAATACTACAAGCCCTTATTCCCTTAGTCGTCTCTTACGACATCCACGGGAAGACATGGAGTGGCACTATTCTAACCCGGCAACCACACGGGCATAACTTAATAACTTATTTTAACATAATCATCATTTGGCATACAGTATTTTTTCTGAAACCGTATTCTTTTAAAAAAATACATCCCAACGTTACGTGTTGGGAAGGTACACAAAAAAAAACAAGTTTTTATTTTATTACTTTGTTAGCGTGACTAATATGTATATTCATGCCAAATTACAGCTTTCTAGTATTAAGAGTCTCTGAGCTAGGCTGCGGACGTACGGGCGGATGGACATGGCGAAATTGTATGGGTTCCTAGTTTGACTATGATCCATACTTAAGTAACATTTTGTTCAAAAACTATGGAGTTCTATTATTTTAAAGGATGCTTCTAGTTCAGAACAGTTACTAAATCTAATCAAACTTATGATATTAAATGTCAATTTAAAATCAAAGTAAAATCATAGTATTAAGTCCAGGGGGTTATTATGATATAACTATGCAGTTTTGTAAACGGAACTGCATTGTCATGTCATAATGACCCCCCAGGCAGTTAATGTTGTCGCAATAGCGAAGCATGAAAAACAGAATTGAATTTCATTGATACGATCTAGGTGAAAACGTAAAAAAGTCGGTATATTAAACGCAGTACACTAAGTTTTGCCCCGTTTTGACCCGAATCAAAACTTGTTAAAAAATAAACTTCTTGTAAGTTTTAGATTGTTTTTTTTCGGCATTCTCATTTCATTTACGTAATATTTCAATTCAATGATATTATTGGCTTAAGCATAGTAATGTCTGAAATAAATACATTATTTATTTCTAAGCTCCATATATTTTAATCGTGGAAAAACAGCTGTGACGTCATTCAAGTCGTCGATTTTGTATAGTGTTTTTGCAGGGGGTCTGAACTATGACTTTTCAAAGCTTCATATCTTATGAAACAAGTAACACGACAATTGTTTCGCGTATACAGACAGCTATCCTTCACTTTTATAGCACTTTCCAGAAAGCATGCCCTTGTTCTATACGTTCGCGCAAAGCATTTTCCTTTAACGCTTACTGTTAAGTCTTCTTTCACCGTATTTTCCATCCTCATTTCCGGATATACTTATGTTAATTTGGAATTTCTTCTGGCACGAGTGAATAGACCGTTACCAATCATACAGTGAAACTCAAAAGTGCCTATACATTTTAGTACTTTATCGCAGTAACGTATTTAAAGTAAGAGTGGTTTGAATTTAGTATATCAATAGCTACGACAAGGTACTAACCGTACGCCGTCACATACCAGCCGATGGCCTAGTTAAGGTACATAATGCTAAGTTAGCGATTTTCGACCATCGACATAGTGACGTAACTTTTTCGATCGAGAACGTCGGCCGCTTATGTCAACTCCATACATTTCAAGTATATAGAAATGAGAAACGTTAGCGACGTTCGCTTCTTGGGACAAGCCTACAAATGGGACAAAGGACAATAGCGAGCAATTTTTTCCAAAAAAAAAATAACATACATATATACATAAATCACGCCTGTTTCCCAGAGGGGCCTAGGGGTAGGCAGAGACTACTTCTTTCCACCTGCTACGATCCTGACAAATCTCACTCGCTTCCTCCACATTCATACACCGAGTCATGCATGCACGTCGGTTTCGGGTACTTAAGATTCGGCCCTTTTCCAGAATTTCCAATTGATGCAAAAAAAGTACGCCTAAGTACGCCTTCCCTTCCAACCCTTCCACTCACTTTCGCACTGTATATTTCTTTCGTCGATCGTTTTTCATCCATCCTTTCCAATTGACCGAACCATCTAAAAAAAACTAACACATTGTTGCAAAAACATATCCATACTATATGTTTACGATTAACGCTAACGAGTTCCCCATTCTTGTACAACACGACTCCAGTCCTTTTTGTGAACCCGCACGAGATAATTAAATTTATTCCGCGACCCTTTGGATGTAGTTTACCTCGTTGAGTACCACGCACACCAGTATGGCGTCCACTTTACAAGGAAATCATCAGGCCTGGCACTGTAAATGTTACTCGTCTGACCTATTTCTCGTAATCGGTCGTAATAAGGGCCTCAACTAAATCAGCATTAAGTTTTAATGACTCGATTTAACGTATGAAAGGAAATGACGTTTGAAACTGTAAAACAGTCGTCATGTAGAGAGTGTATTCTTGATAGAGATTTAGTTTTAAGAAGGATTTATGCGTGTATCTTAATTTTAACGGCGTTTCATTTTATTACCTCGTAAGGCCCAACGGCCTAAATTTAGGACATTTGCCAAAGTGAGTTCAGACTTTAGTTGACTTGCACAAGGTTCTTTTTTGAACTAGTAAAATTTGACGTGGGCCTCAGGAGGTTAAATAATCGTAAACTTACAACACTTAGGTGATGGGACCAGTAATAGACTAACAAATAATACAAGTAAATGTCGGGGGACAATGTCACACAACCTAGTCCCAAACTAAGCTCTAGGCTTGTACTATAAACATACTTGTGAATAGAAATGTATACCTACTTAAATACATGAAAAACCTCCCAAGACTCAGGAACAAATACTCGTGCTTATCACACAAATTATTATTTATTTGGCTCACAAAACAAGTCACAGTCGAAATTGAAACAGATTGTATACAGTGGCATAGTTTAGATCTAGATTGTAACTCTGAACTATGTGTGCACATAATGGCTAATTATATAATGGAATAGCAAAATTTGAGGGTTAGCTGTGTAAGTAATACATAAATACCTGCACTTACCGGGATTTGAACCCGGGACCGCTAGATTCGTAGGTCACTACCAACTAGGCCAATGTGTGTTTTGTTCGTTCGGTTTGCAGCAGTCAATGATGTTATAATCTTTGAATTATGTGTCCATTATTGGTGCCTATCAGCTTAAAGTGCCCAGCACTGGAGCTATCACCTATGTTTGTCCCCAATATTTGACCCAAAATAACCTAAAATTATGTCTTGTTATAGTTTATGAGCAGTAAAAAGATTACATATATGCACACAGAATATTTCCAAAGGTTTATTTTATTGAAATGTATGATCCTGCCAACACCATCACCATCTTATCCGTCTAATAATTTTCCGATATACAAATTATGCCTTCCTTATACATCTGATCATCCGGATTGGAGGCTGTATTGGATTAATAGGGTCAAGTAGGGGTAAGTGTATCCGTAAGGACAGATAAGAACAGATAATTTAAAAATAAGAAAAGAAAAGGCAAGACAAGAAAAGATAAGAAACAATCTTGCGGGTAAATATGAGGTACAGCCAAGGGCAAAAATATATGTATATACTTTAGTACCTTCCCGCTTTAATCGCTGTCACAATTTCATATGACAGCTTAAACATGACAAATAAACAAGGTACTAAAGTGTATACATATTTTTGCCCTTGACTGTACCTAGAGTTAATAATTACTTTCGTAATAGAACATTAAAGAAACGGTGCCAAATGTGCTGTACCCAAGGATATCCGGCAAAAGCCAAATATTTATTCGTAGATTTAAGAGGCTAGTCAATTTATTTTAAAGATAGTCACTTCCTTATTAGAAATGTGTACTGTAAGCTATATTTAAAATGCAGATTTATTCACGGACTCATTTCTGCAGTCATAGCAATGTTCATCAATACGAACACTATGTTATGGACACAACAATTTGTGTCCGTGAAATTACTAACATAGTTGCATTCCATCTTACCCTAGGTTCCAAATATCAAATATCAAATTTTAACGAGACGTCACTTTTTAACTAGAAGTTTTGAATATAGGAAACCAGGGCTAGTCCACAGGGTTGGCAACGCATCAAAAGTCTTGAGAATTCAAATGACTACGGGTCTCAGATCCCACTTACCATCAAGCATGACACCCGGTGTGCCTTGCAATAAAAAAATACATTAACGAAATGAAACGCAAGACTGGAACCATTTGGATTTACCCGATAATTTTAAATTAGCGCACTAGCAACCGGAGCATTCGTCGTCGTCCCTCGAGTGCAACAAAGCTGCATGCAGCACTAATAGAAATTTAAGCTCATTGCAGTCACTTGCTCCGCTGCATTTGTGCAAATGAAAGATGAGCGGATTTTGGGAGCACGGAGTTAATTTGGGAAGACTTACTGAAATAATAAAAGTTTCGTATTATTCAGTAAATTATTCAATAGCGTGTATACATTTTTTAATTTTGAAAGTCGTCGTCTGTCATAAACATGGTGTCATATTAACATCGGGTATTTTTACACCAAAAAAAACGCATTTCTTGTATGGGAAGGACATCCAAATTGTACCTTTATTTTATTTTTATGCATACATACATACCTAACATATCGCCTTCATTCCCAGAGTGGGGTAGGCAGCTGAGCTGCAGAAATACCAACAATTTAAAAAGCACATTTTAAACAATCACGCCAAGGAGTTTACTAGTGTATTAGTGACAGGTTGCAAGCCCATTGCCTAATATTACTACAAGCTCTCATTCCGATAATCGCCTCTTACGACGTCCACGGAAAGACATGGAGTGGCACTATTATAACCCGGCAACCAACCAGACGGGAATTTTATTTTTATTATTTATTATAATTATAATAGCGGCTATAGGCTATATATAATATATAATACACGAGCGGTGGTAGGACCCTGTGTCGGGTCCGTCCGGATCACTACCACCATCTTATCCATTAATCACCCGCCAAGCAACAGTGTTCGCATTGTTGTGTTCCGGTGTGGGATAAGACAACCGGTGAAATTACAAGCATAGAGGCATTCCATCTTAGTCCTCAGGGTTGGCAACGCATTTGAGGTCTTAGGATTATAGTCTTGAGAATTCAAATGTCTATGGGTCTCAGATTCCACTTACCATCAGGTGGCCTGAGTGCTCGTGTGCCTTCTACTAATCATTAAAAAAAAACTGAAAATTGTGTGCTAATCTAGCTATAACGGTTTAAAAGAAGCCCAGTGATAGACAGAGATAGAACCTTAGTTGTTACTAAAGCTCCTATCTCTGTCTGTCATGGGCTGTAAACTGTAGGCAATAGTGTGACTGTGGCTTCCTTAATAGATCTTAACAACCCATTATTTATGACAACAAACAATACCATTTTAAATTAAAAGCCACCAATTTCATCCCGACCTAAGCAAATCCTTCAGGTGACGCAAGGGGCATCAGAAATTCTAAGGATTCGCAAAGGTCTGATTGGATGTAACTTAAACATGCGGGTCGCAAATACTATGCAGGTCTTGGCCCTTGTCTTATTTTCTTGATCCTCTGGGTACGTTGTTCATTGTTCTTGAGTGGGATAGAACATTATGAAAGAGCGAGACCTTTGTAAGCGCGACATAATTTTGTTACCAGGAACTATCAAATTTTCCGGCTTAAAAATTATGCCTTTCTGATACATCTGATCATTCGTTCTACTGAATCACAAATATCGAGTATAATAAGCAATATAAGGGGATAGTCTTACACAAACTGACCAAGTCCTAAACTAAGCTCTTTTACTATGGGTACTAGGCAACGATAAACATAGGTAATAGAGGTAATATACAGAGAAATATTCGAGACTCCGGAACAAAATACCCGCGCTCACACATATATATGACCATACCGGGAATCGAAGCCAAGATCGTTAGCTTTGTAGACAGGGTCACTACCAAATAGGTCACTAACAACGAAACGCGTCAAGGTTGAACATTCCTGATGAACAGATTGCGGGGCGGCCTGAACACCATGCTGAGTTCAACTGCGGAGCGGTTACACTTCTTTTCATCGATGTATGTTTGTAAATATTTTATTGTACAAACAAAAGAGATAACAATTATAAAATAGACAAAAATATAGTAGGAATTTACAAAGGCAAACTTATCCCTTTAAGGGATCTCTTCCAGTTAACCTTACGATTGATTATTATTATGAGATAGAATAGCCAAATAAATACAACGCCAAAATTTAAATTGCCAGCCAATGTATTCAAATGCATGCCAATATAAATTTAAATATAAATATCAATAAATATAATATCGATGCTGACACATTCAATAAGTTAATATACATAATAAGCAGGAAAAAGTTTTAAGAACAAGTGTTAAGCCAGAACTACATATATACATAAAATCACGCCTTCATTCCCAGAGTGGGGTGGGTAGAGCTACAGAAATACCAACAACTCTAAAAAATCGGTGAAATTACTAGCATAGAGGCATTCTATCTTAGTTCTCCGGGTTGGCAATGCATTTGAGTTCTTAAGATTTTGAGAATTCAAATGTCTATGGGTCTCAGATTCCACTTGCCATCAGGTGGCCTGAGCGCTCGTGTCTTCTCTTCAAGATAAAAAAAGTGTTTCTTCACAAACATAGTTAATATACATGCTAGGGAGTGATGAGCATTTTATCTTATTCAGACGTTTAATTAGACACGGCTAACTAAATTTATCTGCTGCGCACCGACTTAACTTAGCAGTTAAGTTCGTCAGACTAATTATAGAGTCCCATTCATTGAAGTCGTTTTGTAATTCTTCTAATTCAAGTACCAGCTATAACGTGCAACCAAGATTAAGTGTGTGTCATGGAAGTGGGCAAAGATGTGAACAAATTACTCGTTGTACTGTTTACACATAACGCCAATTTTTCATAGAGCGTGCTTTTGAAGTAAAAGTGTGCCTTGAGGTCAAATTAAGAGTTATTATTTTTAGCTAGGCTCGTGCAAAGGTGCCACAAAATGTAACTTATTTATTTAATTAAGTAATGAAATGAGTTATTTAATCTTAACCTTAATATGAAATGATCTAGCGTTTAAATCATTAAAAAGGTCATATTAAACTTGATCTTCAACTTCGTCACTTCGAAACTGTTAAGGTTTTAACAAAACAATATTTTATTTAGTATTTTTACCGCGAAAGAGATATATTACAAATCAAAATATGAAAATATTGATTTCACAATTCACTAAAACACTTATGGGTGGGACCTCCTAGTAGGTTCATGAAATGTTTGTGTCCGGTGAGCTTCGCTCTTCTACAACAATAATTTACGTGTGTTTATTAAATTACTAAGGTCAGATTTTTACACGACCCTTAGTAACTAAATTCTGTAAACGTTGTACACTATGCAATCATCTTTTTTTATTTATGGTGATTATATAGTGTATGAAAGTATAACCAGTAAACAAAATGAATCAAAATTTAAAACCGGTCTTTTTTCAATTGAAAATCTTCCCTCACGGACGGTTTCCGAATCCCACCCTACTATACAGTCGCTGAATGAATGAATGAATATTTATTCTGGGCTTTAAGGCTAGGGTTGCCAGTACTTGTTAACCTGACAGTTCTTTCTATGCTTCCATTTTTTTTTTGTATAAAATCGTCAATATACACATACATATAATCAATCAAATAGAAAAAAAGATTCTGTTAACGCAATCTTTATGTCTTTATAATGACTTTATCTAACTTGTATTTCATATCATCTTTAAAGAACGCGATATGAAGTCGTTAGCGCAGATCCGATCTCTCCGCAGATACCGCAGCGGGTCATTAATCATCGAGAAAAAGCTCATTCAGCGGTAACTTATACAAAACATCAATGGCGGACAAAATGATTCAACCCAGGGTTCCGTTTCACTATATTGAAACCTTGTATTTCTTACATGAAAATCAGGGGATGTCGTATGAAACTTTTTGAATAAAATCGATTGTCACTTTCTACTTTGTTGAGGTGTAAACTTGATTTCTCTTCTTCGCTGACAAATCTTTGACAAATGCATCGTTTCGCGATTTTTATAAAACTAACCTATAGAGTTCTACACGTTGGCCTTGTAATAAATCCAGAATTATTTACAGTTTCGGGAAAAATCGCGGGTTGTCAAATGATATGTTTGTGAAATGAATTCTGAAACATTGGTTATGAAATGATATGATCCCGTAAACTTGTACGATTGTTTCTTGTGCGACCGTAGCGTGCGCCGGAGTCACTTATGGTGCGACTAACATACATACATACATACGATCACGCCTTCATTCCCAGAGTGGGGCACATTTTGCACAAACAGGCTAAGATGTTTTCTAGTGTATTAGTGACACTAATAATTATAAATTACCGAGTTCAATCCCCTGTGGTTGTCATGTACAGTCGTCATCAGATATATTAGTGCTCCCAAATATCTGAAAACGAATCTATTGTTAAGGCGTAGGCGAACTCATACTTTCCCTAATATTTTTCTCTTTGGAAAAGGTCCAATTCTCCATAAGCCATACAGCTTCGTATTCAGGAAAAAATATGTTTAGCTTTCGGAATGTTACCCAACATCGTTAATATCTAATCCTCAATAGCAGTGGTGCCAGTGATGGCAAAGTTATAGTTCTAAGACGTGAACGTTCACAATGGGTTTTAATTAATCAGTAAGTTAAAGTGTCTATGAGTGATGTTGCCTATATCATCAAGAAAGTACTGATACTGTTTAATTTTTTTATGCTGGTTGAGGTCAGAAGGTAAACGATCTAGCGGGTGTAAAGTGGTCACTACCGCTCATGGACGCCACACCTGGAGAGGAATCTTTGCAAATATCTTCTTAAACTAAAGGAAAATACTGGTAAGTGCTGTGAGATCAAAATTCATGAAATAAGTATACCAGACTGAACTTCTTCTGAGTGCATTGGTTATGTAATAATTGACTTTGGTAGAAAGATTTCTATTTTTAAAGGAAATAAAATTCAAAAATTGTGTCCATCTATAAAAAATAACATCACACTAATAATATAAATGCGAAAGATTGTAAGTATGGATGGATGTTTGTTACTCTTTCACGCAAAAACTAGTGGACGGATTTTGGTGAAATTTGGAATACAAATAACTTATACCTTGGATTAACACATAGGCTACCTTTTATATCGCTATTCCCTCGGGAACTGATTTAGGAATACGCGTACGAAGTCGCGGGCGGAAGCTAGTTATAAATATAAGTATTTGACGTAACATCAAAGGTACAATTAATGTTTTACTAAAAAACGTTTTACATACAGATTCATTTAAAAAACATTATTTGGCATACTGCTTTTTCTTCCGAAACTGTAAACATTTTAGCATTTTTATAAAACTAACCTGACCTAACCTATACGGTTTTACACGATGGAACTGAAATAAATCCTGAAATATTTTCAATTTCGGAAAAAAGGCGGTTTCCCAAATGATATGTTTGTAAAATGTTTGTTGGTGAAACAACAGGATATCGACATCAAAGCAATAAATGATGTGACATATCGCTTTAATCATCTTAATAAACGTCTAAAACGAATTCCGGCAGGCAATTTTCTTAGACGGCAGCAAAAACACATACTTAAACCGTTTCTCATAACACTTTACAAATACGTTTCAAATTCTGTTACATACCTAACGAGTTCCCAAACGAAATTGAAACGAAAATTCTAGAATCATTTCCTTTGGTTGAAGGGTCCTGATTATCGGGGTTACCCTGGCACCGGTAATTACCCCTTTATTTACCTTATCTCAGTTTAGCAGACGTTTGGTACCATGGTACGAGCTACGAGCATTTTACTGTGGGGTAGTGCTGCTGATGTAAATAGCATCTTTGTTCTGCAGAAGAGGGCTATTCGTGCTGTCTACAGGATGGGCCAGAGAGACTCGCTTAGAGATAAGTTTAAAGAAATTAATATATTGACCATGCACAGTCAATACATGAAAACATTATGTATGTTCATAAAAACTTCGCTAAATTTAGAAAGAACTGTGACATACATAATGTTAATACCAGAAATAAACATAAGCTCGCAGTGCCCTTCACGCGGCTCCATAAAATAAAAATCTCTTTTATGGGTAATTGTATTAGGTTCTATAATAAGCTCCCAAGTAATGTTACTGAACTATCAGTAAATAAATTTAAGAGTTACGTTAAGCGTAAACTAATTTCTAAAGCATATTATAGTATTAAAGACTATATTAATGATAACAATGTTTGGGACTGAATTGCTTGTAATAAAATGTTTAGACCTTATGAAAAAAGGTTGCGAACATCGAAAAAAAAAAAGACATCCGACAGAGTTTCTTACAGGTTCTTCTCTGATCGGTCGCGATTTGAACCTGCAGTCAATTTAGGCTAAGTCGCTACTATGACGTTTCAAAAGAGATTATTATTTGTAAACTTGAATAAAGATTATTCTGATTCTGGATTCATACCATTTCAAAGACTTTAATGAAGTAATTGGACGCTTTGTTCTTTTCTGAGATATTTATTTTCCTGAGTCTTAAATGTATTTTTTATGAAAATGAGGAACAAATTATTTAACGTCAAACTCAATAAAATTTCAAGTAAAATGATCTACCAAATATTAAATTTGAGAACAAATTACTGTTCTTATCTCTAGGTACTTAAATACAGAGTATGGGTTCAGGAACCAAGCCATAGTGGACCGTTGGTCCCCACACTAGGTAAACCTGTATCGTAGGGGCTGACAAAGTTTTAACCAGTAAGATATATTCAACGCATGACAGGAGAGGTTGATTAAGTAGGTAGGTACATTACCGGTGAATTAATTGAGAGTTAATGTATGGAACAACTAGTTTTTTTTCTGGCTGGTTCAGCCGGATCATGACCCCAAAATCACCCAGTGTTTTTTTATATATATGTAATAATAATAATAATAAATATCACGGTACAATCGCACACAAATTGACCTAGTCCCATACTAAGCTCTAGGCTTGTACTATGGGTACTAGTCGACGATAAACATACTTATATCGAGAAATACATACATAAATACATAGAAAACATCCAAGACTCGGGAACAAATATTCGCGCTCATTACACAAATATCTGCCCTTACCGGGATTTGAACCCAGGACCGCTGGCTTCGGAGGCAGGGTCACTCCCAACTAGGCCAACGTGTCGTCGTGTGTGTGTGTCTAGTTTCACTATTTATGTCTCTAATCTACAACTACTATAGGCTATGTATAATATTATAAAGAGGTCAATTGTATGTCTGTCTGTGTGTTAGGGGCAATCGCTGAAACTACGAAACTACTCCAAAAAAGTAAATTATATGTTTATCGTTGTTTAAGTATCCTTAGTACAAGCCTAGAGTGATTGGGGACTAGGTCAATGTGTGTGAAATTATCCCCTGATATTTATTTAATTACATACGTACATATAACGCCTTCATTTCCAGAGTGGGGTAGGCAAAGCTACAGATATACCAACAACTCTAAGAAGACTTCTTTATAATTCTGTAACCACATTTTGCACAATCAGGCCAAGAGGTTTACTAGAGTATTACTCGTAGTTACAGATTGCAAGCCCATCGCGTAATAGTACTACAAAACCTTATTGGAATAATTGGAAGTTAAATCCTAAGTACCATCTCATCCATTAACCAACCGCCAAGGAACAGTGTTCGCATTGTCGTGTCCCGGTGTGGGGATAAGACAACCGGTGAAATTACTAGCATAGAGGCATTCCATCTTACCATAAGCTTCATTGTCATAAGCAATATTTAAAAAAAATACTGACTGTTGGGTTTCTTGTGGGGCTTCTTCTCAGCAGTGGTCTCTTTGAAGCGCCAGTAGAGTTTTGAGGTGTAAAAGTGCCCGTGCGGCCTACTTACTGAATAAACAACTTTTATCTTTATTATCTTTATATTCATAATGTTATTACGGTTAAGAAAAATGGCGTAAAGCTGTCTCCATTTTCTGGTAAACAATTTGACAAATATCAATCAGGGCAAAAGAAAATCAAGTTCATGCACGAAACGCCTCAGCCGAGAGACTTTATTTTTAATAACGTAGACACCCGCTTAACATACGACCTCACGTAAACCTTATATCGTAGGAGCTAACGGGGTTACCCTGGATTTTATATTAAAGTGAAATAGTGAAATATTTGACGCAGGATAAGAAATAAGGGCGTATATTCCCGTAGAATAAAAAATGTATTTTTCGGTTACACATGTCAAACGCGTTATCGTTATAATGCAGTAGAATAGAATCCATGGACGTCTGTCGGGTCACCTAGTTAACAATGTAAATTGCGGGATATACCAGTAAAATGTGGATTGTGATAGCGCGGCACTGTTGCCAGTGAGCCAGTAATTGATTGATGGGAGCCGCTGGGGACAAACACTACTGATAGCCGAATTGATAGCAGATAACATACGAGTTGGATTTACTAACAGGGTTATTGGGTAAAAACTGTCTTTGATATACTGTTATTGTGTAAACACAACCGCCGGTAAACATCGACCGCCATTACTGTCACATAAATAGGAATAGATCTTATTTCACATGTGACAAGCAATATGGTATTACCCAGTAGAATAGAGGGTACAGGGTTACAGTAGCTCCGGCCCGGTATTGTTACGGTCACGTTTATCGCGATGGATAAAGCATCCGTCACTCTCGCACTGCACTTGTCAGAAAGTGACGGATGTTTTAATAAGCCCTGGACAGGAAGAACGTTATAATTATCAAAGATGTACAGAGCCTCTAGCCAAGATGCGATCGCTAACTGGCGTTTCTATTCGTTCGGCTTGAAACGAATCGAAACGCTAGTTAGTGAACGCATCTTGGCTAGAGGCTCAGAGGGCCTAGCCAAGATGCGTTCGCTAACTAACGATTCGATTCGTTTTGTTTTTAAACCATTCACGTCACTGGTAGATCACGTCATTCGAAAAGTCACGTGATCTACCAGTGATGCGATTGGTTTAAAACCAAACGAATCGAATGGCTAGTTAGCGAATGCATCTTGGCTAGGGGCTCAGTAGGGCTAGACAAGTTGCATTCGACAATCGTTAGCGATTATGTTTCAAAATACAAATGTGTGGAATTGACGTAAGCCATCGAGATAGTCACGTGGTACTAACATCAATTCCATATATTTTTCAATCGAAATATAATCACTAACGACTGTCGAATGCAACTTGTCTAACCCCACTAGATTGACATAAACTCGAGCCAAACGTTTTTTTCATAATTATATCGATTTTCGAATACCTTTTACCATAGCGTCAAGCATCTAGTCCCAAGGCCATCGTTATTACCCTCGTCTATTTTCTATTGTCTGCAATAGTCTCTTTTCATATATTTCTCTTTACCAGGACCAATTAAGAGAAAAATTAGGCGTCGTGTGTGTTAAAGAGAAGGCTCCGAATACAAAATAATGGAAGTTACGTGTCACGTGCTGGTTCGATAGGTATTCCTTACTCCAAGTTAGTGAAAACTAAAACTATTTCAATAAAAACCGGTGGTCCCGTTGGTTGTTGTTTGCGCTGTAGTTCCCGCTCGCTGCGACGGCGCCAAGTCATTAAAAGGATTACTGCATGCGTGGAATTTGTTTAAAACTTAAAATTGGATTTTGCGGACTTAAGATTTAAAGGGGCTACAACAGATAAGACAATGGAGGTGGTATATGCACAGTGATGACACTGATGACGGTTGGGAACTTAAAATGTTCTTATTACTCAAATTGAAACTAGGTATATCGCGTAATTTAATCGACATAATAGAAAAAACGGGGCAAGAGCATGTAGGTCCATATAGGTCAGGGTTCCGAAGCCGTGAACTAAAAACGCAAAAAGTACACCAGCAAAAGGGAGTATCTTCATGGCACTTACGTCTTTTTGTTGAGAAGCGCAGTTTAAGGCAATAATGTAAAAATGGTATATGCAATCATGTTGATAATATTTTTCCACATTTTTGGACATACGGTTTAAAAGATCCCTCTTTATCTTTTCAAACGTATGTCCAAAATGTGGAAAATATTATAGGGACACAATTTATGAAACTGTCGGAGCGATTATTTCTGAAAATATTCACTTATTATAAAAAATGCTTAGAATCCTTGGTGTTTTAAAAGAACTGTTGAAGTTGATGGTTGCTGTATAAAAAATTACACTAATGGAGTGTTTTTCTTTACTTCAATATACATCTATTTTAGGTATGGAGCCCGAATAAGTTCAACTTTTTTTCGAACTTAGGAGGTGAAGTTCAGGAATTAACTGTGATGTTTTTATGTTTTTTGTCGTTAGCTTAAGTGTTGTTTATCCGATCTTTACTATATATGTAAAAGATTGCTGTGCTCTAGCAGGTTGCATACATGTGATAGCAACAAATATATTTTTTTATTAGATTTGACTTCTCAAATTGTGAAAGGTTTCAATGATAGATTATCGACAAATTCAAAAAATGGTCTTAACTTTCATTTGGAGAGAACTCTCATAACTCATAAAAGTTTCCGAGCACGTTCTTAGTAATTTATTGAGATTTCCATGTTTGGGAATGTTATGCAACTTGCATATTGCTAGGAATCCAAACTAGAACTAGACTACTACTACTACTAGGCATTCCATCTTAGTCCTCAGGGTTGGCAGCGCATTTGAGGTCTTAGGATTATAATCTTGAGAATTCAAATGTCTATGGGTCTCAGATTTCACTTACCATCAGGTGGCCTGAGTGCTCGTGTGCCTTCTCCTTAACATAAAAAAAAAAAAATAGAAGTTTTAGCTGCGGCGTAGAGGCATGTAATTGTTATTAATGAAACTGTTCAGCAAGCAATTCAGAGGGTTATTATGACATAACTATGCAGTGGGGCTAGTCAAGTTGCATTCGACAATCTAGAGCGCTTATGTTTCGATTAAAAAATATATGGAATTGACGTAAGCCACCGAGATAGTCACGTGGTACTATCTCAGTGGCTTACATCAATTCCATACATTATTCAATCGAAACATAATCGCTAACGATTGTCGAATGCAACTTGACTAGCCCCACAGGTCTGTTTACGCTCAGAGAGAAGGACAGGGCTATATAACTGCCATAGCTTTGTCCTTTACGCTCACCGTAAAATAAACTGCATAGCCATGTCATAATAACCCCCCAGGTCTATAGAACTGTCAAACTCGGTGATTATGAAACCACTTAAGTGGTTATTGTCTAATAGCTATTTACGATATGTTGCAACTCTTTAAGTGTTAGTATCTACTTCTTAAATCAATACATGGTAAAAACCATGAAAGATCCCAGTGACAACTATTGCCTTCATAGTAAGATTAATTTTGGATTGGCCTAGGTGTCCCCAATTATACGTAATTCGTATCTCTCTACACTAATTACATTGGAGGTGTTGTTGGAAGCGAGCCAAATTAGAGCTCTACTGTGTCTCAAAATTAGGCGTTAAGTGGAGCATTGGTGAACGCCAATTTATAATAACGATTATAATGTCTATCGTCAATCAAAAAAAACCGTTCATCGAGGGTTTGCACAGTAAGTAATGTAAGTATTAGTTATTATATTCCAATTTGAAAATTCCAATGAAATCTGCGCGAGTGCAACTCCCATGAAAGATCCCAGTGACAATTATTGCCTTCATAGTAAGATTAATTTTGGATTGGCCTAGGTGTCCCCAATTATACGTAATTCGTATCTCTCTACACTAATTACATTGGAGGTGTTGTTGGAAGCGAGCCAAATTAGAGCTCTACTGTGTCTCAAAATTAGGCGTTAAGTGGAGCATTGGTGAACGCCAATTTATAATAACGATTATAATGTCTATCGTCAATCAAAAAAAACCGTTCATCGAGGGTTCGCACAGTAAGTAATGTAAGTATTAGTTATTATATTCCAATTTGAAAATTCCAATGAAATCTGCGCGAGTGCAACTCCCATGAAAGATCCCAGTGACAATTATTGCCTTCATAGTAAGATTAATTTTGGATTGGCCTAGGTGTCCCCAATTATACGTAATTCGTATCTCTCTACACTAATTACATTGGAGGTGTTGTTGGAAGCGAGCCAAATTAGAGCTCTACTGTGTCTCAGACTTAATTAGGCGTTAAGTGGAGCATTGGTGAACGCCAATTTATAATAACTATTATAGTTTCTATCGTCAATCAAAAAAAACCGTTCATCGAGGGTTTGCACAGTAAGTAATGTAAGTATTAGTTATTATATTCCAATTTGAAAATTCCAATGAAATCTGCGCGAGTGCAACTCCACCATTTTTTATTATTTGTTGTTTTCTAGGTTTTTAATTTAACTGTACCAAGTTTGGTGCTTGTGGTGTTTCAAAATGAAAATACTCACTCGCATAGTGAAAAAAAAAAATTGTTTGTATGGTCACCCACTTAACTAATCCGCCGTAATAACACATAATTCTGAAAAAAACCAGGATCATACATCGTTGTCGCGAGAGGAAATACGATTTGACAGTACTCAAAGATTATGACAAGTAGGCAATAACAGAAGCGACACTCGCATAGTGGCGCGTCTCTATGGGAAAGGTGTGAATGGTGCCTTAAAAAAATACAAAGTTGATCATTTTAAATACTGAGTATCATCATCCTGAATTAAAAAAGCGAGAAACGGGTTTTAAAACCTTTTATGAATCATCTAATATCAATGTCATTAAGCTAAGCTGTACCATCTACAGCATCAGGATTTAAAGATCGAAGGTATCGTAATTCTGCATAGTCACGGAATCTCAAAACGTGTATGTTAAATTGATTGCAAGATTTGAAGCTAACAGCCACTAACAAACAAATATACCTACGCGGTGAAGCTAAATGAAACCATTTCAAAAAAACACATTGCTGGCTTATTATTAAAATTTCTTTGACCAACTATGTCTATCCAGAGAAAACGTCGTGTGAGATATGAAGAACTTCTTAGAGGTTTAGAATGCGTAGGCATAATATTCCTTTTTTACCAAACAGCCACTCTGTTATATGTGTTCTATAACAGATTTGTTTTTGCTCCCGCGATAACGATCTATGGTTAGGATGTACAGTCAAGGACATTAATTGTTATGCCACGATAAACCCTGTCATAATGACAGCGTCAAACCACATAAAAGAAAGCTAAAATTAATGATTAACGCTGTCATTATGACAGGGTTCCATAGTGACAACAATTAAAGTTCTCGAACGTAAGCATGGACGGCTTAGGCATATTAATAGAGTCCCGTTGGGCTCCCTTCGGACACCCTAAGGCGATAAACATACTAAACTATACATAATATACAAATTAGACATAACCCTTACCCAAGGACCTACACGACGGTCGGTTTTGCGTTGCTCGCATTCATCTGTTTCCCACGCTTTCCAATATATTCTCGCTCCACATTCATTTTTAGGGTTCCGTATCCAAAGGGTAAAAACGGAACCCTAAGACTCCACCGACCTCCTGTCTGTCTGTCACCAGGTTGTATCTCATGAACCGTGATAGCTAGACAGTTGAAATTTTTACAGATGATGTATTTCTGTTGCCTTTATAACAACAAATACTAAAAACAGAACAAAACAAATATTTAATTAGGGCTCCCATACAACAAACGTGTTTTTTTGCCGTTTTTTGCTCGATATTAATTACGGCAACAGATAGACGCTTGAAATATGCACATAATATTTAATTGTATAATTAAAAAAGCTATTAAAAAAGCTGAAAGCACAACATTCCTAGGTCTCACGATAGATGACAACTGTAATTGGAAAATGCACATTGACAGGATGTGTTCTAAACTATCTAAATTCATCTACCCTTTACGCCGCATAGTGCAAAACTCATCAAAGAAAGCGGGAATAATGACGTACTTTGGTTACGTGCAGTCAATTTTATGCTACGGTATCATCTTTTGGGGCAACTCTACAGATTGGCAAAAAGCATTTAAAATACAGAAGCGTTGTATAAGAGCTCTAAATGGCGCCTCTCAACGAGACTCATGTAGACCCATATTTGCAGAGTACAATATACTACCACTCCCGTGCCTATATATCAAGGAGGTAACAATGTTTGTAAGGAAACACATGACTCTCTTTGAAAAGGGCGATAAGTATAAAAAAAACCTTCATCATCCTGTTCGCTCAGCATTTTATAGAAATAGTATTTACTTCATGATAATTAAGATATATAATAATGTACCTGACACATTCAAATCCCTAGACGATACTAGATTTAGAAAAGCCCTTAATGAATGGTTATTGAATAAAATGTTTTACAATATATCTGACTTTTTAAATAATAAAGGAAAAATATAAATTTTAAATCGTTATGTTTAAATTTATTGATAATGATCTAGGTTAAGACTTTAAAATATTGTACACCATTGATAATGGTAGGCTATAGATTTAGGAATTTGTCATTATTACTTAACATCTTATCTTTGTACCTATAGTTATGCAATAAAGAATTTGACTTTGACTTTGACTATATTCACTTTAAAAATAAATAGTTAAATTAAAATAAAATAAATATTTAAGGGGGGCTTCCATACAATAAACGTGATTTTTTTACCGTTTTTGCAAGATTTGGTTACAGGGTGATACCAGGACATGTAAATCTAAAACCAATTTATAATATAGTGTCTAATGTTGTATAGATAGTACGGAACCCTTCGTGCGCGAGTCCGACTCGCACTTGGCCGTTTTTTTCCAGTAGCAAAAATCTGTACGTACTTTAGAAGGTACCTACACAAATACCACGAGCGTAATAAGATAAACATCAAAGTTAGAGCCTTCACTGCAAGAAAGGTTTTTAATCTAATTCGAGAACTTTAAGCCAAAGTAAAGGGTATTATTTCTGTAAAGTAAAAAACCGCAATCAAAGGCATTACAATCTTATTACAAGGTCGTAAGGGTTATTTTCTTGATTCACGGAATATATATGGAGTATATAGGTACCTATTAGGTACGTATAGTGTGTGGATGAGGTTACTGTGGTCGACCCTCGACCGCGGCGTCGTTTCACAGACGCTTCGACGTTTGTCTGCGCCGCCGTAAAACCAAAGAAAGCGGCTAACTACGATGTAGTAGGCGAAGTATTCTATACTCTATTGTTAAATGCATAAAATTTAAAATGCTTTAACTATAACTATGCAGTTAGCCTCCTTCTTGGGAACTACAGCACTAGCCTTCTAAAACAAATCGCAGTATCTCAGAAAATCCTCCTGTAGCAAATGCCACTTTATTTCTAACGGGAGAGGATTGTATCTGCTTTGGCTATTGAAATTGAGATATTATCTATTGCTTTATGAGGGTAGAGCAGTGGAGCTACTGACGTGTCAATGATTGAATTGTTAATACTGAATATATCAGTATTTTACAAGATTTTTAAGAGGACTGTGAAGCAAAAAAAAAACAGACAAAATGCTATAACCTTTTTCTCTCCTTAAACGTTGTCCGATTTGCACGATTTTTTTATATGTTGTAGATATTATGAAAAACTAGCTCTGTACGTTTTCTTTTCCAAGAAAATATTTATTGGAGGGAAAATAAATTAAAAAAACAAAAGCGGAAACGTACAGACCTAGATTTTTATAATATCTATAACGTATTCAAAAATTGTGGAAATCTGATTAGACTTAAGGGGTGAGAAACGTTATCGCCCGGAGCTAAATTTGTATTTGTATATGCTATGTTGTCTTATTTTATTCTTCTAGGGAAACAGAAAGCATTTTTCAACTGAGCGAAGAAATAGGATGTTATTATGACTTAGCTATACTGTTAATTTTACGGCGAGCGTAAAGGACAGAGCTATGGCAGTTATATATGCTCGCCGTAAACAGAACTGCATAGTTATGTCATAATAACCCCCCGGAGATGGAATTCGTATGTATGCTTGTTTGATGGTAACTTGAGTATTGTGAATATGTTTTTAATACAAATTGGTTTGGAATGTAGTTGAGGGAAGTATTTTTTTAAGATTGAATAAGATCAGGGTCGGTCAAACGGTCACGAAGTTAGCAGGAAAATCTGTGAGGTCGGTCCAAGACCAAATGTAGTTTGTTCATCATTCATCATTGGTTTAATGGTATACTGCAAACTGCGGCTTTGTTTATTAATATAATACATATTCATGCATTCTATCTTAGAGTTGGCAACGTATTTGCGATCTTAGGATTGCCATCTGTTGTTTTTTTTTATGCCATCGAGAAGTCAAACGAGCACACAGGCCACCTGATGGTAAGTGGTAACTGTGACCCATAGACATTCGCATTCACAAGACTGCAATCCTGAGACTGCAAATGCGTTTCCAACCCTGAGGACTAAGATGGAATGCCTCTATGCTAGTTATTTCACCGGCTATCTTATCCCCAAACCGGAACACAACAATGCGAACACTGCTGTATGGGGTAGGTGGGATTGTAGCTTTGAGAATGCAAATGTCTATTTATCACAGATCCCACTTACCATCAGTCCCCAATTTCACCATACCAACAATGACATGTGGCAGGTGACATTTCTGTGAACATAGCGCAGCCTATATGCAACCCACCGATGTATCAGCGTGTTAACTTTGTAATGTATGCCGAATTGCCACCTGTCACGTGTCATTGTCAAGATGGTGAAATAGAGGGCAGGTGGCCTGTGTGCACATTTGCCTTCTCCATGACATAAAACCAAAACTCTTTATTTGCCTAGACTCAATCGCATTAATCCTACTAATATTATAAGTGCGAAAGTTTGTGTGTGTTAGTTTGTTACTCTTTCTCGCTGCAACAGCTAAACGGATTTGGACGAAATTTGGAATAGAGATAGCTTATACCCTGGATTAACGCATAATAATCGAAATCTACGTAGACTAACATAATGATAAAATATGTCACGCAGCTTGCAAAACAGAAAAATGCCTTTATCCTAAATTTTATTACATTTCCAAAGCTCTGGAGCTTAAATTATTCGATTTTCGTACACAAAACGTTGCGTACACATTCATTATCGGCCGAGTGCGATTCGCGTTCAGCGAGGGAAAACATGCGAGAGAGAGAAGAAAGCTCAATAAAGCCATAGGTCAACGGCCGATACGTGACTTGCCTACCACAACTTTCTTCATTCCAGTACACAGCCCATATAAGCAAAAAAGATCTATTTAATACCACTCTTATAGTACGTGCAACCTCGTTTCTAACAAAAAAGGTTCTAATCTGAATTAGCAATTTAGATGCACATTCATCCTTTTGGCTTTCAAATTGGTATCTGTGTCTTTTTAGGTAGTATAGATATTTGGGTAAGGACCAAAAAGTTGGCCACGCTAACTCACTCAATTAAATTTTCTATGAAACTTTTCCGTTGTAACACGAAAATTAGCCATACATTTGTAGGGATAATCTTCGTGTCACAACGGAACTTTTTTCACTTTTGTTGTTTGTTTGGTTAACTACGCTTAACTAACTATGGTCCAACTATTTGGTCCTTACCCATTTGGCTGTTAGTAATCAAAATATCGCTGTTCATTTGAATTGTTGTTTTTTTGATAGGTAAATTAACTTGATCTCACAAACTATTATGTGAATCATACTATACAAATAGAGGTTGTTAGGACTTAAACGTCGATTTCGTGCCATGAGTTTCCACTCAAACTTCAAAGATGGAGAGACGGACGGATGGACCAGTCATCTTTTAAAGATTCCATTTTTAGGGTTCTGTAGTCAAACTAGGAACCCTTATAGTTTCGCCATGTCCGTCCGTCCGCCCATCCGTCCGTCCGCAGCCTAGCTCTCTCTAGAGACTCTCAGTACTAAAAAGCTGTAATTTGGCAAGAATATACATATTAGTCACGCCATCAACGTGGTAAATTAAAAACTTGAAAAAAAATTTTTTTTATGGACCTCCCCTATACGTAACGTGGGGATGTTTTTTTTTTCTCGCTCCCATTGTGAATGACATCGTTGGATAGATCTTTTAAAAATATGTATGTGAATATAATATTTTGATTAAGTGATCCGTTTATGAAATATTAAACTTTTAAGGAATAATTTTTGTTAGCATCAAGTGTCTTTTCATTCATCATTTTTATGTTTGCAATAGAATAGAATAATTATTTATTTGCAAAAGTGTGGTCACTACAGTTGGTAATTAACATAGCAGTGCGCAAATGTGAGTATGGTTTGTTTTTGTTATTATCTATACTATCATGTGTGAAATTATAAGGACTATAACACATAATTACAGATAAATAAGTATATTATGTAGTCAATAAACTGCGTATTTGAATATTCTAATATCTTTAATTATATTGTAGTAGTTTATTTATTTATTTATTTATTTATTTATTTATTAAGGACATCAACAGCACAATACAGAAAATATAAAACCGATAACAACAAATAGCAAACAAAGCCAATTATAGATATCCACAGATTAACCAGGTAACATATTTAACAACACTGAAGCGATTAAAAACTAAAAAGGGCTGCCTGTGCTCATGCAAACCACAAGTCAAGTAATAGAACAAACTTAAGTTAACTAACAAAGAAGAATATTTCAAAAGAAAAGGTAAAAAAGCCACGCTTGTAAGTACATGTGCGTGTGTGCGTGTTTGAAAAAGTGTGTATGAGTGTATGTGTTGTGTGCGCGTTTGTGAGTATGTGTTTGCGTGTGTGTGCGCAGTACCCGAAAATAATTTATGAAGTGCAACATTTTATTACTGCTGTTTTAAAGGCAGATTTTGATAAAGAAAATGGGTCCAAATGACTAAATATTTTATTATATGTGTTAGCCACGCGTAGCAATGGTGAGTTCAGGGCATATTTAGTGTGAGCAAAGGGGACGTGAAACAGTACTCGTTTAGCGTGACGCGAGCGGAATGTTGGCGTGCTATAAGACAGCTCCGCCGTGAGCTCAGGGCTGTCCAGTCGGCCGTTGACGATATCATGCAGCAGGCACATGTCCATTATTTGACGGCGCTTTTGCAAGCAGAGGAAACCATGCCGCTTGCAAGCAGATTCATATGCTAGATTTAAATGTCCTATTCCAAGCCTAAAATTTAGATGGCGGATAAAAATACGTTGAATACGTTCAATTCGTTCAATGTGAACAATATATTGAGGAGACCAGACGGTCATAGTTATTATTAAACCCGGGGCTTGTAGTGCTATTAGGCGATGGGCTTGCAACCTGTCACTAATACACTGGTAAACATCTTAGCCTACTTCTGCAAAATGTGGTTACGGAATTATCAACAAGTCTTTTTAGATTTGTTGGTATTTCTGTAGCTCTGCCTACCCCACTCTGGGAATTAAGGCGTGATGTTATGTATGTATATGTTATTATTAAACCCACCCGGTATATCTTAATTTTCTTATCTATCACTCAGCTACTAATATTACAAGTTTGTCGTTGTTACAATGAAACATTTGTACTTCATTTAAAGTTGACAAGTAACACAAGCAAAAAAAGCAAATTTATTTCGTGACACGGTCTCAGAAAAAGTTTTTTATCTCAAAAATACAAACGCAAGTCTTAACAAGTTTTCTCCCTCCTTTAGAAAACTCGGGAATTATTCAATTAAGTACATAATTTTGTTGAAACGATGTTAAGAATTATGTCGCCGGCTCAGGAAGAGGTTTATGGCGACTTGCAACTTCGCTACAGAAATAAATTTAAATTAAAAGGAACCGCAAGCGGTTTAAGAGCAAGTTTATAATAAAAATGAGTACATAAAAGTGCAGAAAAGTTAATGACATGCCACAACTTTCTAATTATACGAGTAATATTTTGATATCAGAAATACTTCATACTTATAGCAAAATTTATAATGGCATTTTTTATGGCATACGAGCACACAGGCCACCTGATGATAAGTGGAATCTGTGACCCATAGACATCTGCAATCTAAAGACTACCACCTTTAGACTGCAATCGTAAGTATGCAAATGCGTTGCCAATGCTGAGGTCACATGAAATGCCTCTATACCTACTGGTAATTTCACCGGTTATCTATTATCCCAATGCCAAAACACAACAGTGCGGATACTTCTGCTTGGCGGTAGGTTAAAGGATAAGGTGGTGGTAGCGATCTGGGTGGACCCTGCAAAAGGTCCTACTCTCACTAAACCTATTTTATTTAATATAATCATTGAAGAAATGAAACACCTGCCGTAATAAAACTTTCAAACACCCTTAAGAATTTCTACACAAATCAATATCATAAGTACCTGCCTAGTATAGCGCACGTTGCAGAACAGTCCCAGAAGTTCGCAAAACTACTTAAAAAATACCGAGAAGATACTAAAATATTTGATAAAATTCAAAATGTTCTTTCAATACTGAAATTAGAATTATTCTTAGAAGTTGCCGAAGATTCCTCACAAGAAACTTTCTCAATTTGAAGTTTCTCGTTGGTGCAATGCTATTTCTACCTCTATTCCGTGTAAGAACTTAGTGTCATGTGTAGTAATTTCCAAGTCTTTAGAATACGAGACTTAATGACAGCATTTTTTTCCAAAATCGTCTTTGATGGTTCTTACAACTAATGGTAATCCTAGAGGGACCTAGCGACAGCATATCACTGACATAATGAACCTGGGACCCAATTCTCGTGACTACGAGATGATTTGTCATACGAGATATTTAAAATCCGGGCAAGAGTATGTCGGACCATGCTCAGTGTAGGATTCTGAAGCCGTTAAGTACTACATACATAAAATTGGTGCCGTCTTAGATGATTTTAGTAGATATAAACACTTTAATCGCCTGTATCTCAAGAACCAATGATGTTTACATAGTCGTGATAGTTTTCCTTTTAAATTCGTTATGTTCTTTAATTTAAGATTTTTAGTATTTGTACTTTTGGCTGTAGGGAGGAAGGGGGGGAAATTCATAAAAGGATAACTTAATCGAAAAACTCTTTTCACAAACTTGTAATATTTTTGAAAATAGGGTAAACGAGAAAAAAAACATCCCCACGTTACGTGTAGGGGAGGTACCTTAAAAAAATATTTTTATATTTAATTTTACCACTTTGTTGGCGTGACTAATATACATATTCATGCCACATTACAGCTTTCTAGTACTAAGAGCCTCTGCGCTAGGCTGCGGACGGACGGACGGACATAGCGAAACTATAAGGGTTCCTACTTTGACTACGGAACCCTAAAAATGTATGCAGTTGACAGTTCATGAAGTCACGAGGATCGGATCGCTGCTATGCATGTACGATAAACTTGTTAATTGTGTTTATTCACTATTTTATTGTTCATATTTGTTAAAATTGTAATTTTGTGGTGCAATTAAGATAATCGTATTTTTTATGTTTATGAGCAAAAATATAATCACGCTCACACTCAGTTTTTGGCAGATATTTTACACAATAGGGCAATTCAGAGCCACTGCATCCAAAAGGTAAATCCAGTTTCACTCTACATAACAATACCTATAAAAATGTATGAAACTGTCACACTTAAATATTAAAAACGGTATAAAATGAAATTTATGGTTTTGGGTCAAGCTGGAATAAATATTTATTGACTGTTTCGTTCATCCTACGTATTTTTTTTAAAACTAAAAACCGTCCTCAAAATGCAAGAACTAACTTTTTTTTTAAATGATAGTCCAACTAAATTCGGCTTTTGGTTAAAAATATAGTTGGACGCCGACTTCAGTTGAACTGACCAATTACCTATAATAAAAAAAAAGGTATTTCATACTATTTAGTGATCATCATAACAATACCGTTATGTCATCCACGTATCATTTATTCCTATAATATTTAAGGAGTTATCTCAATTTCTCACGGTTCCCCTCATTAGATACCGACTTGGTGGCAATAGGACCACCTATGAAAAACACCCTATCAAACAATAAAGTTTTTTAAATCTATCCACAATCGACAGAGTAATCTCAACGGATAAACACCCAAAAAAACATACAGTAAAATTGATAATCTCCTCCTTATTTGAAGTCTGTTAAAAACATGGCGACAGGGTGATTGCAAAACCATCTCAAAATCGAACCCCCCGACAGAGTGAACAAGTTACGACGACTTACAGAATTTGTTTACTTGTAACTTTGCTAAGTCCACCGGTCGATTTCGTTGTTTGTTTTGGGAGGTGACAGACTCGGAGAACATCGCGTCTGATGAACTTTCGCTTATTTGCACGAACAACATTAACATGCTCTCGGAGTTGTAACAGATACGTCTCTTTACGAGTTGCTTGTGCGACTATAGATCAAGTAGAGCGTGTCGACGGGCTCATTATACTTCACTAGCGACCCGCCCTCACTTTGATTCGGTTAATGTATATTTTCTTTAACACCCGTATATCTTCGTGAGGCCCACGTCAAATTTAACAAGTTCAAAAAAGAACCTTGTGTAAGTCAACTAAAGTTTTAAGTCACTTTGACAAATGTCCTAAACTTAGGCCGTTGGGCCTTACGAGGTAAAACCAAAATACAAATTACAAACTGGACGCGCAAAGCAAAAGACAGGACTGACTGGCTTACTCCGGAGGAGGCCTTTATCTGAGAGGGGTTACTTATAAACATTATGTAGTTCAATTATAAAATATTTAAAATCAGAATTACAAAAAATTAAAATGATATGTTGAAATAGAAAGTAATATTTATTGAAATATTTATAGAATTACATTATATTGACTAAATCTTTTTTTTTTTTTTTTTTATTCATAAACCAAAGTGTGCGTAATCGAAGGTGAAAACCGCAATAAAATTCGTTACGTGGAGGAGTCATATACAGACAGACGCGAAAAGTGTGACTTTGTTTTGTACTATGTAAAGGTACTATATGAATTGAGCAAGTCAAATGTAGGTAGTTGTGTTAAAGATAGTTAATTATAGTCTCTCAAATAACGATAGGCATGGGGTCATTTCCATCGACTTGCTGTCCTCTATCGACCAGCTATTTTCAATCCTCGGCTAAAGTTACACCCTGTATATTCAAGGGCCTTTTACTTTAGTGTAGTAAGCCGCTCTTGTAATTACATTTCTTCAGTTATAATATAACAGCCCTTACTATCAAGTGAACAAGAGCCACCCCGACGTAAAAAAACGTAATCGTAACGTATCAATGTAATTTGTTCCTTAAAATTAATTATAAATAAACTCGATGCTAACTAAAATAAACTCGGTTTTGCCCTCGGACGACGATTTCAAGCAAGTCCAAGCAGTCGATTACAAAGATAATTAAACACTTTTATCTCGTTGAAATAAGATGCAAAAGTGTATATATACTTTATCTCGACGTTACTTGAAACTTACAAACAGAAATGCTTTCAAACGTGACTTAATATTCCTTCTAGATTGAAACGTGACCTTAGCTCGTCCCGGGGAATAAAAAACAAATTCCCCGCGAACCGACACACTCCTAGTTTCCAAGCGGTGTTGATACAGAACTCGACTTGCAACATTGAGAAGGGCGCATGATGATCAAAGCAAAATATTCAGTTCGTCATACCCTGTCTGGTTGCCGGGTTAGAATAGTGCCACTCCATGTCTTCCCGTGGATGTCGCAAGAGGCGACTAAGGGAATAAGGGCTTGTACTGTTAGGCGATGGGCTTCCAACCTGTCACTAATACACTGGTATATCTTAGCATACTACACGAGCACGAGTATTTGTTCCTGAGTCTTGGATGTTTTCTATGTATTCAACGTGTTACAAAATAATCCGTAAAAAAGAAATTACGAAAGTAGTGTCAACCCTGGTATACTGTATACCTAAGATACTGAACTGACGTTATTTAATGAGGGTTGACACTACTTTTGTAATTTCTTTTTTACGGATTATTTTGTAACACGTTGTTTAAGTATATATTTCTCTATATAAGTATGTTTATCGTTGTCTAGTACCCATAGTACAAGCCTAGAGCTTAGTTTGGGACTAGGTCAATTTGTGTGTCATTGTCCTGTGATTTATTTATTTATTTACTTGTGCCAAATATGGTTACAGAATCAACAAAATGTGGTTACAGTTGTTGGTATTTCTCTAGCTTTGCCTACCCCGCTCTGGCAAAAAGGCATGATGTTATGTGTCTTTTCGTATTTTGAAATGTAAGTTAGTTTGGTTATTGCGATTTTAAGGCTCAATACCAAAGGCCAAGGGTTTCATACGGTCGGCTTAGTAAATAGCTGCACACGTTAATACCTAGGCCAACCGCGTTATCTATACTTGCAATCCATTCCATAAGACACTCATAAACACAACCCCTTTGCGATTCTCCCCAACATACAGTCCGCAAAAAGCCAATAATTGATTTTGTTGTAACTTTTTTCTCCAGACTTGGCGCTATCGATATAAATAAATATCACGGAACCATCTCACACAAATTGACCTCGTCCCAAACTAAGCTCTAGGCTTGTACTATGGGTACTAGACAACGATAAACATACATATATAGAGAAATACATTCAGACTCGGGAACAAATATTCGTGCTCATCACACAAATATCTGCTCTTACCGGGATTTGAACCCAGGACCGCAAGCTTCAGAGGCAGAGTCACTACCACCAAAGCTAACGTGTCGTCATATGGCAGGACTCTTACATGGATCAACAATTAAAGTAGTTAACTATTCATTCTGGCCGTGATTTCCACGAAGCAACTGTCAACACTGACGTTAAGTATCTCTCAAGTCTCTCAACCTTCAACCTTTGCGAAGAATCAGGATCGTACATTAGCCCAAGATCGATGGACACCCTGATAGGCGGCAGTCTTCACCCGCGTCAGTGTCAGCTTACTAAGTGTTGTAACTGAATTGGTCTACATGCATAGTATTAGGAATCTGGATAATAAGATACCATTTTTTTATTAATGATTAAAGGGCGGACGATGGATGCAATTTGGTAATGAAAGCGTAAGATGGATAAGACTATTTATGTATAAAAATATATGCAGTTTTTGTTCTACATAATTATATCTGTAAGGGCATAATACCTCTATCCTCCAATAGCACATAATTAGTATTAAGAAAGTACTGGCCACTTGTAAATGTACCTCTTGAGAGTCTTAAGACAATTCAATGTTTATATCTATTACGCATAGTAAAATAAGCGAAGCACTCCAATTACTAGATGATCTAAGAATTTTTATTTGACATCTGATGATAAAATGGAGTCAGTTATAAAGAAAATTCCAGCTTATGTTTTTACAAGAAAATTGAGTGATGGTGATATGATAATGTTCCTAATTATGATAAGTATCACTATACTTATACGCACCTCTTAAATCTGTAGATGTAAAGAGGTAACTGAAAATATGTAACATAGAGAAAATGTTTTTATTTACTTAAACAATATAATGATTTAAGTATAGATTTGCAATTATGATCTCTTTTTTGAACCAATTGTAGTCATATCCACATTACGTATATCGTTTCGTTTGACATGATTTTGACGTAATTTTCATCCGTCGTCCGCCAAATATGAATGATGCTGATTGTAAATAAATAAATATCAGGGGACCATTTCACACAAAGTGACCTAGTCACAAACTGAGCTCTAGGCTTGTACTATGGGTACTAGACGATGATAAACATACTTTTTTAGAGAAATACTCATATATATTTGAATACATTGACGACACGTTGGCCTAGTTGATAGTTACCCTGCCTTCGAAGCTAGCGGTCCCGAGTTTAAATCCCGGTAAGGGCAGATATTGGTGTAATGAGCACGAGTATTTGTTCCTGAATCTTGGATGTTTTATATGTAGTTAAGTATTTATTTCTCTATATAAGTAAGTTTATCGTTATCTAGTACCCATAGTACAGTCACGGACTTTAATTGATCGGCCACTTGCCACTGTTCATATTTTGGCCGTGTAATGCAAATCGGGTTCAGTCGGTTTTACTCGTATATCGAGATAAGAAAATTCACACGTCTTCGTATAATAGAAGAACAAAATGACATGCAATATTAATGGTTGGCTAACCTGAGACCCAGATCTACCAACCAGACAACAGAGTGACATCACTCAAAGGCAACCAATTGCATGTCTGTCTAGTTGCTATGGATATACGTAAACAACAGCTACTATTGGTGATATAACGCCCAATCAGCTATTTTACTGAACACAGTTGTTATTGGTCGTTTAATAGGGTTGCTATGACCACGTTTAAACAAGTCACTATTGGTCCAAACTGAACTCAGTTTTTATTGGTCTTTACCAAAGGATTGCTATGGTAACGTTTCAATAACCCGATTGCATTACACGGCTAAAATATGAGCAGTGGCAAGTGGCTGTTCAATTAAAGTCCGTGACTGTACACGCCTAGAGCGTAGTTTGGGACTAAGTCCATTTGTGTGACACTGTCCCGTGACATTTAATATTTATTTATTTACTGTTTATGTTTTGTACATGTTTTCTACATGCAAGACTCGGGAGAAAAATCGCGCTCATTACACAAAAAACTGCCCTTACTGAGGTTTAATCGGACCGCTAACTTCGGAGGCACGGGTCACTATCAACAAGACTAGCGTGAGTTGTAATATAAGTTAGAAATTAGCAAATTGACTGAATTTGACGGTGTCCGAAACATACCACTTGTCGAAAATATCAATTTTTGAAAATCTGACCATAGAAAGTGAGTCAGCCTTTATTCCACTTTGAGTAAGTCAATATTATTCTTAGACTGTCGATTGTGGCAGGTCGTATAGTCAACATGAATAATTTATTAGGAAGATGGTAAAACAACATGGAAGAGAGGCCGTGTACGATTTTCTCAAATCTTGAACGACCTCGAGTTATAAACACATCATGCATCCCAATTATAATGTAATTAAGAAAATGAATGTGATAGTGGCGAAAGGCACTTGAGAATAATCAAGTATTCCGGAAAACAAATGCAAAGACCTAAAGTTTCTATAAGGACAGTTATTGTACGTCTTTTCAACTTTTTCCTGAGGTTAAGGAAGGTTGAAGGTAGTGAAACTTTATTATATTCGTTTTGACTGTTTAACTTATTTACTGCTGGGCCTCTATTCAGGTGCGTTAAAACGATATCGTGTTTGACACGTTTAAGAATCGTTTATGTCACAGTCGCCATTATTGTAAATGACATAAGAGTTATCAAAACGTTAACAATACGGAAACAGGTCAAAAACGATATCGTTATAACGCAGTTGAATAGAGGCCCTGAACTGTTGTATGTTATGGCTTATAATATAAATTTGTGGTAATAGTAATAGGTATTCAGTGTATTATGGCATAATAAATTCATATCTAGGTAACCCGATCCACTTGAGACGGATTAATTTATGCACATAATATGACACAAGCCAGCATGACAGGCAATAAATATTCCCTTCAGCTGGGACAGGGAAGTTTCAGAATTACACGTACTAGGCTGACATGATAGCGGAGAAAGTTTTGATTTATTGCGCCGATTCAAAGACAGATGCTGGAAGTTGTTTCTTGTTCAAAGGCTGGGAAAGTTCGTAGGCTCTCGGTGCAGTTATGAATGTCATGCCTTGAGTAGTTTGCAGGAATGTTTGATGTTAGACCTTTACATAGTTTATGAAGTCTTAGTCATTTCATCTCTATTCTGCACGTGCTATAAGTATTACTACAGTCTCAATGCATTAAGCGTACGAACTGACTACAAACCTTCTCTGGTTACCGTTTCCTTGTATGTTTGTTACATTGCAGCAATGTATTTTTGGCAAAACATACGATTTTGTATTGTTACAGCCTGGATCTTGCATTACGTACAACATACTTCCGATCTTCGCAACGAGGAGAATAAGGCAGATAATAATAACATAATATCTTAGGTAGTTTGTTTAAACGCTACATGGAATACAAAGCATTACGTGTTTATGAGCTCCTAGTATGTTTTGATTTCAATCATCCAATTATCGACACTAAATTAAACCAGTAAAATTCAATATTGAATCTTTCCGGCGTTCATCACTTCGAAATTTGAGTTAATTAAATTTTGACAATATTCGACTAATTAGTCCATCAATAATTGCAATTATTACCTAGTTAATAAATCAATTGAAATGCTCGTTTATAATGTGGGCTGCGGTCATTGTATTGCACACGATGTTTAGGTACTGAGAATAATAATGCAATTGAAATCTAACTGGGCCTCTATTCAGGTGCGTTTAAACGATATCGTGTTTGACACGTTTAAGAATCGTTTATGTCACAGTCGCCATTATTGTAAATAACATAAGAGTTATCAAAACGTTGACAATACGAAAACAGGTCAAAAACGATATCGTTATAACGCAGTTGAATAGAGGCCCTGATTTATTTTAATGAACGTACATTTTGATGTTGCGTTTGGTATATGTTTAACAGCTAAATTAGCTTATTCAAATAGGCAATAAGACACTTTTGCTGAAGCAAATACTGCAAAAAGGTGCATATTTATTTGACCACATTGAATTTATTAGTTATTTTATGGCACAGAAAAGATGAACGAACGAAGAAACGAGGGATCTGAGATCCAGACATTTGCAATTTTAAGACTCCAATTACCAGTATTGCAGTTATAACTCAAGGGTTCGATTCAGCAATGGCCGAGCGATGTAGGTTCCAATGCATGTAACGCTAAAGACTTAAGTTTGCATACATGTACAAATGTTGGTTGCATTCAATTCAAATTACAATTCATCGAATGGATCATTTCATCGGACGCTATTTTCTGCTGAAACCATAATGTTTTCAAGGTATCTTAAACATTACTTACGTAAGCTAGGTTAGGTAATAACCTGAAAACATTATGGTTTCAGCAGCAAATAGCGTTCGATGAAATGAAATTCGATAAAATGATACTTTCGATGAAATGATAGACACCCCTGGTACATGTATATACGGTCAGCTAAATAAATAGTCTTTCAATTTTGACACAGCTTCCTTTATAAATAACATGTCGCTGAATCCAAAGAGAAAATATAGACATTTTATAAGCCTTATGGTTTTATGGCCGGCAAACAGAATACAAAAGTGTGCAGCTATGTATGAGGCCGACTGTGCTATTACAATATTATGTGTCTGTTGTCTATTCTGGATTCTACACGGTAATAACGATATCGTATTTGACGTGTTCCCGTATTGTCAACGTTTTGATAACTCTTATGTCATTAACAACAATGGCGACAGTGACATAAACGATTACAAAACACGTCAATCACGATATAGTTATAACGCAGCAGAATAGAGGCCCTGGTGTTGCAGATGTCCATGGGCGATGATTATTTTTATAATGGATCCGCGCACAGTAGTTTTCTAGCTAGAAAAATAAAAGCACGACCATCATTT
The DNA here is from genome assembly GCA_949316455.1 of Acleris holmiana. Taxonomy (NCBI): domain Eukaryota; kingdom Metazoa; phylum Arthropoda; class Insecta; order Lepidoptera; family Tortricidae; genus Acleris; species Acleris holmiana. The sequence continues at coordinate 4,665,004 of OX438783.1, read as the reverse complement.
AATTTACGCTGACTTGCCCAAACACTGCATCCAAAAACGCATACCAAATGTGTATCCATATCCAAACTACATAATGTTATTAATGTGAAAGTAACTGTGTCGGTCTGTTTTTAACGCTTTCACGGCTATACCGCTGTGCTGATTTCGATAATATTTGGAATAAAGATAGAATAAACTCCGAAGACGGACGAAGGGTAACTTTTACCCTGAATTAATGAATTCAACGCGGACTGAGTCGTGGACAACAGCATTTAACTATTATCCAAAATTTTACTTTAAAATAGCTCACAAATCTCTATTACTAGCAACAAAAGAGCGATTCCAATAATTTTGAACGCATTGTACTTAACGTACGTTTGCTGCTGACTATACAATCTGTACCTGTGTAAAAAGTGTACGCAATCCTGACCTCAACTCAATACCCGTGTACAATACAAACGGAACAGCCCTCAAACTCCGGATAGCGCGGGATATTGCTTGTAGCTAATATTCCGCGGATTTCGTGAAGAGCACGGCAAACTGAACTTTTTCCATCGCAAGAGCTAGCGAATACCTAACGAGTTGCTAGCAGAAATATTGTCTATTTGTACTTACAATATTACACGAGAAAATACATTCACCTCTTAAGTTAAATATTACAGTTTAAGAAACCTTTAATAACGCGAATATGTACGCCAAAGTGAAAAAAATATTGGTGCAAATCTATATAAATAAAGAACATGCAACAATCACTTACGGACCCAATAATAATGAGTCAGTTAATGACGTTTAAGTCGCTGGCCGTTCCTTGGATTTATAAAACATAAGTTTGAAAAGGAAATGAGTTAAGTGTCTCTAAATTTGACGGTAAATTACATAGAATAAGAAGAAAATAGAGTCAGTGCTACTTTTCTTCTAGGCAGGCTGATTTCAAATTATAAATAAATAATAAAATAAATATCAGGGGACAATGTCACAAACATTGACCAAGTCCCAAACTCAGCTCTAGGCTTGTACTATGGGTACTAGACAGTGATAAACTTACTTATATAGAGAAATATATACCTACTTAAATACATAGAAAACATCCAAGACTCAGGAACAAATACTTGTGCTCATGACACAACTATCTGCCCTTACCGGGATTTGAACCCAAGTCCCCTAGCTTCGAAGGCAGGGTCACTAACAACTAAACTAGCGTGTCGTTAATTTAGCACTTGCCACAAATGCAGTTTTCCATTCACTTTACGCTTCACCAACCTGACAAAGACAGACGACAGGTGACAAATAATTTATACAGCAAAGTCGAGATATTTCTAGGTCACTGGCTATGTACACGGTATTGTCACAGGTGACAATGACAGGTCTGTCATCTGTAATTCTTAGGTACCTGGTCACAAATGAAATTAGCATTCAGATGATCTGGTTACGTTATCGGTAAAGAATTGGGCTGAAAGAAGCGCTCGCCAGACGGCTGAGTTAGTACTTAATTTTATTAAGTATATAATTACAAAGATTTAAAAGGTAACAGAAATATGACACTTACTTAGTAATAAAATATTAAGAGGCCATATACGTAATTTTGCCAATTTCCCTGATTTACGTGATTTTACAGTTAAAATATTAATAAAAACTTCTACTTACATATTTTAATGCGCAATACCAATGATAATTAAATTTCAATTTTCAACGTATGTATGAGCTACTTTTTTGTTTTTATTATTTTATTTTGATTAATCAACCTGAAACCGGCGACTGTTTTGTGAATTTTGCTGTAAGAGGTTTAGAATATCGCATATCCACGAATCGTTTTGACGTCTAAAAGGTATGAAAAAAAATACAATTTATTGCTGTAACAGTCGTCAAAAAAATGTAAGAATAACTTTTTACCACCTTCATATCATTTTATTGAGTAAAAAAGTAACTAACTTGCTAAAATTTTATAGAAAATGGGCAATTTTTTTTTGATTTCGTTTACTTAAAACTCTCGTTCATAAAAATAAAACAACAGTAATATAGTTCAGTTCAAAATCAATCCATGACCTTAAAAAAATACCCAAAAAAAAAACTCTCATTATAAAACGCGACAAAAATATAAAAGTGGCTCATTAATTTGTAACTCATTTATTCGATCATAACTGAAATGTGCATTAGAACTCATAGAAAAGCAGTATTTTAAGTGTAAAGAAGCAAAACCGGCATAATTTCGTATACGGCCTCTTAAAAAGCATCATAAATTCATAAACAGCTAAGCTACTTTAGAACAAGATCACAAATACCCTACCAATTACGAATAGTAAAATACAATCTTCGGAAATAGATTCTTCGTAATCAAATCGAAATCGTGTTATCAGGCTATCAGAAACTACTAGGGAAGCGGTAATTGGGTCGCGAACGGAGCTTGCCTTCAGTGATTGACATTAACATTTTAAATCGCAAGCCGGTTCATAAACATTCTACGAGATATGTTCTCCTAGTACTTATAAGCAGCAATCATACTAATATAATTAATTGAGTTAAATATTTACATGGATGTCTGTCTATGCTTCGTGGAATGTAGACGAAGAAGTTTTTGACTATTTATAAAAAGCCTAAGTGAAGTAGCTTATGGCTTAGGTATACTACACAACAACATTGTTTGAGCGATATTTAAGAAAAACGTTATATGAAACGGTAAATACTTAGTTTTTAAAGTTCAGGGCCTCTATTCAAGTGCGTTATAACAATATCGTGTTTGACGTGTTTTAGAATCGTTTATGTCACAGTCTCCATTATTGTAAATGACATAAGAGTTATGAAAACGTTGACAATACGGAAACACGTCAAATACGATATCGTTATTACCGTGTAGAATCCCAGCCCAGCTTTGGTGTGACGATGCTTCGTTTGCGATTAATATTCTACTTTTAAACGCTCGATCTTCTAAAACTCGACCCGCAATTCACAATGTTGCCCAGTTTATGTCAAATATTGGCCTAAAGAGTTTCGTTCGGTCATCAAGGACATGTAACTCGATGCGACTCGTTGATCAGATTCCAGTCGATTCAATTTTAAATGCCCGCACTACATGTAATTTTTCAATAGAAGTTAAAATAAAATCTAGACATAGGTAAATAAAATTCAAACAAACGCTCCACATTTGTAAATTTCGTCATCTAACAAGCGTCGATTCGTCTTATTTACAAATTATGTAGAAAAGAGTCTGAAAAGTTGCCTACTTATTTATGTTAATGCAATCCGACGGCAACGCAACTTCACGGCAAACGCTTTGTTCGCGCGAAACGAGCCGCTATTTCATAAATCACTTGTCATTATTATAGGGCTTTGGAGAAAAAGGTTAGATAGGCGTTTTAAATCTTCCGTATCTCGGGATTGGCGCGTCATTTTGCTTGTAAATGGCAATATTGGCTTATATAGTGTGTCCCTCGATAAAGTGTACAAACGAGTAGGGATGAAACTAGATGCAATTTTAACAACAACAAAAAATAATTAAAAAAGTTTTTTTTGTATTACAGAATCATTGATGGCTATCAACCCTATCGGAACAAACTGAAATATTTCGCCTCATATGAGTTCTACTGAGAGGAAGTAAACGTTTTATTAATCCTAGAACATTAACAGTGTCAATCAAATAAAATAAAAAATACGCGTAACACAAAAAAGACAACACATACTATATGGATATATAGTCCGAAATAAATTTATTTGATTTGATTTGATTTGACTAAACGACATAATATCTTTGACCGCTCATCAAAGTTGTTGTGTTTGCATTAGACACGTATTTTTTTTTTTTTTAATTAAAGGTAATGAGTTAATAGATTATAGCTAATAATAACATCAGGTAATATGTGGTACTTCCGAAGTGGTCCCATTGTCACCAAACCTGAACTCCTCAAATATTGTAGGCAAACATATAGTGATTTTAGTATTTTTAGTACAATTCTAGCATTTGCATTTAGAATGTATCACTTGGTGACGTGGAACTGATGATGAAGACCACAGATGGCCATCGGAACTCCTAAACGGTACCTATTTCAAGAGTGGCGATAAGATTTTTCGATTAAGATTGTTGAGCGACTACAACGAAGAATATTTACTTGTTGAACTACGACTTTCCGGCGGCGTTGCTTGCAGCGCGCTTGAAACTTTAAGTTTCATATTAACATATAAGTGGGACTACGGAACAGCGTATTATGATCACTAAAAAGTATAAAATAAAATAAATGTTTTTAAAACAAAAAACAGCCTTTATAAACTCAAAAAATAACAAAAGTTATGTTGAAAATATTGTGGTCGCCGACTTCAGTTGAACCAACCTATTAGGCAGGTAGGTAGGTATATGTACAATAAAAAAAAAAACCTAGAACATCGAAAGCTAAGGCAGCAGATTTGCTTCCCTTTGCTATCGCCTTAGCATTCTAACCTATCCGAGGCGCTTCTGCCCAACAATGTAATCTTTTTCGTTCGCTGCAACATGACCGCAGTAGAGTTTTACTTCACACCCGGACCAATTGATCGCTAAATGAATGTTAAGGACGTCCAACTTTTCTGAATATGGAAAAATATAAAAGTAAATACTAAGAGACGTTTATGTTTGCCTACATTATGAATTTGAATAATTCGGAGTCAGGGTAAACTCTGCTAATTACATGACTCGCGCAACTCCGTGATACCATGTTTCAAGATTATTTTTGAGCTAAACAACCTCATTTTAATCATTTAAATGCAACCTTATAGTGTAGTATAGGCTTAATACCGCACTATAAGGATGTATTTATACGAATAAAATTATTCCGCGTAGCTCTAAAAGAAGCATGAAACATGGTAACACGGAGTTACCAGAGTCATGTAATTAGCAGAGTTTATCATACAATTGTTCGAAAGAGAGACTATTTATGAATAGTTGATTATTATAATATAAAATGTTTTGATATACATTTTTGAATTATAGTGCGCCCATGGGTCACAGATCCCACCTAAAATCAGTTTGCCTAAACCATGCAATAAAAAAATTGATCCAAACCTTGCAAAGCCATTCAGTAATTAGGTAAAGAAATATTTACCTGTTTTGTATGCGTTGCTTGAGAGTATAGTATTTTTAAGTATGAAATGCGAATGACGCAGGGATCATCCCACTTTGACCGAACTATAGTCCTCGGTAATCCTACCGTCGTACCTATTTTTCTGGCGTAGCTATATTTGTGTTGTACCTGTGGAGCAAAATAAAACTGTTATAAAACGTTCAACCCTAAAAATCTTATTTTATCTTATTATTATTACAGATGCGAATGTTTTGGATGTTTGTTACTCAATCACGCCAGAACGGCTAAATGGATTTGGATCAAATTTGGCACACATATACACAGGTTACAGGCTGGAATAGCACAAAGGCTAGGTTATTCCGAAAATTTGGATAGTTCCCGAGGGAATAGCGATAGATTTCTTTGCGGACGGAGTCAAGACCAACAGTTATTATAAAATGCAACAATACTTTTTAAATTTTACGTCCTGTGTTGACAACACACACATCAAATTATATAGCTTTTTCCATTTTTTACATTAATTTAATTTTTATACCGAATAAATCATTTATTCTTTCTTTTTTGTTGATATAAAAATATGCGCAATACTGATACTGAGTCTTCCGTGGTAATACATCACCGAGTTATTATAAATTGCTCAGCATCTTTCTGTTGGCAGCAAAAACAAAAAGAGTCCATCACGGAAATACAGCGCGATGTCTGTGATTTATTAGACTTAGCGTGTTGACCAAAGAACTAGGGGGTGAATTTTCACTTTCGAGTGCTCAAAATCGAAGTCGAGTGATGTAAATAGCACACGAAAATATGTCATGATAATTTTTGCGTTATTATCCCGTATCTTTGAGAGCCCTCACTCGAAAACTAGTGATTGACTTAATACAACGTGTTACAAAATAATCCGTAAAAAAGAAATTACAAAAGTAGTGTCAACCCTTATCAAATAACGTTAGTTCAGTATCTTAGGTAAACAGTATACTAGGGTTGACACTACTTTCGTAATTTCTTTTTTACGGATTATTTTGTAACACGTTGTATTGTCACGTATCTCGCTATACACAGGAAGGAAGTTGACGATTACCGACTTTTATACATACATACATAACATCACGCCTTCATTCCCAGAGTGGGGTAGGCAGAGCCACAGAAAAACCAACAACTACAACAAGAGTTGTTGGCAATTCTGTAACCACATTTTGCAAAAACAGGCTAAGATGTTTACTAGTGTATTAGTGACAGGTTGTAAGCCCATCGCCTAAAAGTACTACAACCCCTTATTCCCTTAGTCGCCTCTTACGACATCCACGGGAAGACATGGAGTGGTATTATTCTAACCCGACAACCACACGGGGAACTAATTATAAATTGTTATTAAGGCGAAAAATGTATTATTTATGTGCACTTTTTTTTTTTACATACTTAAATGCTTAATGAAAACAAAATCTCGATCACGTCCTTTGTGTAACGGAAGTTAGTCATACAAACTACATGGGTAGCTCCCGTTACACAAAAAAAAAGTTTTGATTTAATTAAAGCCCTTAATTACATAATTGATTTACAGTTCTATAAAATGAGTTTCTAAACTCATTTTATAGAATGTATCATTTCGCAGAATTTTCATTTCATAGAAAGCTAATTTCTGCTGAAACCTTAATGTTTTCAGATTATCTTAAGGATGAGTTACGTAGGTTAGGAAAGGTTAGACCTGTGTCCATCAAAAAAAATCTGATAAGGTTACAGCAGAAATTAACTTTCTATGAAATTATAAGTCTGCGAAGTGATACATTCTATGAAATGAGTTTCTGTAAAATAGTGTATAAGGAAATTTTCAAAATAAAGTGTACCCTAGTTAAGAAAAATTAAGAAACGTTAGCTTTTGTCAGTTTTGTCACAAAATTAGCCATATGAATGTGTGGCGACCTAGCGATAAACTAAAAAGCCGTTAAATGCAAGAGGGTCATTTTGAGTTATGGCCAAAAAACGTTTGAAACTGTCTCTACAAACTGGTGCACGATATGTGTGGTGTACTATGTAATGAGGGTTGCTTTATGTTTTTATATGAATTTGATATTTTTTTACTTATTTTTTATAGGTGAAATCTTCAATTTTCCTTTTTAGCTATGGACCCGTTGAATTTAATGTAATACTTTACATAGCTTAATGACGGTTAAAGTATGTTTAGCGGCCTTCTAGCTCAGTAATTAATGTTATCCGCGTTACATGTTACAAATATAACAAAAGTTATATAGAAAACGTAACTAAAAGGCGGTTACATGACATAGCCACTTTTTAGCTTTGCATGTCTAGTTAAAACTATGCAAACATACATGACTAGAAAACGGCTACGCGACTTTAACTGCCTTCTAGTTAAGAAAAGGTAAATGAGGTGGAATCTGACATATAGTTTTAATATTCAATGCTTGAGAAAAAGGCAGTTAATTGCAGAACAAATCACAATAACTGCTTTTTTGTTATGGATTGCAATCAAAATATGTTTTTATATCCAATGACTTGGGGAAGTTACTGCCACAACGTAATTTGGATCCCTTAGAAGAGTGTGAAACTACATTATGCAAGGAAAATAAATTTGTGCTACCTGCGTAATACGTAAAATATCTGCAAAATTACTGTTTTATTAAATAGAGGGGTGTCCCAGAATTTTACGCAAATATTGCGTATAAGAAAACCTTTCCATACCGGTCAATAATTTAGTTTAAACTTTCTAATAATTTAATTAACTTAATAGTTATAATGGTTTTCATGATAATAATAAATAACCTTGCGGTACGTGATGTTTTGATGCCAAGGAATACCACCCTTGCCTCCGTTGGCTAAAAACATATGTGATTTGTAATTCTAATACTTGAGAACTGTAAAGCTGGAAATTTAAATGCAGTCTCATAACTCACTAGTACATTTACTTATCAAAAATACACTACAACACAACAGACATATTATTATTAGGTACAAAAGCTAAATTAGACTATTATTTAGAAATGTTGCACTGCAAATGTTGAACTGTTGCTCTCGGTACTGATATTTTTCAACCTTAATAGATTTTTTTTTAATACGGCCGCTAAGTATCATTCATTAAAATTTTAAAAAGTGAAATTCAAATATTCGTTTGATTTTCTGCAATTACCTAATAAATCTGATTACAAGAGTGATATGCAATGTTAATTAAATTAAATACAAATATCAGGGGACGGATGGTTTATGTTTATAAATGTCATAAGTCTGCTCATTCACTATGTACAATTCAAAAGTGGTCAAGTGAATTTAAAAATGGGAGGGAAAGCAACGAAGCTACTTCACAGGAAAATGTATAAAAAAGTGGAGATAATGATATTAGAGAATGGTCGAGTGAAGGTAAAATCGGTAGCTCAAACAACCAATTCCTATTAATTTATATATATTTCTACTGTACAACGATATCGTCCTTGACCACCTTAACATTGTCATAAGTTAGTGTGAAATGGGTGCCGCGAATGCTGACAACGCTTCAGAAAGATATTTCTGTTGCTTGTTGATCTGACTTTAACTGAGATATGCGATGAAAATCCTGATGAGGTACTCCAAAAGATTTTTACTGGAGATGGGTTCATCATTACGACCGAAAGAGCAAAAAAAAGTCCATGCAGTGGCACATTTAAGGAACACCTCACCCCAAGAAGTTGAAGATCGTCCCTTCAGCTGGCAAGCTCTTTGGCAGAATATTCATGGATTTTGAAGGAATATTACTGATCAATTATAGAGATAAAGCGTGTAAATATCACAGGACAGTATTACGCTAATATTTAACGGCAGTTAAAGAAAGTAATCAAAGAGAATATGCGGGTAAATTACCCAGGAATGTTCTGCTTCTGCCCGACAACGCCCTAGTGCATACTACTCATATTGTCGAGGCTGTTGCTTTTGAATCTGGGTTCTAAACTATTATTCACCCACCGTATAGTCCAAACTTAGCCCTCAGCGACTTCTTTTTGATTCCTAAACTTAAAAAGGGTCTGGGATGAAATCGATTTTCTGACGATGACCGTGGATACATTATTCGTAGATATATTATTTAAACCTAGGTCTTAACGTTTAAAAATATCACTACATAGTATAAAACAAAGTCGCTTGCCGCTGTCTGACCCTATTTATGCCTTTAAAACTACGAAACGGATTTTGATACGGTTTTTTTAATACATAGAGTGATTCAAGAGGAAGGTTAATATGTATAATAATTTAACCCGGAGCGAAGCGAGGGCTGGTCGCTAGTACTTAATATTGCAATAAACAACCCAAACCAAGAATTTCTGAGTGCCTCGGATAGGTACGAAATTGAACCGATTGAATGATCACTTAGAAGAAAAGCAAGCTGCAACATTATTTTTTACCCATATTAAGTAGAACTTGTTACACGATTTCGAAATTTTGTTTAACTGCGCCAACTTTTGAGAACATGCCGCCTTGGTAGAAAGAATTTATTATTCCTGTACGAAAAGTCAAAAGTCGTTGAATGAAAAACGAGAAATGTTGTGATGGCTTAGAAAGTATGAATTTATTCTGAATACGTCAATATTTTGGAATAATAGTTTAATGCAATTTACTTACATTTCTACGTCATTGAGAATTGAATATCAAATTTTAGAATTACGAATTATAAGTAATTTTAGCCAAAGGAGGCGAAGGTAACATTTTTTTATCACAATCATTCAAACCTTAATACCTATAAAATAATTATCAGATAAGAAAATTAAAACTAACTAACGTATTAGAAACTTAAAACTATAGGCATGTAATAATATTTCAATATCTGGGACAGCCTGTATGTTATAAACTTTGGGTTTAACAGCGAAGTTTTACTTTAAAGAAAATAAAGAGACTAAATTCGCTACAATACACACCGCGTTGATCTGTCACCGAGACCGGTCGTAACTTGCGCGCGCTAGTGAACTATATTTTCACGAGTTTGATTTCTACCCTCATTGTGTTAAGTGCCTAATGATGGAATCGGACTTTTTGTTTCTCCTTTAAGTGACTATATCGCAACTTTGCAATCGTTTCTGGCTACAGGAACAAAATGAGCTCCCAAACGTTAGACAATAACCCTAGTTCGGCTACTGTGACACAAACCACCACGTTCCCTAAAAAGGACCAAGCAATCGTCATCGATGCTTTAGAAAACGTACAAATCAAAGATTATGCTCAAGCTTTAGGAAAAATAATTGACCCATCTCAAATCCGTTTTTTGTCAAGAATATCAAACAATAGAATTTGTATCTACGTTTCCTCGAAGTTAATCGTTGATGAGATTATTGACAATAAAAAGTATGTCACAATTCAAAATCAAAAACTACCCATCCGACCGCTGATCAGCAGAAACAAGCGTATTATTATATCTAACGTGTGCCCCATTATTCCGCACACTGAAATAGAAAAGAAACTGATAGAAATGCATATCACGCCTCTGTCACCCATCTCTTTCCTGCGTGCTGGTCTCAATGAAACGGGCTACAATCACATTCTAAGTTTCCGAAGACAAGTTTACGTAAGTCCTGAGGATTTCACCCGACTTCCGGAAAAAATACCTATTGGTTTTGAAGAAACGAATTACTGGATTTATTTCTCATCGGACACAATGACCTGTTTCATATGCAAAAAAGACGGTCACGTAGCATCTAAATGCCCAGACAAAACCGACGACGTGAACGATTTGAACCAAAAAACACAGGAGTCTACGGAGACACAAATATTCAAGCGTCCACATCCACCCACTGAATCTTCGACTACTACTGATCTCATGGAGTCCCAAATAGCAAAAGAAGTCTGTACACCTAGCAACGAAAACAGTGATGACGACTTTGATAACTCCTCCTGGTCCAGCTCGGACGAGGTTTACAAACCCCAGAGTGGAAAGAAACTCAAGAGAACGCCGCATAGTGATCTGGATTCAACTAATTGGGACTACCTGGAAAACTTTCTAACTGACCCCTGTAAAACGTACCCACTGTCTGGAAAACAAGTCAAAGAATATCTCAGACGCACATATGGAGTTAAGGACATATCGGAAATTACTTACAGTTACACAGAAGATATTAGTGCCCTGATTGAAATGTTTACGGACTTAATACCTCTCATCACATATCGTAGTGTTAAGAACAGAATCTCACGTATTGTAATTAAACTAAAGCGCTTATCTGGTAAGGAAAACCCCAAAACAAATAAGTAAGGCACTTTTAAGGTAGGTACACAATATATATATATATATATATATATTAATCTATTTATTTTTATGCAATGGTTTTGACTAAAAGTTTCAAGCTTAATATTATTCAATGGAACTGTCAAAGCCTAATACTAAAATTAAGTGATTTGGATTCATATCTACATAATGAAAAAATACACATATGCTTTCTTTCCGAAACTTGGCTAAAATGCGAAAACCAAATTAATTTTACAGGTTACTCTGTCTTTAGAAAGGATCGTGCAGATGGATACGGAGGTGTAGCGATCCTGGTCCATCAATCTATAAACTGTACTCTCAAAATCCTTTCAAGAAGTTATGATAATATTGAACTTTTGTGCCTTGACGTCCTTAATAGCAATAAACTTCAACATATTATAGGTGTCTATTCTCCCTCAAATGTCACAGTAAGCGTTAGGGACTATCAGGAGCTTTTCAGCCACTTTTATGAGAAAACTCTAATAGTCGGCGATTTTAACGCTCATCACACGGCGTGGTCATACACAACTGATACACGGGGGAGACTTTTATCAGATACTAGCATAAATCATAACTACATTTTTCTTAATAACCGAGACTTTACCCGTTGCGCTAAGCTAAATGATAGTATTGTGTGCACATCGCCTGATATATCCTTTTGTAGTGCTGATCTCTCACTCGACTTTGATTGGAACGTCACTAACGAATCTTTTGGCAGTGATCATCTTATTATTTCTATTAAAACGTTAGATAATACTCAAATTAGTCCCGAATTGAAAAGAAACATCAAAAAGGCCGACTAGGTAGAATATACACAACACATAAAATCGACATGTGGGGGATTAGATTTCGGAGACAACGTACAAAGTAACTACGATAAACTCATAGAGGCAATTGAGGAAAGTGCTAACAAAAACATTCCTTATATTAAAATCAGTATTAACCCTAACAAATTCAAGCCAAAACCTTGGTGGAACCCTGATCTATCGAAGGCAGTGGCGGAACGAAGATTAGCTCTTAAGCACTTTAGGAAATTACGCACGGTTGGAAATTACTTAATTTACAGAGAAAAAGTAGTTATTGCTCGAAAATTAATAAAACTTGCAAAAAGGAATTCTTGGCAACAGTTTTGTGACAGCATAGACTGCAATACGCCCAGCAGTGAGGTTTGGAGGAAACTGAGATGGCTTAAAGGCTATCGTAGACCTAAAGACTATTTACCAGAAAGTACCGCAGTTTCCTTTGTAACAGAACTGACTCCTGATAGTGTTTCCTTACAGCCCCTAGATTTTAATACTAATGGTTCCAACCCCCAGTTTTTTACACTTCCAGAACTTAATCTGATTATTAAAAGAGTAGATACTTCGGCTGGTCTAGATACTATTACTTATTCTATGATTAGCCATTTACCGGATAATGCAAAAGAATACCTCCTTCATATATTTAACATAATTTACAAAAAAGGTGAGATACCTGAGCAATGGCGTAGAATCAAACTTATTGCCATACCAAAAAGAAATACTGGCACTATCAAGTATCGTCCTATCTCACTTATTAATTGCCTTTGTAAGATTTTTAATTTAATGATAACTCGTCGCCTTGAATATCATTTCGAAACCAACAAATTATTTAATGATAGCACTTTAGGTTTCCGTCGTGGACTTTCATGCCAAGACAATCTTGGTAGGTTTATTGTAGACACAGAAACTGCGTTTATAAGCAAAGAATACGTTCTATGCGCTTACGGAGACATAAGTAACGCTTATAATAATGTGGCAATTGAACCTCTTATATCCACTTTACTTGAATTTGATGTGGATCCGCTCCTATGTAGATATATAAGAGAATTTCTAAAAGAAAGATTTCTGATATATAGGCTACGGGATGGTAGAGAAATAACAAGAATATGCAGACAGGGTCTAGCTCAAGGTGACCCAATGTCACCTATTTTATTCAATATAGTTACAATTAAGTTATGCAACACACTCGTTAAGACAGTTAAGGTCTCACAATATGCCGACGACTTTGCTTTGTATTGTATTAACCAAAGTATTGATTTTTGTGTTAATTCCATTCAATCAAGTTTTAACATCTTTATATCAATGTTAGAGGAAATAGGCCTAGAAATTTCTCTCTCAAAAACTAAACTCTGTATTTTCACTAGAAAATACAAAGTGCCTGTTGTTGATCTACGTATAAATAACACTGAACTCGAGGTTATAAATTGTACAAGGTTTCTGGGTGTTTGGGTGGACAGCCGCCTGAATTGGAATCGACATGTTTTAGAAACTGCCCAAAAATGTATTTTATACGTAAATATTCTTAGTTCCATAAGCAGTTCAAAGTGGGGTGTCCATCCAATTCAATTAAGGAGACTTTATATAGCATTGGTACGATCTCGACTTGATTACGGATGTATCATTTTCGGCAACGCCAACTATAGGCTCCTGCAGAGGTTGGACGTAATTCAAAACCAATGTCTTCGCCTTTGTGGAAGCTTTATTCGCGACACCCCAATTTTTACAATGGAAAGCGAGCTTTGTATTCCACCCTTATGTCTTAGAAGAATCTATTTAAGCGACAAATATTTCCTGAAACTTTCTTCTAGAATATCCGATTATCTGAGGAAACAAATAGAAACATTAGACAACACATTAAATTCGGGCGCAAGATATTGGCGCAATAACCAACTTCCACTTTTGCTTGAGAGTTTCAGAAAATATTCCAATCTACCTATGTCACAATCTGAGATTTTGAACCTATTTTCACTTTCCTGTGACATTAAAACATTCCCCTGGGATAAGATCATTATGCATAAAGTGAACACTATTGCTGATCCTAAAGCTAAATTACCCACTCACCATCTAAAACAACGTTGCCAAGATATGATACAAGGGCAGTACTTAGATTACATTCATATTTACACTGACGGGACCAAAACAAGACACGGTTCTGGTTGTGCGTTTTACGATGAAGCTGCGGATTCTGGAGCTAAATTTCTAATTGAAAATCCATGTATACCCATAATGGGAGTCGAATTAACTGCAATCAATGAAGCAGTACATTACTTAGAATCTACACCATACCATAAAATTGTAATCTTTACAGACTCGAAGAGCAGTCTACAACACCTGTTGAAAAGTGCTAAGGGCGGCAGAGTCGGTAGATACGAAGCTTACCTCATTATTAAATGTATCCACAGATTGATACGTAACGGGGTTGAAGTTCGTCTACAATGGATCCCTTCACATGTGGGCGTCAGGGGTAACGAGGTGGCAGACTCACTCGCATCCGAGTCTTTACAGAACGGCATTCCTCTCGACACGGTACCGCACTATACTGATCATCTTCCAAAAGTGAAAAACGATAATTATATTAAATTTAAATCCTATTTCAATGAGTGCTCGCAAAAGAAGGGCATCTGGTACAGAACCATTGTAGACGAACCACCACGCGTGCCTTGGTTTGCCTCACGAAACCTCAACAGAAATGAATTAGTCATTTGCTTCCGAACCCGAACTTACCACATGCCACTGAACAAATTTAACTACATTATGAAAAAAAGGGACGATCCAAATTGTACACCATGTGACAGAGAAGAGGACCTCCTCCGCTTAGTTCTAGAGTGTAAAATAAACGAAAAATCTAGGTTGGACCTCTTAAAAGAAATTGGGTGCTCTTCGGGGGATCTCCTCTTTTTCTTCCATCAGATCTTAGGCTCAGGGTTCACTGCCGAACACAGTGGTACATTTTTAAGTTTCATTATACACTCATTGAACCTAAGATCTGAATATTATAAAAATACTCCTTAAGTATCAATCCCAATGTTTAAAGTAACACCTAAAGTTTAAGTTTATTGTAATTATTTTTAAGCCGACTTAATCATAAGATGTATGGCTTGTAAAATAAATGAGATTAAAAAAAAAAAAAAAAAAAAAAAAAAAATCGCTACAATACGGTTTTTGTATTATTTCTAAATACCCAATATTTACTGAGATACAATACTAAATTCGCTACAATACGGTTTTTGCATTATTTCTAAATACCCAATATTTACTGAGATACATTACTTGGAACTCGCAGATTTTTTTTAACGAGACTCTTGCGCGGGGGTCGCCTTGCCGCCTTCTAGTTAGGCAATATCGTGTAAATGTGATTTAATTAAGGAGGGATATATTTTTATTACTATTGTTGCTAGCTTAAAAAGCCGTGACTGCATTTATGGTATGTATTTTGATAAAATTAAATTTTATTTACAAAACAATAAGGTGGCTATTGGACTTTAACCGCTTTTTTCTTAAGTATACACGGATTGACCGCCTTTTAATCTGTTACCTCTTTGCAGGTGAGTATTGTGTTTGTAAGCTATAAGGCGGCAAAAGTCCAAAAGCCGCTGTTAAGTCGTTGAAAATCAAATTGCCGCTTTTAAGTCTTGTACAGTATTACGTAAAATTGGCAGCTATCAGCTTTTAATCACCTTCAAGTTAAGTAAGTGTTAAATAACTGCCTTTTTAGTAGCAATAGCCCAAAAAATCGACATTTAGCCGCTAGCGTAAAGGCTGTATCTCGGTGGTTTTTAAAGATATTGGCACCAAACCTAGATAGATCGATAGCTAATAATTAGCTGAATCGCGCTGTATAGATAACTCAAAAAGGTCGTATGATCCTTTAGTCGCCTTTTAGTTTAAGGACGGCAGTTGTAACAACCAACTCGCCAGCGCCGCCAGCGTCAGACAGCGCAACTAAATATGACAGTGCGCTACATCGCGCTAACGAAGTTTCTTCAGACGGTTGACTTATATACCACTTCCAACTTTATACAAATGGACTTCAGTCCCCAGGCATAACACCCGCCTGGAGAGGGATCTCTCTGTTGTCCTCTCTTCCTAGATTGGTGACGCCGACGTGATTGTCCTCCTACAAATGTATGTCACAAAACTGAAAAAGTTAACGTTTCTTAATTTGCCTTAACTAGGGTACACGTTATTTCGAAAATGCCCATAACTGTCCCGTATATTGTAAATTCTCATACAATGTATATCACGTCTACGCGCACGCATCCAGTGTAACACGTTATTTGTGTGTTTTATGCAACACGTTTTTAACACAACGCTCCACACCGAATTCAGTCACGCGACGGTGACGTATTTTACGTCGACCGGTCATGTCCATAAGAACGCCAATTACTTAAGTATATTTCTAGTGTTTTTAGAAATCCCATGTGGACGGTATGTTATAAATTACGCATAAGTCACGTCACTGCGATTTGCGTTTATTTCCTTTTAGTGTTGTACTTATTTGGCTATTCGTTGTCATTAACTATTTCTCAATCACTCAAAGGTTAACTGGAAGAGATTTAAAGGAATAAGTTCGTCTTTGTACATCCCTGCTATACTTTTGTCTATTTTAGGATTATTATCTCTTTTGTTTGTACAATAAAAAGTTTCCATACATACATACAGTGCATCAGCGAAGATAAAATCAATTTCGTGCAATGAGAAGCGAACTCAAATAAAATTACTTTTAAAGACACACAGATATACAGTAATATATCATTCATTTGACACAACAGCTACGCTTTTGAGAGTGGAGTGATTGCCACTTTTCTGCGAATACGCCGCAAGGAAGCTTGTATAAACAGGGTGGTTCGTGAGTGCAGGGATTTCGAGTTGTTAGATATTATCACTAATACTCGTAAATATGAGAGTATTTACTATTAGACAATATAAAATTACTATGCTGCTGTTTATTTGATTATAAATGAATAATAAATGATTTAACAGATTATGGCAGTAACATCGATATTTTTTTTGTCGATAATATATTTTGCTACATCACTTTCGTATAGATGCCCCGAGTTATCCCAGGTATGGTTACCACTATTAATAATTATGGTAGGCTTGACTCCCGGCCTCTTCTGGCATCTACAATTAATAGAAAATAATTATCGGGACGTCGCGCCGAGGTGTCGAGAGGCGGAGCCCGCCGTGATAGATTGCACGCGATATCGACCGCGCCGAGGGATATTCAGATGCTGGCTTGTAGTCCGATTGCATGTACAATACGTATCTGTTCGTTGCATACTTTTTTATAAAAGTGGGAGTCAAACGAGCATGCGATTACCGGATGGGAAGTACATACATACATAACATCACCCCTTCATTCCCAGAGTGGGGTAGGCAGAGCTACAGAAATACCAACAACTCTAAAAAGACTTGTTTATAATTCTGCAACCACATTTTGCACAAACAGGCTCAGATGTTGACCAGTGTATTAGTGATAAGTTGCAAGCACATCGCCTAATATTACTATAAGCCCATATTCCCTTAGTCGCCTCTTACGACATTCACGGGAAGACATGGAGTGGCACTATTCTAACCCGGCAACCACACCGGGGGGTTACCTGATAAGAAGTTAAAAAGAAAGTTGTTTATTCAGTAAGTAGGCCGCACGGGCACTTTTACACGTCAAAATTCTACCAGCGCTTCCCAAGAGGAGACCACTGCTGAGAAGCGCCACAAGAAACTCAACAGACAGTAAATTTTTACAATGATAAAACTTAACCTAGCATTATATAAATAAATTAATATATTGGTTTAAACAGAAAATGTTTTAAAAGGCACTAAAAAGCGCATAATATATAGCAAAGATATTTGTAATTTTTTTGTATGATCCTTTCACTCCTTTTTCTTTTGGCCAGGTGTATTATGCCAATATCGTAACAAGTACAAATGCATACTATCGTGGAGTGTGAATGAATAACAGTTTGAAATTATTATGTCAAATAAGAGTATTCGTCATCACTAATAAAAAGGCATTATTTGTTTGTTTAAAAAAGAATCAGCCTTTAAAGACGCAAAAGGATGAAAAACCTGTCTCCTTAGACTAGCCTATTTGTTTGCTTCTAACGTTTTACGAACTAAATAACAAGCATGTACAACTTATTGTTCAGAATTTGAATAAATAACAGTTTGACATAATATATTTCCCACGTCTCATTAGTCGTACTCTTCTCACGTGGCTAATTGTCGTATTATGTCACTGCTAAACATTCTGATTCCTTGACAGTAAAATTGGGAATTCTGGAAAGGAGCGTTAATTAAGAACTTTCTCCTCTAATTGGAGTTATGTTTCACGAGTGTTAATTAATTAAATATACAACATTTGACGACACGCTAGCTCTCGCTAGTACATTGGTAGTGACCCTGCGTTCGAAGCTAGGGGTCCTGGGTTCAAATCCCACTGGGCAGATATTTGTGTGATGAGCGCGAATATTTGTTCCTGAGTCTTGGATGTTTTCTACGTATTTAAGTATTTATTTCTCTATATAAGTATGTTTATCGTTGTCTAGTATCCGTAGTACAAGTCTAGAGCGTAGTTTGGGACTAGGTCAATTTGTGTGACATTGTCGTGTAATATTATTATTATTATTTGATTTAATCTTTATTTCACAGAAATAAGTACAAATAGCGAACCTTATGCCTAGCAGCTAATGATTTTTGTATTGTTGTTGTTGTATGTCGTATTACTTACCCATTTGTTGGTAGTACTTGGATCATTTGGCCAATTTCATTAGAAAATAGCGCCCTCATCTTTCCCATTTTTTTATCTACATGTATATATATACCTACATACATACTTACATACGACACACACGACTACAAAGAGATGTATCCACTTTTTACCTTAATGCTTTGTAATGATGCCAAGCAACAATGTTCACATTTTTTTTCTTCCGGTGTGTGGATAAGACAACCGTTGTAATTACTAGCATAGAGGCATTCCATCTTAGTCCTCAGGGTTGGCAACGCATTTGAGGTCTTAGGATTATAGTCTAGTAAATTCAAATGTCTATGGGTCTCAGATTCCACTTAACATCAGGTGGCCGAGTGTTCGTGTGCCTTCTCCTTATCATTAAATAAAAAGGTGCAAAGTATGTATGTAGGTATAGTTCTTTGTTCCTTCGTAGAGGCTAAATCGAGATATCCTGATTTTAATGAACGAGGTTTAGTTAGTGTTAGCGTCGTCGCGAGTCTCACTGGTTTTATTTTAAAAATACTCGTATTTCGGAACCAAAAACGGATATTTGGTTTTTGACATATAAAGACGACATATTGAAACATGCTGTCGGCGTTTCTATTCAACACGATAAAACCCTAAACCCATGTTACTATTTGTATAGTTTTTAACACGGCTACCATCAGGTAAGTACATAACATAAATATCAATAACTGTATGATTATTGTAATCATTTTTAATGTACTATTAATTATTACTGCTTCACTTCTTATTCTTGTAATTCACTTGTCTATCGCATTAGCCTGTAATGATATATTTAAGCTATTAAATATAAAAAAATAAGCTCTCGGCTTTTACCGTGGGTACTAGACAACGATATAAATACTACAACGCATTTGAGGTCTTAGAATTATAGTCTTGAGAATTCAAATGTCTGAGGGTCTCAGATTCCACTTACCATCAGGTAATTCCAAGCTAAGCTAACGCAACGACAAGGGTTCAGAGTTCAGAGTAGAATTAGAGGCTCTGGTTCATAAAGCTTATGTTTTTTGTTAAGCTTCACTAACGTCGATGCCAGCAGAATGAGCACAATATTCCGTCACCGGCATTCGATGTGTTAAGCTGTTATCAAAACGTTCGCACGCACACATCACGAACTAAATCCTACGCGTCGCCGCCCCAGGCAAAAATCAACGTGGCGGAATCGACGGTCGCCACACACTGCCCCCGAACAAAACAGTAGCTCAATCAAACGATAAGGTTTAGAATCGCCTTGACTGTCTCAAAATGTGAACACTTTTACGGAGTCGTATCAGCACAAGACCCTGAAAGAGACCAACTTTTCCATTAACTATTTTACGTACATTTCACCTGAGATTGTCCCCTGATATTTATAAATTTGAATTATCGATAATATGGATAAGAGTGATTTTTATATAAAAAGATGAAGCTGTTTATTCAGTAAGTAGGCCACAGGCACTCTTTCACGTCCAAATTCTACCAGCGCTTCAAAAGAGGAGACTACTGCCGAGTAGAAACGTCGCAAGAAACTAATCAACTACCGAACCAGTATGACTTATTTTTTAGCTCTAAAACGCATGTTTATTTTGTGTGTCAAACTGAGTTACTGTTTTAACACTGTTCACCGTTAGAGGTCGTACATCATAGCACCGACGCTGTCACTCTTAGTCACAACGATATCGTGAGCTCGAGAGAAAATCTCAGTATTTCGTGGAAATTTCGGGTACGCGTCCTGTCAGTTACAAAGGAAAATTATACGTTTTTGGAAATAATACAAAATATAAAATGTTAGTAAAGAAGCGCCACTACTGGAGTATTAACTTATAAACCTGTTAATATCATACCTGACATATTCAAATTAACATGATGTCCCATGACATGCTCGGTCTATTCTGTATAGGCGAAATTTTGCCCGAACGCATCATTTCCCAAAATGATGAAATCCAATAATTCGTTTCATGTAGCACAAGATAATACTGACAAACAAAACATAGACGTCCCAAGTTTAAAATAAAATCTATTTTTGAGACGTTTTAAGTTAGATTAATAGTTTATTACAACCGAACATAGACTACTAAAATCCACCTCCACATATTATGCTTCACTGTAGTATGGTAAATAAAAATAAACCCCCATGTCACATGTCACCAGATCGAAGCTACTTACTTTTCACTCACTCGCTCACACGGTAATGCACAACGTTTCATATGTCGAAGTTATATCTACAGAATTAAGAAAAAAACGTGATGGTGTCTCTTACTTTAACATAAATATAGAAAGAGACGACAGCACGAACATTCACCGAATTCCGCAGACGTGAACCTAACAAATACATAGCAAATTATAAGTGAAGTGAGCACAATCAGCCGACAGCGCTCCCAGTCCCCCCGCCTCGGCAAGTGCTGGTTAGTGAACGGAATACCAAATGTATTTTTCCCCAAACTTGAGGTTTGCATTTCACTTGTAAATCTAGTACCGGGGCCAACAATAACACAACTATGGTGAATTATGTTTATTTATTCTTTAGCAGACCTTTGAGTACGTTGGGACTATTTTTGAGAGAATTGGGACAACGCTAGTCGTCAAAACACTTTTTAATAACGCTTGCGTCATGCCGAACTACTTAATAAGCAGACAGGTTTGTAACCCTAGTTTAACACATAAACTCTCACTCGTCTATGTCTCTCTCTCATTGGGAAGTCCCTAGACTTGTCCTGCTTCTAATTTAACGATGACTATTTTTAATAGGCACAATACAATACAATATAAATATTATTTATTGAACATCACATACAAATACAGCATGAAAAGTAAAATACAAATAAAATGTTACTAAGTGAGTCAATAGTCCTTCCCCTACCTACTTCGAAGTGAAAGTTACATACATACATACATACATAAATCACGCCTGTTTCCCAGAGGGGTAGGCAGAGACCACTTCTTTCCACCTGCTACGATCCTGACAAAGCTCTTTCGCTTCTTCCACATTCATACATCGAGTCATGCATGCACGTCGGTTTCGGGTACTTAAGATTCGGCCCTTTTCCAGTATTTACCCGATTTGATTAAAAAAAGTACGCCTAGGGCGCCCCCTTCCGACCCTTCCACTCACTTTAGCACTATATATTTCTTTCGTCAATCTTTTTTCATCCATCCTTTCTAAATGACCGAACCATCGATGCATGCCCTTTTCAATTTTAGTCACTACATCTTCTTTCAGACTACACTTCTCTCTGGTGTTTGAAGTGAAAGTTCAGAGTGAAAAATACTAAAATAAAATGGGGCCTGAGCCAGGATGCCCTTTGTTACAAATAACAAAATAGTTGTACTCTAGTTGAATACAAAACAAGAGTAGGTATTTAGCTGATTAAACTTCAAAATTACTTATTGTAACTTAAGGTCTTAAGTAACTTTAACTACGTTGGGTAAATATATCTCCGTAGGATTAAATAACTGTGTCTTTAAGTATTTCAATATGTTATTTGGGCGTTTTCCAAAAAAAGTGTAAATCTTTAAAGACAAAAGTTAAGAAAATTTCACTTTTCCATTTCGTTACGAATTTTCGTGACGAAATGGAAAACGTTAAATTTTCTTAACTTTTGTCCTTAACGATGTACACCTTTTTTGGAAAACGGCCATTTACTACAGCTTGTCCTACAACTGACATTAGCGGGATAGTAGATATTGAGATCATCGGATCAAAAAGGATTTAACTTGTATTCACTGTCGATGTAGTTTTAGCAATTTTAAAAAGATTTAGAAAATTTACTTGTTTCTTCGAACGACACAATCCGAGAAAATGTCTTGCAACAACGTCTATTCAATTGAATCGTATTTTATCGTCTTCTATAATACAATATTCAATTTTCGGAAAATGTATCGAACAGTTTCGAAAAATACATTTACTTTTATTTGTTTCATTAAAACTTCTATGACTGTTAATAAGTTAAGAAGCCGCGTCTTCATTTGCTTATCTTTTTTTACTTAAGACTAATTAGTTTCCAATTATCCAATTGTTACAGTTGACAAATTTTAATTAACTCCTGGTCTACACCGGACTTTGCCTAAACAATACTTTGTTGTTTGGCTTTATAAGGGAAAGTTAGAAAGAGGCAATTCAAAGCAATTTTCCTTCTCACAGAATTTTAATCCAAAACATCTTTGGATAAATCACTTTAGGCTATCTGTATTAAATAATGAGCGAACCGATTCATTGAGATAGTATCTGATGTGAATTTTCCTGTACGCGTTTGATCCCGAAACAGAACAAATTTATTTTATTTTATATATACACATGCCTACCTAATTGTTCATTATAAGAGGGTTTTACAAAGAACTTATCTATAAATATCAACATTGAAAAGGCGTCTATGTCTGTATGCGACTTTATCTGAAAATAAGGATATTTAGCGTCAAAGGAAACTTACGTAACATACGAGCTACCTACACTGTAAATGTATATTTGTCACACAATTGTATTCTCAACGTTTCCATCGTTAAATTCTAGTGATTTCTGTTGCCTTGGTACTTCGCCTACGCAAAACCTAATAAAACGTCGCGTGTCAGATATGTGTGGGCTCTAATGGCCAATTAATAAACTGATATTTCTTATAAATAAGATGTTTAGATGTTTGCCTAATTGTGCAAAATGTGGTTACAGAAAGATCTAGAAATATTTTTGGAGTTATTGTTATTTCTGTAGCTCTGCCTACCCCACTCTGAGAATGAAGGCGTGATGTTACGTATGTGTATGTATATATATTACTTATACAACGTATAAATTTCATACGGGCATATATTTTATCCAGGCGTAGTTAACGATCATATCAAGTGAGAAATATATTTTGTTAGTAACTTTTATTATTAAGGCGCCGTTAATTTTTTGAAGTTTGTCTTAGGAGCAACGTAACGTTTGCAACTTCCTATTACAGAACGATATTACATAGATGATTTAATTTAATTGGCGCAATATGTGATACAGTGCTTGCTGAAATAATTAGTAATCACTACATAGTTTAAAACAAAGTCGCTCCCCGCTGTCTGTCCCTATGTATGCTTAGATCTTGAAAACTACGCAACGGATTTCGATGCGGTTTTTTTTAATACATAGAGTGATTCAAGAGGAAGGTTTATATATATAATACTTTTACCCGGAGCGAAGCGAGGGCGGGTTGCTAGTAAAAAATAAAGTAGAACGTGACGTTTGATGATGTTGCCCCTGTCGTCGGAGTGCGCGGTGGAGCACAGGCTGGGCATACAACCCTAAAGACTAACTTGTTGTTGTCTCTTTCTGCATGTCAGTGACGGGTTGAGAGTAAAAAGTATAGCGCTATCAAGGTTTGGTTCAGTGCGGACTAAAGGTCCTCCGAAGTGTTTAACGACATTAAAATGCCATAATGACACTACAACTTCATCCACCCTCGCTTTGCTCGGGTGGATAAATATCTCGTCTCGTAATCGTCTCTTCTTTGTTCAACAATGTACTATTTTATACCATACAATGGTACAAACAGACAACCGAATAGACGTTATAACCAAACAAACCAATCTCTCGATACTCCTAGCTTTTGCAGCGAAATATTTTCTCGTGCTTGCCCTGCGCAGCGCTAACGTCAATTGTCTGCGTTATCTTGTAGTTGCCAACGTATAGCGTGCATGTATAGGTACATGTCAAGAGTCCCCTGGGTGTTCGATTAATTTCCAAAGCCCGAGCACGTGAGAGATGTAACAGAAGGCGGCCAGTCTATCTTATCTGCCCGTTCGGGGAGAGTCGATGTCGTTTCAGGATAAATCGAAGTGAATTGTCAATTTTATACTTTTTCTGACACATTTTCCTCAGATTCAACTATTGCCTATAGTTTTTCGCCTCGAGTCAAGCCAATTACAGTCTCTTTAATGAGTGAAAACATTGACTACTCCAAAACCGTGTCCGTGTGTGTGTATGTGTGTGAGCGTATGAGTGTGATATTATCTGGCAGGGGCTGCACAAAACAGGAATGCCCAGTAGTGAGACACTTTAGTGAGGTGGTTGGCGGACCGAGCCTTGGCGTGGCATGCTAAAATCCGAGTAAGGCGACCCCCGTGATTGCCGAGGCATATTTATATGGTTTTCTCAAACAATGCTAGGAAATGATACAAATACATACTTAAAAGTATTTGTAAAAAGATTTCAATGTATTGAGAGAGACTCCTTTTGAGAATATTTTTTAAAAACGCCGCCGCTCAACTCTTCCCTCACTACCACAAGTTGAGTGTATGGGATTATTTTAATGGTCTTTTCATTGTTATATGCAATATAGAGAATTTATAAATAGAATATCGCAGCTGCTAAGATTAAGAGGATTGTGAAGTGATGCTTAAATCGCGTAACTGTCAAAAATTATTCATACTAATTTAGCTCCGGGCGATAACGTTTCTCCCCCCTAAATCTCATCCGATTTCCACGATTTTTCCAATAAAAAAAAACTTTAAAGGAAAATGTTTCATAATATCTACAACACATTCAAAAATCAT
This sequence comes from Acleris holmiana, assembly GCA_949316455.1. Classification (NCBI taxonomy): domain Eukaryota; kingdom Metazoa; phylum Arthropoda; class Insecta; order Lepidoptera; family Tortricidae; genus Acleris; species Acleris holmiana. The sequence goes on along the minus strand of OX438783.1, from coordinate 4,639,720 downwards.
AAAAATCGGACATCGTTTAGGGGAGAAAAACGTTGTAGCATTTTGTATGGGAATGTTTCGCTTCACAGTCCTCTTAAAGCCCTCCGTCGCTTTTCTACAAAAAGTCATCCTTTCCGAACATGTTAAAAAAAATATGTAAATAAATAGCGCTAAAGATAGCTTCAACGCTAACGACAGCGTAAAATAAACCAGCGTTTGAATTCTGCGAATTCGTATCGCTGCAATAACTCTCAGTATTTCCGCGCTGAGTAGTAATATAATTTAGCCCGAATAGAAGCAAACCTGGTTAACATGAGCACAGGTTACATTAGTTCTGAGAATGGAGAACAGCATTTCACAAATCTATTTGCCACTGGGATTTATATAACTAAAGCTTTGGATGATGACACGGTTTCCCTAGGTGTTTTTTTCTATCCAGGGGCCCTAGCCAAGATGCAAACGCTCCTAACGTTTTTAGGGTTCCGTAGCCAAATGGCAAAAAACGGAACCCTTATAGATTCGTCATGTCTGTCCGTCTGTCCGTCCGTATGTCACAGCCACTTTTTTCCGTAACTATAAGAGCTATACTGTGGAAACTTGGTAAGTAGATGTATTCGGTGAACCGCATTAAGATTTTCATACAAAAATAGAAAAAAAACGATAAATTTTTGGGGTTCCCCATACTTAGAACTGAAACTCAAAAATTTTTTTTTCATCAAACTCATACGTGTGGGGTATCTATGGATAGGTATTCAAAAATGATATTGAGGTTTCTATTATAATTTTTTTCTAAACTGAATAGTTTGCGCGAGAGACGCTTCCAAAGTGGAAAAATGTGTGTCCCCCCCCCCCGTAACTTCTAAAATAAGGGAATGATAAATGTAAAAATAATATATGATGTACATTACCATGCAAACTTCCACCGAAAATTGGTTTGAACGAGATCTAATAATTAGTTTTTTTTTAATACGTTATAAATCGTAAACCGCATTTTACCTTTCATTCAATCAACTCAAATATAATAAAGAATTAAGAAAAACATTTAATTTTATGAACATAAACCTTATGCATAAACCGTGAACCATTATTTTCTAATACGAGTAAGAAATCGGTAATAGTTTCCCAAGTAAACAACAATTCGCTTGGGGCGTGACTTTATCGGTAGCGGGAGCGCGCGCGGGGAGGTTCCCGACTACGCTTACCCGAACGGGCAGCCACGTGAGGGCAGCCGTCATTGACACTCGTGTGCGCGGAGTTATTGTCAAACTGGAATATATATTAGCTTGTTTAGCTATCACAAGCCTATATGGGCTCGCATATAGTACCTAATTATAATGTTTACTTATCAATATCTTATTTAAAAAAAAAACACTATTATTAAAACATCGATCAAAGTTACAACGAGGTACAAGAACTTTTATATTATGTATTTTTAATATCTACGTTACAAATCCTAAACCGCATTTTACCTTTCATTCAATCAACTCCAATATAATAAAGAATAAAGAAAAACATTTATTTAGATGTATAGTTGTACGGAACCCTACGTGCGCGAGTCCGACTCGCACTTGGCCGGTTTTTTCTTTTCTATCGCTCAAAATGTATGGGATGACAGTCGTTCACGTGCTTTATCAAAACACACGAGAATGTCATCCCATACATTTTGAGCGACAGAAAAGAAAAACGTTAGGAGCGTTTGCATCTTGGCTAGGGCCCCTGGATGAAAATAAACACCTAGGGTAACCGTGTCATCATCCGATTTCCACTAAACGGTTGGCTTGGCGATTGGAACGGATTTTACAATGTTTAAACGATATTAAATCATTGTACACAGTGTTTAAAGTCTTTATTACCAAGCAGTGCACAACAGCTTGACCGCGGGCGTCTCCCGCGACACGCTATGGTAGCTGAAAGTATGCTGCGACGCGCGATCGGCTCCGTAATCCTACGATCACTAGATTATCCTCCTATTTGATTCTAGCTGTCGTGGAATGATGCATCGAGACAAACCAGATTATGGTTAAACGGTGCAGTTCTATAATGATATTAAATGTTTGTTGGATTTACTTGAGAATTTCTCTTTTTTTGCCACTTTGAGTGACAACACTAGATTAAAAAAAAATTGCAGGTAGGTAGAGAACATCAAACTATGCAATAATTAAATAATATTGTAATGTGTCCCAAAATATTTTTATGGAAAGTTCCTTTTGTGTTACCGATATTCATACGTTTTTGGTAACACAAAAGGAACTTTTCATATATTTCACTCAAAGTGGCAAAAAAATGGAAATGCTCACTTAATAAATAAATAAATAAATAGTATAAAACCAAGTGGTTTCCCGTTGCCTGTCCGTATGTATGCTTAGATCTTTAAAACTACGCAACGGATTTTAATGCGGTTTTTTAATAGATAGAATGATTCAAGAGGAAGGTTTATATGTCTAAAACTTTAACCCGGAGCAAAGCGAGAGCGGGTCGCTAGTAATATTATAAATGCCAAAGTTTGTGTGTGTGTGTTAGTTTGTTACTCTTTCGCGCTGCAACGGCCGAACAGTTTTGAATTAAATTTGGAACGTATTAGTTCCGAGCGACTGCAGCAAATTGGATAATTCCTTTTTTTGTTGTGTTTGTTATTATCAGGACAAGGTTTGTATATAAAAATATACTCCCGAGATAGTCGAAAATTTGCAGCTGGGGCGAAGCCGCTGGCGGGCAGCTAGTAGACAATAATAATTTAGTAAAATAATTTTATGATTAAAATTATTATCATCATGTCTATTAAGACACGATCGGCTGTCGTCGCATCCGTTCTTTTCCTTTACGATCCGATGTGGTGCGACCCGTTTAGGGCAGAGATTGCAAATCCAGTTTTATTGAATACCTGTATTTAAATTGACAAATTGTTACCGCTAAAAAAATAAAACCTATATTCGAATTAGAGGTATTATTGTCATTCCGCTTTTGTTTTATCGCTATGTATTTACTATTTACAGTATTAAATACCTGTATTCAATACCGCTATTAATTGCACCTGATAAGAAAGATGTCAATTAGACTGTAATTAATTGTAATTTCAGACTTGTCCAAGGCGTGTCTGAGTATTTTGTAATAACACCGAAAACATTAACAGAAACAAATAAACGAGTATATTGACACTGACAGGTTAACTGGTTATGGTTTTAGGGGTAAAGTATCAAAAAGAGGTATTGTTCTCAATTGGCTAAACCGATAATGTACTTGAATACCGGTATTCATTATACCGCTAATCAGAGCTTTAGCGATATAAATAGCGAAATGCAATTATAACCGGTTATACCTCATTTGAAACCGGTAGTCAGAATACCGGTAACGATCCTTGGTTTGGGGGAAATCATTATTTAGTGAACCAAGACTACGAAGCTAAGGGTCCCATGGTTCGATTACAGGTATGGAAAAAATAATATTGTGTGATCACTCTATGGACTCTCTCTATTTAGTACGGACGCCCGCGATTTCGTATATCCCTATGCTAGTACTATAAATGTAAGAATAACTTTGTCTGTACCGATTTCGATGAAATTTCGCATAGAGATAGTTTGAACCCATGAATAGACTTGTATGCGGACGAAGCCACGGGCAACAGTTAGTATGTTAATAAGTCACTCGGGTTTAAGCCGAAGCGAGTGAAAGAGAAGGACAACTCCGAGGAGCCATCGCACTGTACTGAACTACGAGTAAATGGAATTTCATTATTATATTTACGATACTGAGAAATGTGCAAGAATATAAAGTCACAGTAATTAATTCTGTGAACGAAGATTCATATTCAGTATGTGATGAACTCATTAGTTTTCGAAATTGATTTAGTGATCGATTCTTCCTGGTAAAACCATATTACGCTTGACAGTAATGGCGGCTTAATTAATAACAATACGAGAATGAAGCCCCAGTTCTGTCCTACTCTTCCTTTTCTGACATACCAACCGAGTCAAAAGCAATACGAAAACATGTCAAAAGCGATATGGTTTCACCGAGCGAAAAGAGCCCCAGTATTAATAACTCGGCTGTCTATGACTGACTCACTTATTATGACATCTGTCAGTGTATTTGTTGTGCTAGGGCATAGTGCCATTGACATGTTTTTTACTACGATGTTTTCAACTCGACCGCCATTACTGTCAGGTAAATAAGAGCTATCGTAATGTTGACAATACGACAATATGTCAAAGGCAACAAAGTTTTTGGGTTAAAACGATATTGCGTTTGACGTGTTTTAGTTTTGTTTTTAACTTGGCCGAGTAAATAAGAGTTATCAAAACGTTGAGAATCTAAGTGCAAAGCTAATATGAAGCTAAAGCCAGTTCAGGGCGGTTATTATGACATGGCTATGCAGTGAGGCTAGACAATTTGCATTGATAGTTGTGGATAGTAACACGTGACATCTTGGTGGCTTACGTCAATTCCATAAAGTTGTCTATCGAATCATAATGGCTAACGATTGTCGAATGCAACTTCTCTAGCTCCACAGTTTACTTTACAGCTAGCATAAAAGGACAGAGCTATAGCAGTTATATAGCTCTTTCCTTTTCTCTCATCGTGAACTCAACTGTACTATTAACTGAAAAAACGAATAGGTTGATTATACCTATAATTAGGGTTAATACAGGTAAAAATAACACATGAAAAGATTGATGCAACCTTTTCAACGTGTTATTTTTATTTTATTTTTTGTTAACTCGACTAAACTCACGGGTAGGACCAGTATCAAAATTACATACATACATACATAAATCACACCTGATTCCCAGAGGGGAAGGCAGAGACCACTTCTTTCCACCTGCTACGATCCTGACAAAGCTCTTTCGCTTCTTCCACATTCATACATCGAGTCATGCATGCACGTCGGTTTCGGGTAGTTATGATTCGGCCCTTTTCCAGTATTTCCCCGATTTGATTCATAAAAGTACGCCTAGGGCACCCCCTTCCGACCTTTCCACTCACTTTAGCACTGTAAATTTCTTTCATCAATCTTTTTTCATCCATCCTTTCCAAATGACCGAACCATCGAAGCATGCCCTTTTCAATTTTAGTCACTACATCTTCTTTCAGACCACACTTCTCCCTGATGTTTTCATTCCTTACTCTATCACACAGTTTCACACCACACATACTACGCAAAGAGCGCATTTCTACTGCATTTATGCGACTTTCATGCTTATCCTGCCAAAATTAATTATAGGTAAAATCAACCAATTCGTTTTTTCAGTGTAATACCTGGTTTTACCGTAGAACTTTTGTGATACTTCTCATTACTTTATATTCTTGCATATTCCAAGCCCACGGCAGCACTCTCCCATTAGAAAAGTAATTGCGTTCTATAATACCACCATCATATTATGTCGAGATCAAACGCACGCTCTCGCGAGGCTCTCTGAATTTTTCCACTGAATAAATCCCGATAATTTGCTGCACCGTATGCTCTATATGCTTCGTAAAAGACGAATGTGTACTAAAATGTCCATTGCAAGTGCGACTTTATTATCTTAAGTAGAGGGATGAGTCTGCTTTGACTTAAAAATGCATATGCGATCGTGCAGTTTTGTGGGCAGTCTGCTAGAGTTATGTCTTTGCACGGTGGGACACGCTTAATGACATTTCTGGATAAGTTTTGCGCGTTGAGTTGGTTTATTCCATACTAATTGTCCTCACGACTCCGTCTGCGTAGCAGTAGTTTATCGCTATTCCCTCAGGTGCCGTCCAACTTTTGTGATAAAAAGTACCCTATGTCCTTCCTAGGGACTAAAACTATCTCCATACCAAATTTCATCTAAATCGGTTAAACGGTATATACGTGAAACCGTACCAAACAGACAGACAGACAGAGTTACTTTCACATTTATAATATTAGTGTAGATATCTTTTTCCCGTGACTTCGTCCGTGTTGAATTGATTCGCCATCCCACAGGAACAGTGTTTTTTTCAGTATACAGGGTGGCCCATTTAGATCGGTCAGTATGGGCAAGTCTGAAACTATCTAGACACGCGGCAGCGTGTCCAGCCAAGTTCACGCCAAAAGGAACTGGCGAGCAGCAGCCGTGTGTTATTTACACGAACCGTTTGGAGCCACTTTTGACCCCTCAATAACTCCAAATCCATTTAACATAGAAACTTGACATTTGATATGTGTAATAAGACCCTTTAGATCAACTAGAACCCCAAATTTCATAAATATAGGTTAAGCGGTTATTGAGATATTAACGTCCGAAAATGGGCATTTATTCCACTGACTGACTCACTGACTGACTAGTAATCAAAAACCTAACCCACTTCCAGGTGACCTAGAAAGGTGAAACCTGGCATCCAAGTGGGTATTTGTGTGTATACAAATAAAAGAGTCTGAAAACATTGATTTTTAAGTTTTATTATTATTATTATTATTTATGCTTGTTACTTCAGAACTCCGTTATTTACTAACCGATTTGGAAAATTATTCTTTTGTTTGAAAGGGTATACTTCCGGAGTGGTTTCATCATCATCAGGTCCAAATCTGATGATGGAGTCCGGGAGAAATCGAGGGAACTCTTCAAATATTTTAGGTACACTTATAGATCACTCCTGAAAAGCTCCATTTGGTGAAGTAGAATGATGATGAATGTTGATCTAGATCTGGTATTTAAAGTCAAATAGGTCGTTTTTATTATTAAAAAAAGCCGTGGTAGCCCAGTCGGTTTGAAATGACAGTCTTTGTATGGGCTGACAGTTGGCATCGGAATCATAGCTAAGTACCTATCACATTCATACAACATTTATTTCAATCCGATGGCGATAGCGAGCAGAGTTAGACAGTAAGCCTACGGGGCAGATGGCAGATATTTTTATGATGAATACGAATATTTGCTCTCGGGTCTTTAGTGTGTATTTATCTATATAGGTAAGTATATAAGTATGTTTATCCGTTGTCTAGTACCCATAGTACAAGCAAAAACGTCAAAATCAAAACGTCAATTCGTGTGTGTGACGTTTCAGACGTGCAGGAAAATATAGAAAATGACAGCGAAAAAAGACCAGTGCGCAAACGGAGGAAGAGGATGTAAGATTTAATTCATATCATTTAGGTACCCACCTAAAATGGTAATTTATTTATTTAATATTTATCGCATTTCTTTAAAAATTAAACGCGTACAACGCGCGCGCGCGTTATTTGACAAAAAATAATGATATCCCATCAAAAACATAAATGTAAAATGGAAGCCAAGTTCAATATTAAGAATATCCGATGCGCGGTTGTCGACTTCGCCGACAAAAAAATTGAGATCTAGATGGGTGCCAAGTTCCGTAGATAATCCTGATATTATATGTATTTATTAAGAATATACAACATTCAAAAATAAATTAAAAACACATTTTCCTATTTTTTCTGCTACAGCAATGTTTGCTATTTAAAAAGTATAACTTCTTAGAACACCAATTATTTACACAAAGCAGATAACTTAGGATAAACTGCAGCTCAAAATTGGACTTGGCTAGTTTTCACGTACAAGGTATCTTGCATTTGGCTAATCAATAAGTTATAGGGTACGCAAGTTACTGTATTTATATTGTGTGGTCATATCATACTCTTCCAAACAATTGGCTTGCTGGTAAAAACTAGCCGAGTCAAATTTTGAGCTGCAGTTTATCCTAAGTTATCTGCTTTGTGTAAATAATTGGTGTTCTAAGAAGTTATACTTTTTAAATAGCAAACATTGCTGTAGCAGAAAAAATAGGAAAATGTGTTTTTAATTTATTTTTGAATGTTGTATATTCTTAATAAATACATATAATATCAGGATTATCTACGGAACTTGGCACCCATCTAGATCTCAATTTTTTTGTCGGCGAAGTCGACAACCGCGCATCGGATATTCTTAATATTGAACTTGGCTTCCATTTTACATTTATGTTTTTGATGGGATAAGACATACAAAGATCTGTTCTTAGGAACCATGTCATCGATTTTAGTGACAAGAAAAACAGCATTCATAGGTTAAAAGAAAAACGAGTACTCCGTTCGGGAATCGAACCCGGAAGTTTTGAAAAATAAAACGTACGATTGTGTAGGTCTTAAACAGTAAAAAGTGTCATGTTTCAAAAAAATCAATTTCAAGGATTTTTTTTGTAATCGTGGTTTCACGTTTAACAGTAGTCTAGAGTAGGTAGTCTTTTTTCATCAGAATGAAAATTCTAAGAATATCAGTCTACTACGTCTTAAGTAATACATCTTCGAAGTCAAATCTAAATAGTTACCAAAAAAACAGCGTCTCACTGGTCTAAAAACAAAACCCAATAACGCCGAAAATCGTATAAATTAAATTCCTTGAGCGATAATGGTGGATCGGCTGCCGTCAGATCGGGTGACGGGGGATTGATGGCCTATCTCTTTAATTGACCTTCGGGAAACTGATTTTTCATACCCATAGGCCAGGCTGATGGTAAGTGGAATCTGAGACCCATATACATTTGAATTCTCAAGACTATAATCCTAAGACCTCAAATGCGTTGCCAACCCTTAGGACTAAGATGGAATGTCTCTATGCTAGTAATTTCACCGGTTGTCTTATCCCCACACCGGAACACAACAACGCGAACACTATTGCTTGGCGGGTGGTTAATGGATAAGATGTTGGTAGCGATCCGGACGGACCCTGCATACGACCACTAAAATAATCAAGGATTTCCGTTGACTAGGTAAAATCCATATTGCCCTTTATGTGTTATTTAAGTTATTTTAATCATCAACATTTCGATAGCTCTGATTTCCTTGACAGTAATGGCGGCCGAGTTAAAAACAAAACCATAACACGTTCAAAGTAATATAGTTTTACCGTGTTGAAGGGTCTATTCTTCTGAGTAAAACTTTAACCTCTTGAGGCCCACCATACTACAATCCGGTAGATTTTTGTTAGTAGGAATTTGAATCCACCAGCAAGGAAATAAAGTTCAATTAACTTTGCACTTAAATGACGTTTTCAATTTTGAAACGAATAAAAATAAGCTTTATGTTCCTTGAAATAAGGTTTAAATTGAATTGCCTGGATTATGTACTTTCTATAGGACACCGGGTCTTACGAGGATTTGCCTGTGAGGTATTATCGTATTTTTCAATGCTAAGATAGCTCTTAAGTTCTTGAGAGTAACGGTGGCCCTGTTCATATCTTATCTTACAGATGGACCCTTTTTGGATACAATTCGACCCCTTTAGGGTCTTGTGTGCAATTACCCTCTTTCACACGAATGTGCAGGTTTCCTCACGATGTTATCCCTTCGACGTAAGAGCATCGGGTAATGTACTTAAGTTAGACAATCGCATTGGTACATGGTGTCCGCGGGGGTTTGAACTCGGTACCTTACGATCACGAGTCGACTCCTAAGCCACTAGGCCTCCGACGGTTTAACTAGAACTTTTTATCTTTTTAAAGTACAAAACAAAACAAGAGAGAAAAGTAAACGAGGAAAGACAAAGACAAGGGTTAGCTGGAAGAGATCCCTTACAGGGATAAATTCGCCTTGGTACATCTTTTTATTTTTATTCATTGTATTGTTTTGGTTTTTCTTTTTTACAATAAAGTGTTTACATACATACATACATCTCTTTCAGACATACAGTTTCCAAGGTATTAGCGATAAAAGAATTCTAGTGGACGGAGTCACTAGCTAAAAGCTAGTCCATAACCTATTTAGCTATAAATGACTCGCCGCCTCGCTGAACTCGGTTTAATAGTTACTCCAACCGGAACTATCCAATTATTCAGCATGGAAGTATACTTCGTTTAACTTCCGCACCAACTGTCTGCATGTTTTGTAGTACCTAAATAAATTCTGTTATAAAGTCAACAATGTAAAATACAATGAAAAAGCTGAGTTAGACCGACACCAAAAATGGCGTTGAATGTTTGTTTACATTGTAAGCAGAACAATGGCTCCAAAATAAAAATAAAAATTTTCATATTAAAAAGAAAAAATCCGTTCCTGATTTGAAGATTCAAATTAAGGAGTTGTATTCCTGATCATAACCTAAAAAGCAAGCAGAATGGGATCAACTGATCATTTATTCAACATATCACCATGAGCTATCCACTGCTGGACATAGGCTTCTCCCATGGCATACCACTGAGTTTGGTCTTGAGTTTTTTGTTTCCAACCGCTCCCAATCACTTTTTGTATGTCACCGCTCCACCTAGCTGAAGGGCCTGGACTACATTTGCCAAGCCGTGTCTCCACTCTAGAACAAACTGCCCCAACAGTTATCGGTTCTGCGACAAATGTGGCCCGCTCACTGCCAGTTCAGCTTGCTTGCACTTTATCATCCTTAATCATTTATTACCTCAACAATTAAATCTATTGCAGGTAAGGTACATTTCCGAGTGCTCATTGCTGTACTAGTAGTTGTCACCATACTTTGAATAGCGATAAATAATATAAGATCAACATTCCTTTTATCACCATCTCATTTGTGGTGAAAAATGTGTTGACTTTTGATATTTCACACGCCAATTTCAAAATATATAACTTATTTTCAATTTAAAGCACCTGACATTTACTCATACAATCCGATTGACTAACATTTTTTTTCATTTTGAGAAATTTCCATATGGTCACCATATAAAACAAATTTAACCAAAATACAGGTCATATCTCGCAAAACACATGAAAATGTTTTTAGATGTATAAATTAACGTAATATCACGACGCAAATGTTTTTTTTTTTTTTATGTTAAGGAGAAGGCACACGAGCACTCAGGCCACCTGATGGTTAGTGGAATCTGAGACCCATAGACATTTGAATTCTCAAGTCTATAATCCTAAGACCTCAAATGCGATGCCAACCCTGAGGACTAAGATGGAATGCCTCTATGCTAGTAATTTCACCGGTTGTCTTATCCCCACGCCGGAACACAACAACGCGAACACTGTTGCTTTGCGGGTGGTTAATGAATAAGATGGTGGTAGCGATCCGGACGGACCCTGCACAGGGTCCTACCACCGCTAAAACTCTGTGTCCTTATGTCCACTTAGAAAATACTGTCTTCGTTTAGAAACAACGTTACGCAATTTTATTTGAAAAAATAAACTATCCTCTCTCAGAAGACATATTCTTTCTTCAAAGTAGGCCAGAAACAGTCGGTCAATATCGAAAGGGTTGAGTATTCTAGATTACCTAAATGGGTTCTATTTTCTGGAAGTTGCGGTCTTTAATTTCCCAGATCACCGCTTGAGACTTACGGAACTTCTTAACGACGTGATCTGGAAGTTTGAGTTGGGAACTAAAGCGGGGCTTAAAAGAGTTTATGACTATCGCTTTTCAACTTATTTTAGTGTCATTCCATCCTATCTGTCAAAAGAATTTCACTTGTGCCAACCCGAACGTGGAGATGTAATTGGATTTTTAGTAAACTTCTTGGCCTGATTGTGCAAAATGTGGTTACAGAATTATCAACAAATCTTTTTAGGGTTGTTGGTATTTCTGTAGCTCTGCCTACCCCACTCTGGGAATGAAGGCGTGATTTTATGTATGTAGAAAGCAAGCTTAAAAATCACGACAGTATTTTTTGACGCCAATATAATATTGTTTTTAAATCTCTTTATTATTTTAATTTCTTATCTACATTACTTTCATTAAAATATTTTGCCTTTGTCACTCCCACAACCAAGATGAATCTAAAGACATCTCACTCTTCAACATCGGTCAAGCCGAGGTCACAATGGAGCTCCTGGGTCAGTCAGGTAACAAGACAAAAAGAGGAGTTTGTTTGTTTGTTGCTTGTTTATTGTTGTTTGTTTTTAGGGTTCCGTAGTCATACTAGGAACCCTTATAGTTTCGCCACGTCCGTCCGCCCGTCCGTCCGCAGCCTAGCTCAGACTCTTAGTACTAGAAAGCTGTAATTTGGCACGAATATACATATTAGTCACGCCAACAAAGTGGTAAAATAATATCTTGAAAAAAAATTTTTTAGTGTTCATACACTAAAAAATTTAAACGTAAACGTAACGTGCGGATGTATTTTTTTACTTATCTACCCCATAGTGTGGGGTGTCGTTTGATAGGTCTTTCATTACGGGTTTGTGAATTCAATTAGGGGATGAGTTTACGAAATATTAAGCTTTTAAGCGCAAATTTTTGTTAGAGTCAAGCAAGTGTCCCCCTTGACATCGATAAACTTACCTTATATAGAGGAATATTATACTTATACTTAAAGACATAGACAACATCCAAGACTCAGAAATAAATACTCGAGCTCATCACACAAATATCTGCCCTTACTGGGATTTGAACCCAGGACCGCTAGCTTTGAAGGCAGGGTCACTACCAACTAGGCTAGCGTGTCGTCACACACAAATGTTGAAACACTACGTCTCAACACGATTACAAAAAAAAAAATATTTATTTAAAGTACTTACTCAGTTACTGCACTTGTTTCAAGCTCTGTGGTAGTAGTTACGTACTCGTAGAACTAAACATAAAATTTTATTCGGTGAAAATGTCTCCTATTTTTACATTGTAGGTCGCATAAAACTTTTCAACGGGTAATAAACCGTCGGTTTACTTTGTGTTCTGGTTTGCATTTTCACAATACTACAGTTTGATATAGTAGACGGCGACCGCAGCAGTTTGATACTTAGTTGAAGGGATTGCAATCCAAAAAACCGGATCGGACCGGGTGTTGTGTATGTATGTATGTAAACAATTTATGGTACAAAAAAGAAAACAATGTATATGAAAAATTTATTTTTCAGCCAATCCTTGAGACAAAAAAGTGAAAGATTGTGCGTCAAGTAAGCAGGTGTATGTATAAATTTATTTACTTCATTTATTAAACCTATACAAATAAAATATTACATTCAAATACCTAAATAAATAGATACAGAGATATTATAATTTATACATCAACATTTGTGGAGAGGAGAGTTGATTCAATATTTACGAGAAAGAGTCAAGGCAGAACTTTTTTATTTGCCATATGATTTAAGATAAAGTAAAAAAAAAAATCCTTTTAGCACCAACCTTAAATTGTTTCTGTTCGATCCATTGGATGCACCGGTCTAAACATGCAACTTTCGGTTGCTGTACGTTCATCCACCTCTTTATGCAAGTCGGTTAATCTAAAAAGGCTACAGTTAAATAAGTTGATAATTCGTTAAAAAAGAATGAAGTAATTTGAACTATATGCATTTTGTTCTAAATATTAATTTCATTAACTTTACATCTCGACATATCAACATATTCACGCCATGCACGGAAATATTCGCGGTGAAAATGTCGACTTTGTTACTTTAAGCTTTCCTTCTAACTCTGTGCAAATTCCGTTGATCTGTGGCTCCATTTTAACGAGAGCGACAAAGAAACCAACAATTCGCATCAATGCGAGAACTTCACAAAGTAACCAAGCAAACCAATCGCCGCCTGTAACAATCTACACGACAGCCCCGACGTCACTGAAACTCACACTGAGGGACAAAATGCATCTTTAAACATACACTTTCTTACGGTGAAACTTTTGGGAAGAATAAATATGGGTAGCTAATGTTTTAAACCTCAAAGCGAACAAAGAGGTATGTCATTTCTATGAGCGTCTACCCGCAGACGTAAAAAACGAATCTTCAGACGCAGTTTGGTCGCCGACTTAAAAATCTGTTATTGACGAAATCACTGTATTCTGTCTAAGAATAAAGTGACTAGATAATATATTGTTGATTTGTTATTTTTATTACTTTAATTTATATTCTGAATTGTGTCATTTAATTTTTTATTGTATTTTTGACATTTTCTGACTGTAGCATTTGAGCTATCTATATATGTTTTAGGGTTTTATATTTGTTTTAAAATTAAGTACTTTTTGCTTTTGTACACTTTGACATTATTTAATTTTTACATTTTTATTTTTACTTTATTTTTTTACACTGACGATCTTAATGTGAATTCATTATAACTATGCGACATGTAATAATGTAATTTCCAATACGAAATAAATGACTACCTACCTACCATAAGTATAATACACTAGCTGTTTGGGTTTGATTTATAAAGTTCAGAATAAAATAATGGTTCATAACGCATAATGGTCAAAATATATAATGCTTATTTTTCTGAAACCGTATTTTTTACGGATTGTTATAAATAAAACAAACCTAACCTAACCTAATGGGTTCTAAACAAAGGTCTTTTTAGGTTTTAGTGGTGGTAGGACCCTGTGCAGGGTCCGACCGGATCGCTACCACCATCTTATCCATTAACTACGCGCCAAGCAACAGTGTTCGCATTGTTGTGTTCCGGTGTGTGGGATAAGACAACCGGTGAAATTACTAGTATAGAGGCATTCCATCTTAGTCCTCAGGGTTGGCAACGCATTTGAGGTTTTAGGATTATAGTCTTGAGAATTTTAATGTCTATGGGTCTCAGATTCCACTTACCATCAGGTGGCCTGAGTGCTCGTGTGCATTCTCCTTAACATAAAAAAAAACTGGAAAGTTTACGGTTTCAGAAATAAAACTATTATACATTACGAGCATAATATATAATTATAAACCGTATGCATTATATATTATGATACGATCGCGTTTCCACGACTCCATCGTCGTAGATGTCATTTATCGCTATTCCCTCAGGAACCGTTAATGTCTGGGGATAAAAGTAACCTTTGACATTCCCTGGTACTCATAAATTGAAATATTTTGTATTATGGGAAGAAGTGGTCTATGCCAACCCCTCCGGAAAACAGGCTTGATTTATTCTATGTATGTATTTCGTATGAATTTGTTTATCTCCATAAGGATATCGTCGTCGAATACCCATTATACCTACAAGTAGCGTTTAGGTTGAAACTAAATTTTGTATGAGATTATCCCTTAATGTTATATGTATGTTTGTAAACACTTTACTATACAAATAAAACAGATTAATACTTTGAGTGACTGAGAAATAATTAATGACAACGAATAGTCAAATAAGTATAACACTATTGGTATGGCCCCCGTGCGGTTGCCGGGTTAGAATAGTGCCACTCCATGTCTTCCCGTGATGTCGTAAGAGGCGACTAAGGGAGTAAGGGCTTGTAGTACTGTTAGGCGATGGGCTTGCAACCTGTCACTAATACACTAGTAAACTTCTTGGCCTGATTGTGCAAAATGTGGTTACAGAATTATTAAGGTATTTTTGTAGCTCTGCCTACCCCATTCTGGGAATGAAAGCGTAATGCTATGTATGTGTACTATATGGTATATTGTACCAAAATTTAATTGTGTATTTATTTAAAGGATACCTACTATATAATAACCCAACTAACTTGCGTCGTATCTCAATTCTCCAGTGCCTCAGTGTCAAGTTGCGTAACAACCTAGAATTGATGACCTGGATCGAGTCGACGCGACGGGCAGAAATATAGCGGCCAGGGACGTTCGATACTGAGAGTTATGCATTGAACGCCCAGGATCCTTGAACACTACTCGGCGAACGATAATTGGAAGGAATACCTTCGTATTCGATAACGTATTAGGTAATAAGTTTAGTTTAGTTACTATCAGCTTTCTAATATGAGTTTTGCCCCAAGAGTAGTTAGTAGTTTTCATAAGACAGTTCAGAGCTCGGGGTCGATACTTGAATTTATTTGATGATTACAGCTCACCGAAATGGAAGATTCTTACTTTTTCATATCACGCCTCAAGTTAAATACGAGTAGCCCCAACCACGTAAAGGAGATGACTGCGTGACATTTCAATTATTAATTACATTCATCAGTGAGGAACAATAATCGGCTTCCCTATGGTAAATCAACAAGGTATTTGCGCAAGCGCAGGAGTGGCTCCATAGCCTTTCCTACGACACACGCACACACGCACACACATACACACACACACACACACGCACGCACGCACGCACTCTCTCTCTCTCTCTCACACACACACACACACACACACGCACACATACATACACACGCACACACACATGCACACACGCACATACATACATATACACACACACACATACACACGCACACACGCACACTTTTTAATTTTGTTTTACTGTATTAAATTTCATGTTCTTTCCCTTTTATTATAAGTATCCTTGAACAAATATTATGTTTAAAATATTTATGAATTCATTCCATCATTAGGTATTAACTTTTCGCGTCATTTTCGGTTAATCTATATTCGATCTGGTCACCTAAGAGACAGGCTTAGCCTAGTTTAGGAGCCAGTAATATCCATTTAGCAACATGTCATGTCTCTTTGTAACAATAGTGGTGTCTCTATGTGCTGCTTACTGATTAAGATTACTGTTGTAAAAAAAGAAATAAATAAATTATGTCTATGTCTTATTTAGATGTTGTAGCGTAGACTACACAGGCTTATCTCATAACGTGTTAGTCCCTGCTTATGTTTCTTTCTTTGAACTTAATTATGTATTATATAATTATTATATGTACCTACTAATAATATTATAAATTCAAAAAATGTCTTGGTCTGTTACTCTTTCACGCTGCAACGGCTGGACAGATTTGAATGAAATTTGGAATGAAGATAGCTTATACCCTGGATTACCACATAGGCTTACTTTTCACCCGTAAATTTTAAAAGTTCCAGAGGAAATAACGATAATCGAAATCAACGCGGGTAGAAGCCATTACCCTATAAATAGGGTATTCATTTGTACAACAAAAATCCTTGGATTTCAACACAATAGTTAGATTTAGTTCTAAACACAATTTTATTTTAAATTTTAACTCTGTATTTGTACGTTGGAATATGAAATAGACAAATTAAAGTCCCGAGCCTATGTCAAAGTCTTATTCCGTGGCAGCGTGTTAGGCCCACAGAAGGTTATACAATACTAGGCTGTTAAATAAAAACCGTTAAAACTTTTTTTTTTTAGTTTATTTATCAAAAAAGGTTCATGCGTTATTAAATAATTACAAGCTCGATAAATTGTTGCCCAGTTTGTTGGCGAGTGAAGCGCTCAAACTTATAGCTATCAAGCACCCGGGCATAGTTACTAGGTATAACAACTCTTATTAACTACTTATGAAAGTAATGAAATACGAGTAAGTACTATTTATAAAAGATTTATATATTCTCTCCTCATTATGATATCCTGTTAATAAAATAAAATCTTATCCTTTTCCGTGTGGTTGCCTGGTTAGAATAGTGCCACTCCATGTCTTCTCGTGGATGTCGTGAGAGGCGACTAAGGGAGTAAGGGCTTGTAGTACTGTTAGGCGATGGGCTTGCAACCTGTCACTAATACACTGGTAAACATCTTAGCCTGACTATGCAAAATGTGGTTACAGAATTATCAACAAGTTTAGAGTTATGTTGTTAGAAACAGAAAAATCAAAACAATTATTCAATTACATTTTAATTAAAACTAACTTATAAAATAAAACCCTCCATTGCACCCACTTGCGGCAACGTTTTAGTTCTTAGAAAAAACAATTATTGTAATGAGGGCGCCACTGGACGTTTAGCGCCCTTTTGAGACGTTAACTTAATAAAATCAGGACACCCTTGTTCCTACGTTAAAGCCATTACTGCGCGGTTTGAAATCTTCAGATCAACTCTTAACCACAGGTTCGACTCTGCGGTCAGTCCCATGGCACCCATCTTAAATGAGCCCAATTAAGTCCCCATGCCTTAAGCTTTCCCAGCACGATAGAGCAATCTATTGTGCCTACTAGGTTAAAAAGGACTCATCTGCAACTCGAAAGCTACAGCATATTCAATCTTATTAGCGATTATAAATAAGATATTCATAAAAAAATATAACATTTAAGACCAAATTGAAAGGAGAAGTCTAAGATCGACATCGGTTTTATAGATGTAATACTAGCTTAGACGTGAATGTTGAAAAACAATAAGACTTAGGAACTATTTCCCGTGCAATCAGTCCGACTAATATAATTTGTATGGGCCATATTGGCTCATATAAAATTGGTATTTCGAATTTATACACAAATAACGATTTGTGTCTATACTCATCAATTCTCCGAAAAAAATCTCTCATAATTTTTTTGTTCATAATTTTCGTATTCATAATCATAGCAACTCCTAAAGTGAATGTTACTGAAACCGTTCTGATTTTAGGAAGTTTATAAAACAAACCTATAGTCGGGAATAACACATATGTTACTTTTTATCCCGTAACGGAATATAAGTTTACGAGCTCAACATTTTCTAAACGGACCCCCAACTCTAAAAATGGACAGTAACAAACACAATGGTTATTTGCGGTTGGTAAATGTGTTGTGGTGAGTAAATGCATGGGAGTTGTATGGGTTGGTTTAAAGATAAGGTTTTGCCAGCCGCATAAGTAGTAACATTTTGGAAATTTAAAACTTGTGAGTAGGTTTTTACGTATGGTCGGTGTTGTATATGGTTATTTCTAGCTCATTATGGGTATTTGGCCGCAGGCAAAGACAGATAAAGTTACTTTCGCATTTTTAATATTAGTATGTATTTGTGGAGGGGGATCCACCCGGAACGCTACCACCATCTTATCTATTAAACCACCAACAAGTAGTAGAGTTTTCATTGTTTTTTTTCCGGTGTGGGGATAACACAACCGGTAATTACAAGAGACATTCCACCTTGGTCCTCAGGGTCTGCAATGTCTTAGGCCCGTAATAATAAACTGATCTCGGTTCAAAAGCCTGTCTCAAGATACGTCAAAAATGACCGTTTTGAATGGGCATTTAAACCGAGACGAGTTTATTAATACGGCCACTAGGATTGCTGTCTTGAGATTGTAATCTCGAGAATCCAAATGTCTATGGGTCTAAGATCTTACTTAGCATCATGTGGCTTGACTGTTCGTATGCATTCTCTTTGTCATAAAAAAGATATCGTCACTACTTTGAATAAACCTCGTATCTCATATTTCATGATGTACAATTTTAATCTTATAGATGAAGGGAAATAAATTTAAAATCGTACATCACGAAATATGAGGTATGACGTTTTTTCAAAGTAGTGACGATATGTATGTATGCACCTACTAAAACGAGTTTTAGAAAAACTACTTGGTTTGGTTGAAGAGTTATAAACAAGTATTTTAGAGTTGTTTGTATTTATGTAGCTCGGACTACCCCACTCTGGGAATGAAGGCGTGATGTGTACTTAAAGGTAAATCCCAAAAATCACAGTCTTCAAGCGAAATCCTTGTAAGTCCTAAAAAACACGTTAACCGCAGACGTATATCAGAGGCTCCTACTTATTCCGTTTCCTCGAGTAATCCATCTGGCGAGATATTCGCATGCTCGCATAAGTGCCGGACGAAGACGTAAGGGCTCCTTTTCACTTGTATTATTATAATCCTCTATTAGCTTCTTACAAGTCTAATGGGCAAAAATGTATGGAACATGAACACGCCCGAAAGGTATTTTTATACAAACGCTACCAGAGACCCTAGACAAGATTCTTTGCGAGATCATTATCGTTATCGAAAATGTAAACGATTAACGCAAACTGCCGGACGATCGCATCGAATACTTATGTCAATTCCATACATTTGAGTTTTCGAAAATCGCTTACATTAGTAAGTAGCGTAACTCATTTGTCTAGTCTCTCAGGGCGCTTATGGATCATACACACTCTTAACACTCTTGTCTCTCTTGTGGTATAGTTATGTTTTTATATGATAGGTCTAAAGCAGTCCTGACGGCGTTTTTGCGGGTATGGGCTTAGCCAGAAAATTAGGCCTTAAAAACGTTAACTTTCGTTGTGTCCACAGGAAAGACGGTAACCTAAATCTGTGTATGACCCTTGTTTCCATTTACTGTTCCTGTTTGTATGATGATGAGCGACACCACCACAGACCATGATTGATTTTAATCGGGTACTAAAATGCTAATTGGATTTTGAGAGGTTTCGATCGGCGAATAGCATGTTTTTTATTTGTGTGTCAACTAAGCGATTGTTTATAATATGTAAAACGTGTTATTTTGCGCCAAATGCATGAGAAAAATGCTCGTGGGGCCAAGATAAGATAATGCAAAATGCTATCGATAGCAATTTTCGAAAACTGGCAAAATGACTATCGCGTCGGCAGTCTGTCAATTCAAAGGGGTCCGTGCGTTTGACAAAAAGTACGTTTGAGAAACGTATCGTTTACAAACTTTATTTTCGCTTAAAAATATTTAATCATTACGTATTACATAGGTTACATGGCGTTATTAAATATTATGTTAGGTTAGGTCAGAGCTTTGACCACAAAAACTATAAAATTATGTGGTGAGAAGTCCCTCTTTGCAAGATGAAATTTTGTAAAATGATAAAGTTTGCCAAATGATGATATAGTAAAACATTAAGAAACTCAATTCCACGCATTAGCAGAATATATT
Organism: Acleris holmiana; assembly: GCA_949316455.1. NCBI lineage: Eukaryota > Metazoa > Arthropoda > Insecta > Lepidoptera > Tortricidae > Acleris > Acleris holmiana. Next base: position 4,619,393 of record OX438783.1, on the reverse strand, counting down.
GTACATGTACAAATACACAAATCAAAAACGAAATAATTGTTCTTTTTAATAATTGCTTTTCGCTTTTCAGTTGATATTTTTATTGCAGTCGGGTTTATTCTACTTTTTAATAATTTAGTAGCAAGATAATCTACAGAAAATTGTAACAGCAGTATGCAACTTGAATATTGGGAAAGGTGTTCCAGGAGGGGAAAAGGTAACATTGCAAATTTAATTTTTTTCACAGAATGGAACCTTTTCCAATATGCAAGTTACATAATAATATGTAATGCATTATATTTGCGCGATTATTGATTCCAGAGACTAGGGCGTTTTCTATGTATTTAAATATATATTTAATTGTAAACGTGCTTTGTCTGTTTGTTTCGCTTTCACGGCTAAGCCGCCGAGCCAGTTTCGCGGGCAAAAGTAGTTTCTCTATATAAGTATGTTCATCATTGCCTAGGTTCCACAGTACAACCGTAGAGTTAATCTAAATTAAGCTTGCCTATATTAAGCAGGGCCGGGACCTTAGCCAGACCTTGACCAGACCAGCGTTAAAACGATATTGCATTTGACTTGTTTTAGTATCGTTTATAACTCGGCCGCCATTATTGTCAAGTACGTAAGAATTATCAAAATGTTGACACAACAGAAACACGTCAAAACCGATATCGTTTTTACTGTTTGTGAATTTCAGCCCTGGGGGCAATTTTTGAAGCTCATCGACGAAAAATTACTAACTTTAAAAGCAAATTGTGCAGCGATTTAATCTACGAACGGGCCCACCTTTTAGATTTCATTTCATAACGCCTTTATCATATCAAATCCAAATGATGGGCTCGCTCGTAGATTAAACCACTGCGTAAATTGATTTTAAAGTTAGTCATTTGTCAACAGTGAGCTTCAAAAGTTGCCCCTTGTGAGTGTACCTTTACATTTTTATTTATTTATTTTAAGCTTCGATACGACGCGGTTAGCTATCAAGTGTGCACAGGCCCTAAGGGCCGAGGGGCGTAATAAATAGCTCCGCGACAGCCCGCCTAATTGAAAATGCCGCTGTCTTTTAAAAGTTAACTGCCTACGCGGTTCCTTTTAATACGGCAGGATTGTAATTTGGTAAGTGCAAGTTTTTAAACGTTTTGTTTTGTAGGAGATTAGCTTTGTTAAGAATTATTGCTCGTTTGTTCGCCGACTTGTTGTCTCATGGACTCCTGGTAGAATTGATTTAAAGGTTTTATACGGATAGAATTTAGTAAGTACTCTAAGCAAACGAGGCGTTATCTTTTAAAAACCGGGCAAGAGCATGTCGGATCATGCTGAGTGTAGGGTTCCGAAGCCGTTAAGTACTACAAACATAAAAATCAACAAGTAATAACTAATATTATATTTAAAGTCAATTGGTGCCTTCTTAGATGATTTTAGAAGGTTAAACACTTTAATCGCCTGTATCTCAAGAACCAATAATTTTTACTTAGTCGTGATAGTTTTCCTTCAAAATTCGTTATATGCGCTTTCATTTAAGTATTGTTTCTGATTTTTAGTAATTGTAGTTTTGGCTGTAGGGGGGGGGAAAGACACTTGAGTCTAACAAAAATTACCGCTAATGTTTCATGTTTCTTAATCGAAAAACTGTTTTCACAAACCCGAAATATTTTTGACAGACCTATTCAACGACACCCCACACTATAGGGTAGACGAGAATAAAAATACATCCCCACGTTACGTGTAGGTGAGGCACCATAAAATATTATTATTTTTACATTTTATTGGACCATTTTGTTGGCGTGACTAATATGCTAAGAGTCTCTGCGCTATGCTGCGGACGGACGGACGGAGGGACATGGCGAAACAGAGGGGTTCCTAGTTTGACTACGGAACCCTAAAAACTAATCATCCCTTACCGCATAAACCTGCTTCCTACATAATTTAAAGCATAATGGCGGAGTCGAATATATTTATATCTCAAGATATTATAATATTTAAATAAAACACTCGTCATTACAAATGTCATTAGTCAAATTGTGACTGTCACTACCACAGTCGAAGTTTTATGACGCTCGCGAATGATAAAATGCTCAACAGCTCAATTTTCTTCTTCTTTTTTTTTATTAATTGTGGTCCACCGCGACATTCCGCAGTGATTTCGCCAATCTCAAGTGAGCAGAGAAAAACAGTAAACATGAATAAATAAATAATAAATAAATATCAGGGGACAATCTCACACAAATTGACCTAGTCCCAAACTACGCTCTAGGCTTGTACTATGGGTACTAGACAACGATAAACATACTTATATAGAGAAATACATACTTAAATACATAAACAGCATCCAAGACTCGGGAACAAATATTCACGCTCATCACACAAATATCTGCCCTTACCGGGATTCGAACCCAGGACCTCTGGCTTCAGAGGCAGCGTCACTCCCAATTCAAACAGAAGAAAACAAAAGCAAAAGGCGGACATTTTTCAACCAGCCATCTTCCCTCCCCGAAGGTAAACGGAAGACCAACTCCAGCTCAGTATTTTCATTAGAGCTCTGTGACATTCAGGTTATTCTAGATTCGATCTACGACTCAAGGTGTTCCACGTCAAAGAAACTAATTTCAGTTGCATTTATATGGAATCTGTAAGGTTGCAATTTAATTAACACGGATTAAATAGAGCTAGTACGATGTATCAACATTTGGTTATGTATTCGCTTGAATTCATAGTATGCTTATCTAAAGAACTACTAATGAAAATTGTAACAACATTACTTGGTATTTAGGGGTTGCATTCTTTGACGACTTTTAGAACCAATTCTTAAAATTGAATTATGCTATTTATCGAAGCCTTAACAGACGGAACAAATTGTGATGATCCTCGATATCATTAGTGTTTGACAGAAGTTGACAGGAAAGGTAGGTTAGGTATTTGTTTGTGGTTTTAGGCAAAATGAAAAACAATTGTAAATCTACTATCCCATAAAGTGGTAAAATTTTGCAACCTCTAAATATTTACCTTTTGCCTGACAGTTAGACTTTAATATTCATTACAATATAAAGAGTTAGGGTCTAAGCGAAGTCTGCAATAATGTAACACTTAGTTTTTCCAAACAAGTGTGAATCATCCTACTTCCCACGGTACGCGGCACGCAGAAAAGGAACTCCGTCCTATAGCTACAGCATGAGTAAATAGCATATACGACAAAAAAATGCATGCTACATTAAAAGCATACTTACTCTGCTAAAATCCAAAGAACACGCAACAAGGATTAATGATGAGAGGAAAACATATTTTTCATATAGGAATAAATCTGTGTGCGCGATTGTCTTGATGACACGTCGTGAATCACTATGACAGAACACGCTGTATCACGTCCAAGTATTATGTTAACAAGCCTTTGGAATATGGGGGTTAAGACTATTATTATGTAACACCCATTATGACCTTTCAATTGCGAAACGACATAAATATAAATCTAAACTAATCATAAAGTTACTCGGCGTATAATTTTATTTTAAATTCTGTTAGACTGCGTTTCTACCTGTTCTGTGCGAGGCAGCGGACAGGTGTGCGAGGAAAAAATCCACCAATAGAATTCCTAGCCTCGCTTAGCGCAGCTCTCCTATTGGTTGATTCTTTCCTAACACACCACTCCGCTATTTTGCACAGCCCTGGTGAAAACGCAGCCTAAAGCGTTTCAGTTTTTATTACATAAAAATGTCATGCTGGTCTTGCAGATTTTTAATAAGCCAAGTAAGCACTCTGTGGTTTTTTTGAACACTGAAGCAGCTGCTTAGTTCAGCGGGAAAGACGGAGGATCTGAGACTCAATTCCACTTTGTGTTAAACCATATCGTTAAATTTCTGATAGCGCTATGTATAAACGTTGTAACTGTGCTGTGAAACATTGTTAACTATAACTTTTTTTTTTCAAACTATACTAATAATATAAATGTGTAAGCATAACTCTGTCTGTCTGTTTGTTACGCTTTCACGGATAAACCCCTCAAAGATGAAATTTGTTATGAAGATAACTTGACTCCCTGGGAAGGATGTAGGGTACTTTTAATCTTGAAAAATTGGCCGGTTCCTAAGGGACTAGCGATAAACGACTTCTACGCGGACGGAGTCGCGGGAAACCACTAGTTGACAATAAAAAAGGCAAAAGAAAGCTCTTACCAGCAAAAATGGCAAGTTAGTTTCAAAAACAGAATGTCTTATCGTAAGATCCAAAAATCCGCAATGCAAAATTCTATAAAATACATCATAATCTTATTGTCATTCAAATTATGGATTACTAAAAAATCTGTCATCCTTAATGTGTTCCCAAAAGTGGACTTTTCCCAAAACAAGTCCCGCGGAGATCCCCGGCAGCCGGCGGACTCCATTGTTATTTTAAAGAGGTCGACAAGTCTTTCACTTTCAGCGGGGAAACAGAAGCTATTTTTCTTTCATAAAACATTGTGATTTATGACCTTCTAGCCTTTGCCCGCGACTATGCCCGTATTACATCGCTTTTCACTTGGGAGCTGGCAATTTTCACACCGTTCACCGATCGGAGAACCGTGGAGACAAAACAAGAACCCATCCAAGTTCAAGACGGACTCGCACACGAAGGGTTCAGTAGCGTTACTGTATGGGGACCCCCTTTTTGCTTTTTTATTATTATTTGTTATTATAGCCTGTTTTTATACTTAATAGTTGAATATCATATTTGATATTTAAATTCGAGCAAAAAACGCCGAAAAAATCACGTCTCTTGTATCACGACTTCCTATAGTAATGCTATACTTAGTAATACACACTATTTGAAAACTTTAAGTGCCTAGCTACCTATTACGGTTCACGAGATACAACCCGCTGATAGACAGACAAACCGACAGTGGTGGATTCGTAATGAGATCTTGTTGGCACACTTTTATGATAATGAACCCAAAGAAGCATAATCCCGCATTGATATTTTATATTCATAAGATTAAAAACCCGCTATTATTTCATTGCTTTTTATCATTATATTATACCAAAAAAACAATATGACCCGTTTACCTAAACAGTCCTAGTAATAATACGCCAGCACTTGTACTTTACGTCGCAATAAAAACATAGTTGAGGTATTTTGCCAACCCTTCCACACGTATGTTGTTTATCATCCCGTATACGAAACGATAGCGGTAACCCTCCCGAGAGACGCGCTGTTTGGAAGTAGTTGTTAAACCAAACATACCAACGATTCAGTCTACTAATATGTTGCAGAAATTTTACTGACAATTATATTTCAGACAATTATAAATATATTTTGGCAGAATTACCTTTCGCATAGTTTCCTTCAGCACAATCACTTCGCATATTGTCTAATTCAGACTCATACTTTGGCATATTGTCAATGATAACAAGAGTAATAAAATCGAATATTGATTTCACACAAATTTATTTCGCATAATAAAGTTCTAACCTATTCTAACATACTTTTCTGGCCTAGTTGCGTTTCTGTTGGGGTCGCAGTTCTAATCATCCAAACCTAACCTACTTTTATGGCATCAGCTCATTTGTGTTGCGGTTGCATTTCTAACCTAACCCAATCTACTTTTTGGCACAGTTTCGTTTCTGTTGGATTCGCAGTTTTAACTTAACCTAACTAACTTTTCTGCTAGCTAAAAAATCATTATGTCGTAATAAAAGTAAGTACGCTGTAGGATTGTTCTGTGTAATGTTTTTGTTTGGTGGACAATAAAGTGTTTTGTATTGTATTGTTGTATTGTATTGTCATGGCACATAAATTTATGTTAAAGAAAAGTTAGTAAAAGTAATCTTCTGCTAAATCGATTCAGGTGAATCAAGTGTATGAATAATTACAAAGTAAATATCACTTGATGTTCAAAGTAGGTACGTAACTAGTTAATTGGTTGATTTGGTTTTGTTTACATCTTTGTTCATTGCAATCGACACCGACTTTAGGTGTTTTTAACCAACTCTCTTTTCTTTTCCTCTACGGATTAATAACTAGTCTTAAATATATTTCATCAGCCGCGTGGTCACGGAAGTGTTGATTCAAAAATCTAAATTCTAAATGTTTATTCAGTAAATTGGCTACAGGAGGGCTCTTTTACACGTCAGTAATATGAAGTGAATCTACAAGCGCTTCAGGCAAGACCATCATTGCGGAGAAGAAACGCCCAAGACTCCAGCAGAAGATGTTTTTTTTTTATAATAGAGCGCAATACTTAAAAGCAATTTACATTACAAGGCACTTAATAAATGAATAAATAATAATTATTTAAACTAGCTCAAATAAAATCATAACAAATGTCATTGTACAATAATAACTATAGGAGAACACGACGAGCCCGTTCACGAGTATGACGCGTATCTCGCCTATCGCCTCTCTCAACCATGACATGTGTTCGGAAAAGTGTCGACCCGATCAACGGCGCCGCCGTAAGCAAACGCCTTGAGCGAGCATGACATGCCCATGCTGCCGGACAACACAGATAATATTGTGTGAAACAGGTGTCCGGCGAGAAACATCACAGTTCTCATTTAAAAAGTGAAGCAAATAAAAAGTGAAGTAAATACAATAACTAAGAAAGATAAAATACAACAGATATCAGCGATGTCATCCTCGACGTGGGAAGGCGTTTCGTAAAACAACTACCGTATTTATTACCCCGAGGCCACATTATCGGGATTCAACGAAGGTTCGCGTTAGCACTTCTTTCTTGCTCTATGATAATGAATGATGTTAGCTGAATCCCGAAAATGCTGCCGTAGCATTAGCGTGCTCATAAGTATCATAACATAACATTTTAATATGGTTTTTTTATTTGGCTCAATTTTCTTCAACAAAGCAGAACGAACAAATTCGTAGATATCTAACTATGCCTTGCCTGCCTACGAGCGCGCGGGACAACTTCAGTTTGCCGGTTACCAATTCGTGAGTTGATTAAGGGCGCATTTGCAAGTTTTTGCTGTAAGTTTTAAAACGCAACTACAGGTAGGCTTAGTCTTGCATATAGCTTTGTTTCAACACTTATCGTAATAACTTCTAAGTATAAATGCGGCTTAAGATAGTAACTCTGCTGAACAATTTTGGCACACACACACGCCACGGTACTTATTGGTGTGTGGGTGAATAAACTGCGATCGTCATTTATTTGAACACACGCGCACATACACAACGTCCCATGCAGTTGTTTTATCTAACGAAAGCGGGTGTGTGCAGATGCAAGTGTACGTTGTCCGTGTGTAAACTGTCGTCGTTTGGGATAATAGTGTCTGTGTGTGCCTCTAAGAATTACAACTACAAGTACGACGCATCCACTTTCGTAGGATAAAACAACTGTACCTACTTTTATTTTTTTAATGTGAAAGTAACTCTACCAGACACAGATCATTTGATTGTCTGATCCAACTTCTATAAATTTAGTATGGAGATAGCTTGAAACCCGGGGAAGGACAAAAAATTTACAGTTTCCGAGGGAATAGCGACACACGAGTTCTACGCGGATGGAGTTACGGGCAACAACTAGTTTAGCTGTATATGGCAAGCGTTTTGTTTATTTATTACTCCTATTAGCTTTGTTTATGATGTTTTCGTTCCGAGTCAATGACCAGGAGTTCAGAAACGTCTAGGTGTTTGTTAGAAGGTTATTCAGGAGTCGAAGGAATTTCTATTAAGTGCCAGGCGACGAGATTTGTACAAGAAAATTACCCAGCTTTGAGCCATTAGCACTAAATATTAACTTATGAATTGTTTTTAAAGTTTATTTCACTGTTGTTTTTAATATTTTCTTACTCGTTTAAGGCTTGATGTCAATGCTGATAGTCTTCTTTGAACCTTATTTAGAAACTTGCTGGTAGATTACCTGAAACAGATAAATACAACAGAATGAAAAGGAGTACATAACATAACTATAACATCAAACTTATACTAATAAAGCTAAAAAACGTCTTAATATCGTTTCGTATTTTTGTCAAGCAATGCATTTATATTACAAACATTACTTTGAGAAATGGTGTCCACAATTTTGAGAAATAGTATCCCCAATCACCAACTGTTGTGAAAAAATAAGTTAAATCCATAAAAAACTGAACTCGTTCACTTTCCAAAATGTTTAAGGAGAATCTACAGAACATTTTGGTGTTGTAAAGTTTTTTTTAAACGCTCTCTGAAAAAAAAGTTTTTTAACCCATGAAAATTGAGACAAACGAAACAGTTACCTGGTATCTAAAATACGACCTACAACTTTGAGAAATAAATAAACTAAACTAAAATAGGTACCGCTACAACTTTGCATGCATGCTAATATCCATTATTAGATGTTATAAACGTGGATTTTTAGCTAAATCTGGTTTTCTAAAACCTATGCAGTAAGTATATCATTTAGATTAACAATAGTTAGAACATGGGCTTAACAAAATCTTTCTATCTTAACTTACTCTATTATTATAAATGCGAAGGTTTTAATGTTTGTTACTCAATCACGCCAGAATTGCTGAACAGACCTGGATGAAATTTGGCACAGAGATAGAATAATCTAGTGTCTTCATACACACACACACACATAAGCTACTTTTTATCATGAAAATTGGACAGTTCCCGAGGGAATAGCGAAAAACGCCTTGCAGACGGAGTGGCCCGCAAAAGCTAGTAACAAAACAAATGTCACAACTCTCTCGTGTCTATGATGAAAATAACAACAGATTTAGAACGCCCAATAATCCCTACAAAGATAACAATATAACATCGTGTTTTCACTTTGTCCCTGTTAGTAATACATAAAACGAAACACCCTGTTAGGGATATACTAGGCTGTTCTGAATTGATCCCGCTTCCCGCAGCGAGGCGGAGGTAAGCTGATCCCACCGATTTCCACGTTAGTGTATATTCGAATTTCACTATTTTCTCGTAAAACACTGCGTTTATCATTTCAAGGAAGCACGCTTAAGAGAAAATGGTGTCATGGTAATACCTGCAGTATATAATTAGATGTCTTAATATAATAATTTATTTAAAAATGTTTCTTTACGTTCCTACCTTCGTTCGTAACCATATTAGGTAACGTTATTTTATGGGATAATGTGTAACCATATAAAGTTACGTGCTTTCTAGGCATCCAAAAAATACAGGGCTGAGATTCAAACTGGTTAAAACCGGGCAAGAGCATGTCGGACCATGCTCAGTGTAGGGTTCCGAAGCCGTTAAGTACTACAAACATAAAAATCAACAAGTAATAACTAATTTTCTATTTAAAGTCAGTTGGTGCCGTCTTAGATGATTTTAGTAGGTATAAACACTTTAATCACCTGTATGTATCTCAAGAACCAATGATATTTACTTAATCGTAATAGTTTTCCTGTAAAATTCGTTATATATGCGCTTTCTTTTAAAAAAAAAAACAATTTTTAATATTTGTAGTTGTGGCTGTAGGTGGGGGGGGGGGACTTGACTCTAACAAAAAATAGCGCTTCAAGGCTTGATATTTCATTAACGGATCCCTTAATTAAATAAAAAAAGACCTATCCAACGACACCCCACACTATGCGGTAGACGAGAAAAAAAAAACACCCCACGTTATGTGTAGGGGAGGTACACTAAAATCATTTTTTTATTTAGATTTTATTTTACCACTTTGTTGGCTTGACTAATATGTATATTCATGTCAAATTACAGCTTTCATTAGTATTAACTAAGAGTCTCTGAGCTTAGCTGCGGACGGACGGACGGACAGACAGGCAGGCGGATGGACAAACGGATATGGCGAAACTATAAGGGTTCCTAGTTTACTAGGGACCCCTAAAAATGATATCGCCTTGGACGTGTCTCCGTATTGTCAACGTTTTGATAACTCTTATGTACTTGTCAGTAATGGCAGCCGAGTTAAAAACAAAACACGTCAAACGCAATATCGTTTTAACCTAGTAGAATAGAGGCCCAGTTGTATCGCAGCACAGTGTCACCAACCAGGGACCGGCCCGCTTTCCCATTCAAGGGGTTTTGAATGGGTTTTATAAGGGTTTACTTAGAAAAGCCGTATCGCTTAAAAGCCGTTAGATTTGATTTTAATACCCGGTATCCCATTCAAGGGGTTTCGAATGGGTTTTATAAGTCTTTACTTAGAAAAGCCGTTTGATATGCTTTTTAAAGCGCTATTTATAAGGGTTTCCCTTATAGTGAATGGTTAGTTTAACAAATAAATTAGTCATATATTTCGTTCCAAGAGGTTATTCTTTTAGTGGGGTATTATATTGAGACGTTAGTCTTTCAAACAAAGCTGTTAACACTTAAGGGCCATTTACATTATACAACTTTCTTGCATATTTCATACAATAAATCAAAAATTGCTCAGTCTAAATCTTACTGTATTTATTGTTTAGTATTGGCAGAAAATAATTGCATACAAGTATTGCCGATTCTTGTACAAGAAAGTTGCAGAAGAGAGAAATCTAATGACGCATATCATTACCTAATATAGCGAGTATATCTAGTACCCAATCAAAACCTTCCATTTTGCAATATACTTGATAGTAATAATTAATTTTCCTTCCCAGTTTCCCAGAGAGCTCGTCTTGTTAGAAAACTACCTCGCGGCACAAAGGCTAAGCTCTCAAAGGATGCCGTACAGGATTACTTAGAAGTGAGAGCAAAAAGTGTTGAATTACCTGAAGATTTGCGGCGCAATTACTTGAGGCTGGCGGTTGGCAGCAAACGGGGCTGCCAACATTTAGAAGCAGCGGTTTACTGCTTGAAAATCGAACGCTCAAAAGTGTCACACAAAATCGAAAACTAAACGATTCTCTTTTAGTCATTAAAACAAGGATTGGATGTAGCGTTGTTACCGTCATTTGAATTTCCACTGCTGCTTGTCACTTTACTATTCGCAACGTTATGGAAATTAAAAAACAAATTTGAATAAAATACACACACCTACAAACAAACCTTCACGCCTGTCTCCCAAAGGGGGAGGCAGAAACTATGAACCGCCAGATGCCCCGGTCTAAACATACAACTATCGATTCTTCAAAGAAAAAGTAGTAAATAGGTTTATTAAAGTTCTCATTATTAGATTTTACAATTTTGTTTCCATTAATTAGTTACGATCATAGACTCAGTAGTCTTTATCTACGAGTATCTAGCCTATCGACATATATACATGTAAAAAAAAACCGACTACTAAAAAAGGCTGAAAAAAGAATGAAACAAGAAAATATTGTCATCTGAATTGTATTATGTACAATTCATTCAATATGTATAGTCTACTAGCTGTTGCCCGCGACTTTGAAGTTCAGAGGATATCCGTGGTCGTATGCCACCTACAATACACAATACATACTAACAGTAGTAAGCGATCATAGTAAGCTTTAGAGCTAAAAGTATCGCGCTTTACCTGTACCTAGAGGGTACTATAATTATGACCATATTATTATATGACATACATACATACATAAAGTCACGCCTTCATTCATGGGGAAGGCAGAGCTACAGAATCACCAACAACTCTGCACAAACTCAATTTTGCACAAACAGGCTAAGATGTTTACCAGTGTATTAGTGACAGGTTGCAAGCCCATCGCCTAACAGTACTACAAGCCCCTATTCCCTTAGTCGCCTCTTACGACATCCACGGGAAGACATGGAGTGGCACTATTCTAACCCGGTAACCACACGATTATTATATGAAGGGGCGCTATATTAAATTTAATGTGACCTCACATAGCCTATAACCAGCGGACCATCAAAACGCTTCCAACGATACCCCATTTGTTAAATTATGATAAGTGGTTTAGAAGTTATGAGGGAACAGATGAACATACATACATACATACATACCGGTCTAAAACATAATCCTCCTACTTGTTTCGCCGTTGTCGGGTAAAAAAGAATCCCTATTTCCCTTGGTTACGGCATCACGCGTGAATGGCTGGACCGATTTCGCTAATTCTTTTTTTGTTGTGCTTGTTATTGTCAAGAAAAGGTTCTTATAAAAAAAAAATCCACTGGGTATATCACAAAACCGCTGGCGGGTCGCTAGCATAAGTATAAAAATCCCATCATTAAATTAGCTAAGTTTTGGACTAGAATTTGTGTAAGATTGTCTCCTGTGGGCCTAACATGCTGCCACGGGAACTAATGTCTAACCAGTGTCAAACCCATCAAACGGGAACTAGTTTCAAATATTATAATGAAATTATTAAAATGACAGCCACCCGGGGTTTAAGTTGCTTAGTAATAAAAGGACTCAAGTCACACAAAACACACTTTTAGTTTAAACCTTTATTGTTACGTTGGAATATGGAATAGAAGAATTAAAGTCTCGAGCCTATGTCAAAATCTTGTCCCGTGGCAGCGTGTTAAACCCACTGATATTTATTTATTTTATTTATTGAATTGAGATGATGTGTCACGTAGAGCTGGCTCAGTGTCAGTCAGGCAATACCGTCGTGAATGTGCACTGACCGGAATATACGTAATTTACGCTCAGGTAAGCGTCAGGCCGTCAGCGGAATCACTTGCAATTGCAACCGGGTAAATATGAGTAGGTACAGTCACCAGGAATAATACTATGGAACATTGAGCTCAAAAATATTTGACATGCTCCTTATACCTCATTAATGTGCTCAAGGTTGGATACTATATCATTTCTGGTAATTTCACACATTAACATAAGCAATAAAGTTAGCTAGACTATCATAACGATGACACGTTAACCTAATTGGAAGTGGCCTTGCCTACGAAGCTAGCGGTCCCGGATTTAGATCCCATTAGGGTCATACACACTCTTAAAAACAAAAGTTGTCTCTCCTGTGGTCAATAGTTAAAAGCTTGTGTGCATATAAGTTATGTTTTTATATGATATGTCTAAAGCAGTCCTGACGGTGATTTGCGGGAATGTGCTTAGCCAGAAAATTAGGCCTTAAAAACGTTAACTTTCGGTGTGTCCACAGGAAAGACGGTAACCTAAATCTGTGTATGACCTATAAGGGCAGATATTTCCGTGATGAGTGCAAGTATTTGTAAATGTATTTAATAATGTATTTCTCCATAAAAGTAAGTTTATAGTTGTCTAATACCCATAGTACCCTAGAGCTTAGTTTGGGACTAGGTTAATTCGTGTGTTGTCCCCTGAGATTGTTCATTGATATTTACAAGATCAAGCTTAAGTTCAGTCATCTTTGACCTTTAGGTAGATAGTAATGGACATCTAATTAAAATTGATAAAAGCAAGAAAAATAAAGAGAGCCGGAATAAGTGTAGCAAAAAACAAAGTTTTATGTTTTGATTATGTCGTCTACCTTAGTAACCTACAATTTATATATTTTTAATTCCGCCATATTGTTTATGTTTTTATTAACCCAGTAACACTCGCGACGTTAAAACGAGCCTAATGTCACCTCGCTTGTTGAAATCGGCCTATCCACCCAGCCTCTACGCGGGAACAAAAACCGTACAAACAATACCTATAGATACAGATCAAAAGCATTAACCTCCTTCTGCAGTCAGGTAAAAAGCGGTTTCACTTGAACAATGACGCAACTTCGTCTACCAATACCTAGTTTTATCTAGGTCTACAAAGAAATGCATAAGGGAGCGATGACACCGGAGCTTAACGGTGCAAAATAGACGCCATCTAATTAGTATGACCCATTCTTTTGTTTACGCAACGACACCGTATTTTACGCGTCGGTGTGGTCGCTCCCTAAGGGTACTAATCCTAAGCTCGTATTTTTTAGCTACTATAACTACGGCACTGTATCATTTCTGATGGACCCTGTGCGATCGTGTCACTAGTAGATAATGTAACTTTTCGTATGACATGATCTGGGTAGGTACCAAATAATTGGACCATAGTTAAGCGTAGTTAACCATACAAACAACAAAAGTGAAAAAAGTTCCGTTGTGACACAAAAAGTATCCCTACAAATGTATGACTAATTTTCGTGTCACAACGGAAAAGTTTCATAGAAAATTTATTTGAGTGAGTTAGCGAGGCCAGCTTTTTTGGTCCTTACCCATCTACCAGTGACGTGATTCGATTGGTTTAAAAAAAAAAACAAACAATTAGCGAACGCATCTTGACTATATAGGCTCAGAACCTGTTGGCGATGACCAGCATTACAACATTAAATTTTGTTATCTGCGGTGGTGTGATCGTCGTGGTGGGCGCGCTGGCGTCTGTAACGTAATGTTCTCATAACTATATCAAATATAGTAAAGCGATGAGTTTCGAACTTGGAACATCTTCCAAAACTAACTCAAATTAAATAGGCCCCAGTATCAATATCAATTGAAATAAGTCAATACAAAACTTAGCTTAGCCCGTAAAGATAAGTTGCAGGTAGCACTGGTAGTAATGCAGGTCATTTGCCTTCGGATTCTGAACCTATCTTAGAGTATTTGTATATGTGTCGATAGTGTTTTATGTTTATTTGGGCACAAACGATACAATCGATAACATTGACCACTGAAAACAGATCAACTCAGTGTGGAGGTATGAAACAGTATTCAAATTAATGATTAAAAAAAACAATTTTGAATTTATTAAGGGAAAAAAATGGTCCCTATGCAAACTGTACATAAATTGGTCCTTAAAACACTCGTTTGATGTTACTTTGAAACTATGAAGCGTGTCATAAAACCATACTCGAGTTTTAAGACCCCTCATTATGTATCAGTAACATAAACTACTATTGAGCATGACTCCTCACTATACTTCAGTTTTCTACATCACAAATCCGATAAATGCTAATTCAATCCACCGTATTGATTAAATCTAAACCCTAAAGCCAACATGCTACTCAAACACACTATCAACAAATAGGCGGTGACCTAATTAAGATAACGAATCGCATTACCCTAAACCGGGTTCAGCATCAGTTAGGCTGCACCGTCACGGATGCACTGACCGGAATAAACGCCATTCCTCCATACACAGGCAGCCGAATAACTTGTGTTAAGTTTCCGTCAAGTAATTATACTTATGATAATTATGATATGAACGTTTCCAACATTTAAACCGTAGATGCATTTGGTTACTTCAGTTGTTTTTTTTTTTACGTTGTTTTATATTAAGTTTCACTTTCCGTCTCTTCACCAAGCGGTTCCAACGGAAGACCACCGCTGGCTTTATGGCTAGCTAATGCTGAGTTGGGACCGTTTCGCAACAGTTTCTCTGTTCTTTTTGTATGTATGAAATGTAATTTTGTATTGTTGCGAATAAATGTCTCTTCATCTTTATGTTTAAAATTTGTACCAATTTTATGTGGCAAATGGCAAATTTTAAGAATTGTGTTGCGAGCTTAAGAGGACTGTGAAGCAAAAAAATCCCATACAAAATGAGATTACGTGTTTCTCCCCTTAAACGTGGTCCGATTTTTACGATTTTGGAATATGTTGGAATATTTTTAAAAACTAAGTCTGTACGTTTTCCTTTCCCAGAAACCTTTTATTTTGTCCAATAAATTCGTATTTATATGGCTTTCTTACTTAGCTTCAGTATCCATCGACGAATTAACAGCTAAGGGAGAAAGCAATGGATAGGATAATTATGTTAAGTTTCTAGTTTTATGTCTTCTTTTTCTGTGCACCCACTGAATAATGTAAATTTCTGATTGGTTATTTGGTCGACTGGTAGAGAATGCCATTAGGCATTAGGTCCGACATTTGTACTTGTTTTTGTGCAATAAAGATTAAATAAATAAATAAAGCAAGACAAAATAATCGTTTTACTTATGGTGTAGAATACAATCTTGAAATACTTTGAAATACTTTATTCGCTTTAGACATGGTACATAATAAGATAACATTAAATATTGTAGGAATCACATGTCTCACCTGAACGGTATGCAAAATCTTAATCTTAATCTAAGAGTCACAATAAATTTAATGATAGTTTAATAGAAATTAAATTGTCAATGCTTAAAATTTACATTCTTAATTTTAAATATGTTGACCTATATCTACCGTACATTATCCCAAATCATTTAGAAATTCTTTAATAGAGTAATATGTTTTATTATTTAGCCACTGGAATAACTTAAAACTGGATTTATCTTAAAACTGGACTACCATTTTAAGATCCCAAATGCGTTGCCAACAATGAAATTACTTGGCGGTCGGTTAAACAATAACATGATGGTAGCGACCCGGATGGACCGGGAAATAGGTTTTCTCAATGAAACCTTTTGCTTCTAATATGTATTGTGAATGTGAAAGTTACTGTTCATCCCGTATTCACAATTCAATGGCTAAAGCAACAAATAACTAATAAGCAGACGGAGTTGCGATCCAAGTATAGTCTTCTACTTATATTTCTTTCCAATTACAGGCCAACGACCACTGGATATAGACGCGTTTATTCATAAGTTCATAACCAACGAGCTATCTTCATCAATCACGTCTACTACGCAAAGAATCTATTCATGGACGATGATTAGGTTGTATTCAAATGTGCTTAAGGGCATAATGATATGTCCAGTTTACATACAAAGATGTTTGATACCTGACCATATTATTGCCACTGAGCATTTTTTGCAAATTGTGGTTCGCTATGAGCGTCCTCGATATGTTTTCTGATTACCAAATCTTTATCTTGGCTTCATTCCTAAGTTCTCTGACCGTTGTTTTGTCAGATTTATTGAGCCATGCGTCTAATCGCACATATAAATTTACTGTTTTTGGGTTATAATGGTCGAAAACAATATATAAATCTTAAATTCTTCTTTCAATGTAAACAATGGAGCTACAAGCTCAAAATAGTAGTTTCCAATAACAATAATAAACAAAGTTATACGTCTTAATCTAACTGCGTTTCCTAAGGTCATCACTTAAAACAGGTCACAGAGTTTACAGGGTTACTAAGTATTACAGAACCTAAAGACATCCAGCTGTACCGTCGAGTACAACGATATGTATACACTTGCATCTTGTCTCATTGCAATAAGGTCTAATAGTGTATACATATGTTTCTCCTCAACTACAAGTGATAACAGTCATTCTAATTTCACTCCTGGGGGGTTTTCAGTTTAGGGTGAGTGTAAGGGACAGCTATAGCAGTTACACGGCTGTCTCTCTTCTCTTACATGTCTCTTTCTCTTACCAAACTGAATTGCTTAGCCATGTCATGGTAACCCCCTGTACCTACGTTGAGATGGACAGTCAACTAATGGTGGTAGGGCCTTGTGCAAGGTCCGTCCGGTTGGCTACCACCAACGTATCCTTTAGCCTACTGCCAAGCGGTGTGGGGATAAGACAACCGGTGAAATTACTATCAAAGAGGCATTCTTAGTCCTCAGGGTTGGCAACGCATTTGCAAACTTAGGGCAGTATTAATAAACTCATCTTGGTTGAGACGCCCGTCACAAGATACGTGAAAGTAAACGTCAAGCCATACAACACTGTTACTTTTGACTCATCTTGAGACGAGCGTTACAGTTGGGATCAGTTTATTAATACGGTCCTTAGAACTGCTGTTTTTAAATTCAATTATGTTTTAGTGGTGGCAGGACCTTATGCCAATCCGTCCGAGTCGCTACCACCATCTTATCCTTAAACCAGGCAGCTGTGTTCCGGTGAAATTACTGGTGTAGAAGCATTCTATCCTAATCCTCAGGGTTGGCAATGCATTTGGGGTCTTAAGGTTGCAGTTTCATTACTCTGCCCTCCTAAGTCAATAAACAGTATGTCAGATTTAATTGCCAAAGTAAATTCAATCCTTTCTTGTTAATAATAAGGTTGTGACTGCTACAGGAGTTTTATTTGAGATATTGCTATTTGGATTAGCAGGGCAGTAGTAGTCTAGAGAAAGTGTATGGGTCACAGATCCCATTTACCATCAAGTAGCCTGTGAAATCGTTTGCCTTATCCACGCCATAAAAAAAAATTAGGCCCTTCCCAGATTTAGCACCATTAACTACACGAGTACATATACACGCTTAATATTGCAGAACAAAATAAATGCATATCTAAATATATAAAAGAAGAAACTGACTGACTCACTGACTGACAATTATCGTTTCATGACCAATTTGTTTTCTTTTATTTATTTTAAAGTATTTTTTATTTATGAATTTGGTATTTTTACTTCACTTCCCTTAGTGTCTGTGTAGTCTCATCGTTCGTATGTCACTTTGGTGCCACTGAAAATCAGCGTCGCGGTTGATGCCGTGACTCAGTGCTGAGTGGTGTCACTTTCGACATCCCAGGACCGCTCATGGCAACATTCAGCTCTAATTGTTTTCTTTTCAATTTGTTTTTATTTTTGTTTATTGTGTAGTTTGTTGCCATTATTTTTGTTATGTGTAATCTTTGAAATGTTTTTTTTTCTTGTGATCGTCGAATAAATATTTCTATTTCTATTTCTATATCGACGCATAGCCCAAACCGCTGGGACTAGAGATTCCAAATTAGGCACGTAGGTTACTTATAAGGTCTAGAGGGTACTGAGAAAGGATTTTTGGAAAATCATCCCCTAAGGGGTTAATAATCGAGAAGAGAAGTCGCGGGCGTGCTCTTGTACAAGATATATTAGCTTTGGTCATTACATCGACAGCTGTTAACCTCTTTGCCCAAAGCATTCCCAATAAAGACTAACCTCTCCGAGTTTCCCCTCCCGACCCTCCCCCCCTTCTAGAAACCCTATACCCGTTGAACAAACACATCCATCTCCCGTGACAAGACATTATCCCAACATTGAACTGAGCGGGGGTCAAGGACGCATTCTAATCTTTGTTCGGGGAAAAAACGAGACTGCAACTTGACTAGCCACGAAATGCGGGGAGATATTATATACGGTTTAGAAGGACCATTTTTGGGTGGATTGGTTTCCCATTCAACAATTGTTCAGAACTAGACTTTGTGCGCGTAGAATTTGTTTCCCGCTTGGGGGTCCATTTTCGAAAACTCCTTTTGTAGGGTCACAAGAAATATTCCTTCCAAATTTAAATTCGTTGATGTTATATATATCAATATCTCAAACATTATATAACCTTCATTCTTATTCAACATCATGCTTCGTCAACAGTGTAGGTACATTAATTAATCAGGAACATGCTTCGTCAATAAATCTGTAATTATTCCTCGGCTCGGGTACCTAGCACCTGGCTCAAAGGTTCCGAAAATTCTGGCTACATTGCCAATGAAATTTGTTGATCCAGATACGAATTGGACCGAGTATCGCAGCCCCTATCCCTCAATCGCTGTCCCTTTGCCTTAACCCTTTAACCGCCAAAACCGGCAAATCACATCATCGGATTTTCGTGCCGGAGACGCCAGGCGCTCGGTACGCTCCATACATTTGGTATCAGCGCGTTTGTGGCAAATGACGACAATATACGGTACGGTTTGACCTTATAATTTTTATTAACTTGGTACGTGGGAGTGACAAGCGGTGACATGACTAGCACACTCATTGTGGAATACAATACGACTGCGATCAGGGGCCCTAGCCAAGATGCAAACGCACCTAGGCGTTTTCCAAAAAAAGTACCTATAGTCAAGGACAAAATAACAACGGTATCTTTTCCATTACGTCACAAAAATTAGTCGTATATTTATTATACTGCCCTCATAAGCCAATACCCGGTATTTAAAATTCAATAAGCATAGTAGATTCACACCTCACCTGTTAGTAATATGGTTGAACTTGCTACAGGAGTTTTGTCTGGAAGCCGCTATTTCTCTTAAAGCAGTAATTGTTAATTTTCGTGACGTAATGGAAAAGTTACCGTTTTTAATTTTAATCCTTAATAGTTTTTTTTCGGAAAACGCGCACCTAGCGTTTTGCTTCTCTATCGCTATGGAATGACAGTTGGCCTCGTGGTTTATTTACGCACGAGTATGTCATCCTATGAGAGAGTGAAACGAAAAACGTCAACGTTAGTAGTGTTTGCATCTAGGCTAGGGCCCCAGAAGACTACGTCGCTAACCCTTACAACGCAGTTTTCTGAAATGATTGAAAAAAATGTATATCACGTCCGAAACGGATAAACTGTTGGGACTGTTGTAATTCATGAAATCTTATTTTAATATAAAGTACACAGTGGGGCTAGACAAGTTGCATTCGACAATCCTTAGCGATTATGTTTCGATTGATAAATGTATGCAATTGACGTAAGTCACGCGGGTACTATCTGAGTGGCTTACGTCAACTCCATACATTTGTCTATCGAAAGCATAACCGCTAACGATCGTCGAACTTGTCTAGCCCCACAGTTTGATAATAAATTATTATCTTATCTTATATTATCTCAAGTCTCATTATGACGTCGGGTGGCCGAGTGCCATTAACATTTAAAATTAAATGGCCATCATTTAACCAACTAAATTTAACCCAACGTAATGGCTCGTATTCGCTAGTTTGGGTCAATTTTGTACAAATAAAATATCGCTTTTTGATTTCTAAGAATTTCTAATACATCTCGTGTGGTTGCCGGGTTAGAATAGTGCCACTCCATGTCATTGTCTTCCCGTGGATGTCGTAAGAGGCGACTAAGAGAATAAGGGCTTGTAGTACTGTTAGGCGATGGGCTTGCAACCTGTCACTAATACACTAGTAAACTTCTTGGCCTGATTGTGCAAAATGTGGTTACGGAATTATCAACAAGTTTTTTTAGAGTTGTTGGTATTCTGTAGCTCTGCCTACCCCACTCTGGGAATGATGGCGTGATGTTATGTATGTATGTATGTATGTCAAATACATCTTGAGTTAGAAGGTAAAAAGTATCCCGAAATGATTCGTGCAATGTAACCAAGGGCCCGTATGTCGCCTAATTGCTTTGCGAACTTGGCTGCCACACTGCCGTGTTTAGATACAATGATGCAGTGAATTTACTACCGCCATGTTGAATTAATAACAAAGTGTCGAATTCACGCGTCCGCTGTAATTAACTGCGGGCAATCCGCGTTCGAGTTAATAATGCAACATTACGTCAAACACTCGAACTAGATCGACAAAATGTAACACCTTTGCAGTTGAAATGTTTACTGGTTTTAAACAAACGATATTTAACTGTTATATACGGTCGTTGTCAGGTAAAGTCAATGACGTCGTTTAGTGACGATTTTCATACACCCGTTTGAAAGAGGAAGAGTTAATTGTTTCTATAATGCGCAGTTAGTGAAGATTTTTCTTACACAAGTTAATTTAAATCTCTAAAATGTCTTTAAATGCGGCGGTTCGTGACGATTTTAATACGCAACTTTGAAAATGAAACGAGTTAATTGTTTCCATATGCCGCCGAATACACGTACGGCGGTTAGAGGCGATTTTCCATGCACTAGTTTGAATAAGGAACGAGTTAATTGTCTTCAAAATGTCTTTGAATGCGGCGGTTAGGGACGATTTTAATACACAAGTTTGAAAAAAGAACGAGTTAATCGTTTCTATATGCCTCCGAGTACTTGTACGGCGGTTAATGGCGATAATTCATGCGCAAGTTTAAAAAAGGGATGAGTTATAGAAATGTCTTTGAATTCGGCGGTTAATGGCGGTTAATTTTTATACATACGTTTGAAAAAGGAGCGAGTTAGTTATTATCTCTGTTTAATGCGGCGATTAGTGGCGACTTTCATAGACAACTTTGAGAAAATAACGAATTAGCTATTTGTCTCTTTACGCTTTTAGGGCGTAAAATGTAGGGCGGTTATTGACGATTTCCCATAAAACGTTTGAACAAGGAACGAGTTAATTGTCTCTCACTTAGTACTGCGGTTAGATACTTAAAGCATGTAAAAAACCCATCCAAAATACAAAACAATTTCTAGGGTTTCTGTTGACGATGATTTTAATTGATAAACAAGGTATTTTTCATTGAGTTTATCCAAAAACTTGTTTGAGGAACGATACAAAATACTTGCAGTATATTTTCAAGGAAAATGACATCTTACATTTATTAAATACCGTATATTGCATTTTTATATCGTATTCTTGATAGAATAAGAGTAAATATAAAGCTTCTAAAGCTCAGAGGCATAATTCAATCCCACAAGTCAAACCCATCCTATTTGTTTTTTAATAAACGAGTCGAGTACATCCTCCAATTGATGGGAACGGCTTCGAATATTAGATCACAGGAATTTGTCATCAAAATGCCAAAAGGGATGAAACCGTAAGGGGTGGATTAACTCAAGCTGAGTAAGGGCGGAATGGTGTACCATCGGCGTTTAAAAAACTCATCAGTAAGGATGAGTCTACAATTTACTGGAAGCTGAGCTAATTGATACCTAAATAAATAAATGTCACAGGACAATGTCACACAAATTCCCAAAGTAAGCTCTAGGCTTGTACCGTACTAGGCAACGATAAACTTACTTTATTTTATTTTTATTTTATTATTATTATTTTTTTCTTTGTTTAGCATGTTTTTGCTTATTCTCATGTTATTTTGGTTTGGTATTTTATTGTTTTTGTTTACTTTACTTTTTTTTATTATTATTTTAGGAGCCTTGTTTGTTGGATGAATAAAGTTTTTATATATCTATCTATCTATCTATCTACATAGAAAACATCCAAGACTCAGGAAAAAATACTCGCGCTTATCACACAAATATCTGCCGTTACCGGGAATAGAACCCATTTAACCTATTTAAAAATTTCAGGGAACATATCAAGCTTTTACTAAATATTAGGTATGTAGATAGATAGGAAATATTGTTGCGTAATCCTACTTATATTATAAGCGCGAAAGATTGTTTAAATGGATGGATGGGGATGTGTGGATGTTTGTTATTCTTTCACGCTGCAACGGCTGGACTTTGGTATTTTCTATATATTTATTTCTCTGCTAGCTGTTACCCGCGACTCCAACCGCGTAGAAGTCGTTTATCGGCATTCCCGCGGGAACTGTCCAATATTACGGGTTAAAATAGCCAGTCTTAAAAAGTAGCTTGTCCAGGACCTAACCTATGTGTACCAAGTTTCATCCCAATCCGTTCAGTGGTTGAAGCGTGATTGACTAACAAACATCCAATCTTTCTCATTTATAATATTAAGTAAGATTTCTCTATACAAGTATGTTTATCGTAATCTAGTACACATAGTACAAACCTAGAGCTTAGTTTGGGACTAGTTCAATTTGTGTCAGACTGTCCACTGTTTTTTTTTTATTTTTATGTGTTGTATTAACTGCTAGTTAAGACCCAGTTTTCTAAAATCAACTTATCCCGGCAGGGTACCTGGGTCGAGTCCCTACCTGACCCTAGTGACCCTAATCTCTAATTCTGACTGAAAATGTTCTCAACTAACCTAACTTTGCTAGAAAACTTTCATCTCTGTTGAGCCTTACGTAAAAGACCTACCTAAATTGTATTTGCTTTGTAAATTCGAATTGTAGCTTGCGGAAGGTTTTTTGTTTTTTAACATGTCGGCAAAATGGAACCCAACCCACCAAAGAACTGTGTCACAGTGACATTATAAATGAAATCGTGCGAAATGTTAAATAAATGGTTTTAAAATATGAGTTCGACACCGTTCTACGGTATGCTGCCTTTACACCAAAGAAGGCGGCTATAACTGCAATGTAGTTGAAGCATTCTAGACTCTATAGGTTTACACATTCAATTTAAAATAATTATGGATATTTTTCAAACTAATTGTACCTAGTTAAGGATTAAAGTTAAAAAACGGTAACTTTTACATGTGAGTAACGAAAATTAGTCATACATTTGTATGGTTAATTTTCATTACTCACATTTACCGTTTCTTAAGTTTTCTCCTTAATTAGGTACAACTTATTTAAAAATACCTTTATATGAGAACTCTATTACCATGCAGTTCATCAGGATCAGGATTTCATCATGCCGATAGTACATCTTCTTCTGGATACGGATATGCAATAAAAACAACACCAAAATTAGAAAACCCTGCACGACGATTTATTTTAAGCTTTACGACACTGTACCTACTCAGAGATATTTTATAGACAACTAGCGACCCGCCAGCGGTTTCACCCGCTGCAATTATTATTTTTTAGTTTCTGTCATGTCACTTAGGGGTATGAAAAATAGATAGTAGCCGCTTCTCAGACCTACTGAATATGCATATAAAATTTCATAAAAATCGGTCAAGCCGTTTTTGAGGAGTATGGTAAATAACACTGTGACACGAGAATTCTATATATTAGATTAACTCTGACCTTTTTCAAACCTGTGCTGTGTAAGAAAAATCGTCACTAACCGCCACATTCTAAGACATTTAAAAAAAAATTGACTCGTTCTTTTTTCAAACTTGTGTAAGAATAATCAGTAATCACCACTAACGCCGCTTTATAGGAAATTCTAGAGACAATCAAATCGTTTCTTTTTCACACATGTGTAAGAAAAATCGTCAGAAACGCTGCTTCCAAAGACATTTTAGTGACAATTAACTCGTTCCCTTTTCAAACCAAACTTTTTTACGATACCTTAGCCTAGTTCGTAGTGACCCTGCCTTCGAAGCTTGAGTTACGGGTTCAAATATTTGTGTATGATAAATCGTCACCAAGGAACGATTTAATCGTATATTTATTTATTAACTGACTCCTAGTGCAACCATTGATTGTGAGTTCGTCATCTTTCATATAAGTACAGACCACGCGACCAATATATCAACGCCTTTAGCTTAGGTGATAGTGGCTCTGCCTACGTAGCAAGCGGCCCCGGGTTCGAATCCCGGTACAGGTTCCTGTTTTCTTAGATGTTTTCTATAAAATTAGGTACCTATATATGTGTTTCTTTATGTAAGTATATTTTTGTGTGAGATAACCCCCTGAGAAATAATTTAACAACACTTCGCAGTTCACTAAAACTCACATGTTTTTGACAAAAGGTGGTAATTTAGGCGCTATCCCTGACAAACTGTTGTTCAACAACGATATTTTATGGTTGTCAGATCCATAGTCCACAAGAGGTTCATCTTAGTAAATGCTTTAGTTTGCACGAGGTCAGCAAGGTCGAGGTCGTTTGGTTACAAGCCGTTTAGAGGCTAATTCGGTAGTAAAAAGTTGCCTGAAACTCTTGCAGGCTCACATAACTCATCGGACTTATGGGTCTTGTTTATACAGCCTTCAGTTTACATCTAATAATGATTTGCACATGTTCAAACACTTCTTTGTGTATTTTTTCAATTGAAAAATGCGACTTCACTACATAGTATAAAACAAAGTCGCTCCCCGCTGTCTGTCCCTATGTATGCTTAGATCTTGAAAACTACGCAACGGATTTTGACGCGGTTTTTAATGTTTTGGTTTTTAATAATTTAAATTTAAATGTGATAGAGCTATACTCATTGCGCGTCGATCTACCAATCACTTTTTAGAAATTTCAGCTAATAATAAACCAGTATTTAAAATACCTTAAAGTGACGGCGCTATTAGATAAGTGACGGTGTTTAACATACATTGACGACAACATCAAAAATTGCTGTCGGGTTTCAAAGCTTGGTTTTTGTTAGACTTGTATATTTAAAATTTATTTGCGAAGTGCAATAAGATTTTAAAATTGCATATTTTAATTATTGTTATTGTCCATCCTGTTAAATGTCTATTGATATTCTGGCTGTGTGTTTTAATTTGTTTTGTATTCTTTATGTCCATTTGGAATTATGTGCTTGTCTCAACTTTTATTGTTTTACGTATGCGCTAGATATTAAAATATAAATTAAAAAACCCCCGATTCAAAACAGTCTGTAAAAAAAACCTCTAAAAAGTAAAAAATAACATGTATTGGCCCTTTAAGTTTAATTTAAGTAGGTATTAGGGCGTTTTCCAAAAAAGTGTATATCGTTAAGGACAAAGTTAAGAAAATTTAACTTTTTCCATTTCGACACGAAAATTAGCCATACATTTAGATACGTTAATTTTCGTGACGAAATGGAAAAAAAATTTTTCTTAATTTTGTCTTGAACGATGTACACTTTTTTTTGTAAACCGCCCATTAATGTTTTGATCCAAGCGTCGTCGAGTAGGTGTAAGGGCTGGGCCTCTATTCAACTGCGTTACAACGATATCGTGTTTGACGTGCTTTAGAATCGTTTATGTCACAGTCGCCATTATTGTAAATGACATAAGAGTTATGAAAACGTTGACAATACGGAAACACGTCAAATACGATATCGTTATTACCCTGTAGAATCCCAGCCTTGATTGTTTGATAAGTAGGTAGTTAACTGAACACTAACACTAAATGAACACGTCGGGGACCGCTAAGTAGTATTAGTATCATTAGTAGTAAATATTTCATTTACTTAGCGGTCCCCCGACACACACGCGTACAAAGTCATCTTAACCATCAGTTTTACGATAGCCATTTTTTTATCTTTACAAAAGTGTTTTTATTACACGAAAAATATGAAAAAAACACTAATACAATAATTGACTACCAGGGCCGCATGAATTGCGTGGTGGTGAGCGTAGCGCGAAGGCACAAAGTAAAAGAGTTACTAAACGCTTTGGAGTGGCGGCTCTCCAGCGGGTCAAGAGCCTCGCCATTAAAATATGAGAGGCATTGAATGGGCTGGCAGCCGGCGCTGAAATAAGTATCGATACGATAATGTGCGGGAGTTTTTACTGGACTTAATATTCATTTTTATGAAAGGTTTTTTATTTTCTCGGGGAATAACAAATGAATCCAAGGACAGACCAGGCAATCAAAAAACGGTAAGGAGTCAGTAGTATTTAAGATTAAAAAAGAAAAGAGATTTCTATACATCAGTGGTTTAATATAATACTCTGACAAAGTGACAATTGGCATTGCCCTGCAATTCATAAAAATCTTATAGATAGATTCTTAATATTAAACTCACATATAAAGACTTATTCATGATGATAAAAGCTTTATTTACACACACAAGATTATTAATTCACTTTAATATTATTAATTTCATCACGAGTCCACAAAAGGCTTACAATTAAATACCGTTCAAAACAACCCATAATTAACCAAAATATCAAATCGTAAATTAAATTAATTAAATTCAGCATAATAGCATTGTGGTGTTGATTAAAACTCCAAATACGAGGAAAATACCCCTTTATTCTCTGTGAAAACAAAACAGAGGGTAAAAAATTTGGCCACATGAGCTTACATAATGCCTTTAATAAAAAAAACCGTATGTCCTGCGGGACAACTGTGGAACTAGCAACGTTATTAGTAACACGAAAGGGTTGAATTTTTATCAACAATTATTGCACATACGGCCTTTTGGTTTGAATTAGTACAGATGTCAAATGGAATGTTTCTAGAAGTTTTAATCCCCTCGGTGGAGACAGCTGTCGCCTAAAACGGGTATTGTATACTCAATGGCGGTAAAAACTGTTCACTTTGTATGTAAGTTTGTACGTACAGTGTTCTAATTTCTTTGCGCTTGAGTGTAATTTCACACAGAAACCTTATATTTGGGCGGCTCGGGAACCGCTTTAGCTGAGTTTAATTCGATTTGCGGATGATATATTTCGTGTCAACGTGGCCGTTTCTTTGGCGCCAAGATCTCGTATCTTTAGACTATTACACAAAATACACTAGCCAAATTAGATTACTGAAGAGATAGTATAAAGAGAAGCCATTAGCCATACTTAGATACGTTCTAAGATTGAAAGATATGATAGAGGCCACAGGCGGTCAAATAAGATCTTAGCTAGACGCAGTAAAATAAAAATAGTAAGGCAACAATTTTCGCATGAAGCTGGCACAGGTGCTCGACGATAAGAAGTAATATTAAGTTTGCAAAGGGTAATGGGCAGAAACCGATTCTCTGAGTTCCGCCAAATCATAATCCCGATCGAAAATGTAAAGATTCGGAATATTGATATTTCGATAAAATGAAAAATCGGAATTATGAAATTTGGAATTTTGAGTTTTGGCAAAAATATCTCGGAGTAATTATAATGAAACGTGGAGCAGTCTTGAGTTAAATAATACATGATTAAGTAAATAAAGCCTGAAATAATAGGTAGGTGCGGTTTAATTTACATTACATAAACCCGATGTCGTAAGAGGCGACTATTGGAATAAGGGCTTTAGTACTGTTAGGCGACGGGCTTGCAACCTCTACACTAGAAAACTTCTTAGCCTAATTGTGCAAAATGTGGTTACAGAATTACAAACAAGTCTTTTTAGAGTTGTTGGTATTTCTGTAGCTCTGCCTACCCCACTCTGGAAATGAAGGCGTGAGGTTATGTACATGTACATAACCCAATGGTTTCTGCAACTAAAATTGTATTTTTTTGTCTTTTTTGGGTCCTAATGAACATAAGTATTGGTATGCACATCCCGCATCACCCTTTAACAAACAAACATTAAAAAACCCTTCTTGTTATTTTCTCCATTATTTTACCGTTTGTTTTTGAATAATTTGTTTGGAAATCCGCCGTAACACATACCTATTCTGTAGAATAATCCACCTGCCAAGTATTATGGTTCAAAAGGTACAGCTAAAACAACGAACAACGAAGGCTTAGAGATAGGTTCCTTTGGGTACAGAACCTTAAAAACAAGTAGGACCTAAGATAAATGTAAAGAGGCCTACGTTAAGACTGCACCGAGCCTCCAGTGGTGCCCTCATTATCATTATTGTATTTTCTAATAAACTAAAGTATTTTGTTGAAATAAAAGTATTTTGTTTTGTACAAATGAATACATCAGTTATAGGGTAAATGACACAATTAAATAACAATTGACCTATGAGTGACTAGTGAGTACACGAAGATTAAAGGTTATTAAACTTTGTCATAATATACAAAACATTGTTAACAATAATAATTAATAATTGAATTGTTTCTTGTAGGTATTTAGTTTGAGTTCTAAACGAATTAGTTTACACCGCCTGCCATGGATTTGTGTCCTCAGTTATTTCTCTTACAAGGTTGTCTGGAAGGGATCGCTATTTAGCGGTAAGACCGCCTGTTGTATACCTATGATTTAAATATACTGTTCCGTGTTCTGTTTTAATTTTTTAATTTTTGGTGTTCAATAAAGAGTATTTGTATTGTATTGTATTGTATTCATTTGTACAATAATAAACCATTCTTTGAGTTCAAGATAATACTTATATTTATTATAAAGTACAATAATAGTAATCAGTGTGCCACTGGACGCTCAATATGGTGTTAAGGTGCACTTACTCGGGTGATTATTTGACCTTTAGTAAGGTGTTATTCTTTACTTAACACTTTTTACCTAACTAACCGGTGAGCCTAAATGACCAGTAAGAAGAGAAAAAAAATGTCTTTAACCTTGCTCGTTCGTCGATGATTCTTACGTTGGTACTTTTGTTTATCCTGTATTGTTTAGTCCAAAATATTTTCCCCTAACATCCTTTGAGGCTGAAATTTCAGAATTTAATGAACAAATTTGTTTCTTTTTGTCATTTATTGTCTAGATTAGTGAAGTTAGGTTAGGTAAGTTTCTCATAATGTCTAAAAACCCTTTTCAATTAATTGTATACCGTTTTCGACCAAACAATACATTAGGACAAACAATGATTATATGCTTCTTAAATAGGCCCATGTATTAGAGCATAAAATATATCCAAACGTGCTCTCACGCCTTAAGCATAATACAGTATGTATTTTATTGGGGACCGTATGTTTTGCGATATATTTTATGATCGACGAATTTTTCCAAGAGAATGTTATAGCTGAAATCATTTTATACGGCAATGTAAATTTACGGAGACCTCGTAAAAAAATAACAGCTTACTGTTCTTGCTTTACTACTTCTCTCGGTAAAGATAAATTGACAGCCATAATTGAATCCATTCAGAAGTTCGTTATTGTTTGAGTAATCAGCGGCCTGAGGTTTTAGTTTCATAAAGCTTATCATTTGTGACAAGTTAATCGTATAATGCAGTGTGTATTACTCGGCTAAATTATGAAGTGTAGCTAGTGGTGGCATTTCTGTATTGGCATTTTACTGCGACTTCGTTTTCGGTGATATTTTTTTAATTTCTGCAGTTGACTGACATTCTAGGTGATTTGCCATAGTCATCTAATCTATATAAATAGGGGGATGATAGCAGATATGAAATAGTAGAAAGAAAATACTAAGTAATAGTAAATGGAAGATGGTAGATAAATGTCAGGGGACGATGTCACACAAATTAAACTAGTCTTAAACTAAGCTCTAGGCTTGTACTATGGGTACTAGAGACTAACAACAACGACAAAATAGATACAAGAATGAGTAGATAAGTAGGTAGCAGATTGTAAGTATCATTGTTTAGCCACATAGCATAAGCTTATTTTGCGCAGCAGCGGCAGAATACATATTCCAATGGCATCCCCTAAATTCTTCAAACATGCTACGACCTGTCTAATTTGCGAATTGCTTCGTTAAAGATCAATCCCAAAACCAAAGTCAAATCCAAAAGCACTTGATCAATTAATCAGATGAAGTTTCGGATGCAGCAGGAATCTGTTACAGCGCGAATAGTTCCACGACAGCTTGCTACTTAATGGAACTCTGACTCCTTCAAACTTTAACCGGAGTGCCTATTAATGATGCTAACTTTAGCTCGGACAGAAATGCAGACAGATAAGAAGGTATTGACTGACATTCTTAAAAGACAAAGTGATACAACTGATAAAGTTAGTCAAACTTTCGTGAGGCATCACAAACTAAAATGTATTTTACGCCAGACCACCGACCCGCCCTCGCTTCGCTCCAGGTTAAAGTATTATACATATATACCTTCCTCTTGATTCAATCTATCTATTTAAAATAACCGGGCATGAGCATGTCTGACCATGCTCAGTATAGTGTCCGAAGCCGTTAAGTACTACAAACATAAAAATCAACAAGTAATAACTAATTTTCTATTTAAAGTCAATTAGTACCATCTTAGATGATTTTAGTAAGTATAAACATTTTAATTGCCTGTATCTCAAGAACCAATTATGTCTGCTTAATTGTGAGAGTTTTTCTTTAAAATTCGTTATATGCTCATTCAGTTAAGATGTTTTTCAGATTTTTAGTGTTTGTAGATTTGGCTGTAGGGGGGGGGACACTAGAGTAGAGTCTAACAAAAATTAGCGCTTTAAAGCTTAATGTTTCATAAATGGGTTACTTAATCGAAAAACTGTTTCCACAAACCCGTAATATTTTTGAAAGACCTGTCCAACGACACCCACGGGAGTGTTGGTGTATATTGTAGACGAGAAAAAAAAATACATCGCCACATTAAGGGAGATAACCTATTTTTATTTTTTTTACATTTTATAGCGGTTCAGAAATACCTCCGCAATAAGCTGATTCCCTAACACTGTCGTGCGCGGCAAAGATCCTCATAACGGTTTCCATAGGTTATAACTCAGGAACTGCTCAAAAGGTTCTGAAACAAAAATTATTGTGAAAAGCGTGTGCTTTTGATGGGTGGGAAAGAAAAACCGGTCAAGTGCGAGTCGGACTCGCGCACGAAGGCTTCCGCATCATTATCTATACAACCACGGTGTCTGTATTAGTACCAAGCAAAAAAGAAATAAAATCACATTTGTTGGATGAGAGCCCCGCTAAAATATTCATACATACATACATAACATCACGCCCTCATTCTCAGAGTGGGATAGGCAGAGCTACAGAAATACCAACAACTCTAAAAGGACATCTAGATCATTTTGTAACCACATTTTGCACAAACAGGCTAAGATGTTTACCAGTGTATAAGTGACAGGTTGCAAGTCCATCGCCTAACACTAGTTCTACAAGCCCTTATTTAAGTATATTTTATTTTATTTTAAGTTAATGTTTATTTTTTAAAGTTAATAAACATTAAATATTCTGTAAATATTTCAAGCATCTACCTGTTTCTCAGTTATCTCAGTTATTTTTGGTGTTCAATAGGGTGTTAATTTCCATATCGCTATGTATCTTTAACTTAGTGTACATTGAATTGTTTGCCAAGATATACAGTGTGTAAATGGTATACGGGCGTTCCTTTTAACTGTGGTTTGTACAACTCCTACTGAGCCCATTTATGCAGCTTTTGTTAAAATTAAATATATAAAAAAACCATACAAAATAAGTTAACACGCAATGTATAACGAAAAATGCCATTAATTAAAAACGAAAATAACACCTGACGGATGGACTTCGATGTACATTGCGGGTCGATAGTATGTTCAAAAATTAATAACGGTGTATACGTTAGCGTAATCAAAATTATTATTTCTGTTAATGATTAGTAGACTTAATCTATGTCCAGTTTTAATAAACAACCGTATACCATTTACACACTGTATTTTATGTTAAGGCAAAATATATAAGATATGTTATGTATTGTGTGCACCGTGTGTGACGCGTTTTACGCGCTTTTCTCTTCGGAAAGGACTTAATCATTAAAAAATATCATCCAGTGAGGAAACAAAGTGTATAATAACATTAATAACCTGTCAGGGTGCAAGTAATCGAACGCACGCCGCGGGCCGTTCGCGATAATCTCGAGGTATTGCACAAAATAAATGTTAATTTATATGCGACTTGATCGTGTTTATTTTATACTAGTGAACGAACTAAAGCAATCGGTAGAAAAAAATACCGGTATCGGTAGATGAATGAATCTGACGATACTATATTTTATTAATCACTATATGTATTGTAATATTAACTTTTATAGCTGTAATGTTTACCTTATGGACTGCTCTAGATTGTAGCATTGTAGCATAAACATTATAGCATTCAAATTTCGCAAAAATTACTTATAAAAAATGTATTGTTAAAGATGTAACCCTTTTTAACTTATCACATAAATACATACATACATAACATCACGCCTTCATTTCCAGAGTGGGGTAGGCAGAGCTACAGAAATACCAACAAGTCTAAACAGACTTGTTTATAATTCTGTAACCAAATTTTGCACAAAGTCTGACAGAATGCTTTAAAAAGAGTTATTTTAACTTCTGGTGTGCAACGTGTGAACCTGCGAGCCAACATATTACTTCTCACTGCCAACGCCCTACGCTCTCGCTCAATGTCGGCAACATCGGAGAGATCTTCGGTGACCCAGTGCCCCAAGTACTTGAACCTAGTGACTCTAGTCATGGCTACACCATCGAGTATAACTGGGGGCACAAACCTAGGCTGTTTGTTGCTCGCCTTAAAAATGAGTAGCTCACTTTTTTTTGTATTGTACTTAAGGCCATGTGACTCCGCGTATCCCTCGCATATTTTAATCAGTATCTCAAGGGCACTAATCGATGGACTCAGCAAAACCATGTCATCTGCATAGCTAATATTATTGACCAGTCTACCGTCTATTGAGCATCCGACACCGGCTGCGCCAAGTTCACCAATCAGGCTATTGACATAAAGATTAAAAAGTCCCGGAGAGGTTAGGCCGCCCTGCCTGACCACGCACTCCAAAGTATATTCGCTCGAGCATTCACCCGCCCACCTCACACAATTTGTTTGATTCTGATGCCAGAACGTCAGAATCCTTACATATTCTCCAGGTGTCCTGGTCTCTCTCATTAGCTTATCCTATAGCAAGTTGTATGAGACGAGGTCAAATGCCTTCGACAGATCCAAAAAACATGCATTAATAGGCGCTTTACGTGTAGTGTAAATATTGGACGTTATGATTGAGTCTCAAGATCGCAGATTCGGTAGACAGACCCGCCCTAAACCCAAACTCAGCGTCATGCAGGTCGACATCACCTTAGCTATCACGGTGGCCAACGAGATAGGATGGTAATTGGTTCTGTCTGAGACATCGCCTGTCTTTATTTTGAGAATTGGTACAACTATAGTTTTCATAAGCGCCTGAGGCAGATATTAATGGCCCACACACAAGTTAAACAACATGGCCAGCAACCTAGGAAGGTGAGCTCCAGCGTTTCGCAGGTGCTCGACGCTGAGGTCGTCGTGGCCAGGTGACTTGCCTCTGGACATCTGCCAAATCGTCGCCGTGACCTCGCTAGCAGTAAACCGCGTGTATTCACCGCACAAAGCACCTTCAGCGTCCGGCACCTCCGACACAGGCTCCAACTAAGAATGCACTGTGAATTGGCTACGAAATATTTCTGCAATTCGGCCTGCGTCGCACTCGCCCTTAATACAAGCAGGAACACGTGAACCATCCACCATCTGTCTAGTACACTTCCAGAAACCTCGAAAGTCTTTAGCTGAATGGTGAGTGGCTAAAATATCCAATTTAATTTGTTTTTCATTGTCCTGGCACCATTTCAACTTTCACTTGAAGAGTTTTCTGGTTTCGCACCTTTCACTACATATACACTTTGCCTGTACTGGTTTACCACTTAAAATCCACATCTGGAAACTATGCCTAGCCAGTTCAAACTTTTTGCCTTACTCGTCTCTTACGACATCCACGGGAAGACATGGAGTAGCACTATTCTAACCCGGCAACCACACGGGGATTAAATAAATAAATAATACAAAATATGTTTGACTTGTATTTAAGATGCAAATACACGTACAGTCAAGGAATTTAATTTCCATCCCACCTAAGGCTCAATTTCATATAGTATAATTGTCACCATAAGAGCATTACTACGACGTTACTTTGACATATCGCATATTTTCGACCTTAATGCATTGCAAATGTCTTACAGAATTTTAACGAAATGGTAAGGGAATTAAATTTCTTGACTGTACAAAAGAAAAATGAGACAGACTCGCGTAAAGCGGCGGTACGTGAACGCAGTTCGTGGATACAGGCTGAATTCGAGTAGCTCTGGGCTTCAATCCTACCCAATATTGAAACATTGTATAAATTTTCAATACAATTTCGACGGCAACAGATGCTTTCAATATTACCTATGATTTTATTTGGAGAAAAATGAAATATACATGATTATATCGTATGTTTTGCGTCAATTTATTCAAGTATATTATTCACCTCAGCCCCTCAAAAAGGCAGGTTTTGCTGTTTAAAGCAAACCTCAAAAGTGAGCGAATTTGATTTTGCCGTGAGAGTGAGACAATAGTTATTTGTGTAACGTACTGCGAGTGTTGATTTTGAATCCCGAGCAAGCGAAGGATCCTACAATTCAATCACGACCGTAGCGAGAGATCCTGAGTGCAGCGAGGGATTCAAAGACACGAGATGCAAATATTTTTTTCGAGATGCAAATCAGGATTCAAACCTAGAAGCACTCGCTACGCTCGTGATTAAATTCT
The DNA here is from genome assembly GCA_949316455.1 of Acleris holmiana. NCBI lineage: Eukaryota > Metazoa > Arthropoda > Insecta > Lepidoptera > Tortricidae > Acleris > Acleris holmiana. The sequence continues at coordinate 4,584,320 of OX438783.1, read as the reverse complement.
AAAATCCATCGCTTCCTCGAGATTCAAAATCAACGCTTGCAACAAAAACCAACTTTGCACTCTTGTTGCACAAATAACTATTATTTTCTCGCAGTAGTTGAGAAAAGCACTGTGGTCCTGAAATAAATCCAGAATTATTTGCAGTTTCGGAAAAAAACGTGGGTAATCAAATTATATGTTAGTGAAGTTAATCATTTGTGAAACGTTGGTTATGAACTGATACGATCCCCTCTGCAAAAAATACATGTCACTCCTTTTTTAGGGTTGATGCCAACGGGACCCTATTCCTAAGCCTCCAATCCTTCTGTCCATCTGCCTGTAAAGTAGGGTATATCTCATGAACCTTAATAGCTAGACAAATTAAATTCACAGTGGGTGTATAACTGCTATAGTAATAAACTCATATAACAATAAATAATAAGAAACCGGGCAAGAGTATGTCTGATCCTGCTCAGTGTAGGGTTCCGAAGACGTTAAGTACAAACATAAAATCAACAAGTAATTACTAATTTCCTATTTAAAGTCATTTGGTGCCGTCTTAGATGATTTTAGTAGGTAAAAACACTTTAATCGCCTGTATCTCAAGAACCAATGAATGTGTTCTTAGTCGTTATAGTTTTCCTTTTAAATTCGTTATATGCACTTTGTTTTGTTACCGAAATTCATAAAGTTTTGGTAACACAAAAGGAAGTTTGCATACATTCTAGACACATACGCATATATACTATCACGCTTTCATTCCCAGAGTGGGGTAGGCAGAGCTAAAGAAATACCAACAACTACAAAAAGAGTTGTTGGTAATTCTGTAACCACATTTTGCACATATAGGCTATGATGTTTACGAGTGTTTTAGTGACAGGTTGCAAGCCCATCGCCTAACAGTACCACAAGCCCATATTCCCTTAGTCGCCTCTTACGACGTCTACGGGAAGACATGGAGTGGCACTATTCTAACCTGACAACCATACGGGCAATTCGAGACATATTCGGATCAACATGCGTTATTTTATAAGAATCTAAATCTGAAATCGTATCGTATTGATTTGATTTGTTTTGTTTGTTTACATTGTACAAACTTAGACTAAGTTTTACTTCAATTACTAATGTTGCCATTTGCAAAAAAAATAGTAAATAAAATACATGTTCTAATTTTTCAGTTACTAACTTTTTACTTGAATTAAGGTATTTAGTAAAGATATTACTCAAAATACTTTAATAAAAACAAACATTTAAATGTGATTATAATCACTTTTGTTTCATTTTATAAAAAGTCGTCAATTCCGGTAAATATTTTATGAGGTGGCAATGCATAGATCGCTGTTTAGTTTAAAAGCCTCTGTCAGATGAGTTTAAATTTAAGAAAAGCATTTTCGCATACCGATTGCGTTTAAATCGAGTTTGACAATGGTGTATGAGTTTGACGTTTATAAATTTAAATTTACAGACGTTTAAAATTAGACAACGGTAATCCGAATTGGACCTATATTTAATTACTGCATAATACTCTCCCTTATTTACCTGCCATTATTTTTATCCTGAGATTTTTGTTGTGTAATCGTAATTTTGAGAAAGTGTAATAATCTATAGAAAAGTATAGTTGAATAAAGTAAGCAACGGTTAACTTTACCAGGAGCGCATCAAAAGGCGGGGCTTAAAGAGTAATGAAGTCAATGTAAGAGAAATAGGTAAAAATCGTTTCAATGGGAAAATTCCCCGTCGCAACTTCCCATTAAAAGGTAAAAGTTAGGTTTCCAAGTAATTATAAACTCTGCGACAAGGTTTTAATGCTCAGGAAGTAAAGTTGGCCGTATCCAGGAAACACCAGATTGATGCTACATCAATGTGTATTCAGTTTAAAAAATGCTTTAAGTCTGTTTTTAAAATGGCATTTAAAGTTCCAAAGTTGACGTGATATGTTGTATTTTTCTAATTAAATAAACAACTAGTGAGTCCCACGGGTTTTCCTCATCAAAACCGCCCTCGGGCAATCAGGTAAAAATAGCAGATATTGTATTTTAGGTTCAACACGCCTGAGCCGTACCCGAATGAAACCGAATGAAACCTATTCTCTTATGTCAATAAATAATTTATTATACATGTAAATTTTAACGCGAAAAGTAACTTCTGCCCATGGTTTAAATATTGGGAACGGGCATTAGACAATTCACGTCCTAATTTGTTATTGAAGTACACCAGGGAGCCTAATTGGAGCCACTTGTAGATAAGTAAGGTAGAGTTTACCTTTGTCGATGAAACTTGCGATCAAAGACAAAAATCACGCCCTATTAATATTATTAAACGATCTCATAAGAACTCAAGCTCCCCGGTTCATAATTTGATGACGATAAAGGCGAGTTTTTAATACAATTTAACCTAACCTAACCTAACCTAACAGGTACCAGGCTTGCAGCAAAAGACAGGAGTTGAAAGTAAATTGATTCGCTGAAGCCAGTTTACCTACGCATTTCCTACACGAGGCGTAATTGGAGTAGAAGGCCTAGGAAATACGGTCAATTGGTTTGCGGAAGTGAAGGTATAGGGTTGCTTCTTAGTCGAGACTGTTTTACTAATTAAATTTTCTCCGAGCAAACTGAACTTTAAAACCACTAATTGGTTTTTTGTGGCGCTTCTTTCCATTAGTGGGATGCTCTAGTGGAGTCAGACATGCAAGGCATATTTATGAACTAGCTCCATTATTCATTATTTTTTGTTTTGCTCATAAGTGAGTGAATGGTAGTCCTTAGTCATCATTAAAAGTTGTGACCTTTAGACACTTGCAGCAAAGAGATAAATCAAGAATCATTTAACTCGTAAAGCTAAGTTAAGATGTGTCGAAATGTATGGAACAGTCAGCTGTTTTTTAGTTGTAAATCTAGATTTACAACTAAAAAAAGATGTATCTTATTCTTGAAAATGACCCAAATACTGCATTTATGTATAGACAAGTCATGCGTAGATTTATTTGGTAATTTATAAACATTAAAATAACATTCGTTGCCATTACTTAAAAAACCTCAAAGCCATTCTCACATTGGGTTGCTTTATGCTCGCTGAAATATAATTTGAAAGAAGTAAAGAATAATTTCTATCGCATTTAATCTCTTAATCCAGGCAACCCTATTCGGATGAGAGCGGCCATCAAATTAGTCAGCCTCCCGTGGCGAAAAAATCTATTTACTCGCCACAGTATACAATTACGGCAGTAACCAGTTTTATAGAAAGCAAGCTTTGAAAAACCCGACTGCGTTTTAATATTGTCGTTCGGCGGGTTTACCCTTGAAATGTCGACACTCATTTTATTTTATTTTTGTCGATATATGTATGTTTAAAAAGCATAATCTCAGTATTATTTTTATTGTCATTACTTTGATAAAAATATTATTCTCGTAGCCTGTATTATGTCACTCCTACAACCAAGACGAATCTAACGACACCTTATTCTTTTTAAATTGGTCAATCCGTTAAGGCTACAGAAGGTCACAATGGAACGGACATACATATAAACAAACAAACGCGTTTTTTTATGATAAGGAGAAGGCACAAGAGCACTTAGGCCACCTGATGGTAAGTGGAATCTGAGACCCACAGACATTTGAATTCTCAAGACTATAATCCTAAGACCAACCCTGAGGACTAAGATGGAATGCCTCATGCTAGTAATTTCGCCGGTTGTCCTATCCCCACACCGGAACACAACAATGCGAACACTTTTGCTAGGCGGGTGGCGTGAAGAATATTACCCTTCTGGGTCAGTCGGTAAAGTAAAGTAAAACAATTATGTAATGTTTTCATTATTATAATGTCATGTTCTTTAGTAGGTGTAAAGACATTAAATAACAATTTTGAGAAATACACTTACCGGCCCACTGTCTATGCCATAGACCAGTGACTCTGTGGTCTATGGCATCTTGCTCTATGCATTGCCAACCCTAACGACCACGATGATTTGCCTTATATGCATGTTATGAAGATTTTTATCACATTTGTGCATCTAAAAGTGCAAACACTGCTGCACTTCAAAATATGTGAAATTCCTCTACTGTTTATTTCTGAGTATCGTGCCACCATTGACAAGGATTATAGAGTAGGCCATAAACTGGCATGAACCTGATAATGTAATACGAGCCCTGCTGGTGATTGTAAATTACTTTGGTTTTTATTAAAGTAGTCATACTTCAATGCTACATTTAGAGCAAAAATGCTTTTTAAACCTGACACTAACTTTGAAGTTGTATTTCTTTATTATAATTTTATGTTAAGCACCCCTCGCTATTATGATAGAATCTATTGTTCGTGGGGTAATTATATAAAGCTGGAGGACACCCACGACTTCATAAGCGTAGAGTCAGTATCACGCTTATCCTCTTATTTATTCCCGTTAGGAGTTGATTTTGCAAAACCGCTTTTTAAGTTCGGTACGTATTTCAATACCGGTACAGTGACTTTGTCAGGCAGTCACCGAAGAGTTTCAAGTATTATATGAATAAATATTTACATAATTATAAAAGTTTACGTTAGGGATTTATTTTTTTAGCTTCTTTAGGTTTACGTTAAGCAAAGTGTGAGGATGTACATACTGATGACCAAACCTCGAAGTCGCGGTGGCAATAGCGTCAATTAACTAGGGACTTCCTTCCGATATAAAATTTATCGATAACTGAATGCTTATTTGGAAGTTACACTTCATATTAGCTGTAAAGTTTACCTACAGAATAATTGAAAATTAACTAAAATATGATGATTACTACCCGTCAATGTTTTTACCTAATTCCTAATTCCTAATTCTCCGTTGATACAGTTCTGTATAAATAAACAAAAACTTGGATTATCTAATTGATGCCACGCAATGTTACATGTTACCAAGAATTTTGTTCATTCCATATAAAACGAACGATTTTTCATGTGGGTGCCTTTAATGTGTGTTTCACTATTCAAATGCTTCTTGACATTATAATTCTTAGCTACGAGGCTTATCTCACATTTAGTACAAAATATCTTAGATCCACGTATGCGTAAATCCGGAGAGTTTTTTAGCCAAGAACGTAATAAATTTTCACGACACTGTTTTCTAGGAGGCATTTTACGCGTAAACTTAATTCCATCGATTCTCTGACAAGATTGTCATATTATGTCAACGCCACGTCTATACCTACATCCATAAAGTATGAAAACCGTTATCTTCCTTAATCAACCTTTACGGACTTCAATCTTCATACTGTATAAATGATACAGTTTAATAGGTATTGCAAGTTGCATATTAATAACATACGTCATCTCATAGTCATAACATAACTATTGTCATAAGAAAGTCCAATTTATCGATGAAATAATATCGCGTTGAAGTCCCTAGCAAAATTTTATTCGTGCCACCGCGACTTCGAGGTTTGCTGATGACACTTTTATTTTAAAACAAATCCGAGTACAGTCGACGTCAGAGATATATCAACATTTTTGTTTGACTGTTCGCTGAAATTTTTCTATGTGAAATTTCAATATATTGAATTCAATTCATTTTAAGCTTTTCAGCCCTACCAGAGCGACAGAAAACAAAACGCCACCCACCTAAATATTTCATTCCAAAGGTCGGAACACGTTAATATGTCGCGGGCACAATAACCGTACGACTTCTATTGTTACTCTAAATTTGAACCGTAGCGTATTTTATCTACTTGGTTCCGCCATTTTGTTTCGTGGCATTCATTTGGGATACACAAAAACCTCCGTTTAAAAATATAGGGTGGAAGAGGACAAAGGCCGTTTCCGCAAATATAGTATCATAATTATGTGTGATGTGAATAAAAACTACCCTTTGTCTTTCCCCGGGACTCAAACTATCTCTATACCAAATTTAATTTAAATCGGTTCAGCGGGTTAGCCGTGAAAGGGTAACAAACAGACAGGCATAGTTACTTTCACATTTAAAATATTGGAATAGATACTATATGGTATACCGGGTGTGGCCTGCAATAGGAGCAATAAATTGAGGGATCGTTTCCACACCACAAACGTAACAACATTTATTCTACAACTTTGGAAATAATTTATTGTTAACTAATATTAATGAATTTAGATTTTCCAAACAAGCAATGTATTGCGAAAACTACGAAGTTTGTGGGCTGACAGTAGATGTCAACTAGATTATTGGATGGAGTACATTGCAAATCCTATCTAGTTTGTTAGAAAAAATCCCAAATAACAAATTACATATTTTTTTTAAGTTGTAGAACAAATAAATGTTGCTACGTTTATAGAGTAAAAATGATCCCTCAATTTATTGCTCCTATTACTGGCCACACCCGGTATATATAGTATAGTATGGAATGCTAGGGCAAAATCAAAAAATTACAATGAAATATATTATCTATAATCAACAATAGCATTTTTTTTAATAATGTTTGATAGTATAACGTGTTTTCTCATCAAGTGTTTAAGCATCTTATCCAATTTACCGATACCAGCTGGTATCCCCTAGCAACTAACTAGATTTACCAACTCTCGAGAACCCTTTATAAACTTATCTACTTCTTGTTTCGTGGTTACGTCTTTCATAATCAACGGCGTAAAAAGAGAGGTGTGTCTGTGTATCCTCCATTGTAGCTCTTAAACGAATTGCCCGATATGGACGCAGTATTTTTTAAAAGAAAGCTAGTTTAATCGGAATGGTTTTTAATTAAGTTTTATGAAAATCGGTTGGTCCGTTTAAGAGATATTAGCTCTGAAAGTAGGGTCGCCATTAAATTGGGTGTTTTTTATCAATTTAATACTTACGAGTATTATAACCCTAACCCAAAAGCGAAAGATGCTTGATTGCACATTACTGCTCTCTATTACAAAAAAAGAGTAAATAATCCGTTGGTTCAAGGGCAGTAGGCTCTATTCGTCCCGCAACAGTATGGACGTGCAACAGTATGTGGTAATTAGTCTGCACCACCTACCGTGTAAAATGTTTTAACTTGACACCTTATCCCTTCTAAGGTTGTCTGGAAGAGATCGCTAATCAGCGATAAGACCGCCCGTTGTTTACCTGGGTCTTTTAAATTGTGCTATTTCTCTGTAATGTTTTTGTTTGGTGGACAATAAAGTGTTTTGTATTGTATTGTATTGTACGGGCGGGTGGGCGCCGCCGCCATCAGTTGTTCGCGGCGTTGCCAGGATTAAGGACTCTTAGAGCCAGGAACTGTCCAACGGCCAGGACAATAGCGCTGCTTAATGAATTTCTGTCTGAGGTACAAGATGCTGACGCGTTCGCTCATGGTTGGGGAACACTCTTGTCTAAAATGTTTTATTTTTATTTTAACATGTATAATTGACGAACTAGGCTCTTTGGTTTAAAACTGTAAGCCTACCTACCTTTGTTATTTTAAATAAATAAATGTGTTAAACACCTACATTAGTTGTAAGATTGACTCGATGAGCTAGCAACAATAACTTGCCATTAGGGACGAAGTCCGCCATTCGTATTCTTTATGCAACGAAAATTCAATAAACACATAAATGAGTATTAGTTCATATTGTTACTGTGTATCGTACCCACGTTTTATCTCTAATATTATGATATTTTGATTAGCTGAGGTCAATATAAAGAAGTTTTTGTTTTCTGACTAAACCCCATTTAGAGAGGTATTTAGGCTTAATGAAAAAAAAAACACGATCGCGTCCTTTGTGTAAAGAAAGTTAGTCATACAAACTATATAAGTGACTCTAGTAAATTAAGTTTTGTTCTAATTAAAGCCCTTAACTTAGTACATTTTTTTTGGAAACGTTCCATCAGGTTTATTTTTATATTCATGATTTGAATTGAAATGTCATGTTTTCGTGTTAGGTTTAATGGTTTATGCAAATCGTTCAGTGCTGCAAATCAATTCATTTTACATATGTAACGTTTTAATTCCAGAGGTATTTATAAAAATGCTCTATCCCACTCAGTAAAAACTTGACAATGATGGCAGCCGGATTAAAAACAATACGATAACAATTCCAAAGCAATACGGTTTAACCAAGTATATTTAGAGCCCCTACCTTGCCCTACTGACCTATTAAAACGCAAGATCAACTCAGCATTCCTATTTTAGTATGGTTAATAGAAAATGAACCCGTAATCCATTTAAAGAAAAACGCCAAGCTATAAAACCTTTCGACGGTAAATTACACAACACGAATTTAAAAAAGTTAAAGTAATAGAATTCTCGGCAGAATGTATTAGGCAATAAGCTTACCGTTACGACCCTCGCTAATTCTGCGCCTGACCCGTTCGGCTTACCTGAAAACACAAATAGCCATTATCAGCTGTTAAGGATGGTTGGTTTTATAATATTACTTATGAGAGGCTTTTTGTTTGTGATAAAGGGGCTTAATAAATAACGTTCATATTTAAAAAAAAACACGTTTAAATAACTTGACTGATATAAAATTGGATCTTCTTTTGTTATTTTATCTGAAACGTTAACGTACTGTTTTTTTAATAATTGTTTATTTATACTTATCATTCTTTTTGACCAATAATAAACTGTGGATATTATTATAATACAATAAATTGGTATAAAAGCAAAAATCTGCCGCATAAAAAAAAACATTAAAAAAACTCATTTAATCAGGGCCTCTATCTACAGCGTTATAACGATATCGCGTTTGAGATGTTTTAGAATCGTTTATGTCACAGTCGCCATTATTGTAAATGATATAAGAGTTTTCAAAACGTTGACAATATGGAAACACGTCAAAGACGATATCGTTATTGCCGTGTAGAATCCCAGCCCTGGTCAGGGATTATTCTTCTTTAAAATAAACATTATTAAATAAATAAAATAAAATGTCTTTATGTGCTTTTAACGGAATCGCTTGCAAATAAAACATATACTTATATGACACGTCACAGAGACAATCCTGGATCGATCCAGGTAATCAATTAAATAAAAAACTATTGTTATATACACTTTAAAATTATTTTGTATACTTAAACATAATTATAACAACCAATAGTTCACAAAATAAACTTAAAACATTGAGAAAAGTTTTGTAAACTAATTTATTACGATCTAAAGATACTTTAAATAGCATCCGTTATTTATACTTACCGTTGAAATATGCACAAGTCTTTTCGAATTTAAGTTTCCTGACGCCTTATATTTTAACCGAGAGTTAGAAATGCAATCAGTAAACGTTATACAAAATCAAGTTCCATTTGAAACTTTTCGCGCAATTGAATGTTACGTGAATAAATTTACCATGGCCTCTATTCAACTGCGCTGTAACGATATCGTGTTTGACGTGTTTTAGAATCAAATCCTGCCTCCGAAACCAGCGGTCCTGGGTTCAAATCCCGGTAAGGGCAGATATTTGTGTGATGAGCGCGAATATTTGTTCCTGAGTCTTGCATGTTTTCTATGTATTTAAGTATGTATTTCTCTATATAAGTATGTTTGTTGTTGTCTAGTACCCATAGTACAAGCCTAGAGCTTAGTTTGGGACAAGGTCAATTTGTGTGAGATTGTCCTCTAATATTTATTTTAATAATTTATTTATTTATATATACATACTTAACATCACACCTTCGTTCCCAGAGTGGGGTAGGCAGTGCTACAGAAATGGGAAAGGATCAAATAGTTGGACCATAGTTAAGCGTAGTTAACCATACAAACAACAAAAGTGAAAAAAGTTCCGTTGTGACACGAAAATTATCCCTAAAAAATGCATGGCTCAATTTCGTGTCACAACGGTAAAGTTTAATAGAAAATTTAATTGAGTGAGTTAGCGTGGCCAACTTCCTGGTCCTTACAAAAAAACCAACAACTCTAAAAATACTTGTTTTTAATTCTATAACCAAATTTTGCACAATCAGGCCAAGAAGTTTACTAATGCATTAGTGACAGGTTACAAGCCGCCTCTCTATAGTCGCCTCTTACGACATCCACGTGAAGGCATGGAGTGGCACTATTCTAACCCGGCAACCACACGGGGTAAAACACAACAACAAACAACTTTCTATAATAAAAAAACTGTATAATATAACATGCCCACTTGACGCTTATCTGTTACCGATATTTGTTTACAAGCCTCAAAAATAAACAAAAATTGAATTTAGAATATCAGCGGATAAGACGAAAACCGGCAAGTTCGCGTTTCCGAGGTGATTGGTAAAGTTGCCAGATCTCTGAACAATTTAAACTTTACCAAAGAAAACAGATTCAGACTTAATTTCAAGGGTTATGAGTGGGTAACTTCGGATTGAGTTTATTTTGACAACTGAACCTGAGCTTAAAGATACCTAACTTCGTTGACGTGAAATTCGTTTCAATTGTTGCGAATTATAACTATATATGTACGTATAGCTCGGAAAAAATCTTTAAAGAAATGAGTTGATTGAGTAAATGCTGGCTTCGCTATAAAACTGCCTTTTTATGGTTCGGTAGTCAAACTAGGAACCTTTATAGTTTCGCCGTGTCCGTCCGTCCGCAGCCTAGCACAGAGACTCTTAGGGTAAGGTGTAAGACCATAACGTGGGGTTGTATTATTTTTCTCGTCTACCCCATAGTTTTAAGTTTCGTTAAAATATTTCGGGTTTGTTACAACCATTTTTCTATAATGGGTGTGTCCCCCTTACAAACAAAACTAAAATACGAAAAATCTGAAAAAATGTGAAATGGAAGCGCATATACCGAATTTATAAGTAAAACTATCGCGACGAAGTAGACATCATTAGTTGTTGAGATAGAGGGGATTAAAGTGTTTATACCTACTAAAATCATCTAACACGGCACCAAAATTACTTTAAATAGAAAATTTGTTGTTACTTGTTGTTTTTTTTGTTTGTAGTACTTAACGGCTTCGGAACCCTACACTGAGCATGTTCCGACATGCTCTTGGCCGGTTAACGTCAAAATGAATGAAAATCTCAGGCGTGATGTTATGTGTGTGTATGTATGATTATTAATGTCCATAAGTGTGGCCCGTTTATCAAAAGCTTGTAGCTTATATCACAAGGTAAATCTCTTTTCAACAGTATGCATTGAAAAGAGACTTCCACTTACACAAGTTACAAGCTCTCGTGAAATGGGCCCCTGATACCCTACTGCAAAATATTGTGATAGATGCATGCATATTCAAATCGCAGATATTCTTGGTAATTTCAGGTTAAAATTTGACCATTGTATGCGCCAAATGTAAATCTATCTGCAGTTTGATTATTGGAAAAGCCTAAGTGCGTCGCTAACTGAAATATTTGCCAGCCTCTGCCCCAACTCCTTCAGTTTATGCGACCCTAGTACCTGCGAATGGACAGCTAATGTCTGCCAATGTCAACACGTGAGCCCGACCTGGGGCTCAGCAAACAAAGGCGAGCCTAAGTGGGGGCGTGTTAAGCAATTTGAAAGTTTGCTTGTTCTAAATTTGGATCGTCTTGGGAAGCCAAAGATTTACAAACAGGTTCCAACTTTGGTGTTTGAGAAAGGGATTGCGTGGTTTTTCAGTCAGACACAGTTTAGTATCATTGCCTTTAAATAATATAAAAAGAGTTCGTGACAAACAAACAACTGAACACACTTTCACATTTTGAATTTGTTTTGCCCGCCGTCCGTCTGCGTAGATAGAAAGTGCCCTCTGTTAGTTTTTCGGGATATAATTCAACCCCCTATATTTGCACAGTGAACCTACGAGTGTTTCAGTTAAAGTGGCTTTGTCACTTTCTGTTAAATTCAAATGTCGCAATGAAATACGAAGCTGTTTCATACAAACGTGTTTATATTACGTTTGTACTAACGTTTACATCGATTAAAAATGAAACAAGCATACAAACACACTTTTGCATTTATATTTCTCATAAAAAAGGGATATTTTTCTGCTTCGAAGATAAACTACAACATATTATAATTAAAATAAATTACTCTTGAACACGCATTTTTTTTTAAAACCTATAAAAAACTGTATCCAAATCCGGTATAAGTAACTCAGCCGTCGACATCCTCAAGGTCATATATCACTAAACTTTGTTAAAACGATGAACTTTGTGTCTAATAATATAAAGTTAAATTTAGTGCCTTATATTTAAATCTTTCAGAAGAACGACGAAGACGAAGAATTATTTACCGAATAACCTATCAGTCGTGCCTCGATTGCAAGCCAGCAGGTAATTCGATTACACGGTACACCTAGCGACACAAGTCTTAACCGCCTTGATCCCATTAAATTGGGGATTAAAGATGTAAATCTACGTCGCTGGTTGGTTGTAAGACATTAATTGTTTGGTAGGTATACTTAAATATGTAGTTAAGCAGGAACCTTTTCAACAAGACCGTATGACCGTATGCCATGTTTATCATTTAGTAATGTGAAGCTGTCCTAAATAGTGATAAAATATGATGGTTCATTTCACTGAAGCTTCCAAAGCAAAGTAGCCAAAGGATATTTCTTAATATGGAATTTCGTTTTAGTTTTAAATTATTTCACATCTATTTTCGGTTTTTATAAGTTCTTATTTAGTATTTCGTTTAACGTCAACCTAAGATCGTGAAGATTCTGATTTTAATTTGACATCACATTTTAAATGTACTTATTATCCACAATTATTTCGAGATTATTCAGGCTAATTGCAACAAACATATAGTGAATACCTTAAATATTTATACATACATACATACATACATAACATCATGCCTTCATTCCCAAAGAGTGGAGCAGAGCTACACCTGTAAAAAGATTTGTTATTAATTCTGTAACCACACTTTGCAAGAAGTTTACTAGTGTATTAGTGACAGGTTGCACGCCCATCGCCTAACAGTACTACAAGCCCTTACTCCCTTATTCGCCTCTCACGACATCCACGGGAAGACATGTAGTGGCACCAATCTAACCCGGCTACCGCACGGGGACGGAATTATTGTTAAGAAAATGTAAAAAGTTTAATGCGGCCTAAAAATATTTTCCCACAGTATTTGTATGTTGCCAAAAACTTATGATCTTTTACTTTAGATTAATATTTGGATATCGCATCAAGTGATGTTATGTGTCGAGAGATATCACTCACAGTTGTTATTTATTTAATGCTTAAACTGTCCATTATTATTATGAATCATTTTACCGACAATCTACCAGGACCACGATAGTACAAGCCTGGACTCAAAGTTAAAAGGGGCTTCGACGCGTACTCCGATTACTCGACGCCTTGCAAGTTAAAGAAGTATTTTAATTTTAAACGCACTCCTGAAACAGAACACTCGCAATCACGTCATGAATAATTTATTCAAATGAAAAACGCCTTAAGCCAAGTAGGGAACAATGGCATCCGTGTAGGGTGTATCAGGTTTACGTAATAAGCGTCATTGCTGTATAAGCTAAGCGCCAAGCGAGAGGTTTTGTTTTTATGTAAAAGGACGCTATATCGTTATGTTTCCCTGGTGCTTTGTAGCTTTTTCTTATGTTTAAATTGTTGTATCACCTCTTTTCAAGGCAAGTTAAAAATGTAACTTTAAAAAAGTTCCTACGGGGGATCTGGCAGAAATGCACAACCATAAAATTCATCAAAATTAGTACCACTATCGTTCTTTTGTCATACAAATTAACTCTTCTTTGGTCTGCTGCGTGACTTGATAGCTCAGCCCGGGCCCCTATTCTACTGCGTGATAACGATATCGCGTTTGACGTGTTTTAGAATCGTTTATGTCACAGTCGCCATTATTGTAAATGGCATAAGAGTTATCAAAACGTTGACAATACGGAAACACGTCGAAGACGATATTATTATTACCGTGTAGGCTGCTAACAATGTCCGACTAATTTTATACTTGTATATGAAGAATGATGACTTATATATTGTTGACTAGCTGTTACCCGCGACTCCGTTCGGGTAGAAAAATAAAACATATCTTATGATACTCTGCGATAATGTAGCAATCTAAGAATGAAATATTTTTTGAAATCGGCCCAGTAGTTTGTGTTTATTCGTTAAATACAAACAAATCTTTCTTCTCTAAAATATTATGATATATGTTTAGCCTTCCTCGATAGATGGGCCTAACGCAGAAATAATTTTTCGAATCGGACCACTAGTTCCTGAGATTAGCGCATTCAAGCAAACAAACATGTTGGATGGATGACTCATATAGTGATTAATGATTTTGTAACGATAAGCTTTGAAAATCTGACTAAATACCTCATGAGGAGTTAAATCTTCAAAAATGTAGGAAGAAGATAGAATATAATTAACAAACCTTGCATATGCAACTGAAAATATTACAACCAATAAAATTGAATTTTCGAAATTTACTTCCATAAATCTACCAGTGATTCCCAAAAGGAGTCCACTACTATGGGGCTAGTCAAGTTGCATTCGACAATCGTTAGCGCTTATGTTTCGATTGAAAAATGTACGGAATCGACGTAAGCCACTGAGATAGTACCACGTACGTGCGCTAACGATTGTCGAATGCAACTTGACTAGCCCTACTGCTGCTTAGAATTATTGCCGCATGAAACTCGACACTCAGACATGATTGCTATTGATATTGATTATGACAATGATAATAAATGAAATTTTAGGGACTAACTCTGTAGGTAACTAACTTTGCAACCTGTCACTAATACACTAGTAAACTTCTTGTCCTGAAAGTGCAAAATGTGGTTACAGAATTATCAACTAAGTCTTTTTAAAGCTGTTGGTATTTCTGTAGCTCTGTCTACTCCACTCTGGGAATGAAGGCGTCATGTTATGTATGTATGTAACTCTGTAGGTCATACTCTTATTATACGATCAAACATCGACATCGAAGAAAGTAATCAGCTGTTCAATACAAGCTTCGAGAGCTAAACAGGCGTAATGTATGGAACAGTAGATTTTTTTCGCAATTCGGATGTTGTTCCCATAGTAAAAGTTATTCAAGACCATTACATGATGACAGAGTGATGTAGGCAGAGCTACAGAAATACCAATAGTTGACACACTTGTTTATTATATAACCACATTTTGCACAATCTAGGGGAGTTACCATGACATGCCTAAGCAATTAAGATTAGGATGAGTGTCAGGGACAGTCAGGGCCGTGTAACAGCTCTGTCCTTTTTACTCATCCTAAACTGAATTGCTTGGGCAGGTCATGGTAACCCTCCAGGCCAAGAAGTTTACTAGTGTATTAGTGACAGGTTGCAAACCCATCGCCTAACAGTACTACAAGCCTTTATCCCTTAGTCGCCTCTTGCGACATCCACGGGAAGACATGGAGTGGCACTATTATAAACCGGCAATCACCCGGGGGCAACATACAGAGTTAGTCTATCTGTAAAATTGTTAACGCTCTAATCGTCTGTTAAGTGGTTAACATCTAGTAGGTACTTAGTTTAACAGGGAAACTTGTGACACGTCAGCATGCCTCCTCACTTACAAGAATGGATTATAATTTTGATATCATGACTGCTCCTGTGATTCGTGAAAAAACCTTTCAAAGCCTTATCGTATTACAAATCATTTTTCCCTTACAAAAGTCCATCAAAGGGAACTTCACACGAGTAGTTTAATCGCCTGGGAGAGCCTTAATCCAGTTGGCGAGTGTGAGGCGGCATCTGGTGCCTGCAGCGCGCGTTAAACTACAATTACTACACAAAACGACTGCTTAACGGCTTATCCATATCTTATTGGGGCTACAAATACCAATAAGAATTATGGCTGTAGTCGAGATAAATAACGAAATTGTAAATAATACTAATACCATAAGACTGGGCACATTGAAGCAATTGTCATGATTTTTAATGGTAGATTGTTGAACAAGGGACTAGAGTAAGTTATTTTGACACGAGATATTCTTCACTCGAGCAAAGTGAGGGTGGATGAAGTTAGAGTGTCATTATGGCTTTTTTTTTATGTTAAGGAAAAGGCACCCGAGCACTCAGGCCACCTGATGGTAAGTGGAATCTGAGACCCATAGACATTTGAATTCTCAAGACTATAATCCTAAGACCTCAAATGCGTTGCCAACCCTGAGGACTAAAATGGAATGCCTCTATGCTAGTAATTTCACCTGTTGTCTTACACCGGAACACAACAATGCGAACACTGTTGCTTGGCGGGTGGTTAATGGATAATGGCTTTTTTGTTTCAGTTTAAACACTGCTTTTTACTTCTATTGCGGATAAAAAAAAACTTAAATTTTAATAGACACATAACAAAATGACAACCTGTCACTGTAATGCAGAAAGTGATAAATACAAGGTTGTATTTCATGTTAGAACATAACAATTAGTCCATAGACGACAACATTTCCGAAACGAAGACTGAGGCGGTTAAAGGCTGTATGCCCTTCACAGCGCACTCCGACGACAAGGGTAACATTATTAGGGCAACACGTGTCTGGCTGTTTGTGGTATTCTAAGGCATTTACTCATAAGGGAATTAAAAAGAAAATCACTTTAGTTCCAGCCAGTACCACAGACTCCCATAAATATTCAGCTAGAGCTACTTAAGACCCTTTGTGTCGTCGCCAGTTGCGGCATTGAGAGATTCGTTCCTCGAATTGCTTCCTATCAAGACGATGTGACTCAAATATTTTTCTCTTATATTACCAAATAATCTGGTTGTAACTTTAATAGGCCTCCAATACTTTTAAATTCAACTTTATTACTCGCCAGACATGAAAAGTAATAAACTTGTATTATTATTCGACGTGGGACGAACGAAAGGTGAGTTGAAAAGTCATTTTGGCGAGTTGGAGTTGGCAGATCTTTGCAATCGACTTTAAAAGAAAGTTATATTTGAGTTTCACGGCTTTTTAAGGTTCCATATCTCTCGAGGATTATACCGGATGTCTCACGGTTTTATTAAGTCGGCTGTAAAGATGAGATGGTTGGAATTTGCGAGACGTCCTGGAATGGGCGATGAGACGAAGTCGGATGTACGATGGGTTATGCAGCTCATAATAATTCACAGATATGCAAAAACTAATGATAAACTAATTATAAAAATTGGAAATAAAATTTTAATGAAAGAAAACGGTATTTTTAACCAACTAAATCAATCAATAAATAAAATTACAAGGATAATCTCACACAAATTGACCTAATCCCAAACTAAGCTCTAGGCTTTGACTATGGGTGCTAGACAACGATAAACATACATACATAGAGAAATACATACTTAAATACATAGAAAACATCGAAGACAGAACCAATACTCGCGCTCATCACACAAATATAATTATGGCCATACCGGGTATAGAACCTGGAACCGCTAGCTTCGTAGGCGGGGTCACCGCCAACTGGCCAACGCGTCGTCATCAATGTAAAATTATTTTCTCCTTTTGAATAATTGATGCATTTATAAAACCGTTCACCTTTATAAATATGTATTTACAAAGCGGATGCGAACAAGAGAAGCTGTTAATTAAAGTCTAGCATGAATTTATTATATTAAAGGCTCTGTTAGCTTCAAACATAAAATAAAAACTATCTTAATTAAACGACAAGTAGAAAGTATAAATGTAGTGTTTGAGACTACCCGTAGACAAAAATGTCAAAGTTAAATCTTGTTTGGATTTTTTACATTGGATACTCGAAGTTAAATATTGTTGTGATAATTGTATAATATATAAGTATGTAGTGTAAGTGCGATGTTAACTGTTCGGCGCTTGCGACTTACCTTTACCTTTTGTTTAGTTTTAGTTTTTAATTTTATCGTGCGCAGCCTGGCATACGCTGACGCGCTGTCCGTTTGCTACGAAGCATGTTATTTCTTCCTTTTTTTTATTATTTTTTGGTTATTTGTGGCAATTTCATTCTATTAATAATTTATCTGTAATCGAGCATCCTTAGCGTGATCATATGTATTAACTAGGGGCCCGCCCTCGCTTCGTTCCGGGCTAAAGTATTATACATATAGACTTTCCTCTTGAATCACTCTATCTATTAAAAAAATCCGCAATAAAATCCGGTGCGTAGTTTTAAGCATACAAAGGGACAGACAGACAGCGGGAAGCGACTTTGATTTATACTATGTAGT
This sequence comes from Acleris holmiana, assembly GCA_949316455.1. Taxonomy (NCBI): domain Eukaryota; kingdom Metazoa; phylum Arthropoda; class Insecta; order Lepidoptera; family Tortricidae; genus Acleris; species Acleris holmiana. Next base: position 4,566,346 of record OX438783.1, on the reverse strand, counting down.
GATTACTTTTATTTACGATACTTAGTTAAATACTTGGAAAGGGTTTACACTTGAAACACTGACACTTATTTCATTAAATGTTTTCCTTTACCGAATTTTCATTTCATCGACAGGTTTAACCTAACCCTACGTAGCCCGTGCTTAAGATAACAATAAGGTTTCAGCAGAAATAAGCTATCGATGAAAAGAAATTCCGTGAAAGGCACTTTCAATGGAATGTGTGGGTGATTCAAGGGGAAGGAAGGGAATTACTTGGAAAGATCTCTTTAAATTTCGTATTTAGAGCTTCACCTATTTTTTAACAAATTAATAACATTTTGTGTATCGCGTTTGTAGAACATAAGGCGGTAACGAATTACTCAGTAATTAATTATCAACCAACAATATATAATAAAAAAACTGTGGATAATCTTACACAAGATGATCGTGTCCAAAACTAAGCTCTAGGCATGTCGACAGTTCTGTGACTCAACCTCGTATATAGAATATTGTCCAGTATAAACTGACACTCACTAAGTACGCGAGTACATACTTAGTGCGTGTCAGTTTATACTGGACAAAATTAAATATACGAGTTTGAGTCACAGAACCGTCGTGTGTTATGAGCAGAGCCCGGAATTCTCTTCGAGATAACCTTTGGATACCAAGTTTTAGGAAATTATAAATAGAAATTAAATCAATAATATTTGACTGTTTCTTATAAATATTCGTGGATATGCCTTTTAAACAATTTTTGAAAAAAAAATGCAACGAGAATTAATATTGAGCCTAATTATATATATGTACTCGTAGGTACTGGCCTTCAACCTGGTGAATGACCTTTGATTAGTAGTTTTATCTGCATATGTGTCTATGTCAATCACTCGTTGACAGTTCTTGTTGCAATTTCCTTCGAGAACAAATTGAAAACGCCTCGTAACATTTTCAGCCACTCAAAACTTATCCAAAAGAGATCGCTCTTTAGCGATAAGGCCTGTTGTTTACCTTTACTTTTTATCTTCATTTATATGTTGTGTTGTGCTCTATAATGTGTCGATAAAAAATGTAAATCGGAAGTCGATAAACGAGAAGTCCCTATGACAGCTCAAAATTGCTACCAAAATTCCGGGCTCTGGTTACGAGTAGTAGTCAATGATAAACTTACTTACTTAAATAAATAAATACAAACAGAAAACATCGAATTTTTAGGAACCAATACCGCTATTATATAATAATTCACACAATGTCCATACCGAGAAACGAGCTCAAAACCGGTAGCTCCGCAGGCAGGGTCACTAACAACTAAATCACTTGGTTCAATGAAATTGATAATAGACTATTATCGTATTTAATTTAATCAGCCCACCCACGCTGCTCCGGTAGTCATTAATTATAATAAAAAATAATAGGTCAAGCTGTTATTACATCAGAGCTCAGATTCTACACGGTTAAAATCATAATATTGTCTTTGACGTTCCATCTTCTTTTTAACTCGGCTGCCATTACTGTCAAGACAATAAGATCTATTAAGACAATACACGGTTTTAACCCACTAGAGCACAGCCCCAGGAAATCAAGGTTCGGTAACTATAAGAGAACATTCAATCTTTAAATAAACTAACACAATAACGTTTTAAAATAAATTTGTTACATATTCAACGATAACGCCATTTTCAACCCGCTATTAACACGTTGAAACCCTAATTTTCCGAACTTACTTAGATTTTTGCTTGATGCAAAGAAATACTATTTAATAATTACAATGCAAGGTCTTCTCGCTTTACTTTCCTATTTAAATTACATCATTATGATTGTATTAAATTTGTGCAAACATCCCAGGTACATTTATTCAAATCACGGTACGTTTCAGTATCTCTCTGAGTTTATGTAAGGGTATACCGTAAACTGTGTAATAGTTTGGTTAAATGTTTACTTAAGTAAAGGTTCGTATATTAAGATTCTCTATTTTTAATGTGATGAAGAAGACACGAACACAAGCTACCAATAGTAAATGGGATCTGAGTCCCATAGATGATTAAATTCTCAGGACTAAAATCTCAAGATTGTAGACTACAAATGCGTTGCCAACCCTGAGGTCTAAAGAATAACATGGTGGTGGCGATCCGGACGGACCCTGCACGAGATTTTACCACCTCTAAACCTAGGGTCAACGGTCGAAAAGATGCATGCATATATTTGCGTCATTTAATCCGTCTCAAGTATCCTTTAACTGGATAACAGAAATTCTAAGTTTGCAGACATTCTCGAGTAACTATACAGCTTCATACGTCCCGGTACAATGCTCAAGTGCAACAGATAAGCTTCAGTAGACTAAGTGCATACTTGAGTTCGCGTCGCATCTTAAGAATAACGTCTTGTTCGAATCGCAGCGCAACTGAAGACCGTACCCGTCTGCAACGTGACGTGTATCGCAAAAACACTTTATTGCATTTTCTCTACATGGTTTTTGTTAAGAGCATTCATTCGGAACACTGTCTGGAAGAAAAATATATTTTGTTAGCTTTTAGCGTTTCTCTAAGAAAATCAGCTTATGTGTCCTATGAGGAACGTTCTCTTCTAGTTTTTGTGAGAGGTAATGTATTATTCTTGTATTTTTCTATCGCGCGCCACCTTTTTTTTGCGGTTTTCAATTCGTTTATAAGGCAATAATGCGCAGTAAAAGAGTTTTGTAGGAATTTTATTTTTTTCTTCATTTATCTATTTGTATGATCTTTAAATTTAATTTCAAACCAACCAACAAACTCACGCCTTCTGTATTCCACTCGGTAAAACCATCGTGCTTTTAATCGTATTGTCAACGTTATGATAGCTCTTATTTACTTGACTGTAATGGCGGCCGTGTTAAACACAATATGATTTCATGACGTAACGTTGCGTATGCATGACGACACATTGGCCTAGTTGGGTGTGACCCTGCCTCCGAAGCCAGCGGTCCTGGGTTCAAATCCCGGTAAGGGCTGATATTTGTGTGATGAGTGCGAATATTTGTTCCTGAGTCCTGGATGTTTTCTATATATTTAAGTATGTTTATCGTTGTCTAGTACCCATACTACAAGCCTGGAGCTTAGTTTGGGACTAGGTCAATTTGTGTGAGATTGTCCCGAGATATTATTATTATTATTATGTCGAAAGCAATAAGGTTTCACCACGTAGAATGAACACCCAGAAGCTCTAGCCAAGATGCAAACACTACTAACGTTTTTCTATTCACTAAAAATGTATGACATGACATTCTCGTTAAACCACGTGGTCAACTGTCATCCCATACATATTGAGCGATAGAAAAGAAAAACTTTAGTTGCGTTTGCATCTTCGCTAGAGCCTCATTCGTTCAAGGTCATAGATTGGCGACTTACCTCATTACTTATAAATGTGGAATAACTGTGGGGTAGCTTATGCTTCTTTGTCCTTATCTGTAATTGTGTCATTTGCATCCGACAGAGAGTGACAAAGCATGGCATAAGCTACCCCACGGTTATTCCACGTTTATAAGTATGAGGGTTAGAATCGCCGTCACGTTCACCGTCCCTTACGTCCCTTACGTCGTGGAGACCCATAACACTCTATAAGACAATATCATATATTTGTAGGACGACGATCACGTCGGGGTCACCAATGTAGTAGAGAGAGGACAATAGAGAGATCTCTCTCCAGGCGGGTGTTATGCCTGGGGACCGAAGTCCATTTGGATGAAGTTGGAAGTGGTATATAAGTCAACCGACTGAAGAAACTTCGTTAGCGCGATGTAGCGCACTGTCAGATTTAGTTGCGTTGTCTGACGCTGGTGGCGCTGGCGAGTTGTTTGTTACAACAAGTTGTCACTAGATGTCGCTAGGTCGCCACACCAGCCCCCCTTTGAGACCGGAGGTTGATGGTGATGGATGACGTGCAGTATGTGCGTTGAAAATGCCGCTTGCAAGTGCCAGTAGTAGTAGATGTCTCCAGTAGAGCTCAGAGCCGCGTTGGCGAGCGTAGCAGGAGAAGAGGAGTAGAGTGGAGAGTACACAGTGAGTCGTGTATCTGCTCCGTGAAGTACTCGTAGTAGGACGCAGTGAGTCGCGTTGCTGATTGAGAGTATTGTGCACACTGTAGACACCAGGCATGGAGATATATCAGAATGCTAGTGGTGCACAGTGTGGTTTGTCTGGCTTGCTGTGAGACTGCGTCATAGTGCTTGAAGGTCGTCAGGTTGCGTAAATGTCCATTGTCGTGGGTCACCAATGTAGGACGACGATCACGTCGGGGTCACCAATGTAGTAGAGAGAGGACAATAGAGAGATCTCTCTCCAGGCGGGTGTTATGCCTGGGGACCGAAGTCCATTTGGATGAAGTTGGAAGTGGTATATAAGTCAACCGACTGAAGAAACTTCGTTAGTGCGATGTAGCGCACTGTCAGATTTAGTTGCGTTGTCTGACGCTGGTGGCGCTGGCGAGTTGTTTGTTACAACAAGTTGTCACTAGATGTCGCTAGGTCGCCACATATTCAAATAAACCGTCAAGAAACCGTTAACCGCATTAGCACACCTTTTCCACGTTCCATTTCACCCTGAGATTCAACCAAATAGGTGAGTATCGATTAACGACCATAGACGATAGAAGTATTCGCTCTGACCGCTCTTTGTCCCTCTCACAATGGCACAATAGACGGACCCCCGAGAACGGGATATTTCTGCTTATTTCACCTCTTTATACGCTGGGCATTGTCAGTGCTAATAGTTAAATGAAGCTGGGCCTCTATTCAGGTGCGTTAAAACGTTATCGTGTTTGACACGTTTAAGAATCGTTTATGTCACAGTCGCCATTATTGTAAATGACATAAGAGTTATCAAAATGTTGACAATACGCAAACAGGTCAAAAACGATATCGTTATAACGCATTTGAATAGAGGCCCTGGTTGAATGGCAGCTCGGAGAAACGGAACGTTTTTATTCACTGTGGAGATGAAGTAGTGTTAGATACAATGTATTTAAGCGATATTACCACATCAATACTTTAGAATAAAACGTAGTTCTATTTAGTATGAGTAGGGTATATTTTTTGAAAGTTAACCTGCCTTTTAGGCCCAAAAATGTTCGTACAAAATACGGTAATGTTCCAAACACATTTAGTTTCATTCGGTACCGTTTCTCACCCCTGAAATCGAGTCAGACGTCTACGATTTTAGAATATGTGTTATTTATTATGAAAAAGTAGACTTTCACGTCTTCACTTGTTTTTTATCTATCTATACATATAAATGTACAGTGTGACTGAAAAACCTACGGACATTTTTTAACAGTAGGTAGAGTAGAAGATTTGGATCACATACATACGTACATAACATCACGCCTTCATTCCCAGAGTGGGGTAGGCAGAGCTACGGAAATACCAACAACTCTAAAAAGACTTGTTGATAATTCTGTAACCACATTTTGAACAATCAGGCCAAGAAGTTTACTAGTGTATTAGTGACAGGTTGCAAGCCCATCGCCTAACAATACTACAAGCCGTTATTCCCTGAGTCGCCTCTTACGACATCCACGGGAAGACATGGAGTGGCACTATTCTAACCTGGCAACCACACGGGGATTTGGATCATCACTGTATAAAAACAAAATAACAAATAGTAATTGACGACACGTTGGCCTAGTTGGGAGTGACCCTGCCTCCGAAGCCGGCGGTCCCGGGTTCAAAGCCCGGTAAGGGCAGATATTTGTGTGATGAGCACCTGTGTTCTTGTGTGTTCCTGAGTCTTGGATGTTTTATATGTATTTAAGTATTTATTCTCTATTTAAGTATATTTATCGTTGTCTAGTACCCACAGTACAAGCCTAGAGATTAGTTTGGGACTAGGTCAATTTGTGTGACATTGTCCCGTGGTATTTAAATACTCTGTAAATAATAAGTAGTGGCCCTATAACTTTAATTAGAAGTAGGTATTCATATTTTGATCCAAGCGTCGTCGCGTAGGAGTAAGGGCTGATTGTTTATTGAGTAGGTAGTTAACTGAACACTGACACTAACTAAACTGACACGGCGGGAGACCGCTAAGTAAATTAAATAATATAAAACACCCCAGCTACTTTTTTCAAAACTTTATCGGCGTAATTTCAATGTATAACTAAAATAACAGCTTTTTAGTCCCAACAGTCTCTGAGTTAAACTGTGGACAGACGGACAGACGGAAATGGTGAAACTATTAGGGTTCCTCGTTGACTACGAAAACCTAAAAAGCAATTTAAAGGAGTACTTTAAAATTATATTGATACTTTAGCAAGTAAACCAAAATAGACGTACACATCGACGACACGCTAGCCTAGTTGGTAGTGACCCTGCCTTCGAAGCTAGGGGTCCTGGGTTCCCGGTAAGGGCAGATATTTGTGTGATGAACACGAGCATTTGTTCCTGGGTCTTGGATGTTTTCTATGTATTTAAGTATATATTTCTATATATAAGTAAGTTTTAAATTACTAGCATAGAGGCATTCCATCTTAGTCCTCAGGGTTGGCAGCGCATTTGAGGTCTTAGGATTATAATCTTGAGAATTCAAATGTCTATGGGTCTCAGATTCCACTTACCATCAGGTGGCCTGAGTGCTCGTGTGCCTTCTCCTTAACATAAAAAAAAAAAAAGTTTATCGTTGTCTAGTACCCATAGTACAAGCCTAGAGCTTAGTTTGGGACTAGATTGTGTGACATTGTCCTGTGATTTATTATTATTTATTATTTATTAAAATCAGGGACATTAGGTACCTAAATAGTTGTAAAATTCGTTACTCTCAGAAGACCCAAGCGCTAACAAGGTGTTAAGCAACTTCGACAGTTCACATCAAACCGTTCAAACGAAACTTCGAAATGGAGACTCGAAGTTTGGTGTTTGGCGTTAACGTCTCGTTCCCGTATTAAACTTAGTTTCGTATCTCTTTCACGCTTTACACAAAATCAAAAGTTCATAACTAAATGATAATTTTGTGAAAGAGTGTTAAGTCAGTAACCTTCCATAAAGAGGCTTATACCCATCGGTACGGTACCATAAGCTAGATGCACATTGTGTCATTTGACGATCGCGATCATGCGTATCATATGGAGCTCGCGTATCCTAAGTATGAAAAAATGCGTCCATACTAGCCATACACAGCGTATCGTATTATAAGGCCATATCCCTTTTGATGATTGGGTAAAAATCGAATTGAGATGGATAGCGGCGTATCACGTATCAAATCATAACTGCGTATCAAAATACGTCCATACCTACTTACCGATATTGATACGCCGATCCGATCGCGAGTGTGTAGGGTGTTTAATAAACGCGTAGCAACATGGATCGCGGGCGACCAGCTACGGCGCGTAGCAAGATCGTGATATTTTTGCGTCCACTTTCCGATCCTGATACGCGTCAGTGCTACGCGACGGTGATACAATATAATAAAATGATACAAATGTGGACCCAACTATACAGGTTGATACTGACTTCAATTTTTTTACATTTTCCACAACATAGTTTTCAATAGTTTATGATTTAATAAACACACTCAATCGGATTCAATAAAAACTTGGCTCAGGAAATAAATGGCTCCTGGGGAAAAATCGTTCAGTGAGTTATATGCAAATAAAAAAGTTTTATCGTGCTCTAAAAAAGTTTTTGCAATCGTGGAAAAGTGCAATATAAGAAATGACTCTTAAAGTAACAAATGGCATCGTTAAGTAAATGACAACAGTCATATCTGATTACAAACTTATGCGTACTTAACTTCTCAACTTAATCTAACTTTAGCTATCAAAATAATAATTAATTAAAGTCGCGAGCTAATGAATAAATCGGTTAATGCTTAAAGTTAAGCGTACATAGGGTATGCGTGCCGGGCGATGACTAATGGCCGAGAACTTCTCTAATTTATAGCGGGAACGTGGGATGGATTCTCCACAAATGGCTCATCTACCCGGCAAATTACAAGTATTTTCGAGCCCGAGAAATGAATAGTTAAACGGAAAACTGACGATATTTTTTTGTTTTAAAGTAAAGAGCGAAGAAGGAATTGCTGTTTTTTGTTGAACACTCAATTAGTAATTACCTACGTGCCTAAATACCTATATAGCCGAAACAACTACCTCTCTTAGCTTCGCTCCTGATTTCTATCGCAAAAAAATAGTCTTCATTAGACATGAATAATGTAGGTTCCTATAAGTGACAGATTTTTTAAATCGTTTTACTAGTTCCAGTTATCCTAACATACGAGTAAATAAACAAAAACACAATTTTTACCTGTTTATAATATAAATTATACATACGTACATAACATCACACCTGTACTCTCAAAGTGGGGTAGGCAGAGCTACAGATAAACCAGCAACTCTAAAAAGACTTGTTAATCATTATTGTACCACATTTTGCACAATTAGACAAAGATGTTTACCAGTGTGTATATTAGTGACGGGTGGAAAGCCCATCGCCTAACATTACTACCAACCTTTATTCCCTTAGTAGCCGCTTAGATGACAATGTAACGTCAGTTCATTACATATTAAAAGAACTTTATAAATGATGACGTTGTTTTATTTAAAATATTATAAAATACTACCAAAGTAATAAATCTTTGTAAGTTTTGTGTAAAACACCAAATTACAATTGAATTTCCAACATATTTTTTTGTCTTTTTTAATTTTTACGGTTTAAAATCATTAATACCTCCTCAAGACTACCATCCTTTAAAAACACAAACAAGTATAAGTAGTCCCCTGAATGTCAATCAGTTAAAAAAACGATTGGATCAACACTTTAGCAGCACAAAGAACACTTGATGAAGGAACAAATAGATACAGGCATAGTTATCCCAACTGCCGCCTGCTAAATAAATAATAAAAAGTTAAAACTAGTTTTAATCTTTAATTTCGATTTAAGACTGTCAGATACATTTTGACACAAATACTTAGAACTTAGGAGATAAGAACACCGGTGAAATCACCTAGCATAGAGGCATTCCATCTTAATCCTCAAGGTTGGCAACGCATTTGAAGTCTTAAGATTATATAGTCTTGAGAATTTAAATGTCTATGGGTCTCAAATTACACTTACCATCAGGTGGCCTGAGTGCTCGTCTGCCTTCTCCTTATCTTAAAAAAATCTCTTACAGGTAGTCACTTTGAAACACCCTGTTTTATAAACAACTTCGTTTAGTACAAACTGCGTTAAAGTAACTGCAGGACTTTATCATGCAGATTATATGTATGACTATCGCTAAGCACCGAATAATGAACGTAATAGCCCATCGTACCGTTAACTGCGACGTTAACCCGCCCGTTAGTGTACTCCTTCGTGCTAATCACTAATTGCCCTCGAGTGAGTGAGATGAGCGGCACTTTGTTATTTACTTTGCGTTTAAACGAAGAAATTAAATCTCAACGACGGGAAGTAAAACAAAAGAACAGGTTTTTGTTAATTCGAGCGTTTATTCATTGTTAGTTGTGAAATCCATTAACCACCCGCCAAGCAACAGTGTTCGCATTGTTGTATTCCGGTGTGGGGATAAGACAACTGGTGAAATTAGAGGCATTCCATATTAGTCATCAGGGTTGGCAACGCATTTGAGGTCTTAGGATTATAGTCTTGAGAATTCAAATGTCTATGGGTCTCAGATTCCACTTACCATCAGGTGGCCTGAGCGCTCGAGTGCCTTCCCCTTAACATAAAAAGAAAAAAAAAATGTTATTGCGGGTGTTTATGGGTCGCAGTGTCTACTTACAGTACAGGTTTCGTATCAATAGACAAATACAGATGTATTGAATAATTGTTATCCTCACTTGGTCACAGCACAAAAAGTACTCTGCCCGACTAAAATAGCAAGACACTTTTGTACGTTTCGTAAAAATACGAAGGAAAACAATTATAAAATACATCCGTACATTACTGACGGATTAACGGCTTACGTCAATTCCATACATTTTTCAATCGAAACATAATCGCTAACGATTGTTGAATGCAACTTGTCTAGCCACAGGCCTCTATTCTATTGCGTTTGAGATGTTTTAGAATCGTTTATGTCACAGTCACCATTATTGTAAATAACATAAGAGTTATCATAACGTTGACAATACGGAAACACGTTTAAGACGATATCGTTACTGCCGTGTACAATACCAGTGGGCTACTTTCAAAGGCAGGGTCACTACCAACTCGCTGAGATGACATAATACTCGTAACATGGTCCTGTGAAATGGCGGGTGAAATAAAGGCACGCATCCTGAACTAGTAAACCTATTTAGGAAAGTAAACGCTATTAGGGAGGTCGTGCGTAGAAGCGTTTCCCGCTCCTCAATTAGGTCGGCGGTAAATAGGAATCATCTGTTCAGGGGTGGCGATTGCGTATTTTTACTGCTGTGTAGCAAAAAAAAATTTTATGGCTTTGAGAAGGCAAACGAGCACACAGGCCACCTTATGATAAGTGGAAACTGTGACCCATAGACATTCGCATTCACAAGACTGCAAATGCGTTGCCAACCCTGAGGACTAAGATGGAATGCCTCTATGCTGATTTCACCGGCTGTCTTATCCCCAAACCGCAACACAACAATGCGAACACTGCTGTTTGGCGATAGGTTAATGGATAAGATGGTGGTAGCGATCCGGACGGACCCTGCACAAGGTCCTAGCACCCGTAAAAAATATCTGGGGACAATGTCATACAAATTAAGCTCTAGTCCCAAACTAAGCTCTAGGCTTGTACTATAGGTACTAGACCACGATAAACTAATTTATATAGAGAAATATACACTTAAATACATAGAAAACATACTCGCGATAATCACACAAAAATCTGCGCTTACCGGGATTTGAACCCAGTACCGCTTGCTTCGAGGGCAGGGTCACTATCAATTAGGCCAACGGTTAAGGCGTTTAACAGGTTTTAAGCCCAACCGATTTTGTCGTGTACCTATGTTATTTACTTATAAATCAGTTTTTTTTATGTACCCAGTGACACTCGTTACGTTCAGACGAATCCTACGTTCGTTCCACGAAATCGGGCCATTTGCATTGATTCAGCTTCTACGAGGGAACTAAGAACCATACATACATACATAATTAATTTCGTTCTCATTATGTTTCAGTTATATAAACTACCTATAACTTTTTAAAACATACTTAGAATGAGGTATGCGAGTTGATATCCACTATTTATTTATTAAAACTTTATTGCACCCGGTGACATCACTAGCATAGAGGCATTCCATCTTAGTCCTCAGGGTTGGCAACGCATTTGGGGTCTTAGGATTGCAGTCTTAAGAGTCTTGAGAATTCAAATGTCTGTGGGTCTCAGATTCAACTTGCCATCAGGTGGCCTAAGTGCTCGTGTGCCTTAACCTTATCTTAAAATAAAAAAACAATAGACAAAGTAGGTACAAATGGCGGACTGTATGGTGGACTGGGAAGGGAAGAATGCTGGTTGAATACTGAGATGACGCCTGATAGGGATGTTTGGAAGAAAAAGACTTGCTGCGTTGATCAGGAATTATTGGGATGAGGGCTAGATGATAACGACTTTGGTCGGAGCTTGGTGGTCCTCTTAACAGTAGCGGCGTAACTATACCACCTGAGGCCCCTGGCAAAATCTTTGGATGGGGTCCTAGAACATAGCTACGTACTTTTTTTAAATAATAATTTGTTAGTTCTGAGCTCGCGGCCTCTTGGGCCGGGGCCTGCTACCCTATACTTACGCCACTGCCTCTTAGGTTGGCAACGCGTTTGCAGTCTTAAAATTGCGAATATTTTTGGAAACTTAATTAATTCAAACTTTATTGCACTAACGGTGAACTTAATACCTAATGGCATTCTCTACCAATAATCGTACAGAAACTAACAAAGTGGTGCATAAAAAAGAAAGACAAAGCAAAGAAGATTATTTACAAAATTATAATAAAAAACTAACTTACCGAACTAACTTAACTTAGCGAACTTATCCCTTAAAGGGATAAGTTCGCCTTTGTTCATTATTTTCTAGTATCATCATTGTATTTTTTTCTGTTTTATTTTGTACAATAAAGTGTTTACATACATACATACATACATAATACTTCAACTATTTTTTAGGTTCACTGGAAGAGATCCCTTAAAGGGATAAGTTCGCCTTTGTACATACCTTTTGTGCCCGAGAGACTGATTGATCACCCGCCTCATCATGTCGGTGCAGTCTTAATTCAATATTCAAAATTCAAATCATTCAGTAAATTGACCACATGAGGGGTCTTTTACATGTCAATAATATGCAGTGAATCTACTAGAGCTTCGGACAAGACCATCATGCGGAGAAGAAGCGCCGCAAGAAACTCCAGCAAAATATCATTTTTCAATTATAAAATACGTAGTAAATAATACAAGCACAGATAAAATAATAAAAAATGTAAGGCACACACACACACACAGATGATCAATTTATTTGTGCAATCACACTGATTGCCCAAACTTTTTGATCGTCTATGGCTATGATTGAAGTTTGCGCAATCATTTTACAAAAGTTTGACAGAGTTGAATTTTGTTTGTGCCATCACGTGTGATTGTGTTGTCTGTAGTAGAGATTGCACAATTTACCGTTTTATTCTTTCTTCTTTAATTATCAGCGCAATTGCAGCAGCCAAATCCTTGTTCATCTGACATCTTTCATAATATCTCAATGTAGCTGTTTTTCACGTGACGTTGAGCCTGATAACTCAGTTTTGGTTTTTAATAGATCATGGACCATAGATCATAATGATTGATGATTGACTCAATCAATTGACACGTGTAGGGGCAGAACCTGTTTCAATCAGATTGTACAAAAATACGATTGTGCAAACATTTTGTAGGTCTGTGGGGGGCCTAAGATCGAGCGTAAAATTAAAAATAATGACTAGGAAAACAACACGACGAGGTGTCTACGTCAGGAACGATTACTAAAATAATGAACTGTATCTCAGCCATCGCCTCCCACAACCCTAAGGCAAACGCACACACGCTGAGGTGTATAAAAGTTGTGTAGTGTAGGTGATCATATTTCTTCCTTCCGTATCGAGTGCTGAAGTTACGTATAACAGGGTTTCCAACCACTACACTACTTCGCCGTCAAACTATACGAGTATTATACGGTCATTGTTATTACGTAATGGATGCTCTTCACTCAGTAGTACCGTTCCTAATTAATATCACAATTTACTACTCTTTTTCAATACCTATCTTGAAAGTTCGTACGTGTATCTGTATGTCTACTTTGTAGACATACAAAGTAGACATACAGATCCCCAAAAATCGATCCTTTTTAAACCAAATTGTTTTTTGGGGGTCTCTATCGTTTGACCGAATTACATATGCAATAATTTCACTTCCCCGAATTTCATTTGACATAATTTTATGTGCCATTACGATAATGTGCCACCATACTATGTACAAACAGGGAGATTTTTGTGAGTGGGAATTTGAATCTACTACCAAGGAAATAAAGTTCAATTACCTTTGCTCTAACATGCCATTTTTAATTTTGAAACAAATTAAAACAAACTTTATACTTGTTAAAATAAAGTTCAAATTGCCTTGATTGTACCTCCTATGGAACACCGAGTCTCAAGGTCTCAATAAGATATCAATATTATTGTTATAGATCTTATACATTAACTACCCGCGAAGCAACAATGTTCGCATTGTTGTGTTCCGGTGTGGAGATAAGACAACCTAGACAGATATCTTAGCTTTCAGGGTTGGAAACGCATTTGAGATCTTAGGATTAAAGTCTTGAGAATTCAAATGTCTATAGGTCTCAGATTTCACTTACCATCAGGTGGCCTGAGTGCGCACCTTCTCCTTTAACATAAAAAATAAATACGAGTATAATACTCGTATTTATAACGTCAGAAATATTATTAAGATACATAGATATAATATACATTGACGATACGTTGGCCTAGTTGGGATTGACGCTGCCTCCGAAGCCAGCGGTCCTGGGTACAAATCCCGGTAAGGACAGATATTCGAGTGATGAGCGCGAATATTCGTCCCCGAGTCTTGGATGTTTTCTATATATTTAAGTATATATTTCTATATGCAAGTATGTTTATCGTTGTCTAGTACCCAAAGTACAAGCCTAGAGCTTAGGGACGAGGTCAATTTGTGTGTGATAGTCCTCTGATATTTTATTTTACATAAACAAGATGGGCATAATTAAATTGCACTAGAGCCTCTAATTATGGGGAAATTCTTACTAAACCGCTTTTTAACTTTGTTAGACTATCAAGGTTTAGTTATATACTGACTGAGCGAACTTCTATCTACCAGGCACTCAGAAAGTATAAGACATGTCACCCGCCCGACCGTTGTTTACGCGATCAGACAACTCGGTGATTCAATCTATAGCGAATCTATTTTCGTGTGCAGTGGACAGAGGCAATCTCAGGAGACGGTGGGAAATGAGAAAGCTACGGCTGTCCGGCAATACTGCAGACGAGCCATGATCGCCTGGTACTTGAAATATCAATCAGTTGGCAATAAAACTAAAGTAGATTTGTTCTTTGTCGTGCACGTTGGTGGTTGGTATAAATGCAATATAGACTTAAATGAAATAGAAGATTGTTCAACAAGAGACTAAAGTAAAAAGCCATTATGACAAGAAATATTTATCAACCCGAGCAAAGTGAGGGTGGATGAACTTGGAAAACACTCTGCTTTTCACTTCGATTGCGAGAAAAATCAATCTTAAACTGTAATAGTGTTGTTACAAAAACTCAAACAACCGTGTAAAATAAGTTCAGTAAAAGTCAATCCATAGAAAACTGTCACTTTAAACATGTCTAAGGCATGAATAAGTTTTTTTAACAATACTCGTATATCATAGGCGCATTCATTAGTCGTCAAGTTGCAGATAACAGCCCGCCACAACCTAAGTATAATACACCTTGAAAAATTACAACTTAATAGCGCTGTTGTACTGTAATGCAGAACGAGACAAAAACAAGATTGTTTTTAGACAACATTCCCAAAACGAAGACCTCGGCGGTGGAGGTTGTATGCCCAGCCCCAGCCAGCCCTCCACCGGCTCCACCGCGCACTCCGAAGACATTAAAATGGCATTCCAAGGGTTTTTATAAGGAAATTAAAAAGAAAAAGTACTTTAGTCCCTAGGGATTTAAATGTCACTTTTGTCCCTAGAGACTTAATGCATCACTTTAGTCCGCCTATGCATGGCTATTATGACTCATTATAGAACGCGAGAAGTGAAAACTTGTTGTTTTTAATTTGCCCCGTACTGGGACTAATTTCCATTGTTCTTGAATGTATCCACTAAATCTAAGGATAACCAAAAGATCAAATAGCATCAGTAGATGTATATTTAGCACTGTCACACCAAGTGAATGTTCAGCCATGGGCTAATAAACTGTATTCAACCCTATTAGATTCATAACCGAAAATGGATGGAACCAAATTCAAAACTGACGTTGAATAATGCATTCCACCAAAATATGTTAAATTGGGGCCAAGTTCGAAGTAAAAAAGAAAGATATAAAAAGATGCCAAATGATATAGAAGTTTTTAAGGCATAGCCGCAAAGCGGCATTAATGTACAAGGTTCTTCGATTATTTAAAAGGACTTTAGGAGTTTTAATATAGGTGCCTTACTGCTAAATTTGTAACTTGGCAAGATTTCACAGCTTTAATTTTATCGGTTACTCAAACAATTGAAGAGGAAAACTTGCCAAGTTTCAGATTCGCTTTCTGAACTTGGTTTTGAGATACTGCTTTGGCTACAAGAACCTATAACAAAGAATTTTCACTTCATCGAAATTTTTCGCCGCTTTTTTTTTGGTAGTCACAGGCCTAACCTAACCTACGTAATAAATGTTTCAAATGACCTGAAAACAACATTCGAGTAGTTTCAACAGAAATTAGCGTTCGATGAATTCATTCAATCGCTGAAGTGAAATTCGATAAAGTGATGGGTTACCCATTTCTACTTCTTAGTTTTGTTTATGTATCAAAAACTCACTATTCTCTTATAACTGACCTTGTAAAAGTAAATCTTGTGGGAGTACGAGTATAGTAAACATGTTCATGACCACTAGCAACTCTTAAAAAATATAACGGATTGATTGTTACATTTACATATTGTGTTTGTCATAATGACCCCATATGGCTTTCTTGTTCGATCGGTTATCTTCTTTTATCACCTTACTGATGGGTAGCTCAGCGAAAAAGCAAGATACACACTATTTTATCCGACAAAATAATATGATGTCGTGTGATTATGCTAGACTATATAAATAAATATCAGGGGACAATTTCACACAAATTGACCTAGTCCCAAACTAAGCTCTAGCCTTGTACTATGGGTACTAGATAACGATAAACATACTTATATAGAGAAATACATACATAAATACATAGAAAACAACCAAGACTCAGGAACAAATATTCGCGCTCATCACACAAATATCTGCCCTAACCGGGATTTGAACCCAGGACTGCTGGCTTCAGAGGCAGGGTCACTCCCAACTATGTAGGCTAACGTGTCGTCGGCTGTTTTACAAGTTAGTCCTTATAATATTTTTTTTACAAAATTATAATTTATTTTTCATCTTAGTCTCTTTTAGTAGCCACGCACTTATTCCAGCAAATTTTCAGATATTTTATCCCATTCCAAAAATACGATTTTCGAGGTCTGCAATACATATAACCATTCGGGGCTAGACAAGTTGCATTCGACAATCGTTAGCGACTATGTTTAGATTGGAAATCGTATGGAATTGACGTAAGGCACCGCGATAGTACCACGTCATTATATTGGTGTTACATACATTTGTCTATCGAAACATAAACGCTAACGCATGCCATGCAATCCTCATAAGAAAAATGCTTTTAACAAATTGTTATCGTATACTGACGATACATGTCAAAGGCAATATTGTTTTACCTAGCAGAACAGA
Organism: Acleris holmiana; assembly: GCA_949316455.1. Classification (NCBI taxonomy): domain Eukaryota; kingdom Metazoa; phylum Arthropoda; class Insecta; order Lepidoptera; family Tortricidae; genus Acleris; species Acleris holmiana. Next base: position 4,549,432 of record OX438783.1, on the reverse strand, counting down.
GCCCCTTTAAACACGACACGACACGGTTTGACGACACGGTGGCCTAGTTGGGAGTGACCCTGCCTCCGAAGCCAGCGGTCCTGGGTTCAAATCCCGGTAAGGGCAGATATTTGTGTGACGAACGCGAATATTTGTTCCTAAGTCTTGGATGTTTTCTATGTATTTAAGTATTTATTTCTCTATTTATAAGTATGTTTACCGTTGTCTAGTACCCATAGTACAAGCCTAGAGCTTAGTTTGGGACTAGGTCAATTTGTGTGAGATTGTCCCCTGATATTTATTAATTAATTTATTTATTAATTTAAACCATCTGCCCCCTATTTCACCATCTTGACAATGACACGTGACAGGTGACAATTCGGTATACATTGCAAAGTTATCACGCTGATTCATCACTGGGTTTCATATAAGCTGCGCCATGTACACTAAAATGTCACCTGTCACCTGTCATTGTCAGTATGGTGAAATAGGGGGCAGGTAACGTATAGAAGTTTCAAATTGTAACGTTTTCACTTACAAACTCCAACCCTTACACTAACTCATTGGATACTGTTAAAACATAGAGCTAACAGTAACATGAAATTGCTCAGTGGAGAGAAATGAAAACATTGTGCAAAGTTTGAGCAACCTTCGGCTCATTGGATTTGAACGGGGTCTGCATACGAATGCGAGATTAAGTGAAGGCCCGTTTGCACCTCGTTCTACATCATTACACATGTCATTTGAAAATATAGGAGATTTCTAAAATGTATTTTTTTAGGACGACACGTGGCCTAGTTGGGAGTGACCCTGCCTTCGAAGCCAGCGGTCCTGGGTTCAAATCCCGGTAAGGGCAGATATATGTGTGATGAGCGCAAATATTTGTTCCTGAGTCTTGGATGTTTTCTATATATATATTTAAGTATGTATTTCTCTATTTAAGTATGTTTTGTCGTTGTCTAGTACCCATAGTACAAGCCTAGAGCTTAGTTTGGGACTAGGTAAATTTGTGTGAGATTGTCCCCAGATGTTTAATATTTATTTATTTATTTTAGGAGAATACCAAGAAATTCAATTTTTTCCGAACTTAAATTTTTCTATGATCCTAAAACTATGTTAATGCTGTAGGTAGTGTAGTTAGGTCTGTAACTATTTTAGATTAAATGCATAACTATATTGCTGTACGTAAGTAGATTTGATTTACATATAACGATTTAAAATAAAGTCTATTTTTAATAAAGGCGGTCCGTAGTGATTTCGCCAATGTCAAGTGATTGAGAGTCAAATGAAATATATAAAATTCTCGTGTCACAGTGTTAGTCACCATACTCCTCCGAAACGGCTCGACCGATTTTTATGAACTTTTATATGCATATTCAGTAGGTCTGAGAATCGGCGACTATCTATTTTCATACCCTAACTGAAATGAAAGAAACAAAAAAAAATTGCAGCTGGCGAAGCCGCTGGTGGGTCGCTAGTCAGTATATAACCAACCAGTCACTTAATTGCGTACAGAATTATGAAAGATTTATCGATTAATTCGGAATTGTGAGCTTCGAAATCTGTTTTGTGTAAGATTAGCTAGAGGCAACGATATACTTAAATAAAAGGATCCTATGTCATCAATAGGTACAATGGATGTACAAAGGGCGAACTTATCCCTTTAAGGAGTCTTTTCCAGCTAGCGAATATAACTTGCTACCAAAACTTGAAATGCAATATTCACTAAAATGCTCATTCTTATTACAAAAAAGACTAGAATCATAGGGCACCCATAGATGTAAATAAAAACGTGTGATAATGTTCCGTAAATATCTCAATATTTAAATCATGACCATTTATCCAATCTTATATACCATATAATTTAATACCATTAGAACTAACCCTCCATTGGCTCTATCTATCCCATAGTTACTATAATACAATAATTTATTCCTAAGCGCTTTGATCAGTATTCCACGACCAACATAACGACACTTTGTGCCTCTAACCCTCAAACGATCATAACTCACATGATAACCAAAGCAAAAATGAATCTTCCTCCATTAATTTAGTTGCGAATGTCCCTTCAAATAACAGTGGCGGTTTCGCCACACGCCGTCCGTATCTCAGAGGCTTTCATAGCTGAATAACATGGTTTCCAAAGGCGATGCAATTCAGACCGAGGGATTATGTCCCTGATATGTCTACAAAGCGGATTTAACACCATGACATGGTAGGATATGGGTCTACGTCCATGGGAACTTATCTATGAAGATAAGAACGTTACTGAGGTACGCGGAATTAAGAAGCAAATTGCTATGGTAAAATTTATAGTCAGGGCTTTACTTTGGTTTACTAATGTGTTGCAGAATTATTATTATTATATTTTTGTACTTGGCATAAATATATTTTGGCAGAATTTATTTATTTATTATTATTTATTTATTAAAATTAGAATTAACTTTCACATAGTTTTTTTCAACATACATTCACTTCGCATCATTTTCAAGTACAGAATCTTACTTTGGCATAACAATAATATTTATGTAATCAATCAAATATTGATTTTGCAGAAAAATAATTCTCATAATAAAAGCATAAAGTTCTAACCTAACCTACTTTTCTGACATCAGCTCGTTGCGGTTGCAGTTCTATCCTAACGTACCCAAAAAAATCTAGCAGAAGAAACATTAAGCCATTCTAGAATTATGCTAGATTGTTATGATACATAAAATTATGTTATATGAAGGTCGATAAAGTCGGTCTTCAGCTAAATAATAAAATTGTTTAGTATAGGAAGTGACAGTTATGCCAAGTATATGTTTATGTGAAATGTTATGCGAAGCGAATTTCGAACACTTAATATTATGCAAAAAATAACCGCCTTTTTTCTACTTTGTCTAACATCGCCTAGCTTCCACAGTAGGAAAGATCTAACTTTCAAGTGAATAGCTGACATAACTTCGACATTATGATTACTATATCGTTCTTCACTTTAGTGTGAATGGTATTAGGGTCTTAAGCAGGATGTTCTTGTCATACTTAAAAAGAAAAAAATACTTTGTAAGACCATCTTACCTCTAAGCCATAAACCCATATTGGTATTATAAAACTCATTCGTCTTTTATATGTATCGAAAAAGAGCTGCCATTATGTTAACAATGCGACAACGATGTATTTTCAAACTAGAACAGACGCCACATAATCCCTTAGCAACACGACTAACTCTATCGTGTCAACAAATCACAAGACACCGTAATCTCAAACCTTAGCAAAACAGCCTTTTCTGGATTTTCCCCAAATTAAGTACACTTAATCCTACAGCCTGCAACTCGAGCCCGATTTGATTAAACCCTTCGATATAATGTGCTTCGCTAAAGCCTTTAAAGAGATTAAGTTTACAGGCTTTCAGGTAGCTCTTATATTTCAGCGTCAAGGGGTCATTTGTTAAATCCCTTTTGAAATCACGTGTCACTGCTAGCGGTGTAATAAGGCTGTAGTCAGTTCATGACGTTTAAGTCGTTCCTTAGTGAAGATTTTTCATGCAGAAGTTTGAAAAAGGAACGAATTAATTGTTTCTAAAATGTCTCTGACTGACTACGGCGGCGGTAAGGAAGTACGACACAGAGTTGTGAAATTGGCAATATGATCCAATTTTTACCTAAAAACTAGCACTTTTTTCAAGCTATTATTCTAAAATTATTAGTTACCAATGCCGCACGCTTCATTATTAGAGTACCTATCCAAAAATATCTTGGACTTGGCTATCTCGCATGAACTGTAAGGGCCGTAGTAATAAACCGATCTCGACTGTAAAGCTCGTTTCAAGATGCGTCAACACTGACAGTGTTCTCTGGCTTGATGTTTACTTTGACGTATCTTGAGACGGACGTCTCAGCTAAGATGAGTGTTTTATTAATAACGTCAGGGATTTCCCATGATATTTCGGTTACAAAATAGTATATATAAAATTTGCGCTAGAATTAAGTTTGTTTCATTTTCTAACAGAAAATGATATTAGCTAAGAAAGAGTTTTTTTTTACTCACCCAATTTGAAACCAACTTAATTTAACTTTATTACACCAGTGTTTTTAATACGTTGACAATCGCGGCACAACAATATTTATTATTGTACAAATCTGCTGAATATTTAACTTCTTCGGAAGAATTTTTTACAGGGCCTCTATTCTACTACGTTATAACTACGAATATCGCGTTTGACGTGCTTTAGAATCGTTCATGACTCGGTCGCCATTATTGTTAATGACTTAAGAGTTATCAAAAAGTCAACAATACGAAAACACGTCAAAGACGATATCGTTCATTGTCGTGTAAAATCCCAGCCGTGTATTGAATATTCAAACGTCATTGACATATACCGAACGTCAAAGAAGATCGTATTAATCTTGCTTTCTCGGTAACCTTATCTATGGGTATTGAAGTTTACTGGAAAACGCGAAGCGTAGTGTATTCTCAGAAGTCTGCAATACATCGGTATTATACTATCTATGGAAATGCATATTTGCAACGCAAAATTCGACGGGCGGATTTCTAGAAACGTCTTACTCACTTAAAGTGATGAGCAAAAAGTACGAGTTTTTTTATTTGTACATGGACTTCACGTAATTATTACGGCATAGGAAAGCCCCTTATATATAGTTCAATATGTCAATGAATTTAGGAGTTATTAAGGTTTAAACGTCAGGTACAAACAATAAACGCTGCCTTGCGGTGGACCTTTCGAACGCTACCTTGAGGTAAACTTATACCTCCCTTGGCTTATAATACCTATAATTTGTGATTCCAAAGGTGAAATCTAACCCTCCTTAACGCTATAATTTCAAAATAGCAACGCTTTTGAAATAAATCCATACTTTCTACATATACTACTTTCTAAGCCATTGTAGCATTTTTTGTTATTCATTCAACAACTTTGACTCTTTGTACTTAATAATTTGCTCTGAAGTTATGGATTGATTTCAAAGGCGTTTATGTTTTTTAAATAAGGGTATAATAAAGGTGATTAGATATCAAGTTTTGGAGGCACAAATTATAGCTATTTTCGCTAAGGAAGGCAAAAGTGAACCGCAAAGGTAGCGTTCTTTACCAGTATCATTAAAACTTCAAGAACTCCTAAAGTAAGTTTTATTGCAATTGACGGACAAACAGGTAGACGGCCCACCTGGGGGGTGATTCTCTCAACACAGCGCTGCGTCAATCTCAAAGGTGAAGTTTTATCCGGCAAGTTTAAGAAGTCCCGTCGGAGCGTACAAAACACATTTTAGCGCGTGCCTTCTCAATTAAGCAACAGGCAGGTGAGTCGAGTTCAGTGTCGTTTAAAGCTGCCTGATTGAGAAGGCACGCGCTAATATGTCTTTTGTATGCCCCGACGGGACTTCTTAAACTTGCCGGAGAAAACTTCACATTTAAGATGGATACAGCGCTGTGTTGAGAGAATCACCCCCCTGATGGAAAGTGGTCACCGCTGCCTGTTTGCAACGTTGAAGGCGGCACCAATGTGTAACTGGGATCAAAGAAATTTAATTATTACCTTTTTTAATCAAGGTGACAGGTAAGTTCTTGGACACCCTGTATGTTAGGTGTAACATGTGAATACACTGAACCGATTAAAATAAAAAATACTAATTGACAGCTGTCAATAAGCATTTTTTGTAACCGGAGCGCAGCTATATCGGGTTAACTTAAAATATTTCACGACCTGGATCTCAATAACCTTACCGTCTGCGTCTGTCTTTGGATATATCCAATTCGATTGTATTTACTTGTACGTGACCTCTTAATTAGTAACCTTGAGAAGTGAACCGTTAAAATCATTTTCCTACTCCTGTACTTTTATCTGTCATTTATATAGTCACGAACACTAATATAAGAATATAGATAATATGTCCGCAGAACATTCCGTAGAAAAGTCTATCTAGTCTATTCCCCTAACAGCACTTGTGCTTTTTTGAGCCAAAACGACATGCCTAGCTGCCAAAGCTTACACCTAGGTTAATTTGACCAATCAAAATACTTCACCAAATTAATCCACCAATCACAATACACATTGACTGTCAATCGGAACGTTAGGTTCTTTTTGGTATGTAAACTCTTTTACTAATTTAACTCTTTAAAAACATGGTATAAACCAACCAGAATGCAGCTATATTAAAATCGACCAATCAGGTAAAAGAACTCATTTCTCAAATCATTAGGTGTTTTTTAGTCCCTATTTCACAAGTTAGATCAATTGTGCAACTTTTTTTTTAAATATAAAACCTGGCAAGTGCACATCAATTTAAAAACAAAGTTAACCATAGACACATATTTTGTCGTTTTCGAATGTTTCCCGCTCGTTTGTTGTTCTGTGCTTCGTTCGTTCGTATTCTAACCTAGGTATATGAATAAAATTTTGTTAATTTAATTTTGCATTTTATTTGAAACCTAGTCGTAGAAAAAGTATTGTATGCAACGGTGTATAACTAAGTCAAAAAATACTCGTGGCGTCTTGCTTTACGATGTTCGCCTGCGGCTCACATCGTAACCACACCACTCGTCTTTTTTGACCTCTCTTATACAACTGTTGCATAAACTACTATTACGTATCAGCGTAAACAACGATTGTAAAATAAAGTATAAACAGTCATCGTAAAACGGTTTACTGTCGTTTTACAGCGCACTCTGTTCGCGTGTTTTTGACAACGTCACACGTGTTTAATTATGAACACGTTAAGCGTACGTTGAGCACATTTGATGAGAACTGACGGACGTATTCGTGAAAAACGGTTAAAAAATAATCCCTCTGTCCCATTTCCCGCTACGTTCGTGCTAATTGTTACACATTTATAATTCGAGTGTAATTTAAGCTGATGAGCGCTTTATACAAAAGTAATTAGACAATTTGTTTACGAATATGAAGCAATTTAATTGTAAACCACACACGAAAGGTTCAATTATAAAGTGTAAGTCCTTCCTTATGAATCATACATAATATTAAGAATATTTTAAGCCAAGTAAGGTAAGTTAGGTTAATAGGTTCATAAAGTTTAATCAAATCATATAAAGTCACTAAGGCGCCATAGCCTTAAGCAACTTCGTTCCTCGTATGCAGAACGTGCTAAGCGTACTTTATGCAAGATTAGGTCACACTAGGTGCACAGAAACTTCAGGTTCACCAGGCTTAAGACGACCGGATACCATGGTAGCAGCAATTGGCACCGTTGTATGGCTGCCCAGCCAAGTTAACGACCGCCTAATCCCATTTGTATCGAGTGTACTCGTAATACAAGTTTTACACAGGCCTCGCGTGAAATGGGGCAAACCACGTAATTTACTTTCAATTTTGCATTCATATCTCGTATTCTATAAGTTTTGTCGCGTTCAATAAGTCATAGGAAGACGGTGGTTGGAGACTGAAATACTAATGAGATTTCGCCTGAGGTCAGATACGGCGGTGGTTTTGAGGGTTAGTAGCGTGGTAGAAACAGGATTTGTGTTACAGTATGTATTACGTATGTGCGTGAATAAACACTTAGTGTTATAATTTATCATTTTACTGTGGGGTAGTGCTGCTGATGTAAATAGCATCTTTGTTCTGCAGAAGAGGGCTATTCGTGCTGTCTACAAGATGGGCCAGAGAGACTCGCTTAGAGATAAGTTTAAAGAAATTAATATATTGACCATGCACAGTCAATACATTTATGAAAACATTATGTATGTTCATAAAAACATCGCTAAATTTAGAAAGAACTGTGACATACATAATGTTAATACCAGAAATAAATATAAGCTCGCAGTGCCCTTCACGCGGCTCCATAAAATAAAAAACTCTTTTATGGGTAATTGTATTAGGTTCTATAATAAGCTCCCAAGTAATGTTACTGAACTATCAGTAAATAAATTTAAGAGTTACGTTAAGCGTAAACTAATTTCTAAAGCATATTATAGAATTAAAGACTATATTAATGATAACAATGCTTGGGACTGAATTGCTTGTAATAAAATGTTTAGTCCTTACGACAAAAGGTTGCGAACGTCGAAAAAAAAAAAAAGACATCCGACAGAGTTTCTTACAGGTTCTTCTCTGATCGGTCGCGATTTGAACCTGCAGTCAATTTAGGCTAAGTCGCTACTATGACGTTTCAAAAGAGTTTATTATTTGTAAACCTACTTGAATAAAGATTATTCTGATTCTGATTCTGATTCATTCTTTTGAAATCTTACAATCGAATCTATTCAATTTTGTAATTTTAATATAACTAGCTTCTTTACATCGGTTGACGATTAATTGAAACGAAAAGACGGAAGTAACAAATAAACATTGGCATTTAAAATCATTATGAATATATTTTGACGACGCGTTAGCCTAGTTGGTAGTGACCCTGCCTACGAAGTTAGCGGTATTGGTTCGATTTCTGGTATTGGCAAATATTTGTGTCAGAGCTCGATTTTTTTCAGAGTCTTGTATGTTATATATTTCTCTTTATAAGTATTTATATTGCTCTCTAGTACCTAAGCCTAGAGCTTAGTTTTGGACTAGATAAATTTGTGTTAGATTTTCCCTTGATGTTTTATTTTTATTTTAAACTGATGGATCATGAGGAGACAAGCTTTAATCATCATCATTATCCTTGTCCTAACCCCAATCATCTGGGGATGGAGCAGAAGAAACTACTACTACAGACTATTTCTTCCACACATCCCTATTAGCCGTCATCTCACCGTCCACTCCCTTCTCTCTCATCACACTCATCACTCTCTCCACACAATCCATCCATCTCTTTTTAGGCCTTCCTCTTGTTTTACTCTCACTCTCCCTCCATATTAATCCTCAAAACTCTTCTCGAAACATGACTTTCATCCCTCCTCATGCCATGGCCATACCACGATAACCTATGTATGACCTACCATTGTTTCTGTCACAGCGCTTCTTTCTCTTACGTACTCGTTTCTTATCCTATCTATTCTTGTTTCACCACATATCCATCACATAACGTCATACATAACGTCACGCCTTTATTCCCAGAGTGGGGCAGGCAGAGCAACAGAATACCAATAACTCTAAACTTGTTGATAATTCTGTAACCTCATTTTGCATAGTCAGGCTAAGATGTTTACCAGTGTATTAGTGACAGGTTGCAAGCCCATCGCCTAACAGTACTACAAGCCTTTATTCCCTTGGTCGCCTCTCACGACGTCCACGGGAAGACATGGAGTGGCACTATTCTAACCCGGCAACCACACATATCCATCACAACCTTCGCATTTAAGCCGTATGCACTATTTTTAGGGTTCCATTGTCTCTAGGAATACCCTACACATAAAGTGGGGATGGTTTTATTTTCTCATCTACCCCATAGTGGGTATCAATGGCTAGGTCTTTCAAAAATATTGCTGGTTTGTTGAAACAATTTTTCGATTACGGCATCCGTTTGTGAAACAAAAGTAAAGATCTATTTTTTGTTTAAGTGTCCTCCCACCCCTCAGCCAAAACTAAAATGACTAAAAATATTAAATGAAATCGCATTTATAATGCATTTTTATCCTTCTCCTATGCAGCCCAGCATTTTGATCCGTGCAAGATGGCAGGTTTTACTACGCTCTTATAAGTTTTCCCCTTAAGCTTGAGGGTCATGCGAGGGTCGCAAATCGAGAGAGATAAGCTTAAATATAATGGTAAATTGCCTGAACGTTTTGGCTAGTAATTGTGAACCTTTTAACCATTTATCCATTATGATTATTTAGGATAATACGTTAACTTTGATCTACTCAAGCAACTTGAACGTGATAGAGGCTTTATAAAGGATGCCAATGAAAGTCATGAAATTATATTTAGCAAAACTCCTTGAACATTGAGGAGGAAAAGCTTCTTAGGATATCGTGCTCGGAGGAGTTTAAGTTAAACCAATAAAGATCACAAAGCTTAGAGGAAGCTTTATGCTGCAGCCCTTTCAACAGTACTTTTACAATATTAGTGATATGAGTATATCCCGCAAGGCTTGCTTGAAATAGATTATTAAAACTATATTAACACTAACATGTACATGCATAACTAAACTGAACGTAGGCAAAGCGTAGGCAAGGTCATTCTACTCTTCGATGCCTGAAATATCACTACATAGTATAAAACAAAGTCGCTTCCCGCTGTCTGTCCCTATGTATTCTTAAATCTTCAAAACTACGCAACGGATTTTGATGAACGGTTTTTAATAGATAGAGTGATTGAAGAGGAAGGTTTATATGTATAATACTTTAATCCGGAGCGAAGCGAGGGCGGGTCGCTAGTAAATGATAATTTAAGATCATCCCTACAACAGTACCACGTTAATTCTTAACCAGATTTCACGTTTTATAGTAAAGTAGAGGATGCCCACGACTTCGTATTCGGGTCATACACAGATTTAGGTGACCGTCTTTCCTGTGGACACACCGAAAGTTAACGTTTTTAAGGCCTAATTTTCTGGCTAAGCCCATTCCCGCAAAAACGCCGTCAGGTCTGCTTTAGACTTATTATATAAAAACATAACTTAAATGCACACAAGCTTTTAACTATTGGCCACAAGAGAGACAACTTTTGTTTTTAAGAGTGGTTGACCCACTCCCCCTATTTTAACCCCCTAGGGGGAGAATTTCCATTCATCCCCTCTTAGAGTACCCCTAGGATATCCTGGGAATATTCCCTTCAAATTTTAAGTCCGTAGTTCCAGCGGTTTCTACTGTGCGTTAACCGATCAGTCAGCCAGCCAGTTTCTTTTTTTATCTTCTTCTTCTTCTTGTGCCTCTTCATTCGTGAAGGTTACCCGTTAGCTTCTTATACTCGTCTCCATCCGTAGCCAGGCGGAACAGCTGTTCGACGGAAGCAATGCCGGTCCACTCCCGGATGTTCCGCAGCCATGATTTCGTCCTTCGCCCAGCGCGTCTCTTACCCTTCACTTTGCCCATCATTATCAACTGCAGTAACGTGTATCTATCGTTCCTAAGCACGTGACCGATATACTCTATCTCGCGCCTTTCGATGTTCCAAGTTCCGATTCTAAGGTTATCCTTTTTTTGTTCTTTTTGCGTGTAAACCACAAATTTGCTGTTTAAATTGCCACTTCGTTACCAACCCTCACGTCGTCTTGCTTATAACGACCACTGTGAAACTAAAACCGCTTATTTTTTACCCAGCTCCACACAATTTACGGTACGGTCGAGGAATTGTTATGCCACTATGGAACCATGTCATAATGACAGCGTTACTCATTAATTTCCTTGAAAATTATTCGACGTAGTCAGAGACAATTTAGAGACAATTAACTCGTTCCTTCCTACCCGACTGCTGAAAGAGGGGGTAAGGTTTTTGACTTGTAGGTATGTATGCATTGTTCCTTATTCTCGCGTAGAGGCTGGATAGATGGTTCAACAAGCAAGGTGTTGTTAGATTAGTCTCAACGTCGCACGTGTATAAAACAATACAATACAAATACGCTTTATTAAAAACCAGACAAAACTAGTAAAATAAACAAGGAAGAACAAAAACATGAAATTGTTAGATAAAGGGTGATCATATGGCTGTAAGCGATCTCTTCCATACAACCTATAAAACAAATTCTAGAATAAAAAAATAATGGAGAGTGGGTAAATGAATACAAAAACAAAAGGGCAAAATAAAATTAAAAAAGTACTAGCGGCCCGCCAGCGGCTTCGCCCCGCTGCAAATTTCTGACTTTCCCGGTGGATTTTTCAAGTATTTTTGCATCTTTTAAACCTTCCCTGGACTATGACAAACATTTTAAAACCAAAATCAGCGAAATCGGCCCAGCCGTTCTCGAGTTTTAGCGAGACAAACGAACAGCAATTGATTTTTATATATATAGATTATTAACATATAGACGACATAATCAAAAAATGCAGACGGGTTTTGAGAATTTGCTTAATGTTAGACTTGTTCAAACTTGTGTATGAAAAACCTACACTAAGGAACGACTCGTATGTGTCAGGCGTATGACTTTAAATATATGTCCACGTTACGGGACTTTTAATTAGGCAACTACAAGAAAAATAGCTTATTTATCTTCTTCCTGTAAGTGACTCTAAGGGGCTTTTTGATGAAAACTCGCCAAAGCAGATTGTCCTTTTAAATTCCACTTTCACGGTAAAATGTACCAGGACATCATGGCGTGGGTGGAATAAACGCGCTGCAATAGCGCGCGCGACTGGCTGCCGATCGGATAACAAGCGCCACAGGAAACACGTAAAATTGTCTGTGACACGACACCACGTATTTCCATCCGCAACGAGATTTGCGAAATGCTGCAACATTTATTTTACAACTATCAATATATTTCAACCAATTTGATGCCGCCTAAATTGGATTAAAATTTTACCATTCTAAATATCAAACGGTAACTCGTAATCAAACTGAAACATGTAAAAAGAGACAATCACAACTGACTGATTAATGTCACACGCATCAATTTTGTTAAGCCCGAAGGCACAAACTCTCAATTATTTTACTACCTATTTTAAAGCAAAATAATCAATCCTTTATTTTCAAAAGGAGCAAATGAATTACCTACGTAAGTATCAAGAACACTGACAATAATTGTTCTTCATTTACTCCAATGGAGTGCCGAAGTATCGTTTTCAAAGTAAATCAATGCGCTGCGATGTAATTGAATAAAATCGCAACCAATATAACGGCGAATAACATGATAGTTTGAACTCTGAGATTCATTTGTTCGGCTTCTCGCAGACGGCGGGAGCAATCAATATTCTGAAAGTTATGCGAGCCTGGTGCGGCGAAAGTATTGTTGATTAGTAAAAGGGATCGAGATAAAACAAACTAACTTTAAATACTCGAGTTACATTAAACAGGGCCTCTATTCAGGTGCGTTAAAACGATATCGTGTTTGACACGTTTAAGAATCGTGTTGTCCCCTTGTTTTACAGACAAAATTTACAGAATTTTGTTTCACAGAAAATGTTTCATATACTATTCGGTTCTAGTATTTTTGTTTCGAATATATTTTTTTTAAACTATTTATTTGAAAGAAACAAATTCCACAGAAAATCAATTCAATGAATTTTATAATTTAATTTTTTCATTAAACAAACCTATCAAACAATATAATTATTTTTAACGATACCATCTTTTACAGAATATTTTTTCATAGACCGTATCACTTCGTAGAATTTTAATTTTTTTTTTAGAAATTAGATTTCTAAGTAATGAAAATTCTGCGAAGTAATACGTTCTATGAAATAATGTTCTGTAAAAGAAGAGGACACTAACGACAACAGTATACAAAGTCGTGGGAAACTCAATATTCTGTGAATAATTTTTGTGAAACACTATTCTACGAAATTACTATTTGGAGAGTAAGGGTACACCAATAATAACAAAATCAATTACAACATAATACAAATTATCTTTAAGTATAAGGGTTATAAGCTAAATACTACAGTATGATATAAATATGAGTGAGCGACCATGACCTCTCTGGGCAGAACCGACTTGAATAGGTTAGGTTAGAAGGCTAAGGCGGGAGCGAAGCGAAGCAAGCTCCCGCCTTGCCTTCGAGGTTATTTTTTTTTACATCTCTTGAATAAACTATGCGAAAAAAATTGCAATGAAAATACGAGAAAAAATTTACATGACATGAAATTCTAAACAACTTCTGTCTGTAAAATAACGTACACTGTAAAATGATTTTATAGTTCTTAAGTTATATATTAACTAAATAACATGAGAACAAAGAATATGTAATTTGCTATTATATGATATGAAAAAAGAAACATTGAAATTTATTTGAAATAAAAATTGATGATTTAAATGTCTTCAAAGTAATTATTCTATAAATTGACTATTCTATGAAATGATAATACGAGAAAAAATGTACAAGAAATGAAATTCTAAACAACTTCTGTCTGTAAAATAACGTACAACCAAGAATCGTTTATGTCACAGTCGCCATTATTGTAAATGACATAACTGACATAAGAGTTATCAAAACGTTGACAAAACGGAAACAGGTCAAAAACGATATCGTTTTAACGCACCTGAATAGAGGCCCTGGGCCTCTATTCAACTCGGTTAATCCATATTGCGTTAAACGTGTTCTGCCCTACTAACATAAAAGTATCTCAAACAAAACTTCTGTAGCAAATGTAACCTTATTACGAACGGCTTAGGATTGAATCTGCTTTGGGCATTGAATCAGAGATTGACGACACGCTAGCCTAGTTGGGAGTGACCCTGCCTTCGAAGCTAGGGGTCCTGGGTTCAAATCCCGGTAAGGGCAGATATTTGTGTGATGAACACGAGTATTTGTACCTGAGTCTTGGATGTTTTCTATGTATTTAAGTATATATTTATCTATATAAGTAAGTTTATCGTTGTCTAGTACCCATAGTACAAGCCTAGAGCTTAGTTTGGGACTAGGTCAATTTGTGTGACATTGTACTGAGATTTATTATTATTATTATTATTATTATACTGCATTTTGGCTTAGGAGGGCAGTGTTATAATATTGTTTTTAACTTGGCCGCCATTACTGTCAAGTAATCAAGGTTCTATAATCATCACTATAAAAAGTTATTGATTTCTTAAAACGGCGTATTTAATACTGACTCACTCATCAAAATCAGGGTACCTACTTCCCGATGACTTGAAATTTTGCATTGAGGTAGGTCTTACAGGGCTGGGATTCTACACGGTAATATCGATATCGTATTTGACGTGTTTCCGTATTGTCAACGTTTTCATAACTCTTATGTCGTTTACAATAATGGCGACTGTGACATAAACGATTCTAGAACACGTTAAATACGATATCGTTATAACGCAGTTAAATAGAGGCCCTGCTCAAGTTAAGAAAAATCCAAAAACTATAAATAATTCCACAGCTGATCAGAACATAGTCAAAGAATCCATTATTAAAATGTATGAAAAATAAAAAAGTAACTCCTAGTATTATGACAGTCATGTTATTTTTTTAACAGAAATATATTAAGAAGATTTTAATAAACCTATCGAAAAATACTGATATCCCACTTAAACATAAATGTAAAATCAGTCCAAATTCTCATCTTCCACCAAAAGTAGTGGCATCTAAAAAGACAGGACCTACTTTAGCAGTTTTTTTTACCTATGGTATCTTCCAATTTCATATGACAACATACCATAATAATAGATTGTTCAACAAGAGACTAAAGTACGCCATTCTGATTCGAGATATTTATCCACCCGAGCAAAAGCCAAGTATCATTATGACTTTTTAGTTCACAGTAAAACACTTAATGCAGAACGAGACAGCAACAAGTTTGTTTTTGGGGTTAGAATATTACAAACAGTCCATAGACAACATTTCCTATACGAAGACCTCGGCGGTGGATGTTGTATGCCCAGCTCCAGTCTGCCCTCTACCGGCTCCACCGGGCACTTTGATGACAAGGGCAACATATATCTGGCTATTTGCTGTTTTTCAAGGCTTTATAAGGAAATTAAAACGAAAAAGTACTTTAGTCTCTAGAATTTAAAATGTGACTTTAGTCCCTAGGGATTAAATGGGTCATACACAGATTTAGGTGACCGTCTTTCCTGTGGACACACCGAAATTTCACGTTTTTAAGGCCTAATTTTCTGGCTAAGCCCATTCCCGCAAAAACGCCGTCATGACTGCTTTAGACCTATAAGCTTTTAACTATTGACCACAGGAGAGACAACTTTTGTTTTTAAGAGTGTGTATGACCCAAATGCATCACTATAGTCCACCTTGTAAAATTGGCTATTATGGGTCATTTTAGAGTGAGAGAAGTGAAAAACATATATTATTGTGTTGGGTATATAAAACTACTGATAACTTTGGTATCACTAAATTGACTACATTTGGTGGCCAATGAGTATGAGAACTTGGCCTATTTTTTTCATTTATGTTATGATGGGGTAGATTTAACCACTGTGAGTGTCCCTCGTGATTGGAAATTAATTGAAATTGAATTATTTGTATTCAGTTGTTTTCGTGCTATTCGTACCTACAAATGAAATAATCCTTAAGAAGTTACTAAGTAAATTAAAAAGTTCGATAGCAACGCTTTACAAGTTAAAATGAAGCTACGTACCCTACCCTGACTGACTCAAACAACTTGAAAATTATACTGAAAGCTTCAATCACTCAAGCGAACAAGCCCTGCATTATCCCTGTATCCCTAGTGGTCCACCAACGTTTTATCAACGGCCAGCTACAATTTAAAAAGAGAATCCTCAATATCGAGCGCGATAACGGTTCTCTTTGTTTGTAATAAGATCACCCGGGATGAAGTCTCGAAGAATAATCCCCGGGGATCTAGGGGGCGGCCAGAAATAACTGCCCACGTTGAGAAACTTCGCCGTACTCCTAATCCAATCTTTGTAGTTGTTTATGAACTATATTTAGACCACAGATAATGAAAAACTGCTATCCATTGTTAAACTGCAAAATATGGACGAATATCTCTACGTGGATCAAAGGATTGCTATGGCTTGCGAGATATTCTGAATTCTGTGTAACAAAATATTGATAATACCTTCGTTGAAACCAAATCTGGTATTGTGTTTAAAAATATAAATTATTCCCGTTATTTTCACACGATTCATATGACATTATTGAAAAGAATAGAAAAAACATTCCAAATTTAAATCTGCCTTCAATTGAATGTTCCAAATTATAAGGGAGATTCGGTCCATTCGGAATGGCGCCTCGTGGAGAATTACAATGACGAATAATATTTCCACATGAATTTAACATTCAGTGGTTTTCAATTCCAACCAGGTTCAAGGTTGTTACTCCAAATTCATGCCGATGAACAACGAGCTCATGAAATAAATTATTTTGTTAAGTTTAGAAATTGTGAGACGGGACTATTAACGAGTCGAATAGAATCAAAACTACTACAATAAGTAGGTGTTTATTTTGATAGGATAACGAGCTCAGGGGTTCTACTACTTGGTAAAACTACAGGGTATTTTTTTTATCAGTGCACAAATGTTAACATATGATTTTGTATCGTTAATACGACAATAAAACGAGAACAAAAAAAAAATTGTTGCAATTTTTCTTTCTTACCTTCTCGTGTGGACACAAAGTCACACTAGAAATGATGACATGGGTTGTCAAGCTGTAGGTATGCGATACACTGTATTGAAATTCTAAATTTGACATTTCATGTAGGTACAGCTTATCAGACAACAAGCCCCTCTCCTACTGATATTCTAAATGTGAAATTTCATTTATTAACTTACTTAACAACACTCCCCTGTCCTCGCACCCCTGCATTAGAGGGTCCATGAATATCGTTAAGTTAGTGGAATCATTGAATCGGCAATATCTCTAATATTTTTTAAACTAGAGTAATAATAACACAACATGTGTTATTAATTAACAATAGCGAAGCAAATATTAAAATTTGTGCACCTTCCCTGTATATTGGTTTTGACGTTGTCGTATTGTCAACGTTAAGAGAGTTTTTAATTACTTGACAGTAATGGTGGCCGAGTTAAAAACAACAGAATAGAGCCCCAGGTCGTAGACACAATAGAAGTAGATGATGCGATCACTTTTGTTTGTAGTAAAGAGGCCGTATTAGAAATTTAGCCGATTTCGCTGATTTATGCGATTTTACAAAGGTGATTTTACAGTTGAAATACTTTACTTCTACAAA
Source organism: Acleris holmiana (assembly GCA_949316455.1). Classification (NCBI taxonomy): domain Eukaryota; kingdom Metazoa; phylum Arthropoda; class Insecta; order Lepidoptera; family Tortricidae; genus Acleris; species Acleris holmiana. The sequence continues at coordinate 4,531,789 of OX438783.1, read as the reverse complement.
TTTTAATGTGCAATACGAAAGATAATTAAAATTTTCAACGAACGTGTAAGCTACTTTTTTGTTATTATTATTTGATTCTATTAATCGACCTGAAACCGGCGACAGTTTTGTTAATTTTGCTGTAAGAGGTTCATGAATATCGCATATTCACGAATTGTATTAATGTCTACAAGGTATGAAAAAAATACCATTTATTGCTGTTAAAGTCGCCTAAAAAATCTTTGTATTACTTTTTACCACCTTGATATGTTTTTTCGTGTAAAACTATTATTAACTTGGTAAAATTTTATAGAAAATGGGCAAAAAATGGTTTACGATTTCGAGATTTAAAACTCTCGTTCATAAAATTAAAACAAACGCAATAAAATTCAGTAGAAAATCAATCCATTACCTTAAAAATATCCAAAAAATAAAAAATAATAGCAATATGTAATGTTTTAAAACAACCTAAGTTTTGCATCTCCTCACTCGACAAAAATAAAAATGTAGCTCATTCATTCATAAGTCATTTATTCGTTCATAACTGAAATGATATTTCATGATATTTCATGTTGTGCATTAAAACTTATAGAAAAGCAGTATTTTCTGTAAAATCACGAAAATAAGCAAAACCGTGTACGGCCTCTTAAATAACTCCTTTCACAATACACTTTGTGGTAATCGAAATATAACAATGCAACGTTTGGTAGCTAGTATAACAAAAAGTAATCTTTAAAAACCTATTGCATGTTTTGTAGGTGTATGTTTTGAGACCCTCTCGTTTAGCATTTTATAAATTAAACTACTTCATCTTAAGACTCCTCGTTTGATGAACCATACATACAGGGCAGAAACATTACCGTCCTCATGCGGCAGTTGGGTAACATTTTTTTTTTGTGTTAAAACTATTTTTAACTTACTGACTTGTTTATTTGTGCTAGTTAACGCTTAGACACTGTAAAAGCTTGTTACAAAAGTTAACAACAATAGAATAAAAAAGTTAAATACAGCTCCCAGTCGTTAGCTAATAAAATCTGAAATTGGCGTTGTATCTAATTCGAGGGCAGCAGCCATTTTGGGAACGCTATTTGAATTTTAAATTTGGAATTCGAAGTAGCTTTATGTGACACCTTCGGTGTCGGCCAGTGACTAATCAACCTGCCTAATTGAATATTTTTGGGTCTGAATTCTATTTCATTTTGTTTCGTTCATTTCAACATGAAAAAGTTCGTAGTTCTCTATGGTTGTACTGAAGTAGTTAGTAACCTTTGAGGATTGCTTAGCGTGTTTAAATTATAAAATAATTAGTTTTATCACGCGACTTCGTCCACACAGTATTCATTTATTGTTATTCCTTCAAGAACCGTCCAATTTTCCGTGATAAAAAGTAGCGTATGTGCTATCTCTGTGCCAAATTGTATCTAAAATAGATCCGTTCACCCGTTCTGAGTGATTGAGTAACAAACAGCCATCCATCCAAACTTTCGCATTTATGAATATAATAGTAGTAAGATGGGACTGTAGCTATCAGAAGTCAACACGCCTTTAATTCGGATTTATAACTGCCAGCATCAGAACAGTCACCATGCAGCAATAATATATTATACAACATTGCGCTTTAAAATATCTGACATGCTCTTATGTGTCCAGTAATAAAGATGTGTCAGATATTTTTGAGCCCAGTGTTGGATAGCATATTATTGGTGGTGACTGTACGAGTACCTAATAATGGTCGAGAATTAAATTAATTAAATCGCTGTTTGAAAACGTGTAAAATACTACCAAAAGACTGGATAGCTAAATTGCAAATAGTAACAGATCGTTAATCGTATTATAAGTAGTTTTAGATGGTAGTTGTAGATTTGTTTAACTAAAAAAAATACGTTTTGGATACTTAATTTACATTATACCTACGCGATTAATCATCTTATAAGATAAGTTAAGTTTAGATTTACTTTGATGACCTAAAACATAATTTAATTTCAAAGTTTTCTCATTTTTATTTCGTTCTTTTCTAGTTAAGTACGTTTTCGTTGGATCTGATAACTTCCAATGAAAATAATTCCAATAACAAGTTTTTGAATTTCCTGGAACTTTACCTACGAGACTGAATATACTGTATACGTATAGATAATGATATAGATTTCGTTTTGGTAGCTGGACTGGTCAGATCGATAATTTATTCATTTTAACTTAACTGCACTAAACACAGTCGACCAATAGGCGAAACAGAGAACATAACTTAACCGGCGTTAAGAAAATACGCGTTGATAAAACAAAATAGTTAAAGTCATTGCCTGTAAGACCCCTAAAAATACTATGCATGATAATTTTATTTTACGTTCATTGTTTTTTTATAATGCTTGGTTAAGTTATTTCATTTTCATGAGCAATATTTAAAAAAAAGCGGCCAAGTGCGAGTCGGACTCGCCCATGAAGGGTTCCGTAGCAGCAAGTAACATAATATAAAAGTTCGTTGTAGCTTTGATCAATGTTTTTATGACGTATTAAAAAAAAACTACTTACTAGATCTCGTTCAAACCAATTTTCGGTGGAAGTTTGCATGGTAATGTACATCATATATTATTTTTACATTTATCATTCCCTTATTTTAGAAGTTACGGGGGGGGGGACACACATTTTTCCACTTTGGAAGCGTCTCTCGCGCAAACTATTCAGTTTAGAAAAAAATTATAATAGAAACCTCAATATCATTTTTGAATACCTATCCATAGATACCCCACACGTATGAGTTTGATGAAAAAAAAATTTTTGAGTTTCAGTTTTAAGTATGGGGAACCCCAAAAATTTATTGTTTTTTTTCTATTTTTGTATGAAAATCTTAATGCGGTTCACCGAATACATCTACTTACCAAGTTTCCACAGTATAGCTCTTATAGTTACGGAATAAAGTGGCTGTGACATACGGACGGACAGACGGACAGACATGACGAATCTATAAGGGTTCCGTTTTTTGCCATTTGGCTACGGAACCCTAAAAATGAGTTTCTTGCGGAGTTTCTTCTCAGCAGTCGTCTCCTCTTGAGAAGCACTGGTAGAATTTGACGTGTAAAAGTGCCCGTGCGGCCTACTTATTGAATAAACAACTTATTATCTTTTAATCGAAGATTATCTCTTTGAGCCAACACAAAGATAGAGCTCATAAGCCAAGTTACAAGCGCGTATAATATGTTTTAATGTGTCGTTTATATGCACCGAACTGACGCTCGAGTAATTTCGACAGTTTACGTTGCCTCGTTGCCTTTAGTTGTTTGAAGTTATATAAAAATGTACCCACTCTTTGTTATAATATACTCAAGAAATTCCTTATTTACCACTTTTACTTACTTTTATGTAATAAGTTAAAGTACAAAAGTAGTAAAAGACCTAGTGAACTCGGGCTCTTTCTACTTTTAACAGAAGCTTAAGAGGATTGTGAAGCAAGTAAGCAATCGAGTAGCTGTCAAAAATAATCCATACAAATTTAGCTCCGGGTGACGTTTTGTCACTCCCTAAATCTAATCCGATTTCCACAATTTTTGAATATGTTGTAGTTATTATGAAAGACTAGGTATGTGTATACGTTTCTACTTTTTTTTCTCTCCAATAAATACTTTTTTGGAAAGAAAAACGTACAGTTCTCGTCTTTCATGTTATCTACAGCATATTCAAAAATCGGGAGAAAAACGTTATCTTATTTTGTATGTTTCTTTTTTGCTTTACAGTCCTCTTAAGTATACTGTAAGAAAATTTTACTATATGCTAGGAAATAAAGAAAGTATTATTCATGACGAAAAGTAATAATTGTAAATTATTAAATAGTTGTTATATAGCATACAATTCCATTTCCTTAGGGTGATGGCACCAGTGCTCGACACTTTAAGTTGTGAAGCACCAATAATGGAAACTCAACTGTTATTTTTAAAAAAACATACAATCCGAAATTGAATTTACCCTTATCTTCCGTAAAATAAAAATCAATTGTCCATCATTGGTCTCTGTCCATTACAGTTTAAATTTGAAACAGCTGTCAAAACTCAAGAGGTCTCTATTCTAGTATCCATAGATATTAAAACAGTTATCGATACGAAACGTCAATCCAGTATGTTTTTCTAATATAGACCGCACGACAGTTGATCTCGAGTGACACAAGAATATGGACTTCATTCGGGTACGTCTATGATTTAAAAAACATTCGTCTTGACGGAGGATCGAATTGCCGCCATTATCGTTGTTATTTTGCTGTTACGAAAGTAGGATTGTGAAAAGTTGTTTGTTTGTTGTGTATCTGTGTGTAAATAAAGTAGTGTATGCAACTGTGCATAATTAGGCCTTAAAACACATTTTTGATCCTATTATTAAATATAAAACCACACTCCTATTTTAAGGCCTCTCATTATACATCAGTTGCATAAACTACTATTACATTATGCCATAAATCTCGCTCCTATTCTGCGCGTTCAGTGGGAGTCGTGCTGAAGTCTGCCTCAGAGAGGGCAGTGAACGGTTGGAAACCAAATGGGTTTATAACTTAATTCAACTACCTGCACGATTGCTAATCTAGTATTTTAGAGTAAAGTTATTTGTAAACTTAAATTAAAATTACTGAGTAAAAGCACTGTTTCTTGGAAAGTCAAGCATTCGATTAAGGGCAGATTTTGGATCTTTGTGTTCAGATTCTTGTGGTTAAAGCTTAAAAAGCTTTTATCTTTGTCGATGTCTTTTTCTTACACTTTATACATATAAATACGCTAAGGTACGGCACCAGTGTTTGACACTTTCAGCTGACAGATATCAATAATGGACACTTAACTCTTAATTCAAAGATCACACCAACGGTCACAAAATTGACTGTAACAAAACAAATGAAAAACTCTTATCTTCTGCAAAATAAGAATCAAGTGTCCATCATTGGTCCTTGTCCATTACTGGTTCCATTACCCTATGTTATGTTATTATTATTATTATGAGCTCAGAATGTCCCACTGCTGGGCAAAGGCATCTCTCCTCCATTTCTTGTACCATGATCCCAAATCATCACTCCATCTCTTCCTGGGGCGGCCACGCTTTCCCTTAGCATTTTCCGGGAGCCAGTCTGTGCCCAACAATTAGGCTGCATTCGAGCACCGTGGCCGGCGCAGTCCCACTTTAGTTGGGCAGCCTTCTGAGCTTCATCCATTATTTTTGTCTGGGAACGCAGCTCAGTATTCCGAACACCGAGAATGCTATGTTATGTTAATAAAATTACATTTATTTCTTTCTTTCTATAATGTAGAATACAGTAATTTACTAAAATGTGGCTGTTCGTTGATTCTTCGTGAGAAAATAAAGTGTGAAAGGAAGAAAGACAAAAAGGTTTGTGCGCAGTGGCATAACTAATTGATCGATTAACCGTAAGAGTGAAACGAACGAATGACGTAACTGGGATCGAACTGGAGGCTTTTTACTATGTGAAAAATTATATTGCATTCCTTACAGAAAACATAGTACCTACATTTTTTTATTTACTTTCGTGACGTTATGAATTCTTTAAGCAAATATAACTAATTTAGCAAGTTATAAATCGTGTAGTGTAGGTGTTTTATGAGTCACCCCTATGAACCCTTGTAATTTTATCTAAGACGCTGATTATTAAAGATATTGATGAAAAATCTAAAAGTAGCATCTTATAAACCCGTCTCCTATCGAAAGACGATTACTTATGTTATACGTAGGGGTCAGCTTTACCACATAAAACGTTACCCTAGACCACGATTTACTGCATTTATTTTTACTTCAACGACAGAGTCAAAATATATTTCAAAAAATCATCAAATTTAACAATTTCCTAAGTACATTAGCCACACGAGGGCTCTCTAACACGTCTGTAATATGGAGTAAATCAAGAAGCTTAAATATATGACACTGGAGATTGCATGGCGAACAACGCTTTGAAGTGAAGAAAAGTGACCTTGAATTTCGTCGCTTATGTTTTTGTCCCTTTCGTCTCATCCTAAAGAAAGGGACAAAAAACGTCGCTTATGTATTTGTCCCTTTCTTTTCATCCTAAAGAAAGGGATAAAACACATAAGCGACGTCACAAATCTCATCTGACTTTTAGAACGGCTTGGTGTCTTCCAAATCTCGTGACGTTGCAGCCCGCGTCTCAACGTAAACCCTTAGCGCGGAAACACGCGTTATCGTAAACGTGGGCCCTTTTACAGACGCAATAACCCAGATTAATAGCAACCAGCCAATTACATGCTCAAGTAACAGACACGGTTGGTGGGGAGCTTGTTAACAACTGGGCCCTGTTTTATAAAGCCGCATTTTATAAATTATAAGTGGTTCTTTCTAGCAAAAGGAGTTAGAAGGAGACTTGTGCTTGTAATTTGTAATTTTTAGCTTTATAAAACAAGAGAGATTACTATATCTGAATAAAGAAAAATAATAGAAATATAGACGATCTATACGAACTGTCTACAATATTACCAATCCATACTTTACTACATAGTATAAAACAAGGTCGCTTCCCGCTGTATGTCTGTCCCTATGTATGCTTAGATCTTTAAAACTACGCAACGGATTTTGATGCTGTTTTTTTAATAGTTGGAGGTATGTTTATGTACAGCAAAGATAGCCAGGGCGCAAATCTCCATTTGCTGTTCGTATTTGTATGATCTCTTCAACGACACCACCATCATTGCTATTAAGCGGGTACCAAAATGCCCGTGGTCCTTTCACATCTTTTTTAACTAAGCCGCCATTACTGTAAGTAAGTAATAGTTATGTTTACAAGCAGAATATAAAGCCTCAGCACGTATTTTTGTGCAATTAAACTTGTGCAGAAGATTTATCGTTATTAAGCGAAAAACTGTTCCATAAACTTAATGTAAACGTCTGAAAACTACAAAATTGAACAAAAAATACATACTTTTCCACGGTGACTCCTTAATACCGCTTTTTATTACTAGACGCACACTTTTTGCAAAGATAATATTGTCCCGAAACCCCGCAGCGAGGAGGGTGTTAAAGAAAAAGTGCGTCTCGGGGACGACAGGCTCGCTAATTATTTTTAAACGACCGGGATACCGTTTTTACCACGCGTCCTTTGCGTGGATTCAAAAGAAAATGTTTAAGGAAAAAGAAAGCCATATGTGCACAATGAGCAAAATGTTTAAGAGAGTGTAAGAAAATAAGTGTATTTATAGCATTCCTAAGCAAAATGCTTGGGTGAGTTGGGTTGAATTATCATGATTATTTCTATGAATAAATTTAAGGGGAAAGAACACTGTAGTCTTTGAACACCTGGAAGGCTAAAAAACTCTTTAATGCATGAAGAAGACACAGTCCTCCTGATGGATTATGGGTTTAAAAATCAATCATTTACCAACTCTGATAAATAGGATAAAATGCATCTATGCCAGTAATTTCACCGGCTAACTTTTGATACCAGAACCCACAAATCCGAAATACTGCTGCTTGGCAGCGTAGTTCTTTCAAGGTACCCTATCGGTGCTTTAATAATCTGGTATGTAACCGAGAGTCATAATAATGGGCACAAGTTTCACAAGAGCCTTAATTTTAATATCGTAAACGATATCAGAATACCCATTACATTATGTAACCACATTGGCATTTTAAAATTGGTTGTATAATAACCATTACAGCATTGTTATTACTCTGGTTATGGTATATAGTAGGTAACGGCGTTTGGTGATTAATATAATTGATATCCCATCTCAATTAATGTGCATTGTATACCTGAGGGTTATTATGACATAGCTATGCAGTTCATTTTAGGACAGAGCTGTAGCAGTTATATAGCTCTGTCCTTTTCGCATAAACTGAACTGCTTAGCTACTCGTATGTCATAGTAACCCCCCCGTTATATTATAAGAACTGTTTCTGAAACGATTGCAATTCGTTTACATTCTGGGTTTACCCTTTAATCACTTCCTTAATACTTTATGCCTGTTTTCTTTCCATCTGGAATTTGTAAATGTTTAAACCAAAATCCATATTTATCAAGTACTTAGTCGAGTTTAAATAAGGCTTTCACGTCACTAAATTCTGTTTACCCGAAATGAACACAGTTGTTGAGTTGGTGGATCTTTTGTTTCAGAATAATTTACTTAACAATCCCCGGGACAACAAAGTATGGAACACAATGGGGCTTTATAAAGTGATGTTTCTAGACGAAATTTTAATGTCTTGATTAAAAGAAAAACATGTGAAGTTTAGGAAGAATGAGGCGTTTTGTTTCTTGCGGCGCATGTTTTTATCGCATATTTAATTCCCCGGAGATTTTTTTTTATTTTTTCTCAAGAGCCATAACACTTTGTGGGATATAAAGTATCCTATGTCCACGAAGGCGCCCTGCCAGTCAAATTGACGTTGCACGGTTACCTCAAAGTTCGTAAAATGAAGTAATAATACCCATAATCACTACTTCGTGTATATTCAAAATATTGTGGTAATAACATACAACTAGAATATTTATTGACGCAACTGTGCAAAGTTAATTTGACGGGCGTTGCTTTATTTTTTGAAATATTACTACTATACGACATTGGAACGACCTGCCCCTTAAAATCAAGCAAGCTCCGAAAAAGTTTGCGTTTAAAAAGAAATTTGGTGAATTTCTTTACAGGTAGGATTAAGGACATCATCTTGATTTTATGATTGTGTTCTGTATTGTTTTGTGCTTATCATCATATTTATATTTTACATGTATGTATTTATATTGATATAACATATTTATATAAGTGTATATGTATAGTTTGCCTAATGTTGCACCACCACTACAATCTCTGCTTTGCCCAAAGGTTCAATTAGTAGATGTCTTATCGCATTAAGTTCGCCTTTTGTATAGATAAATAAATATTAAATAAAATTTGCTGTTATGTTTACATCAAGTTCTGGAACACCCTGTATTGTCTGTGCTCGAGACTAAAAAAAATGGATGATTGGATTATAAAGTGCTCGCCTTAGCGAACTACATTTTGCGAAGTTCTTATTTCGCGAAGCGAAAGAAGAATGGACGCGCCTTAAAAGTTGGCCCGTAAATCAAAGTGAAGCCATTTTGTTATCCCAGAGAATAATCACACTAGAAAACATCAAAATTACATATATATTTATAAATTAAAAAAAACTCTTACAAACAAAGCAGTTAATTTTCATTTTATAAAATACAATACAATACAAATACTCTTTATTGAAAAACAAAAAATGAAAAATAAAAACAGAACACGAAACAGTACATTTAAATCATAGGTATACAACGGGCGGTCTCACCGCTAAATAGCGAAAAAAAAATGTGTTAAAAAATATGTTTTATGTTATATTATGTTGTGTGTTGTGTCTTATGTTATATATGTTATGTGTGTGTGTGTTGTGTCAATATGTTATGTTGATTGAAAATATGTTAGATGTGGAAATAAATATGGCAAAAACGATTACAACATCCAATATAAGCCAAACCACTCATATCGTAGCCGCAGTTTCTTTGTCGACGGTACAAAAGTAATTTAATTGCTATCGGTACATTAAAGGTCACAGACGTGACGGGAATCGCACAATAAATTGATCGCCTTAGTGGAACTCCAGGCTATGGGAGGCACGTCAAGGGCAAAATAAATATACTTACGCACAAAGTTGCAAAGATATGAATTTATCAACTTATTGCAATATTTCTTATTAGACTTAAGGTGATATACATATAAGTGTAATGTATAAATAAATGAAATATTTATGATAAGAAGAATGCACATGAGCACTCAGGCCACCTGATAGTAAGTGGAATCTGAGACCCATAGACACTTGAATTCTAAAGACTATAATTTTAAGACCTCAAATGCGTTGCCAACCCTGAGGACTAACATGGACTCTATGCTAGTAATTTGTGTTGATATACTGTTTAAACGGATGACATTCTCCCATAGTACTCGCGGTAGTATGAAATATTGAAAAAGTTGCATAATGACAAATAGAACACGCTATAAAAGAGATGAAAAATAGACAATTGTGCCGCGGTATCTCTTAGTATCAGAGAAAGACGCTTATTTCGAATTGATCCATATTTATACATAGGTACTATACTTGTAACCATAATACCTCATATTTGACTCTTCTTTCACTTCGTACCCAAAAAACAATTTTTTTTTTTTATTTTTTTTTTTTTAGTTAAAACTAGTTTGTACCCGCTTCTTCAACCGCGTTGCACATTCCACGTGAACAGTGTTCTTTTTGGTAAAAAAGTAGCCTATTTTAAATCAAAGTTTAAGCTACCCCCATTCTAAGTTTAATTAAAATCAGTGCACCTTTGTTAGCGTGAAGAATTGAAAAACTTACTGACTCTCACACTCTCATTGCTGTATAACTTGCTTGATCGCAACTGTTACTAGTAAAATAAATATGAAATCATTTTTGTTTAGGTTTGTTCTAGTCTAGAAGGGTGGTTAGTAAAATTAAAGTGATTTGATTATAACAAACCGGTAACAATTCGGTTTTTTTTTTAATATAGTGGGACGCCGACTTCGGTTGGACTGGCCTATTACCTATCATTTTAAAAGAAGTTATTTCTTGCTTTTTGATGACGGTTTTTAGTTTTTTATTATTTTTTATCTGTCACAGTTTTTAGTGATCGTAATAATACTGTTATGTCGTCCAAGTATATTTTTTCCTATAATATATATTCCTATCAGATCTTGACTTGCTGGAAATGGGACCAACTAGAAAGTATACCCGATCGAACAAAAAAAAAACATATTGGTCCAACGGTTTTGTATAATCGGGAAACATACATAAACAAGAAATATCCCGACGAATTGAGAACCTCCCCCTTTTTTTGAAGTCGGTTAAAAAGAGCTTGACCTGGGCTCTATTCAACTGCGTTATAACGATATCATGTTTTCGTGTTTTAGAATCGTTTATGTCACAGTCGCCATTATTGTAAAAGACATAAGAGTTATGAAAATGTTGACAATACGGAAACACGTCAAATACGATATCGTTTTTACCGTGTAGAATCCAAGCCCTGCTCGTTTCAGAACGTTGTTTTTTACAATTTTCCGTGACTTAATTTTTGATTTATAGCTAGAAGTTTATGAACCGAAATATCAGGAAAATTCTCGATTTACAGATAATTATGTATATTTTACACAAAAATAAAATCAAATTGACAAAATTAAATAGTTTAGGTTTTTTCTTACCTTATTATAAGGAGTATTTTTTTCGAATTCTACTTCCGAATCGTAGAATTAGGTTAGAGCTACCTCTTAAACTCAGCTCAGAACCATCCCAGTTAAGTGAATAACCGCCTATATAAAAAATTGCGCCCGAATCAGTCCATCCGCTTAAGAACTACGATGCCGTAGACAGACACACAGACGGATAAAGACGTCAATTTTATAACCCCCTTTAACGTTGGAGATTAAAAAGATTTACAGCAAACTAATGCTACGAGCGCTACGCCATAACCCGTAGCTCAGTTTTCGATTCGTAGCACTTAACTGCCACGAGTGTCACGAACACTGCGCTCGCGTAGCAGTTAATTACACGAGACTTATTTCGGCAATAACGCATATACCTCATTAAAATTAAATCCATTGGGCATTATGAACATATTTAAAAAAAAATCTCATCAACCATCATCCACCTTCATCTTGCAACCTGTCACTAATAAACTTCTTGGCCTGATTGTGCAAAATGTGGTTATAGAATTATAAACAAGTCTTTTTAGTTTTTTTGGTATTTCTATAGCTCTTCCTACCCAACTTTGGGAATGAAGGCGTGATGTTATGTATATATGTAAAAACCTCATTTAAAACCATTTTATATATTTAATAAAATAGATTTTGCCTATAGAGTGGCTCAGGACGCATTCGGTGTTCCTAATTTAAATAGCACAGAGATTACACTACTTTATTTATAAATTTTAAATTAAATTTATTTTTTGTATATACTTGTCAGTTTTTAAACCTAGATTTAAAAATAAATTGGAATTTCCTTCGCTTCTTATTTCGTTACTGCTTACATCTGACCTGCTTATTTTCTTTGTTTGTGTGCTAAAAGCATTTTGAAAACCGCCAACAGTTACAAACAGTCGTGGAAAGTCGCCAAACTTCAATAAGTTAGCAGATTATACAGTTGGTATGATTCACGACCTCTTATTAAGATTTTGTACCCGGATTATTTCTATTTGAAACCTATAAGTTACTCATATTACAAACTAAAATGACGCAGAGATTTATATTAATAAAAAATATCTTAAAACCCTCGACTCGAATCTGCACTTAACACAGATTAGTACCCAATTTTCAAACATCTTTTTCAGTTTTATGTCCAGAATCTTAACCTAAAAAGACTTACTTATAACTTTTTTACCCACCAGGATTCGAAAGGTAAATTCATAATTAAAAATTAACTCTTTAATACTATTTCATTTAAAGCAAAATACAACTTCTAAGTTACCTTATTATAACAGACTTCCATAACCCGATCTCTCCACCGCTACTTAGTCATTCAACACGCAACTTCACAGTAGTCCAACAAATAAACTTAATTAAAATACTGAGATAAACTGTCTCAAAAAACTTCACTGTCACTGTAACACAACTTTAAAAGTTGCTGAATTATATTTAAAAAAAAACTCGATGCTATTTCTCGTCTGTGGTGCTTTTTATTTTTTTAATTTGGCATTTATGATTCCAAATTTGAATTTCGCGATGGCGGGAGCGGGGCGCGGGCCCGCGCGGTCGCCGTTGCTCGGGTCGGGCATTTTATCACACTGAGCGTTGTGGAAATCTACCGCTAGGGTGGCGCCTAGTCGACTTTATCGCACATCTTTTAAACGTTGATCCATCCAAAGAAAAAGATGGAAAATATTCAAGGTATCGGGATAGTTATCCTAGATTAAAAATATTGTCTAATGTTTTATAGATTTGTGCTTTTTAATAAACCACTCTGCAATAGAGTAGAATAGAAAAAAATATTCAAAGCTTACAACCAATAGAATGACACATAAATAGGTATAAGAGTAAATATAAAATCAAGTTAAATCGATGAATGTAATCATCCTTGTATATATTTTGCTAATAAATGAACTCTGCTATTTTTTAGTGTATTGTTCTTACTGTGCATGCAAATATATACTAAAATAAATATCATCTCAAAAATTAACAGGGCCTAGAAACAAGTTACTTTTAAACGAAATAACAAAACGAGAAAAGCAAATTAACTCAATGTAATAAGTGTATCACCAATCATTTAATACAATGCAGAGCATCAAAATACTATTGTAACATAGTGTAAACTTTGACGTTAATTGAACATTATAATTACGTCCCGTTCATTAATTATACCCTGAAAATCGTGTTAGTTACAAACAACGCAGTCTCTTCTATCGATAAAACCGCCATCGCTAGCACATCCCTATCAATCTCGAGCGAGACAGTCACGCACCACGAGATTGGTCGAAGCGGCGCATGCGTCCGACGTGTTTTTCACAATTCCAAACTCAAATTCGTCCTATCCAACGTCTGTGCGAAAGCATAAATCTTTCGGAATTCGTATTTATAAAGGAAAACATACATCCTGGTACGTATTATTTGATTTGTCCTTTCGTGTAGGTAGTAGCCGGTTTGGCAGTTGGAGGGTTTTTTAAAGTGTTTTGTTCTTTAGAGCGCATTCACATTTCATCCACCCTTACCTAACTAAACGCAATGAAAAAATAGACGATTAAGGTAATAAATAAATATCACGGGACAATATCACACAAAGTAAGCTCTAGGCTTGTAGTATGGGTTACTAGACAACGATAAACATACTTCGATAGAGAAATAAATACATAGAAAACATCCAAGACTCGGGAACAAATACTCGTGCTCATCACACAAATATCTGCCCTAACCGGGATTTGAACCCGGGACCGCCGGCTTCGGGGCAGGGTCACTCCCAACTAGGCCAACGTGTCGTCACTCTCGAAGAGCTCTACTTTAGGTTTTTCCGCGTGGCAGCATCATCGCTTCAAGTGCCTTCGGCGCCGGCTGCGGTCCAACAGAGCCCTAGCCAAGATGCAAACGCTACAAGCGTTTTTCTTTTCAATTACACTAAACGAATGGAATGAGATTTTCGTGCGTTACGATAAACAACGTGTTTAACTGTCATTCTATACATTTCGAGGAATAGAAAAGAAAAAAGTAAGGTTAGGTTAACCCATGGGGCCCGTTCCATGAAAGCTTGTAACTTGTAATACAAAAGGAATTCTCTTTTTAAGGTTCCGTAGTAACCCTTATAGTTTCGCCATGTCCGTCCGTCCGTCCGTCCGCAGCCTAGCGCAGAGACTCTTTGTACTAGAAAGCTGTAATTTGGCATGAATATGTCAAGCCAACAAAGTGGTATAATAAAATATGAAAAAAATAATTTTTACTCACGTGTAGGGGACACGTAACTTGAGGATGTATTTTTTTTCGCGTCTACCCTGTAGTGTGGGATGTAGTTAAATAGGTCTTTCAAAAATATTACAGGTTTGAAAAACAGTTTTTTGATTCAGTATTCCGTTAATGAAATATTAAGCTTTAAAGCTCTAATTCATCATCAAAAATATTGAATTCTGTACGTACCACATATATGCCGACGACCTTCAAATTCACATTTCTTTTAAGCCTGAGAATATTGATCTTGCCGTGAAAAATCTCAATGTGGATCTTAACCGCGTAGCTAATTGGTGTGACCAAAATAACCTTGTCTTAAACCCCTTGAAGTCGAAGTATTTGTTGTTAGGTACGACTACCCAAATAAGCAGTATAAGCGCTTTTGATCCCCGAGTATGCATAAATGGTGAACCTCTTGAGCGGGTGTCGGAGGCTCGCAACCTAGGTGTTCTCATGGATGGTAGGCTGCAATTCGAAGGACATTTGTTGGAGACCATGCGAAGTTGCTTTTACAGACTAAAGGTTTTGTATCGGATCCGCGAGTGTTTGAGTGTTGACATGCGTGTAAAGTTGTGCGATTCCCTCGTTCTCTCCAAACTGAACTACGCAGACACAGTGTACGGTAGTTGTTTGCTGGCGCGATCCCGAAAACTAATACAGCGAATACAAAACGCTTGCGCGCGTTTCTGCTGTCCGGTCCCCCGCCGATCTCATATTACTCCTTTTTTAAACCAACACGGCCTAATGAATATGGCTGCTCGCCGCAAACTGCACCTTGCTTCTTTGCTTTTCGGGGTAATAAAATACAAAAGACCTCCCTACCTCTTTGAAAAGCTAAAGTTTTCACAGCGTGGCGTGAGGTTAGCTACGCGTCTTTTATGTCCTCGGCACCGCACGATTGCATTTCGAGGTAGCTTCCGTTTCGCTGCCTCGAAATGCTGGAATGATCTGCCACCACCGATAAGGAACTCAAATTGCCTAGCAACTTTTAAACAAAAACTTAAAAATATGCTTCTTACTTCACAAATAAATTCAGCATAAGCTCTCGTGCAGTGCTTTCCACTGCCCTCCCTTTCCCTCTTCCCAACTAATCATTTGGCTTAATATATATCTGTCCCGTCGCATCTCTAAACTTAGCTCAATCACAGACACAATTACACCAGATATTCCCTTGCACACATACTTAAACATACTTGCACACACACACACACACACACACTCACACACACACACACACACACACACACACACACACACACACACACACACACACACACACACACACACACACACCTTTTCGCCTGGCACTACTGAAAACCAGCGTCACGTGATTATCTAATCTCGTGACACAAGCTGAGTAGTGACCGTTTTGGACACCATTGAAAGTACTTATATTACTTAGTTATTGTGCCTACTGTTATTTTATTTTATTTTTTAACTGTCTATCTGCCATCTGAATTTCTGCCATGTACCTAAATGTGTGTCTGAATAAATTATTCTTATTCTTATTCTTATTCTTAATTATTGTAAGACTCAAGTGGCCCCCCCACTACAGCCAGAACTACACATACTAAAAATCAGAAAAGAAACTTAAATGAGAGAACATATAACGAATTTTAAACGAAAACTACCAAAATCATCTAAGACGGCACCAATTGACTTAAAATAGAAAATTTGTTATTACTTGTTGATTTTTATGTTTGTAGTACTTAACGGCTTCGGAACCATACACCGAGCACGGACTGACATGCTGTTGCCCGGTTTTAATACTTGCTGGAAAGAGATTCCCGCTTATAATATAAGCTATTATTTTATATGCAATAATATTTGCGGCCAGCGCAGTCTACCCCGGCCGGGTATTCACAGCCCGAAACCGACACCTCATTCTTTAAGGAGGATCAAGATCCCGTTGTCCATTCTTTCCTTGGATAGCGAACAGTGCGAACAAGAGCGATACGTACAAAGAAGCGAAGAAAGAGCGGTTAAAGAAGTTATGGCTATTATGGGTATTGGCTATTTGGTATTTGACGACACGGTGGCCTAGTTGGGAGTGACCCTGCCTCCAAAGCCAGCGGTCCTGGGTTCAAATCCTGGTAAGGGCAGATATTTGTGTGATGAACGCGAATATTTGTTCCTGAGTCTTGGATGTATTCTATGTATTTAAGCTTGTATTTCTCTATATAAGTATGTTCATCAATGTGTGAGATTGTCCCCGGTTTTTTTTATTAAAACAGTACTTTTTCTACTTATCTGCTTCTCAAATGTATGTACTTTTTTTTTGTTTTGTTAATTTGTCTATCTTCTTGCATTATCCATGCTTATTCTACTTCAGGGTTATCTGGAATAGATCCCATATGGGACAAGTTCGCCTATGTAAATTATCTATATTGATGGAAATATGCCTTATAATTGTTTATGTGCAATTGAGAGTTTACACACATACATACGTCCGAGCGACTACCAAATGTGAGTGAAAGGCCGGCAACGAATCTGTAACCCCTCTAGTGCTGCAGGTGTCTATGGGTGACGGTCACTTACCATCAGGCGATCGTCTGCTCCTTTGCCTCCTATTCCATCAAAAAAAAGGTCTCCACGTACGGCCGAGCTCATAACTAGTGATCGGTGATCGGCACGGACGAAGCAAAACTTTAACAAAACTTACATTACAGCCACGAAAATTATATTAGAGCCCTGAAAATTTTTAATATCCTCATACCAAATCCGAGACTCTGATATAGAGTTAAATTGAACACTAATCTGCCAATAACATTTTTATTTTGCTTGGTTGTAAGGTCTCCTTTATGTTAGTTTTACAAGTTTTGTTAAAGTTTTGCTAAGTCCGACCGATCACTACTCATAATTACCTGAACATATTAGTACGTTGTTACATTAATATACTAAATTCAAACCACCGTCAGTTTAATACGTTATTGCGACAAGGTACTAAAATGTACAGTTACGTATGAGTTCAACTGTACAAGCTAGCTTGTCGTTTTTACGTTTATTCGAGCAAGTTTGATCATGTATAATATGTAAATTAGCCATACATTTGTAGGGATAATTTTCGTGTCACAACGGAACTTTTTTCAATTTTGTTGTTTGTATGGTTAACTACGCTTAACTATGGTCCAACTATTTGGTCCTTACTCTACTACATTTGAAATTATTAATTACCAAAACAAAAGGAGCGGCTTATACAAGACACGTATATTGTAAATTTTATCAAAATTTAATCTTGTTGTTTTTAAGCCTGCGACATATGATCTGACGAAACTATTAGGGTTCCGTTTATGCCATTATAGTTACGGAACCCTAAAAACAACAGAGGGTTAGAAACTAACAATGTTATTAAGTTACCGTCGTTACAGATCCACCCTGGGGCAGTCTTTGATGTATGTACTAATATATAACCAGTTTGATGTGCATTCAAATTGCTATTCGAGTTTGGAGAGGATGGAATCAAATTTATGAGATCTCGTCTTCGTTTTTTGAATTGTTGTTCAGTAGCGGCGTTAGGGTAGGGTGCGGTTGGGCGACCGCCCAGGGCGCCTGCGGCTGGTTATGTCATTCTACCTGGGCCTCTATTCAGGTGCGTTAAAACGATATCGTGTTTGACACGTTTAAGAATCTTTTATGTCACAGTCGCCATTATTGTAAATGACATAAGAGTTATCAAAACGTTGACAATACGGAAACAGGTCAAAAACGATATCGTTATTACCTTGTAGAATTCCAGGGCAGTTCCTTTTTTTCGTATGGGTTTCAATCCTTAGAAATCTCGCCCTGGGCGCTGGTAATGCTAAAACCGGCCCTGGGCTGGAATTCTACAAGGTAATAACGATATCGTTTTTGACCTGGGCCTCTATTCAGTTTCGTCAAACGATATCGTGTTTGACACGTTTAAGAATCGTTTATGTCACAGTCGCCATTATTGTAAATAAAATTGTTGTTATCCATTAGGTGTAGTACTTTTAAATAAATTGAATTATTTAAAGGTCTATTAGTGGAGGAGGTAGCTGACTATATGTGACAATCTATGATTAGCCACTTTTACCATTGCCTAGCATCTTATACATAGGTTGCATACACAGTTACAAGTTACATTGCATTGTTTGCGTCTAATTCATTTCAATTTTCTACCATAATCTGTTAAAAATTTGATTGATGAAGTTTATTAATGTAAATGTTTATATATTCGGTTTCCTTTTTTTTGCAAACGATTGAATTTAAGTCAGTGTAGAACAACAATTTAATATAATCTAAGTGAAAGCTGCTGTAGGGGTAAATGGATGTTACAAGTATTCAATAGTGATAATGATAATGCATTTGTACACACTAATTACTGTTTGCTGGTTATTATAAATAAATTCAAAAATATTATATGTACACTAGCGATCCGCCAGCGGCTTCGCCCGCTGCAATATTCCGATTCTCAGACCTACCCGATATACACACAAAATTTTATTAAAATCGGTCCAGCCGAATCAGAGGAGTTCAATAACGTACACCGTGACACGATAATTTTATATATTAGATAACGCAAAATGTACGACTTATAATAATATATACTCGAAATAAAAAGTGAATATAGTATCATGTAAAGCCAGGTTAATGAAATAAATGCAAAAACATTATCATGCAAAGCAAATTGACTATCCATTAATTTATTATCCCGGTATTCGTAGCGCCATGCTCGTAACCCCGGCTACGCGTACCGTAGCACTCTACGGAGTAACGGCGCCTTATTCTGTAGATATTAATGAGACTTCAGACTTGCTCATAACTCGAACACCTTTGAGATAATATTAAAATTGTTTAAGTATAAACTACATTTAATTTGCTTCTAATTAGGTTCTATTATTTTTCCCGAATGTCGAAGAAGAATGTTTGTATATATGAATGTATGTGTCTTTATTCCCTCGCATAAGCTTCAGCTGAATGGATGGCCTGATTTTGATAAACGAGATCTATCAGTGCACAGAATTGTCATAAAATGTACGTGATTACGATATCGAAGGGAGATGGGCTAATGCAATGTAAAATAGAGCCCAGAAACTACTGTAACAACTGTTCTGTAAAACGTTGACAATACAGAAACACGTCAAAGGCAATATCGTTTTAGCCCAGAGGCCCTAGCCAAGATGCGTTAGCTAACTAGCGTTTCTGTTGGTTTTGTTTTTAAACCACGTTTGTATATCACGTCATACGAAAAGTCATGTGTCATGTGATGTGCCAGTGACGCGCAACTGACATAGTTGGAAGTCAGTGGCTAGATGTCGTTTTGTGTGCGTGGCTAGCGCCGCCCACAGCCGTACGGACGCGTTACGCGCACATGCAAGCCGCGCGATGTACGATTGCTTGAAGATGAACTCCTTTGCTCTGGGTCGGTAGATCCAAGAGGTACGAGCCATGGATAAAATAAGATCAGTCATAGGTTTAGTGGTGGAAGGACCCTGTGCAGGGTCGATCCGAAGTCCGAACCGCTACCACCGTCATAACCATTAACCAACCGGCAAGCAGCATTCGCATTGTTGTGTTCCGGTGTGGGGATAAAACAACCGGTGAAATTACTAGTTGAGGCATTCCATCTTAGTCCTCAGGGTTGGCGACGCATTTGAGGTCTTAGGATTACAGTCTTGAGAATTCAAATGTCTATGGGTTTCTGATTCCACTTACCATCAGGTGGCCTGAGTGCTCGTGTGGCTTCTCCTTAACATAAAAAAAAAATGTCTATGGGTGTCAGATTCCACTTACCATCAGGTGGCCTGAGTGCTCGTGTGCCTTCTCCTTAACATAAAAAAAAAAACCAAATGTCTATGGGTGTCAGATTCCACTTACCATCAGGTGGCCTGAGTGCTCGTGTGCTTTCTCCTTACTATAAAAAAATACAAAAAAACAAATGTCTATGGCTCTCAGTCTCCACTTACCATCAGGTGGCCTGAGTGCTCGTGTGCTTTCTCCTTAACATCAAAAAAAATTAACGTTGGCGCACTAGATCCGTTATTTATGGCCGTCGTCGCCTTCGACGCCTTACTATTATTATTATTCTCTTAGTTGTTTTTTGGACAAATAGGCTCAACGCCATACTTACTTGTGGCGTGTGAAGAAATAGTAATAACAGCATTTTTAGGGTTCCGTACCTCAAAAGAAATGGAATCCTTATAAAATTACTTTGTTGTCCGTCTGTCCGTCTGTCTGCCTTATCTCGAGAACGCGTGGAGGTATCAAGGTGAAATGAAGACCATATTCTCAGGTCTACTTCCCTTGAAGCTGTTAAAAAATGAAATTTCTACGTTTCGACACTTTTAAGGGATTCAAAATGTATAGGGTACTTCCTATAGACCTAGAATCCTGAAATTTGGCAAGAAGGAAGATCTTACAGCACAAGTAATGGAAAAACATCCAAAATCGCTATTTTGTTGCTCCGTCAAAAAAAAATTGTGAATGCACATTTACTTGCAGATGGTATGTATGGAGGCAGGCTTTTTTACTATTGTTAAAAATAAAAAACAATACTTCATGGTTATAAGTACAACGTGGATCTAATTATCTGCCTACTAAAATGTAGTCCGTTTGGCTAAGCCTAAACGCTTCTGTTTCCCATCAACTCAAAATGTATGAAGTGGATATAAGCGGTGCGAACCCTGAACGATGTTTAAAGCGAAAGAGAGAAAAAAGGGTAGACGAGTTCGACATTTTCACCAACAAAGGCAACAAATCACCATAAGTAACTGTACCTGTTTCACAAATAAAGATTCTGATTCTGATTGTCAAGATGCATTATGCTATTTCACCATACGATGGTAACTACTTAACAGACGATTAGAGTGTCAACAGGGCCTCTATTCTACAGCATTAAACGATATCGCGTTTGACGTGTTTTAGAATCGTTTATGTCACAGTCACCATTATTGTAATGATAGTTGGGCTGGGATTCTACACGGTAATAACGATATAGTCTTTGACGTGTTTCCGTATTGTCAAGGTTTTGCTAACTCTTATGTTACATATAATAATGGCGACTGTGACATAAACGATTCTTAAACACGTCAAACGCGATATCGTTATAACGCAGTAGAATAGAGGCCCAACTATCAAAATGTATGAACTAACAGTCGATTAACATTGATTAAATTTAACATCGTATGGTGAAATTGGTACTAAGAAAGCGATTTTCAATAATCGCAACTTGACTATCCCTTCAAATGATATCTTCCAACTAACCTAAGTACAAATTTCATCATACGATGTTAACCGCTTAACAAACGACTAGAGCGTTGACAGTTGTTAAAATGTATGACCTAACAGTTGATTAACATTGATTAAATTTAACATCGTGTGGTGGAATTGGTACTTAGCATAGTAGTTCAATCTGTAAGTACTTACGTAAGCGAAAGTAAGCTATGTCCTCAAAGATAACGCAATTACTCGTAAAGAAAAACAACTAAAATCCCCGACCGCCAGCTCGCTGGAAGCTTTGACGTGTGCCGAACGCAACGCCAATCAAAGCGCTAAATTGTATGTCGCGTCCGACGCGTCGTATGGTCGCGTCGCTCCTGTCGTCGCTTGAATGAACGACACACGGATTAATCCGAAAAGCTAAATACAAAAATCCATCGTTCCAGGTTTTAGGAGTTTAAAAAAATACGTCAGTAAGTGCATAATTACTACCCTAATAAAAGGCGAGAAAGCCGTTCATTAAACCTTCTCAAAAATCAGGGTAGTAATATTGAATGGAATTTCATAACTGCCCTGTTATCGCAGGGCAGTAATGTCGTATGAAAATCCATATTACCCCGTTTTGTATTTTTTTTTAATTCTAGATGAAGTTGTCAATCATCCCACTTTGACACGCATGCAAGTTGGACCCTGTAAATCGGGGCGTATTCACCTTCTTTAACGTCTTTTGGCACGCAAACTGAACGGAGCGTTAATATTCACAATTTAAAAAACTTTTGTTACTGCGGCTCTACTTTGAAATCCGTAATTCGAACTTCAAATCGCCCTGTCACTTTTTGCAAATTAGTTACGCATCGAGAGCAAAAGGGACAGCAATAGACGAAGTTCGAATTACGGATTTCAAAGTAGAGCCCCTGTTTGATTATGCGCTCGTTCTTCCTCGAAAGAATTCATTTGTTACTTTTGTATTTTATTTATTTTTCAGTGTAGTATAAAGCAGTATATATCACTCGAGGGTAAGTACAGATTACTAAACTCCTGTGGTTTACGGCCCTCCGCCGTGCGTCGTGCCGCAAACGCACACTCGATTAGTAATCCGTGCCTTACTCCCCTTGGTGAATAAACTACTACAAGACATTGAAGGGCTTTATTGTACTCGGTTAAACTATGGCTTCGAAATGTTATATTATTGTCAACGTACCTCTTGACTTATTTACTTAACATAATATGTCAATAGTACTTGTACATAACATCACGCCTTCATTCCCAGAGTGGGGAAGGCAGAGCTACAGAATTACCAACAACTCTAAAAAAGCTTGTTGATAATTCTGTAACTGCATTTTGCACAATCAGGCTAAGATGTTTACCAGTGTTAATCACAGGATGCAAGCCATATGTCAATAGTAATATGGTTTTAACGAATAGAATAGAGCCCAAGGTGTCATTTCAGGCCAGCTAAAAGAAATTATAATAATAATAGTATCTCAGACAATACTCCTGTAGCAAATGCAGCCTTTATAGTAACGGAAGAGAATTGAATCTGCTTTAGCTATTGAATTTGAGATACTGCTTTATTGGCTTATTAGGGCAGATGTTATCAATAACAAACCTTTTTGGTAACAAAATTATATGCTTTTAACAAAGGTACTTACTTTGAGTGCACAACCGTCGCTAACTCTTTTTAACCTCTAAGTAGTAAGGGTGGGGCATACGTTTGACGTGTAACATCTGTGTATTTGTGGTCCGTATATCTGCGTAGTTGTACTGGCATCATAGCTTCCAAACGGATGGAGCGATTTGGAGGCGGTTATTTTTTAAACAAATGTTACTCTGTGATGACATAGCATTCGTATGTTAAAAGACTTTTAAAAATCGGTCCTGTAGTTTTGAGTTATTCGTTCCAAGAATTCAAATCTTTCATCTTTATAATATTAGTACTTATAGACTAGTGACCTGCCTCTGGTTAAAGTGTTATACATGTAAATATTCCTCTTGAATCACGCTATCCATTAAAATCCGGACAAGAGCATGTCGGACCATGCTCAGTATAGGGTCCCGAAGCCGTTAAGTACTACAAACATAAAAATCAACAAGTAATAACTAATTTTCTATTTAAAGTCAAATGGTGCCAAAAGATGATTTTAGTAGGTATAAACACTTTAATCGCCTGTATCTCAAGAACCAATGATGACTACTTAGTCATGATAGTTTTCCTTTAAAATTCGTTATATGTCCTTTCATTCAAGATTTTTTTTAGATTTTTAGCAATTGTAGTTTTGGCTGTGTGTTTGATTCTAACAAAAATTAGCGCTTTAAAGCTTAATATTTTATAAACGGTTTGCTTAAAATCGAAAAACTGTTTTTACAACCCCGTAATATTTTTGAAAGACGTAACCAACGATACCCCTCACGATGGAGTAGACGCCAAAAAAAATACATCCCTATGTTACGCGTAGAGGAGGTAACGTAAAAAAAAAAAAAAAAAAAAAATTGTACCACTTTGTTAACGTAACTGATATGCATATTCATGCCAAATTGCAGCTTTCTAGTACTAAGAGTCGCTGCGCTAGGTTGCGGACGGACGGACATGGCGAAACTATAAGGGTTCCTAGTTTGACTACGGAACCCTAAAAAAACGGCATCAAAATCAGTTGCGTAGTTTTAAACATCTAAGCATACATAAGGACAGACATACAGCGGGAAGCGACTTTGTTTTATACTATGTAGTTATGTTCATTATTATTATTTGTACTACTTTACTAATGTAATTTTAATATTATTGTCATGTAAGTTAACGTTGCTAACTCAATAGACGGTAAAAGTTAATACAACCTAGAGTAGATAAAAGTTAATACAAACTAGACGAACTAAATACAAACTAAAGGGGCCCATATGAATCGTTAGCGCTTTTTCGCTGACGATACGTTAACTTTGCTCGATAGAAGGTCAAAGTTCATGCTCAGGAATTAGGTTACAGGGAACATCGGTACAGTAAGGAAATGGGAAAATCGGTACAGTAAGGAAATGGACTAAATCCAAACAAGTTTTTATACAGATACATTTATTTATTTAAGTTTTTCTTAAAATTATTTTTTTACTCATATACTACCGCAATATTGGGCTCTATCACTAATTCAATGGGAATTTAAACGAATTCTTATTTTAATTACAAAATCTTAGTTAAAAAAACATACAGTGGCGACAAAAACTGCATCATATATTTAGAAACTGAAATATTTAGCCGTTTTGGCGCCAACGACGACTGTTCCTCTAAGATGACTGTTCAGTGGATCAAAAATGGTGTAAAATGGGTCAAAATACAATATAATATAAATAGTGGAGTATAAAATCGTAGATACATGTATAACTACGTGAGACTAACCATACCTACTACATAAGCGAATAAAGTCCAATATCCTTTGCTTTTAAGAGCAAAGGAATTGCAATTTTCAATATTAAAATAAACTGAAATGAACTTAATTCTCAAAATAGTTTTAACTAATTTATCTTGAATATGTACCTTCTATAGCACACCGGCACTCACGAGGACATACATACAATAAAGCATACAAACCAAACATACTTTTTCACGAGATTCTTCCAAAAAATATTTAAATATAATATGCAACAAATTCTCGAATTAATATTAATACTTGTAACTTGTACAGTCAGAGTCAATGAACAAGATTAACAGGTCTGATGTCACAAAAATAAAAAAGATTTTTATGGGGTTTCCGCCGCTCCTTTGTCTAAACCTTTCGTAAGGTGCCGCATCGTTATATTCTGCGAATCTCGCATTCTGTGGAAACATACACGTCCAAGGCACCAAATTAAAAACAGAATAACGCTTATATGCGATGCCGGCAGTAAATGGGGGATCAACTTTAAGTTGCTGTTATACTGTCCCGTAAGCCATGAGACAACAGTAATCGTTTCTTAGAGAAAATGTTTAATATACACAACTTGGGACGGTTTCAAAAAAATTGTACATAGTTAAGGGCTTTAATTAATGCAAATTTTAATTGATTCCTTTGTGTAAGGAAAGTTAGTCATACAAATTATATCGGTCGATCGTAAGGAAGCGAACGTGATTTTGTTTTCATTAAGCCTTTAACTATGTTTTTTTTTAATCGTCCCACTTGTGTCAATTAACTATGCTTTATACATTTAAGTATGTCTTAATTATACAACACTGTTAAACCAAACCCCGGTATAAACTATATTTTTAATCAATAGATTCATTGTCAGTACAAGTGAACATATGCTATCCAAATCAGAAAAACGTTTTTGCCAAAAATACTGGTAACTTAGGGGACAAAGCACTATTTTCATACAAATCAGGGGACAACATGGTCCACTAAGTTACCGGTGAAAGAAGACATTTAAATTATTTAATAAATGTATCTACCGGGTCATAGAATTCACTGTATCTGTGTAGTAAAAACACGCAATATTTTAAAGAAAACCCATTTAGTTTTTCTTTATAGTTAAAAGGTTTACAAACTTGAAAAACAGTGTACAAAGAATAGCTGATTGACCCACTTAATGTTTGAAAAAAACCCATTTATTTAGGTTTCAGAATGAGTGAATTGCAAAAATATTGTACATAGTTAAGGACCTAATTGATGTCAAAGTTTAATTGAAACAAATTATTTTTCCTTTGTGTAACGAAGATGAACAATACGATTGTATGACTAATTTACGTTGCACAAAGGAGAAATAATTTGTTTCAATTAAACTTTGACATCAATTAGGTCCTTAACTATGTACAATATTTTTGCAATTCTCCCAATTGCCACAAAAACTGATGTTTGGTGGATTTATATACTTTAAAATCATGAGTCAAAATGGCAACGAGGTACAAAAAAAGTTGATTGACCCACATGCGTGAAGGGTAACCTAGGCGTTGATCATTGACCATAATCAATGCATACTCGAATGGTTCATGCAAAATCAAATCTGACTGACCTACTTGTACTAATTGTCACTGGCGCAGTTGCTAGTAAAACTGGGATTTTATTTTAATTTGAACATGGAATGCTTTAATTTAAATAAAAAGACCTTATAACTACATACAGCAGTAATACCTACCAAAGAAGGCGGCTAACTGCAACGTAGTAGTATAGAATTTAAAATGCTTATACTATTAGTAAGCAGTTAGACGGCTTCTTAGGTAGGTACTACGGCTGCTAGTACTTACTTGTAAACAATTCTCGGATATTGAAAATGCTGAATTATTAAAGAAGACATACAGGGTGTATATTGACGGCATGCGAAAAATTACATAATGGTAGTGACACTAAGCAGATAATTTTCTAACACAAAGTACAAATAGTTTCTAATTTTCTAATGGCTTATTTCTTCAGTTGGCAATGAAATTACATTTTGGATAATCATTTCAGCGCCATTGACGAAAACATCCGCACCACTGTTTCAACGCCAACAACGTATATTTCCTTCATGGTTGCCAACGCAAAATAGAGCACAGCTCTATTTTGCGTCTATGAGGCAAGGTGTGAGTGAAGTCTTAACATAGTGTTAAAAAAAACATTTGGGCGTCCGCAGCGTAAAAAAATCTCATATCTTGCGAACTGTGGCATTCTAAAAATTAATCTTTAGGCTAGTGGAAGGGTCATACAGGGTAAGGGAGGGTAGGGTAGGGTAAGGTAGGATAGTCAGCGACTGCAGTGGGTGATTAAATCTTTTTCCTCCTCTTTTCGGGCGTGGACTGGAAGAGGGCCTCGTCGGCGCGGATCAGTCGGTTCACGGCGCGCCCCAGGGACACATCTGCCACAAAATAGACCACTCAGCAAAACTACCAAAAACTACTATAATGGTAGAAAACTACCACTTTGCTAGGAAGCAAATACGTCTTAAAATTGCATGGAATTGGTTTACTTAGTAAATACCTACATAAACTACCAAAAACTACAATTTTGGTAGAAAATATATTTTGTAACTACTATGAGTTAAGCTCAACTCTGCATGCAATATTTATATAAGTAATACTTTTTTTTATTAAGTACTAATAAGTAACAGATTTTAATAAATATATACATATTACATAGTAATTTGATGTAAGCAGATTGCGTCAATTTAATCACCCATTGCAAAGCCGGATCGTTACACTATGGTAACACGACGACGGTTGGTAAATAAAACAAAATACCAATTTTAAGTAAAAAAACTTTAATGTGATAGAAATTTTAACAGTCCACTTACGTACTTTATACATTATTAAATAATTTAGCAAAACGTACATGAAAATATCCCGCATATTGCTTTAGTGCGCCATGCAAAATGATGTCATGCAGATTTTGCTAACATAGTCTCATTTACTTGCATCAAGTTGTACTTATCAAGGCATCGTTACAGTTCTTATAATTATTTTTTAAGAATAAAACTATCTAAAATGTAATAAGTTAGAATAAATATATGTTACACGCAGGCGGCATCAAAAAGATTAATAAATTATGAGATCGTTAGGCCCATCTGCTAAAGATAACAATAGACTGCCATAGCAAGAAAATCAACTCAACAAAATTATGAAACATAAGTATAAAAAACCGAAATAGAATCCGTCCATTCCTTCCTGCGTTCTTACCGCGGCATTGTATATTTTTGGTCAGTGCAGAGGTTTAAAAATAACATACAATAAGGTAAAGCAAATAGCAAAATACCAACTATTTTCCCAACTTTAGGAAATTTTAAAGTTTATTTTATATCATATTCGAAGCGAAATGGGCCTAGAGATTTGAGCCATTTGTAAAGTTTGTCCAACACTGAGTGATGCCGCCGGCAGGATTGTACTTAATATTACCAAGTCCATAATTTGCTCTGTGTTCAAATACAACCAACCCGTCAAGTCATTATTGCAACAAAAGTTTGAGTCAATAGTAAACCGTTATCTTTCTTATAAAGTTGAAAGATCTGTTTTGAGAGACTACTTTATACACCGGACTTAGTTTTTGGGTCAAAACTTTTTGCTGTGCCATGGTCACTCTTTAGAACTATGATTTTAAGGCATATGAATTGACCAAACATGTTGTTGTGGCAATTACAAGCCCATTATCTTATGGATTAGGTATCTATCTATTTTTTCTAAACTAACACAAAGGTCACTCGATGGTAAGTGGGACCTGTGACCCATAGCCATTTTCATTTTTAAGACTGCAATCCTAAGACCTCAAATGCGTTGCCAACCCCGAGGACTAAGATGGAATGTCTCTATGCTAGTCATTTCCCTGGTTGTCTTATCCCCACACCGAAACACAAGCATGTTAGTAGTACATGTTATAATCATTTTTCAAAGAAATTTTATCATTATTGTCTCCTAGGTAACGGGACACAATAATGACAGCAAAAAGTTCATTGACCCTTTTACTGTAACATTTTGACAGTCACATTAAAAAATAAAGTAAAATGACATTTTATTTACTTTTAAATTATTCGAGCGTTCCAGAGACAGAGAAATAGGAGTTACTAGAAGTACAATACAAATTTGTTGTTGCTATGAGACAGTCCGGTGTATAAACAATACAGAGGTATTTAACACCTACTTTATTTTGTAATTTAAGTCATTTTCTTAGGCAGTGTTATGGTTTTTAGTCTCTTTAGTTAATATCGTCCGAATATTGCAAAAACTTCTTTGTATCATGGACTTAAGGATACAAAAAGGTGGTGAATCGAACCAATGTCACAAAAAAAGAAACATTTAAGGTGATCAAATATGCATACCACTTCACTATAAAAGAAATTAGTGCATGTTCAGCAATTTTGGTCACAACCTTTTGCGTCTGGGTATCGCCAAACAATAGTGTTGCCTACTCGACAAGTATAACGGTCGGTACCTACCTCGTTTTTGTAATAGTAATTTCATGTAACTAGGCAGTTTTTGCAGTACGCGGACAACATAACCATTAATCACTTTATCCCTATAACCCGTCACACAATATTAAAACCCGAAATCTCCCCAGTAAAATAATACAAATAAACAAATTTAAGTACCTACAATAACTATATAATTGTAAAAACGTGCGTAACCAATAAATACTGTGCTTTATAATAATACAAAATTAAATAATAGAAAAACATATTACATAAATATGTGATTTGATTAGTAATGTGTGCAGTAACAATTTATTAAAATAAAATAAATGGTATTAGAACATTCATAGGTAAAATCACCACAATAAATATGTGTGAGAGGACAAAAGTTTTAATTTATAGTGTAAAAATTGTAATATATTAATCAATTACATTTCAATAATTATTTATGGATCCAATTATGGATTAATCTTGATCATAATTTAGTAATAGATTGGATTCTTCCATAAACCATTGACATGTTTCAACACTTATTGGAAATAACTTGTGAAGACCAGAGACAACAAGAATAACATTTACATTCAGTCAAGATTGAGCACAATTGTAAATTAGTCAACTACAATGCGTGTTTATGCGGATAAACAATGTAACGACCATCCAAACTTCACATTTAGGCTTACCTATACGAATAACATAATTTTTAAAGATTTTATATAGTGAATAGAAATATCCCTATGAATTAAATTTTCGCGACAGTCAAGTAGGCAATCGGCAATCTTCTCGGAATTAAAAATAAATAAATTAGCTAATTTTAGCATTTTGTATGATTCTTTTTCTACCAATTAGCTTGCCGGTAACCGGTCTTGCGGACTTCACCAATTCTACTAGGTGTTTGTGATGTGTGTGTGAGTTACCAACCGGGCGTGGTGTTGGCGAGGCGGCGCATGCGGCGCGTGTTGCGGTCCTGGTCGCGGATCTTCTTCTCCATCTCGGCGTCCGTGAGCGTCTCGAGGTAGGGCGCCCACGACTCCGCGTCCGGCGCTTGCCGGTACGGCGTCTGTGGGAGATTGCCAGATTATTCGCGGTATGTTATTGCTATTGCGCATTTTAAAAGTATATAATTAGCTTCCTTTACCAACATTTTGAAAGATGTCGGATTTCCCGTGTGGTTTCCGGGTTAGAATAGTGCCACTCCATGTCGTCCCGTGGATGTCGTAAGAGGCGACTAAGGGAATAAGGGCTTCTAGTACTGTTAGGCGATAGACTTGCAACCTGTCACTAATACACTAGTAACATCTGCCTACTTGTGCAAAATGTGGTTACAGAATTATTAACATGTCTTTTTAGAGTTGTTGATATTTCTGTAGCTCTACCTACCCCACTCTGGGTATAAAGGCGTGATGTTATGTATGTTGACATTGTTACTGCTCTCGAAGCTTCGAACTGAACTGACCTTGGAATTCATAATCGGCAATGACCTTGAAGTCACAAACTGCACTAGCCTCTACTCTACGGGGTTAAAATTCTGGTTTGGTTATGTCAAGTAAATAAGAGTTATCAAAACGTTGACGATACGGAAACACGTCAAAGGTAATATCGTTTCTACCATGTATTATCTCCTACTGATCTAAAAGTCTGTAATTACTTCGAAACCACGGACTGTGCCCTGAAGGTCACAACCTGTCCTGGTCTCGAGGTGTTAACCTGTACTAACCTCGACGACGGGCAGCGGCGCCTCGCTGAAGGCGTAGGTCCGCTGGTGCCAGCCCAGCTGGCCGCGCACGGAGTACGCGATGCCGGTCACGAACTCGCCGCCAAGGCCCAGCTCCGCGCACAGCTTCATCGCGAACGCTTCCGGGTTGTTCTCCTTCTCAGACATGTCCCATTCAACCTGAAAAATGTACAACAAAATCCTTAAAAGCGTTCATTAAAAAAACCTTATGCTAAGTTACGAATAACTGCACTATTGTGCGATAATTCATTGTATTGCACCAGTTAATCAACACAGAGAACCCTTAAATTGGCAGTTTTAATTTTCAAGTCTATTTATTCACCATCAATGTAAATAATCCTTACAATATAATTAAGCAATAAGTGTAAGCAAAAAGGTTTCATACAAGAGTATCAATGGTCCTCACACTAGGACAGGCCTGTGTCGTGAGACCCATAGTGATGCGATATCATACAGATCTCCATTTAGCCAATCAACATTGCCACTAACCTGGTCAACAAGCGAAGTATTTCCGACATGTATGTTAAGCTTGATCACGACCCGCTGATCGCTTTGCTCTTCCAGTATCGCTGGGGGCTCGCTCGGGAATGCCTCGACCTGCTGCTTGATAGACGAGGC
The DNA here is from genome assembly GCA_949316455.1 of Acleris holmiana. Taxonomy (NCBI): domain Eukaryota; kingdom Metazoa; phylum Arthropoda; class Insecta; order Lepidoptera; family Tortricidae; genus Acleris; species Acleris holmiana. The sequence goes on along the minus strand of OX438783.1, from coordinate 4,500,040 downwards.
TATAGCAGGCACAAACGTGCTAGGGTTCAGTTCCAGGTCATCGCAGAGTACCTCGGCGAATTGCTCCGGGGTTATTATAGATTCTGAAAACAAAGTAGATAGGCTGGTTAAAGGTATGAGGTTTTGGGGTAATAGTAGAATAAGTCGGTCGCAAAACAACCACATCGCTTGTAGCCTATATCTCAAAATGTCCAGGTTAAGTAACTTCAAATGCCTGAAGGGCAAATTGCTAAGAATGCCCAGCGGGGCTCTGGCGACTTTGCTGAGACAGACATAAAACGACAATAACATTGTAGTAATTTTGAGATGTACACTACAAGCACTGTGGTCATTTTGCCGGTCGTAAATTTTGCAACCAAGTCATCTTACTTTCCCGAGGTTTTTAGGTATATCATATCAATCAAAACAGTACTTATTTCTATGGGTTATGTAACATTATCCATACTCTGTTCTTACTAAATTAATGGTTGTCATCTATTTCGATGCTTACACACTTCAGCTCAGACCAGCTTAAGTTTCATTGTTACAGTTTAGTTTGATGACATTCTTTTTAGTAGTGGGGACATGACCTGAAGCTTGGTGGTGTGAACATCCAGATTCCTACTACAATCTTGCCCACTATCTACTAAGTATGTTTCAAGTCTAATTTGTGTATTACCATTTTTATTCCAAGTGAAAGTGTCTCTCAGCTTCTGCCCTTCAATCTCCATGTCCAGTCGGATCGGAACCAAGATCTGTTTCTGAGATGCATTCTCCAACATGGATGTCATGTCTGTGTCGTCGAAACATAATGGGAATGTGCGCACCTGAAATATGATGAGATAGTACTATGATATTTACAATCATCATTAATTACCATTTAAAAAAGTACTTCAAAAAATTACAAAGTAACTTTACTGTTTGTTCCCTACTTGACTTTGGTCAATTAACTTTACTTGGTTCCTTGTTGCCATGGTAATGTCTCTTGGGTCACTCTTTAAAACCATGATTTAAAATTATATAAATCCACCAAACATCAGTTTTTATGTCAATTACAAGCCTATTTTTTATAGGTTTTCTTTCAAGCATATTTAGTAGTGTACATTAAACCATTAGTAACTATCACTTGTCTCCTGGCTATCAAGTGAGAACCAACAGCCGTAAACATTAAATTAAAAATCTTGTTAAGATGAAGCTACTGTAAAAACACTACAATAATGAAGCTGTTTAAAAACAGACCTCATTTTAGTACAAACTACTTAAGTTAAATATCAGGATTGTCTTATTAAACAATCCTGATATTTCATTTAAGTAGTTTGTACAGTTGACATCATAAATCACTTTAAATAAAATATAAACATGAAAACCCAAAGCAAACTGTTGAGATATGAGATAGAGACAGAGATAATTTAAAAAAGAACTACACATATTGATGTATTTGTTAAGGTGGGTACGAATTAGAGCAGCCTCGGGTCGAGGCTCGCACGGCTCACCTATTTTGCTCAAATTCGTACGCGCTTACGTTGCTGTGCACAAGCTGCGAGCCGCCGAGAGTCAGTGTTTTGACCGTGCTGAAAGGCGCGTCAGTGTGCGTGCCTCGCGTAAATTGAACGTGTATTGGAGCGTGCCGCAGGCAGAACGACAAGTTCTAACTTATCTGTGGGTGAGGCGCGTGCAAATTTGATAAAGTTGCTGAGCCGAGGCAATTTCTTTTTTTTGTTAATAATTCAGTGAATCTTTAAACTCTTTTTCTTTTTGATAAACACAGGCGCGGCGGCTGTCATCATGTCCGACGCCATTTTGAAAAGACGGCTCGCCGCCAGCATGTTGCCTCACCCGAGCATGTTTATGTGCAACAATTTGGCTCGCGAGCAGCTCGCCGCGCAGGGCGACCATGCCTCAGGCTGAGCCGCACAGATTCCTACCCAGTACATCTCTGTTTAACAAGGATGTTGTTTAACATCTCTTTTAAAATTTTACCTTTTTGTTATGAACTCTGGTCCTGCTGATCTGTGTAGCTTGGGGCACTGCATCCAAGTGCGAGGAGTTGGGCATCACTGGCAGCCATGATGGGTTGTGAGGCTTTTTACTTTTACTCTCACGAGGCGTAGCTAGCTCTTGACTTACTGATACTGCCTTGTATCTGTAGATAGACAAAATTATTACTTTTTAACAATGTAATGTAAAGGAAAATTACAGAATATCAATCTCTTTTAAACAAGTTCACTATTGATAACAATATGAAAAGAATATGTTATCCTCATGAATTCAAAACACCAATGTATGTAAAATACAGTGTTAAATAATTATTAACAGTCATTATTACAATAGTAAAGTAGGCATTTACATACATATAATTGCCACTTAACAGATAAACTCTTAACTAATTAACTAACAACACAGCCTAGATTCAGCAAACCAAGCAAGAGGATTGTACCCTAACACATTAACAGTCCCACTACAAAATATGTTCAATTTCGTTGGAAGTCCAGCACATTATAAGGGTGTACCTAGACGTTTATTCAAGACCCATATGAAGGGTCAGGACTTGTGGAACTAGGTTGCCGTGACCCACATATAGGGCACTGGACTGTGAAGGTGTTATCATATGATCAAAGAGCATGACAGTCTTCTCTATTCCATGCCAGTAAGTGCATGTGGAAAGTTCTGTCTAAACTAAAATCTGGTCAAACAATCACACTTACTTGTCATCATTTCCTTCAATAATATCTTCAACTTCAGAAGCCTTGAGCAAGGACACAGAGCTTGACAAAACATGCTGACCGAGCCCATTGTCTACAAGACGTTTTCGCTCTTCATTAGTCAAGGTTCTTCTGACCATGCCAGGGTACTTTTTGTAAAGAGACCCACGGAACAACCGTAGGTAGTTGCCGACCTAATTGACAAAAATAGTTACAATTACAAAATAAGTAGCAATAAGTAGCAAGTTTTTTATAATATTTAACCAAAAATGTGTAATTAAATAATGAAACTTACATAAATTCAGGCATTGTACGCTAATAGAATATAATATAACCAAAATTATTACCTCTGAACCGACACAGTAAAATTCTCCTCCTTCCTCTATTTGAAAACTTATCGGCTTATCGCCGTATGTTCGTAATGCCATTTTGCGTATTTTTTCTTCTTTTCGTATACTAAAAGCCTAATAATATGCTAGTTTTGCCAATATGCCAATTATTCTCAAAACATTTCATGAAAACACAAAATGTAAGTAAACCACTGTCAAAACAAAATGGCGGCGTCAGCTTGTCAGTCAACGCATAGGGATGGACAAAATTAGTGAAAAAGTACGGTTTTAAAGAAAACGCGTTCTAAAAAATGCCTCGAACATTTTGGTAGGGATCCCATACTAAAATAATTATTAAGTTTACTGAAATTTTACAATCCCATTCAATCAAAGTTCGTCCGACGACCAACCAATTAAAAAAAATAGTCACTGTTGATTTGTCGCGCGGGGTGGGTGTCGCAGCCGTTGTGAAAACCGATAGAGGTGTTTTCAATTGGAAATATGTCGAACAGGCCGGGAAATTTTAAGAACCCGTTCCAGAGACCATGGATGACGGAAAGCGGTGCAGCGGCTGCGGCTGGGGGATCTGGGTCCGTGGGAATGAAGGGAGTCGTCGCCGGTGGTATAACCGGTGGCATTGAAATTTGTATTACATTCCCAACGGAATACGTGAAAACACAACTCCAATTAGACGAAAAAGGTTAGTGTTAGCACTCCACCTTCTTAACGGGTTTACCTTCATTCAACGACACTTATAACCTGCCTAATCGCAGTAGTAAACATTAGTGATTGACCTATTTATAACGTCGAGTATGGGAATATTACGTTTCACATGGATTTTTCTGATGTTCTAGAAATAGCGATAGTCACTTGTTTCAATTTAGCTCTGCTTCCTCTGACGCGGTCGGACGCAATCGTGCGATTATATGTTGTTTATTTGTACATTTGTATTGAGTGGCAACCGCTAAAAATATTTCCCTCATCGATCACTTTCTTCCTACGCGAGAACCACTCGTCTTACGAAGACATAAACGAGTGGACTTTGCTCCGCTTGTTACTTATTTCGATGTTAGAAATCCCACATACACAGTCCGCGGCTCGTAATCTAAACTCAAGGTCGCAAACTGTCTCTTGCTTATCCATTAAATCCATACTTGCTTAAACCGGAGATATTTCATTATTTTCCTTAATCACACTAATTGTGTTAAGGTAAATAAAATACCTATTATAATAAACAGAAATAAGTTGCCAACATAATGAATTGCATTACAATGTAAAGATTTAACTGCTGGGAATTTTACTTCAAAACCATTAAGTGCTGGCTAGTTACAATCTAATTAGATAAAGTCTGCCTTAACATTTATCAAGTAATAATGACCTTTAAATGCTAATTGGAACATAACATTGAGGTTCTATATTGTTTATTCTCAGAGTTCTGTTCTTTATTCAAATTGATTTGGAAGCATAACTGTATTTTATGGATTGACTCAAACATTATGGCTATCTATGCCTTGTGCTAACTAAATCATGGACAAAAACTGTAATCATGCATGACATACTAATCATTGGATCAATATAGTTTACTTATCAACAAGCCGTTTGCTCACATTCTCAAACAACATATATAGGTATTTGTATTTATAGGTACTGAACACATTTAGTATAAAAACCTTCTGCCAAGCAACAGTGTTCACACTGTTGTGTTCCAGTGCAGTGATATTACTAGCATAGAGGCATTTCATTGTAGTCCTCAGGGTTGGCAAAGCATTTGAAGTCTATGGATTCAGTCTTAAGATTATAGTCTTGAGAATTTAAATGTCTATGGGTCTCAGATTCCACTCACCATCAGGTGGCCTGAGTGCTTTTTGAAAATGTTATGTGCAATCGTTTTGTGGCCAGTCCTTTACCACGGGTCTTGTTAACCCTTTCAGACCCAGCTTAGTATCAAGTGACAGATAATATATTATAATAAATCCGTTTTTAGTTTACTTTTATTGGTTTTTGATCACTTAATAAAATACATTTTCAAATGTAAACAAACCGCATGATCATATTACCCAGGTCTGAAAGGGTTAAAAATTGTGATGCTGTGATATACCTACTGGAGCAATGATAAGGCCAGTATTGAAAAATTAGGATAGTAAGGAGATCCCTAATATCCATTACATGGAATGGAGTGGACTGGACTTTGTATAGTAGATATTTAACCCCTCATATGCTCTAGGCACGGATCCGTGCTCAAAATTTGGATATCTTTTTGTATTTTTTTTTAAGCTTAATTTTATGGACTATATCGTAATCAGAAGAGACTAGAACTTGGTACTTTTTTGACCTCCTGCATACGAGGGGTTGTACCCACACAGTTATGTTATGTTACGTTTAATTTCAATCTTATCAGCTTCTCATTTTCTGCATAATTAATTATAATAGTGTATTTTTGTTGATTTATTGCTGTAAAAAATTATGAAAGAAACTAATGAGTTGGGCAACAGACAACGTCCTTAAGTTGCAAATTAGGTACTAGGTATTAATTTTATTATACATACAGACACCAGCATTAATATATTCAACCTTCCCCAAACCCAAATACTTTTTAAGATCACATGCATTGAACATACAGTTAATTTAATAATGTAATTAGTTTGAAATCTATCTCTATATTTGAAATTTCTAGGGCAATCATGATCATTGACCATACAATTTATTCCTATCTAGTATCTTTCATAATTAATCATTGATGCACTACACTTAATTACATACATTTGTGATAACAATATTACTCATCTCTCTCTAAAACCCTAACCAAAAGAAGAGGGGTTTTACAGGTTTATCTATATCTGTCTGTGGTGTTGTATCTCCCAAAAAAATTCAATGCTTTCTTTCTAAATTAATGGTTAGATTGATGCAGTTGGTTTTAATTTACGGAAGGTTTAATTTAAAATCCAACTTGAACAGAAGTCAGACTGATTATTTTTTTCCTACTTATAAAATACTAGCTGTTGTCGGCGACTCCATCCTCGTAGAAAAATAAAACATATCCTATGTTACTCTGTGACAATGTAGCATTCTAATGGTAAAATATTTTTTGCAATTGGTCCAGTAGTTTTAGAATTTATTCATTACAAACATGCAAAAATACAAATCTTTCCTCTTATAATGTTAGTGTAGGTTTACTTGCTTTATTGTATTCATCCTACATCATAAAATCCGTAACTTCTAAATCATTAATTTTACCTGTTCATTATACTACAGTTACTATACTAGGTATATTGTTTTTACCACACACACTTTGTGTAGACTACAATACCACCTAACCTGTTCCCACACCCCACCACTCTTAAATAAATAAATATCAGGGGACAATGTCACACATATTGTCCTACTTCCCAAACTTAAGCTCTAGGCTTGTACTATGGGTACTAGACAATGATAAACTTACTTACTCCAATAAAAAATATGCTATTCTACTCAAAAAATATAAATTCCAAACTCACTTTTATTTCCCTTCAAATTGCTTTTACCGATAAGAGCGAATTTGTATCGAATTTCCTTAGTACCCCACTAATCAATCATGGCTGTTTACTCAGTCCGTTGAACCCTCCACAGTATTTAAAACTGTTGTTCTTGACCTGGTGACCGATACGTTAATTATGGAACATTCATGTTAAGTGCCATTGACTTGAAATTGTATGTACTTTGAAAGCTCCGCGCGTGTCGCTGGCAGGGAATATAGTTTGTTAAGTAATGTTTTGTTTGTATGAGGCTTTAGTTTATCTACGTGCTTGTGAATAAAGGTGTTTTAACCAGCTATATTTACTTTCACGTTCGTTTGTTAATCTTGCAAAAATCAGCTGCTTATCGGGACCTATCTAACTGGTCACCTTGTGACTTGCGACTCCATTGCATCGTCAGATAAGCTATTAGATGCACTACTAACAACATAACATTATCATCGGATTGAAACACCTATCGTATACCTTAACTCTGTGTTGTAAGATTTAAGAACTTCATTTCTGCACGCTTCTTCAAGCACAATTTACATACGTACATATTGTATGTTTTCTAACTGTATTTAACCTAATACATTTGTATTCTAATTCTTTTGATTTCTTACCAGTAAGACCCACCGTAATACAAACAGGAAGACTTTTGTGAATGACAATGCAATGCCAATTACAATTTTTAAACGATGAAAAATTGACTTCATTCCCATTACAATGTACTTTAAATTAAATTGCCTTGATTATGTACATCCTATTGCACATCGGGCCTTACGAGGATGAATGCAATAGCTTGGATGGTTGTTACTCAATCACGCCAAAACGGCTGAACGAATCTAGATGAAATTTTGCACAGAGATAGATTAGTCTGGAGTAGCATATATTTATAGTAGTACATAGGCAGGTACCTGTTATCTCGAAATAATTAATCATTGGTCCCGTGAGACTCAAGAATTTACGCGGTCGGAGTCACGGGCAAAAGTAAGAATCCTATATACCCGTACAAAAAGTGCCCCTGACGTTATTTACTGTTATTAGCCAATGAATTTATCCTACGTACCTATTAGTCGTAATGCTAGTTATTAATCTGCCAAGTTTTACCCCGTAATTATTGTCAATTCTCCTGAAATTAGACTTTTCTTTTTCAAAATATTTAAAAATCTACCGGTCCGTTTCTTTTGTAATTCACGTATTTTGTTAATGAATAATAGGTATGTTGTGTTTAGTAACAGGAAGATATCAATTTCAGGCGTAATTAATAAAACGTTCAGAGCTCTCTTTACTCGTAAAGTCAGACCATGAGTTACGTTAACCCCGACTCTTTCTCTCGATCGCGTATTGATTGTCGAGTGAAAGGGATAGGGATTCCAAATGTTTCGTATTTACAATTTCGGAGTTATCTCCACCTGCAACGTACCTACCGGCCCGGTAACTTTGAATATTTAATGGCCGAGTCGATTTGCCTGTACATTTATAGATAGATAGCTAGGTATATCTGTACCCAACCTTCTACTCTATAAATAAACGTAGTTAACAACATTTTGTTGTACAACTTAAAAAAAATATGTTTATTATTATTGGGGATATTTTCGAACAAACTAAATAGTATTTTCAATGTACTCCATCCAATAGTCTAGTTGACATCTTCTGTTAGCCTAGCAACTTCGTAGTTTTCGCAATACATTGATTGCTTAGAAAATCTAAATTCATTAATATTTAGTTAACAATAATTTATTTTCAAAAGTTGTAGAATAAATGTTGTTACGTTTGTGGTGTGGAAACAATCCCTCAACTTATTGCTCCTGTTACAGGCAACACCCGGTATACATATAACTTACTTACCAATGTGTAAAAATTCAATAAGCTATCTCCATTCCAAATACAGCGTAAGGGAGAACAAAGAGACAAACGTTCACTTTTATTTTAAGCTTTGCTCCGGTTTAAACAATAATCTTTGGTAAATAAATAACTAAATATAAAGCTAGCTTTAAAAACCCGAATGCGATTTTTGATATCGTGTCGCGCATACAATCCGACTTTCTTTTTTAAGAATTGTATGTAAAAAATATCAAAATCGGTTGAGCCATTGCGCAGTATGAGCGGACACAGGAACGCACATACAAACATTCTGGTCAAACCATTAACCCTTTTGGGCTTTGCCGCAGTCGGGTAAGAATAGTCAATATCATTCTGGAATAATGTACATACCTTTCAAATAGTCTTTTAGTAGTTCGAATTGGTTTAGTGGTTCTGGAGATTTCCTGTCGGATAAACCACCCTACAAAATTCTCTCTTTATAATATCTAATATATAAAATTCTCGTGTCACGGTGTACGTTACTGAACTCCTCCGAAATGACTGGACCGATTTTAATAAATTTTTGTGTATACGAGGGTGGATCAAAAAGTACCCGTGTTAGAAATGAAGACGCGTATATTTTTTTAAAGTTTTATTTTATTTTTCAACATAATCTCCTTCTAGATCCTTACACTTTTCCCAACGTTTCGGCTACTTCTTTAACCCCTCCAAAAAGTAGGATTTGTCAAACTCTTCAAAATACGCTTCTGTTTCCGCTATAACCTCTTCGTTTGACCTGAATTTCTTTCCCCCGAGCCATGCTTTCATATTGGGGAACAGAAAAAAGTCACAGGGAGCCAGATCCGGCGAGTAAGGTGGGTGTGGCAGCAATTCGTAACGTAGTTGGGTTAGTTTGGCAGTGACAATTTTGGATGAATGTGCTGGTGCGTTGTCATGATGGAACAACAATTTCTTCTTTGCCAAATGGGGCCGTGTCTCCTTTATTTTTTCATCAAAACGGTCCAATAACTCACTATAGTACAGCCCTGTGATAGTTTTCCCTTTTTGTAAGAAATGTATTAGGATTATTCCCTTACTATCCCAAAAAATCGTGGCCATGACTTTTCCGGCTGATGGGACTGTTTTTGCCTTCTTTGGGGCAGATCCATTGCTTAGACTGCCGCTTGGTCTCAGGTGTATAATAATGAATCCAGGTTTCATCAACAGTAACGACACGACGGAAAAGCTCCTGCGGATTTCGCTCAAACAAGCCCAAACACTCCTTCGACATTGACAGCCGTAACCGCTTATTTTCATCCGTGAGTAATCGCGGCACCCATCGGGCGGACACTTTCTTCATATTTAATTTATCGTGTATTATATTAATTGCTGTTCCGTACGACACCCCTACAGCCTCTGCTAATTCTCGCACTTTGGTACGTCGATCGGTAACCAATATTTTTTTTACCTTTTACACGACTTCTTCGGTAACCACGTCTGCCGGGCGTCCTGGGCGGTCCTCGTCGAAAACAGATGTACGACCTCGTTTAAATTCATTAAACCAATATCTCACGGTAGTCATAGACGGCGAAACACCTCCGTAGACAGCATCTAACTTAACTTTTATTTGTTCGCATGTTTTTTCATCCAAAAATAAGAAGCGAATTACGGAACGATATTGCTCTTTTTCCATTTTGTACGAAAAACAAAACAAGTCTTACAAATTTTGCCGCCAGAAAAAACTGAGCCATAGATAACTGTCAGTTTTCATTTTTTTATTTAATAGGGTCAACTATACGACGGTAATGCCAACTTTCCTAAGTAACGCCACCTGACATCCAACACGACACGGGTACTATTTGATCCACCCTCGTATATCGGGTAGGTCTGAGAATCGGCCAAAATCTATTTTAACCCTAAGTGAAAGAAAAAGAAATTGCAGCGGGCGAAGCAGCTGGCGGGTCGCTAGTTATTAGTATAGATTTACTTTGTTTGTTGCCCACAAACAAATGCCTAATAATCACAGGACAATGTCACACAAATTGACGTAGTCCCAAAGTAAGCTCTAGGCTTACTGCGATAAATTTACTGACCACTAACACTTTCTTCCAGGTGGTACAAAGAAGTACACCGGCATATCAGACTGCGTGAAGAAAACCGTCGCGGGCCATGGGTTCCTCGGACTATACCGGGGCCTTAGCGTGCTGCTGTATGGGTCCATCCCCAAATCGGCCGTCAGGTGAGTCAGCATACTTAAATACGTAGAAAACATCCAAGACTCACGAACAAATATTCGCGATCATCACACAAATATTTTTGAACCTGGGACCACTTAGACAGGGTCACTACCAACTAGGCTAGCGTGTCGTCAAGTCTTCCGTGCTGGCCATGCAACCCAAGTTGTTGAACTGCGCATAAAGAACCCATTCAACATTTTCTACCTAAATTGTTCTGTATACTTATACATATGCTTACTTCGTCGTTTTGTATCCACGCTTTGGCAATTAAGAGAAAGACAGAATGTGCTAAAGGTTTACGAAAATAAAGCTATTTTTAAAGGCCATCATTTGATAATTAATTGTTCAGGGAACTGCAGCCAGTTAGTTTGACCTAACAATGCAGTGGTGCTAGACAAGTTGCATTCGACAATCGTTAGCGATTATGTTTCGATTGATAAATGTATGGAATTGACGTAAGCCACCGAGATAGTAACGTGACGCTTACGTCAATTCCATATATTTTTCAATCGAAACATAATCGCTAGCGAGTGTCCAATACACGTTGTCTAGCCCCACAGAGTTTAAAGAAACTCGCGGAAGTACTTCTGAAAATAACAAAAGCAAGTTTTTAAAACCCGACTGCTAGTCTTGATTATGTCGTCTATATAATTATGTTAGTTACCTACCATTTATAGATTTTTTATTCCGCCTTATTGTATTTTTTAAATTTAAGTACCGAGTGACACTTGCGATGTTAAGACGAACCTAATGACAACTTATTCTTTAAATTCGGTGAAGCCGTTTAGGCTTCAGGAGGTCACAATGGAACGGACATACTTACGAGGGCGGTTGAAAAGTTCTGAGCCTAAGGTATTTTGAGGTTGTATATGTAATTATGGTACTGGCCACTAGATAGACCATTTTTTTTTTTATATCAAGGAGAAGGCACACGAGCACTCAGGCCACCTGATGGTAAGTGGAATCTGAGACCCATAGACATTTGAATTCTCAAGACTATAATCCTAAGACCTCAAATGCGCTGCCAACCCTGAGGACTAAGATGGAATGCCTCTAATTTCTAATGAAAGAATTCTAATGTCTATGGGTCTCAGATTTCACTTACCATCAGGTGGCCTGAGTGCTCTTGTGCCTTCTCCTTAACAAAAAAAAAAAAAAAAGGTAGCTTATTTACTTGACAGTAATGGCGCCCGAGTTAAAAACACGAAAACATGTCAAAAGCAATACGGTAGGAATCGGCCGTAAATGAACAGCCTCTACACGAAAACAAATAGCCTTACTTATGCATGCGTCTCAAAAACGTGTTTGTCCAAACTATCGAAAGTGAACTTAACGATTTCGACGTGACGTGCATAGTGAGTCGCGACGCGTGGAAAAATTCTAATTGCGTCCTGTTCAAATTGACATCCAACACGCCCACGCATATAATACAACTCGAGCCAATAGGGTTCCTAAGTCAACTAAGTACAAAAGGAACCCTTCCTTATAGTTTTCCCATGTCCGGCTGTCTGACTCTCTGTCTCTATGTCACACTTTCAAAAACTACATATCAAAGTGACAAAACTGATTTTTTGTACTCAAATACCGCACACTAAATTCAAATGATGACATAAGTAAAAAGAAGTAATTTTCTATTTTAAGTCAATTGGTGCCGTCTTAGATGATTTTAGTAGGTAGGTATAAACACTAATCGCCTACATCTCAAGAACCAATGTTGTCTACTTAGCCGTCATAGTTTTCCTTTAAAATTCGTTATATGGTCTTTCATTTAAGTTTTTTTTCAGATTTTTTTGTATTTGTTGTTTTGGCTGTAGGGAGGGACACTTGAGTCAAACAAAAATTAGCGCTTTAAAGCTTAATATGTCATAAACGGATTACTCAATCAGAAAACTGTTCTTACAAACCCGTAATATTTTTTAAAGACCTATCCAACGACACCCCACACTATAGGGTTGATAAGAAAAAAAAATACATCCCCACGTTACGTGTAGGGGAAGTACCATTAAAAAATTTTTTTTTGGGATTTTATTGGCGTGAAAACATTTTTTTTCATATTTTATTATACCACTTTGTTGGCGTGACTAATATGCATATTCATACCAAATAACAGCTTTCTAGTACTAAGAGTCTCTGCGCTAGGCTGCGGAGGTTCCTGTTTGACTACGGAACCCTAAAAAAATCTTAGTCCATAGTGAACGAGACGCACTAAGTGACCAGCGACAAATTACAAGTAATTCTAGCCGTGCTGGCTTAGCGCACAAGTTGTATAAAGCAAACACCAATCCCTTTTGCATTAAAGCACTCACGAGAAGTGACAAAGCCGTACCTACTCCTATATGTGCAATCAAGTTGCTTTTCTATAGCAACATAACCCATGTCTTTGCTAACGCTGAACTGAACTAGTAGACCAAATTAATGTCCGTTTTTTTCGACGTCGATTTTCAGGACGCATTTAGCATAGTTGGTAGTGACCCTGCCTACGAAGCTAGCGGTTAAGGGTTCGATTCCCGGTTAGAGCAAATATTTGTGTGATGAACGCGAGTATTTGTTGGGTGTTTTCTATCCTCCTAAGGCCCAAGGTCCTACCCAATAGTAGTTACTAACTTTGTCATTCAGACCCAGCTCCTTCGACAGTTGTGTAGTCATAGCGTACCACGGTCCTACCAGTAGGACTTACTAGAAATCCTACTGGTTTAGACGGTACGCTATGCTATGTTGACTGGTAGAGAATGCCTTTAGGCATTAAGTCCGCCATTTGTACTTTTTACATTTATTTGTATTGTGCAAAGAAGATTAAATAAATAAATAATAAATAATACACAAGCACAATAGGTAACTTAAAAAATAAGTTTTTTATGTCCTTGTGTCTGAATGAGTATAAAACAATAGTACCTACTACTGGTAGAACTACGGGACGTAGTGACTACATGCTGAATTTATCGTTGGGCCTTAGGATGCTATGTGTAGTACTTACCCATAGTACATAGTACAGGCTTAGTTTGGGACTAGATCAATTTGTTTGAGATTGAACACTAATTAAACACTGCTCTTTTTAAATGCTGTACTATTTAATGACAAGCTGAACAAGGTCAATTGAACGTCTTAATAAAATACAGTACAACTAGAAATCGTATTAAATGTACCATTTGGCTAATATTCTTGTAATAACTTGACCAACCGTGACCTTGCGGATGTAAGAATTGTGATAATAAGCAAATAGGTGCGAATAGATATTGCCAAACTGATTATACGGCAGCGGTGAGTATTGCCTTACGAAGTACACCTTATTCCTTATCAACATCATTTTGGGTCGACAAAAGACCCTAAAACAGAACACAGCAAGTCTTTCTTAACAATCCTATCAGCCGTCGTCAGTGTTCACTCTTTTGTTTCTCATTATCAGTCACGCAGTCCTCTTGACAATGTTTTAATTTATTTCATGCTGAGCAAACGTGTTACTTGTATTGAAATTACCTAAAGAGTATTTCCTCCAAAGCTTTATTCAGCTATCGGTGAATGTCACTCAATATCAACCGGTATCACGCAACCCAGTCGTTGTGGCATAATGATCAGCGTTATCGCCACATTAGCAGCAACGCGACGCGCGAGACGCCTTGGACTACGGACCGAGCTCTATGGCTACTGTATCGAATTACAACTACATTGCTTTGCCCTTGCATTTGTACACGTACAGTCAGCCAATCATAAATCAAAATCAAAATGTTTATTCAGTAAATAGCAACATAAGCCATGTCTTTGCTAACGCTGAACTGACCTAGACCGAAATTAATGTCCGTTTTTTTGACGACGATTTTCAGGACGCATTTTGCATAGTTGGTAAAGTCCCTGCCTACGAAGCTAGCGGTTAAGGGTTCGATGGGGCTCTTTTACACGTCGGTGATATGAAGTGAATTTACTAGCGCTTCAGATAAGACCATCATTGCGGAGAAGAAGCGCTAAGAAACTCCAGCAGAAGGTCAAACTTATATATAGGATGTCCCGTGTCCCACGACTTTGCCACATGGAGGGAAAGTACCTTAATACCGTGGATAGAATATGTTACTGAAAGAAGACTTCCTTTCTACTTTAAAAACAATACTCTTTTAGAAATACTACAAGCCCTTTTTCCCTTAGTCGCCTCTTACGATATGTCCATGGGAAGACATGGAGTGGCACTATTCTAACAAGGCAATTACACTTCACTTTTATAAATTATTAAATATTCCAACGCATTGTTAATGTGACACGAGCGTAATAGATGGAAGAGTGTCGAATACGAAGGTCGTTTTAAGATCACACTGTACTGTGATGTTTTTGTACTTAATCGCATTAGTTTGACAATCTTCTTTGCCATTGCTGACGTCACTGTAAAACCCCCACACCCACCATACCACAAACAGGGAGAATTTATAAGTGGGAATTTGAATCTACCAACAAGGAAATGAAGTGCATTTACCTTTGCTCAAAAAGACCATGTTCTAATTAAGAACAAATAAAAATGAACTATATCCTCAACCCTTAACTTGGCAGTGTGCACCACAGGATACATACTATAATGTTCACTTTTTGTTTTTTTTATTGATATTTTTTTATGCTGGTTGGAAATCAAATAGGGTTTGAATTCACGACTTTTTTAATTTTTGACAATTTAAGGGATAAAATATAGCTTGAACTAAGCTCCTTGATTATGTACCATATAGAGAAAAAAACGTTAATACATGAGAAATATACAAGACTCGGGAACAAAATATTCATACTCATAAAATCAGGGATTGTAAAACCGGTTTTATTTAATACCTGTATTTAAATTGACAAATTGTTACCGCTAAAAAAGTAATACCTATATTCGTATTAGAGGTATTATTCTCATTCCGCTTTTGTTTTTATCGCTATGTATACACTATTTACAGTATTAAATACCTGTATTCAAAACGGCTATTCATTGCACCTGATAAATAAGATGTCAATTGTAATTAATTGTAATTTCAGACTTGTCTAAGGCGTGTCTGAGTTTATTGTAATAACACCGAAAACAATTACAGAAACAAATAAACGAGTATATTGACACTGATAGGTATTACTGGTTATGGTTTTAGGGGTAAAGTATCAAAAAGAGGTATTGTTCTCAATTGGCAAAACCGATAATATACTTGAATACCGGTATTTATTATACCGCTAATCAGGGCTTTATCGATATAAATAGCGAAATGCAATTATAACCGGTTATACCTCATTTAAAACCGGTAGTCTGAATACCGGTAACGATCCCTGCATAAAATATCCTCTTTCTGAATAATCGAGAAACTGTTAACTAAAACTTACGGATAGTTACGGACCGACAAACAATAGTTTAACCTTGTGTTGACCTTTGTTTTTGACTTGAAGGCTTGAAGCTGTTGGTTTTAAGTTATATAGATAGGTCCAACTGTTTTGGGAATAGCTGTTTCCCGCGACTCCGTCCGCGGAGAAGTCGTTAATCGCTATTCCCTCGGGAACCGTCAAATTTTTCGGGATAAATAATACCATATGTGCTCCCACGGGACTCAAACTATCTCAGTGTTCAGCGGTTTATCCGTGAAAGCGTAACAAACAGACAGATAGAGTTACTTTCACATTTATAATATTTAGGTCAAAGTGACTTTAAGCTTTAGTTGACTTACACAAGGTTCTTTATTGAACTAGTAAAATTTGAAGTTGGCGTCACGAGGATAGATAATGTAGATTGTAGATTAAAGGAAAGAGATTAGTATCAAAACAGAAATCAATCTGATATCAAGTCTATTTCGTACCAGATATACTTAATCTTATTAAATTACGCCTTCCGCATGATGGTTTGAAGAGCTCACGATAAGGGTAGATAAAATTTATTTAAAGCGATACAAACTATCTGACTTTCGATAAAAATATAAAGATGTTGTTGACGTAGATCTCGTCGTGTGGTTCTATAGTCATTATTTTTAGTTTAATTTAATAATTTTATTGGTTTTTTTTAATAATTATTATTTATTACTTTATTACCTGTTAATGTAACTTACTTTTAAGCATTGTTGTTTTTTATAATTGAAAATATCATTCTGCTGGAGTTTCTTGCGGCGCTTCTTCTCCGCAATGATGGTCTTGTCCGAAGCGGTAGTAAATTCACTCCATTTTACTTATTTAATTATCGAGGCCGCACGGGCACTTCAATACGATAAAAAACACACGCACTGTTATGTTAGCAAGAATCATCACTAGAATTGCCATGTCCAGAAACAACAATATTACCTGATAATGAAATAAAAACGTCGTGAATTCAAACCCTATTTGCATAAAAAAAATAAAAAAGTTTATCTTTTGGTGTGTACACTGTGGTGCACACTGCCGAATTAAGGGTACCTTTTGTAGCGTACCATACCCAAAGGGTAAAGCGGGACCCTATTACTAAGACTCAGCTGTCCGTCTGTCTGTCTGTCAACAGGCTGTATCTCATGAACCGCGATGGTTAATCCGTTGATAATTTCACAAATGATGTATTTCTGTTGCCGCTATGACACCAAATACTAAAAGCAGAATAAATATTTAGGGGGGGCTCCCATACAACAAGCGTGACTTTATCCAGTAAGAGACATTCGCTTGTAATTTGTAACTTATAGCTTCGTGAAACGGGCCTCTGTTGTGGTTATTTATATCGAGCAAAAAATGCCAAAAAATCACGCTTTTTGTATGGGAGGAGTTATTTTTTTTGGCTAAATAACTCCATTTGCTAGAAAGAGAGTTCCGCTTGTAATTTTTAACTTGTAGCTTCGTGAAACGGGCCACAGGTAGAGGCTTGAAATATTTACAGAAAGTTTTGTTCTATCACTTTAAGAATAAATAATTAAAATAAAATAAAATTAATGGGGCGCTCCCATACAACAAACTTGTTCTTAATACATACACCAGGATAGGTGAAACTAAAAAAAGTTTAGAATATAGTAAACCCGGTACGGAACCCTTCGTGCGCGAGTCCGACACTTGGCCAGTCTTCTTAACATTTATCTCTTTTTTGTAGATTCGGCGTATTCGAGCAGGCGAAGCTCTACATGATCACAGACAACGGCACCCTCAGCACGACTGGCAAGCTGGCGTGCGGTCTAGCCGCGGGAGTGGCCGAGGCGGTGTTCGCTGTCACGCCCATGGAGACCGTCAAGGTCAAGTTCATCAACGACATGAGGATGGAGAAGCCCAGGTTCAAAGGCTTCTTCCACGGCGTCAGGACTATTGTTAGGGAGGAAGGTGGGCCTCTATTCTACTGCGTTATAACGATATTGCGTTTGACATGTTTTAGAATCGTTTGTCACAGTCGCCATTATTGTAAATGACATAAGAGTTATCAAAACTTTGACAATACGGATACACTTGAAAAGCGATATCGTTTTTACCGTGTAGTATCTCGGCACAGAGTATTTAATAATACTTGGCTATCGCTTTCACACTCTCTCCGGCATAACAAATACTCTGAGAGAAATTAACCGAGACTTAAACAGTTAAAAGTAGTTATTTTAAAAAGAATGCTGTTCTATCGGAACATTATGTATTTTTATTACTTGTGACCACTTTTTTTTACTATAACTACCTATTTTTTTTATTAAACACCCTCCTTGCCACTTGACACCCCTTTGAGATATAGCAACCGAACTGCCATACAGTGTTCCTATTTTCTTAATGTCTCGCCTAGCTGTCGCTGTCTCAGTCGTACTCGCATCTGACAGTATATTTTGCACTTGGTTTCATAAAAAAACGAAGCATGTCGCACATTTATGGCCGTATTAATAAACTTGTCTCGATTGATGCCCATCTCAAGATTTATCAAAATAAACGTCAAACCAAAGAAAACTGTCATTTTTGACTATCTTGATACGGGCATTTTAACCAAGATCAGTTTATTAATACAGGCCTTAGATGTTCGGCTCTCCTCCCGTCGCGCCCCGCCCGCACTTCACGTTTGGTCCGTGTTACCGACTGGTATTATTGTTTTTTATGACTAGCCTAGTTATTGCACCAAAAATGCTTTATTTTCAGGTATCGGCGGCGTGTACAAAGGCGTGACCGCGACCATCATGAAGCAGGGCAGCAACCAGGCCATCCGCTTCTTCGTGGTGGAGTCCCTCCGCGACTGGTACAAGGGAGGGGACCGCGACAAGCCCGTGCCCAAGTACGTCGTGGGTCTGTTCGGAGGCATCGCTGGTACGTACTACCTTAGGATTACTGGGTCTAGACTCCGTGGACGACTTCGGTTTTCACCGACTCTACAAGAAAGTTATAAGTTTAACGAGTGTAATTGTGTGTGTGGAATTTTATGTAGGTCCCAAACGGATGCTCCAGGTCCGATTTATTAAAAAAAAGTAAGAATCTACGTCAATCAGGATATTTTTTAGCTAGGTTTAAGAGATATCATCTCTGGAAGTCAGGGCCATCGTTCGCAGTTTTTTGTCTATTTTATTAACATATGCTACTATAACGTTAATGCATTGTTGATATTATTGTAGCTCTTTTTGACTTGATAATAAAACAAAAAAAAATTAAACAAACCTTCATCCTTTTCGTGGTGGAGTCGCTGGGATACTGATAAATTTCCTTCAACGGAGGTTGAGGTGGGAGTAGGTGGGCTATTGAAGTTCACGGGTGCTAGGGGCCCATGGCTATCCTATTGAATCTTAAGTAACAAACATAATGTATATCCGTACTAATATTATAAATTAGAAAGTAACTCTATCTGTCTGGCTGTCTATTTGTTAAGGTTTACGGTTAGACCGCCAAACCGATTTATCCAAATCTTCCACCAAGTCACGTACCTCTTAAAAGGGCTAATGGATCTTCTAGAACCCTGTCTAAATAATAAAAAATAAGCCACTTGATACTGTTTTAAGAATAAATGTAGCACCGAAGTGTTCTGAATAGTGACCCTTGTTATGTGTAAGATTTTATATTCTGATGTTATAAATATTTCTTAATAGTCGCGGAATGAAACGAATCGTTACTTTTCGATCGAAAAGTGGCATATTTTTATTCCGTGACTGTACTAGGAAGATAAAAAGTCAATCAGGTCAATCCTTACACATTGCACAACCACGAAGTTACTGAATATTGACAATGATAACAGCAGTAAAACAATGCCAAACTTATTTTGTTTCGGGGCGAATGAAATAAGGAAAAGGAAGGTACTAGTAATACATATTGAGAAACTTCATAAATAAATATCACGGGACAATCTCACACCATTGGCCTAGTCCCAAACTAAGCTCTAGGCTTGTACTATGGGTACTAGACAACGATAAACATACTTATATTGAGAAATACATACTTAAATACATAGAAAACATCGGAACAAATACTTGTGCTCATCACACAAATATCTGCTTTTACCGGGATTTGAACCCGGGACCGCCGGCTTCGGAGGCAGGGTCACTCCCAACTAGGCCAACGTGTCGCCATGGTTGTGCAATGTGTCTTATTTTTTACCCACACTGCTTGTTTATCCAAAGAGTTATCGCGTCGATGAAACTGCAATACCGCGTAACTAACAAATTCAGTTAGTTGCAAAATGTGCCTTACTGACTTACTTGTTAAGGAATATTTTGCAACTTATTCGATTTGTTAGTTACGCGGTATTGTAGTTTCACCGACGATCGTTTTGTTTAGATCAAGTTATCAATATTGAGCCTATTCTTGTTAAGAGCATCGGAGCAAATGTTAATTCCAAGAGATAACACGGCCTGCATTTGCCCTATTTGCAAAGAGCATAATTATGTAATTAGGCGTATTTGATTAACTCAAATTAGTACTTAACTAATATTTACTAAAGTTTTAAAATTTGAGGAACCGGGATATCGCTGTCTTTTTTAAATTATATTAGTCTAAGAAAGATTTCAGATAATAGTGTAAAAATGAAATGTTAGTCATTAAGTCATAATAAGCACGAAATTAGTTTAGGTTTTTAAACATATCACCATTCGTGGGTAGTTCTACCAGCGTTTCAACCGCTTTGACTTCGGTGTCGCATTATTAACCATTTCCCTGTACGAGTAGGATAACCATTTTCGGTTACTTTCTAGGAGTCCAGGCATTCTTCAAAATAACCGAAAATGGTTATCCTACTCGTACAGGGAAATGGTTAAAAATGCGACACCGAAGTCAAAGCGGTTGAAACGCTGGTAGAACTACCCTCGTCAGGGCGGGTTGCGATCTAGACGTTAGGTTGTGTAACTTCAATGGCATAATTCTATATAATAAAAATGAATCGCTGAATGTGTTGCTAAGCGCAAATCTCGAGTGCAGCTGAACCGATTTCGCTAATTCTTTTTTTATTGCGTTTGTTACTGTCAGGAGAAGGTTCTTATGAAAGAAAAAAACTAAATAATCCACCGGGAAAGTCAGCAATTCGCAGCAGGGCGAAGCCGCTGGCGGGCCGCTACTTTATAATAAGAATAACCATTTTAGTTCCGCAACGGCTGTGTCGAGTTTAACAAATTAACACTGCCGGTGTAGTCGAATTACTTATTCAAATATATATTATTGATATACGAGCTCAATATCTTATTACGTTACTCTCTTCTGCCCGCGAATTCGTCAGCATAAAATGAGTACTTCGCTAAATTCTATTTAAATTTCTTCGTACGTTTGTTTTTTCAGGATAAAACCTAGATTTGTGTTAATTGCGAGTTTTCTCTATGAATTTTGATTAAATTTGCTATAGGAATAGTTTAAGTCCCGGGGAAGGACAAAAATTGGACGGTTCCCGAGGGGATAGCTATAAATAAATAAATAAATATGTAGGTATGTTAACACTTTATTGTACGAAAAACAGAAATTCAAATACAATATTCACAGAATAGGAACGGCGAACTTATCCCTTTAAGGGATCTCTTCCAGCTAACCTTTGGGTGATTGAGGAAAATAAGAGAGCAAAAAGTGGCAACGAGTACACATGAGTTCAAAACAAAGTTTACGGAAACTGTATGAACAAGACCTAAAATAATGAATAAACACTAACACAGACATAATTATATAAAAGTAACAACGGGACAATCTTTCACAACTTGACCTAGACCCAAACTAAGCTCTAGGCTCGTACTATGGGTACTAGACAACGATTAACATACATATAGAGAGATATAAACACTTAAATATATAGAAAACATCGGGACCTAATGCTCGCGCTCATCACACAAACATTTGCCCATACTGGGAATCGAACCCGGGATCTCTAGCTTCGTAGGCTGGGTCACTACCAACTAGCCATCGTGTCAAAGCTAGCTAGTATTACTATATGTGTCCACGCTTTAAACTGGTGCTCGAACGCACCCAACGCGAAGCGGGGCGTGGGGGGACCGCCGCCCGCCAGACCCACCAACGCTGCCGTAACCTAATCCTTAATCCTTTAAACTTTGATAAATTATTATGATTTATAATAAGTCTATCACCAGTTTTTTTATGTTAAGGAGAAGGCACACGAGCACTCAGGCCGCCTGATGGTAAGTGGAATCTGAGACCCATAGACATTTGAATTCTCAACACTAAATCCTAAGACCTCAAATGCGTTGCCAACCCTGAGGACTACGATGGAATGCCTCTGTGCTAGTAATTTCACCGGTTGTCTTATCCCCACACCGGAACACAACAATGTGAATACTGCTGCTTGGCGGGTGGTTAATGGATAAGATATGGTGGTAGCCATCCGGACGGACCCTGCACAGGGTCCTACCACCACTAACAGTATTATTAAAGCTCCTAAATTAGCACCCTCAATATTTCGTCAACAGGAGCGGCATCAGTATTCGGCAACACACCCATCGACGTCGTCAAAACCCGTATGCAGGGCCTCGAGGCTGCCAAGTACAGGAGCACCTGGGACTGCTTCATCAAGACCTGGAAGGCCGAGGGGCCGCTCGCCTTCTACAAGGGCACCGTGCCGAGGCTCAGCCGCGTCGTCTTCGACGTGGCCATCACTTTCACCATCTACGACAGCATCATGGACGTCTTTAACTACGTGTGGAAGTAAGGTTCGGCTCAGTTTAGTGAATTGTTCTTGAGTGTGGTGATGTGTCAAGATGCGTTAATAACACTGCCGTAATATCAAAGAAATACAAAACACTTACCCTCGTGAGACCCGGTTTAATATATAAGGTACATAATCAAGGTAATATAGCTTAGACTATATTTTAATGAGTACCTATAGAGTTCATTTTAGCTTGCTTCAAAACTGAATATTGCATTTAAGAGCAAAGGTAATTCAAACTTTATTTTCATGGTGATAGATTCAAATTCCCATTCACAAAAATATCCGTTTGTAGCACGGTGGGCTTCACGAGGTACACCAACGAAAAACAGTAAACAGAAATTGCACATTTAAAAAAAAGACGGTTGAAGAACGGGCGGTCTTGTCGCTGATTAGCGAATTCTTCCAGACAACCATAAGGGATAATGTTAGTTGTTGTTGTAGTAGTAAAACGTAATTTATAAGTAAACGCTTACCAAACTAATAAATAGACGATCAAATACAGACTAAGACATAGTAATGGTAATTTTTAATATATTTAATGTGGTTACCAATAGAGTTTAGAATGCTTTGACTACTACATTGCAGCCCCCTTTGGTATTACGGCAGAACAGTTGTCTTAGGGCGTATAAACCGTGTATATAAACTAATATTTGCTGACTGGACGGGTCGTTAGTTATGACAGTTTTCTAAATTATGTGTAAAAAGACTTGCATCTCAGCTGATATAAGTTTATTATACGTTTACTTTGATGGTTTAAGACTCACTCAAGATTAATTTAAACTTTTTGTATGAGAGGTGGAGCATTATGAAATGAAAAGTAATTTATTTGGTAGGTATATAAGATTAAACAACCAAAATGGACTGTGATGTTGCGCAGTTATCGCCATATGAAATCGAATTTTCTCGAAACCGAATCTGACTCGATACAAAAAGTAAGAATTATGAGTATGAGAATATACATCTGGGCATTACTCCACTATTTCGAAAATTTGAACAGTCCCCTGCCAACTTCCTCTCCAAATAACAGTGAATTAAGTATCTAGTGAAAATGGTTTTCAATTATTTTTATGTCAATCACAATCAAGAGTCAGCGGACTGTTTTTGTAGCTCTTGGAACAAAGTTTGATTAAAAATGTTAAAAAAATTACTTACACATTAATTGAAATACTACTTTATTTTAATGGATTATGTATTTACCTTGTTAAGTTCAATAGAGAACTCTTGTTTAATTCAAACAAATTGCTAATATTATGCGATACTTATCGAATTCTGGGTTTGGGACACGCCAGGGTTCTGTTTTTTGAGCTACTTAATCATTTATAATTAAATAGGCAGCATTATTCTTGGTATAACATTAAACAAGTTTAAAAATATAGTTTTTTGTAACATGAATTGCTTTTACTTGATATTTATCTGTTTATTCCAAAAAAGACACGGACAGCGATTTTCCAATTAGTGGAGAAATGCCCATCTCCTATTGTACAGTCGAGTATAGTTGTTGCTTACGAGTCAAGATGATGTAGGCTATGCGATAAATCAATAGCTGTTAAAGGAATATGGCTGGTTTGTTATGTTTATAGGTAAGCGCGGTGGTTTGTATGAAGTAAAGTTGATTTTGAAGCGTATTAACCAACTTAAAGCTAGTTTAGGATAGTTTTAGTTAAGTTTAAAAACTCTTTTGAACATTGGAAGATATACTTAAATACTTAATCATCTATTACGGTCTATTATATTTAAACAAACTTAGAAAGTTAATAATGTCAAACTATACGGTCAGCCAATTTGATCCCTAGGACATTATGGACTATGTTTAAGTGACATAGGAAGACTTGTAAGATTTGGTTTGTCACGTTGACAGAATTCTCTTACGCTTTCCATAGTCGGCTTTGAATCAAATTCACTGACGGTACTGTGCGTAAGACAATTGCTGGCGTCAATATGCCTTAATGTATTTCTTACTTTAGCAATTTTATTTACAAGAAATAGTCGATATATTTCATATTTAGGTGGTTAATGCGCTTCCATTCAACTGGGTCACTTATGGATTTAACCTTTTGAACGCCATTGACGGCTCTAGCCGCCAACGGCGTTTAAAAGGTTAAATCCATAAGTGACCCAGTTGAATAGGAAAATTGTTTAAGTAATAACGAAAATAAGTCCTAGTGGCTCAATATACAGAAGTTAGGATAAAAGTTAATGCACTAGTGCCTTAAGCGATAAATGTGGCACCGTCTATATACCCTTCGTGCTAGTAATGAATTTAACCGTCATATTTTTGTCGAAGACTATGACTTTGGCGAAAAAGAATACAACTCTTAGATATTCGTGTTAGAGTTGTATCGTTTTTCACTACACTCACATCTAAGGTGGTGCCTGTGACAGCCTTATTTCGTAATTTCAATCACTTACTATACTCACAAGCGAGGTATAGTCCATTCGCTTAGGTAGTGTCGCTACACCCGCATGCACTTGTGGTTATTGTAATAAAATATTAATTTGATTCGATGTAAACTGCTAAATTTACTTGCGGGTACACCGCTCGCATTCTTTGTTTACGCGGCGGCATCCTTTGACAAAAGGCGGTGCAATACAAAGGCGACGACACTATCTAAGTGAATGGACTATATTTAAAAACAGGTGATTAATTATTTAAATACTTAAACGATGTCACCAGGTTTGTACTAATATAGATAGTGTTTGTGTAAAGTTAAAGAAGTAAGTGAACGTATTTAAATGAACTGTCACAGGCATCATCTTATATGAAAAAGAGTATAGACATAATGGATTTAATAAAGTGTATCGTCAATGTTAAATATTACTCGGATGCTATTAAAATGAATTAGGTTGCTGTTGCCGTATATGTTAAAGATGTAGATTTTGAATTATGAGGTCAGTCATTATCTGTGTAGATGTACAAATCTAGGTTAGAACCGTGCGACACTAAGTGGATGTCATCGCGGTAAAGGCCGAACTACACCAAATGCGTGCGTATGCGCTTTACGCTCACGTGCACGCGTACGTCACGCAAGCGGTGTGACATATTGTATTGGGATTCATACTATACAACGCAGTGGAACGCCCGCGCATTCGGTGTGGCTCGGCCTTAAGTGTTATTTTTTGTAAAATCAATGAAAGTATATTTTTGTAGGTGTTTAGGTGTTAAGTTAACGTTACTATTCTATGGTGTTGATCGTATTTATTGTCATGACTATATGCAGGGTTATTTGTTTCATGTATTTTTGTTATTAATGTGCAATTTTGTATTTTGGAAAAAGTTTTTGCTATGAAGAGGTTGGTTTATTACAGTCAGTGTATCTTTTATTTGACACTTGCAAGTGTTTTCGATGTTCTTTTCAGGTATTCCAAGTAATGTATTGAACATTTATTTTTTGTGATGTTATGACTACAGGGTTTTGAATTTGATACACCGAAACTGATATAGTAAGAAACTCATGACAAAGATAACGAGTTTTTTATAATAAATTTTAAACACACTGGCCTATTCATGTTGTATAAGCATTTTACATTTTGTACTCTTCGTTTTTACTGATCCCTCTAAGGTCTCTTGAGTTCAAAATTCCTAATTTTCCCCGATTATTATATATTGGAACATCTATTGAGTCACTCGAGAGATCTTAATCGGACATTCCATAGCGTAACTAGATTCCATTGCTACCTGCTTTTATTTACAAGTTATTTAATTAAAATATTATTTTCAGAATGTTGACATGTTGCTATTATTTATTTATATTAGTTTTTTTTTTTCATTAAATAAAATTATGAATTACAGCAATTTTGTTTTATTGCTTTAGCTATACTAGGTTGTTCTATTAAAAAACCCACAGCTCAACTTATTGCCGGATTAATCGACGACGTGATAATTTAAATTAACCTTTTGACCGCCACGGCCGGCTGCAACTTTTCGTGCACCTGACGCCAACGACGTCATATGCCGCAACCGCGCCTATACAAAATGTATGTACCGAGCGCTCGCCGTCCGCGGCACAAAAATTCGATGACGTGATTTGCCAGCTTTGGCGGAGGGTTAATATCAATAATCCAATACAAATTACAATCCTGGGAACTGAGCGAGTAGAATCCAATCCCAGTTATCTGTATTGATTTGCATTGAGATTTTTGGCTTTGCAAAGCTAAGCAAAAAAGTATGGAAAAATGAGGGCGTTGTTCGGAGTGAAATTGGTTGCATGATCCAATTTTTACTTTGTTGCCACTTGAGAATACTGCCGTAATATGAAGGAAGGCGGTGGTTACTGCATAGTTATAGTAATGCACGCATGTGGCATTTTAAATTGAATGTTGTTACGAATAGTGTACAGTCAAGGTCATAAATATGTATACACTTTAGTACCTTGTCACTTTAATCGCTGTGACAATTTCATATGGCAGTTTAAACATGGCGTTAAATAGACAAGGTACTAAAGCGTATACATATTTATGACCTTGACTGTACATAATGCTTCGACTACTGCAAAGCAGTTAGCCGCCTCCTTCAGTATTACGTCTGAATATACAGTCCCTTTCGATTTGATTGATCAAGCACCCAACCTCTATTCAACCAACTTCGCTACCACCATCTTATCCATTAACCATCCGCCAAGCAAGTGTTCGCATTGTTGTGTTCCGGTGTGGGGATAAGACATCCGGTGAAATTACTAGAGGCATTCCATCTTAGTCCTCAGGGTTGGCAGCGCATTTGAGGTCTTGGGATTATAATCATGAGAATTCAAATGTCTATGGGTCTCAGATTTCACTTACCATCAGGTGGCCTGAGAGCTCGTGTGCCTTCTCCGTAACATAAAAAAAAAAGGAGGAGGTTATAAATCAGTCTGTTTTTTATTCATAATTCAATTAAAAAAAACACGTTTTATTTTATGTAACTTATATGTATACTCACGTATTTACAAAAATATATACGGAATGATCCAATAATTAAAAAAATAATCCCTGATTTCCGCAACTCCGATTACAAAAACCGTTTTTAACCTTTTCAACGCCATTGACGGACATACCCGCACCACTGGTTCAACGCCATTGACGGAATTTTCTGTCATGTTTGCAGCGCAAAATAGACCTGAGTATCTATGAGGCAAGGTTGAGATTCGCCCTGGTTTTAAGCTGTCATCGGTGTGTGAGTAACGTCTTTTGTAATTGAAATAGCGTTGAAAAGGTTAAAACGGGTAGTTCTTGAATTTAGCAAAAGACGTGGCGGGCACGCAGCGGTGGTCTAGGTTATACGAGTCCACGACGGCCACGTCGGCCGCGCTCAGCTCGAACGAGAACAGATCCAGGTTCTCGAGGATACGCGCGCGAGTGAAGGACTTGGGGATCACCGGGATACCGCGCTGTACCTGCGGAGGAGGTTAATATTACATAAAATTACTCGAGATGACAGGCTCAAATGGGTCGATATCAAAAAAAATGTACATAGTTCATGGCTTAATGGAAACAAAATCACGATCGCGCTGCGCTCGCTGTAACGAAAGTTAGTCATACAAAGTATATGGGTAACCGTAAAAACCTGACAACGTTTAAATAAACGTTATCGCATTTTGTATGATTTATTTTTGCTTCACAGTCCTCTTAAAGAGGGTGAGTAGTATAAGACACGTTAAAATGGTGTCGACCAAATTCCACAAAACTTAACAATTTAAAAATCACTGTATTACAAGTGATCCGGCGCCGAGATTTGTTACTTGACTTTTCCAAACTCATTTTTTCTTCGAAGCTAGTATTCTTTTAGCGTTTGTTCCCGAGCGCGGTAATTACCAGTTGCTTCTTTCCCGGTACTTTATTATCAATCTTGTTTTTTCCTTTGCGATTTTTATCCGGTCCATTTTTTTCCTGACACCATTTTATTTTATTTGGGGAAAAAAACAGATGTAAACAATATACAGAATTCAGATAATATGCTAAAGAGAAATAATAAAGTCTAAATCCTAATACAATTCTCACTAAGACATACGACATACAATAGCGAGAGGTGAAGGTAGCGGTTAAGTACAGCTGTTACATAGTTAGGTAATAAATGTTGAAGAAGAACAATGATATAGATCGGCGGCAGATTAGAGACCGGCTAAATATTTCTAATACATCATACCAAACACATTGATGATTGATGAAACACAGGCAAAATTATTAGGCACTTAATACAAAACACATTACAGTATAAACATAAACATACACACGGCTGGAATTCTACAAGGTAATAACGATATCGTTTTTGACCTGTTTCCGTATTGTCAACGTTTTGATAACTCTTATGTCATTTACAATAATGGCGACTGTGACATAAACGATTCTTAAACGTGTCAAACACGATATCGTTTTAACGCACCTGAATAGAGGCCCAGGACAGAATTACCATACCACTTTCATGTTTTTCTAACTCCAAAAATGTTATTTGACACAGTGGACGGAGCTCCGCTTCCGCGGAGCTCTAGTTTCTAGGTTGTTAGGCCTTCCGGACCTGCTGCAAAACGAATATAACCTAAACCTACCTAGGTACATTACGATGTAATTACTTTTGGTTATAAGTGCGACTGGGATAAAATCGAACGGGAATAAATACGACTGGGTAAAAAGACGAACGAAAACAAAAGCGACGGTATTAAAACCGAACAGGGAAATATGACATTGGGTCAAATTAAGCATGTTAAAAATACGAAAAGAAAAATCGCTTCACTGAAATAATGATTTTGTGCAAATAATGTAACAAACCAAGTACATTGCATGAATGTTGAATTTTCAATGTTATATTCCTTGTTGAAAAGGTTTAAAATTGTCTAAAAGGAAAATAGCGTATTCAACACGTCTGTATTTCATAACCATCTCTGCTTGTAGTGTCGGGCGTTTGTAAAATGCAAAGAAAGTTATGCTTGCCATTATTCTATTATTGTATTTTGTAGTTTATTAAAAGTAATAGAGTCGATAATCTATGTTAACCCTTTGTTATCCTAATTTGTGGTTAGCTATATCAATGGCTTTGTAGTCTTAAAGTGGATGAGCTCTGTTCAAAAAGTTTAATAGTTTAATTGGGTGTTTTACCCTGTCTTCGTAAGACCCAATACCTATTTTGGTAACTTGCTTTTTATATTTCGTATTATATCCTCACGCAAGAATTTGGAGAGTATATTATTACTGTTACGTACGCGGGGGTAGGTAACTGGGAGAAATGCACGAACACACCGATAATTAACAGCTTGACTTTATTAACAAACTCACTTAATCGTTACAAACAATTATCGTACAGTAAACTTGAATGATTCACGGCTTACATTTTATACTCCCAATCCCCTAATGTTCCAGAATGCATCCTCGAATGACCGATGAATAAATACCCGCGTAGTTTAGTGGTGGTAGGACTCTGTCCAGATCGCTACCACCATCTTATCCATTAACTACCCGCCAAGCAACAGTGTTCGCATTGTTGTGTTCCGGTGTGGGGGTAAGACAACCGGTGAAATTACTTGCTAGTAATTTCACCGGTTGTCTTACCCCCTCACCGGCAGAGGCATTCCATCTTAGTCGTCAGGGTTGGCAACGCATTTGAGGTCTTAGGATTATAGTCTTGAGAATTCAAATATCTATGAGTCTCAGATTCCACTTACCATCAGGAGGCCTGAGCGCTCGTGTGCCTTCTCCTTAACATTAAAAAAAAAGCGGCCAAGTGCGAGTCGGACTCGCCCATGAAGGGTTCCGTAGCAGCAAGTAACATAATATAAAAGTTCGTTGTAGCTTTGATCAATGTTTTTATGACGTATTAAAAAAAAACTACTTACTAGATCTCGTTCAAACCAATTTTCGGTGGAAGTTTGCATGGTAATGTACATCATATATTATTTTTACATTTATCATTCCCTTATTTTAGAAGTTACGGGGGGGGGGACACACATTTTTCCACTTTGGAAGCGTCTCTCGCGCAAACTATTCAGTTTAGAAAAAAATTATAATAGAAACCTCAATATCATTTTTGAATACCTATCCATAGATACCACACACGTATGAGTTTGATGAAAAAAAAATTTTTGAGTTTCAGTTCTAAGTATTGGGAACCCCAAAAATTTATTGTTTTTTTTCTATTTTTGTATGAAAATCTTAATGCGGTTCACCGAATACATCTACTTACCAAGTTTCCACAGTATAGCTCTTATAGTTACGGAATAAAGTGGCTGTGACATACGGACGGACAGACGGACAGACATGACGAATCTATAAGGGTTCCGTTTTTTGCCATTTGGCTACGGAACCCTAAAAAAAAGTTTGATTATGGAAGGTTCTACACATTGCGGCCTTGTATTACAATAGCGTTGGTTTTGGTCTTGAACTCGTTTAAACCCGTTAACAAAAGGGACGTCCTTGAGTCGGCGTCTCGTTTCTTATACTGACCAGGTACCGTAGCGCGACCTGCGCGCGCGTCTTCCCGTGGCGCTCGGCGACGCGGCCGAGCGCGGCGTGGGCCCGCACGGCGGCGCGGGCGGCGAACTCCGGCCGCGCCTCCGACAGCAGCCCCAGCGGCGTGTACGCCGCGCACTCCGCGCCCAGCGCGCGGCTCGCCGCCACCAGCGCGTGCTGCGTCAGCGTCGGGCTGATCTAACCACACACCAACACAATAGAGAACATGCACCAAAACCAGAATTGAGTTTCATTGATAATGTAAAAAAATCATATAAAACGCAATAATACGAGTAAACTTATTAAAATTTTAAACTTCTTTTAATGTTTATTTTGTTTTTTTCGGCATCCTGCTTAAACTTAATGATTAACGAAAAAAAAAAAATTTCTTTATAAGGTCGTTATAATTTAAACATGGAACAACAGCTGTGACGTCATTCTTGTCGTCGATTTTGTATAGTGTTTTTGCAAGAGGTCTGAACTGAACTATGACTTTTTAAAGCTTCATAACTTAAAAAAAAAATACACGACAATGGAGAATGTCGGTAGGTACGCCAAATCGCTTGAAACTTTGTTTCTGTAAAGTTTAAAAATAAACAAACATACTACTATTTGTTTCATTCAAATAGACCCAGTAGTTTTGATTCTACGAACGTGTAAAATTTCGGACAATAATATTAAAACGCGCGATCGCCATCTTGCTACAGTGACGTCATCATTTAACAGCGGTACTCGCCCTTATATGAATGAGTAAGTTTGCAGGGCTTATATCTTTTTAACCGAAATAAGTAGCCCGTTGAAATTTTCACAGAATATGTCTTATAATAAACTCTATCGTTTAATATTATAAAATGAACGATAAATCAAATCCCAAGAAAGGTCCCCATACAAGAAACATGAAAAAAAACCCAATTTTTTTAGCATTTTTATTCGATTGTATTTTTATAATGGCTTCTTATTTTGATACTATTTTAAGCTTAAATTGTAGTCTAACCTTCATAGTTTACGACTAAATAGAAATCTCAAGTAAAACTCCTACAAATATGTGACAAAACTGATTTTATCAACACGGAGTTTTAGGCGGTCACCCATCCTGTTTTAGACTACGCTTGTAGTTGCTTAACTTTGGGAGGCGAAGCTTTGCTTTTGCTTTGGCGAGGCTTTGGGGGGCTGTATTTGTATGATGGCTTTTTATTTCGGTGTCACATTAATCTAAACTCCATACTAACCTATAGTTTACGACCAAACAGTAATAAAACTTTGTGTTAAGAAGTGCCTAGTTTAAATGAACACGATGATGTGGCGGTGATTGCTAAACTTTGGCGGTGGGCCTTTACAAATTTCGTGATAGGTATGTAGAATTAATATTGCGACCGTATAAAATAATGAACTATAAAATATGTTTTTTTGAGTTGTGATACCTATTTTGTGTACTTATTCATTTCATCGATTTCAAATTTCGCGCGCGATCGACACCAAGTCGCTCACTCGCGATTAGTTAAATAGGTAGGTAGACATGCCTACAACACTCGCTTCGCTAGGCTTAGACGTTGGCAAAGTTGGCATTAGTGGCCGCGAGCTGTAGCAAGTAGGTAGTGTTTTGGAACATTATTAGTTATTATTATTACTTTGTTATTTCGTGTATGCAAGATAGTGTGTGTGTTAGATATAATATAAAGTAGGTAGCTTTATAGCTACCTAAATTAAATCCTTCCTCCATTGCGTTTACTTGATTTATATCAAGTAAACGCAATGGAGGAAGGATTTAACAAAGGGCAATCGGACCATCTACCAAAAATAGATGGGCTTATGGTCGCTGAGTATTTTTCAAGGAACAGTAACTTTGTTGCTGCCGAAATGCGAGGATAGACCGCGTAACGAACTGCGTGAATCATGTTGAATACTTACCGCTGCGGGCTCTGCCGCCCGCGTCCCGCGTCTCGCTTCCCGCGTTCGCGTCTCCCGCTTTGTTTTTAAGTTTTGGGGATGTTTCACTTTAGCTATCAACATTATACTTTATGCATTAATGCTTTTGGTATTTTTATGTAAAATACGGTGACCCAAAATTATAGGCAAGTGCTTGATCCCCTTTTATTTAACCAACTTGTTCGACAAACATTACAAACTGAAAAGCCGGTCAGTGACAGACAGTTTATTTAAACTGTAGTTATGTAATACAAAACAATACATAACCATAACTACATAACCATAAGTAGTAACATCCAAACGAATTCGTAAAAATATTTCGACTTCCAAAGTTAAGCAACTAAGAGCGTAGTCTAAAACAGGATGGGTGACCGCTTAAAACATCGTGTTGATAAAATCAGTTTTGTGACATATTTGTAGCAGTTTTACTTGAGATTGCTGTTGAATCGTAAACTATGGAAGTTAGACTATAACTTAAGCTTAAAGTAGCATCAAAATAATAAACCATTATAAAAATACAATCCGAATAAAAATGCTAAAAAAATGGGTTTTTTTCATGTTTCTTGTATGGGGACCCCTCTTGGGATTTGATTTATCGTTAATTTTATAATTTTAAACGATAGAGTTTATAATAAGACATATTCTGTGAAAATTTCAACTGGCTACTTATTACGGTTAAAAAGATATAAGCCCTGTAAACTTACTCATTCATATAAGGGCGAGACCCGCCGTTAAATGATGACGTCATCACCCGTGAGCGCTCGCCGCCGGGTTTCGAGCGCCGGATACGAAGTTTAAAATTCAATATCTCGGAAACTATTTGACGTATCGAAATGATTTTTATTACAGTATTTTTGTTTTTAATAGAGAATATGATAAGCCAAAAATCAGTGATTCCTCTCTTTCATAGCACTTTCCAGAAAGCATAAGAAAAAAAATATGCATGTTCCCTATTAGAACGATTTTGGAACCATGTTATGGGTGTCGAGTGGACTTTTTAGGATGATTATAATTTTTGAGCATTTTTAATACAATGCATACATATATAACGCCACGCCTTCGTTCCCATAGTGGGGTAGGCAGAGCTACAGAATACCAACAACTCAAACCTGTTGATTTAGCACAATCAGGCTAATATGTTTACCATTGTATTAGTGACAAACTGCAAGCCCATCGCCTAACAGTACTAGAAGCCCTTATTCCCTTACGGCCGAACCCTATATTCAAACCGCGGATAGATAAGGCTTACTTTGGGTTGAAATTTGACATTTGCCCATACAAAATGTGTCAAATTTTAATCCGGAGTAAGTCTATCTGTCCGCGGTTTGAATATAGGGTTCGGCCGTTAGTCGTCTATTAAGACATCCACAAGAAGACATAAAGTGGCACTATTCTAACCCAGGAACCACACGGTTTAAGGTTTTTTTAATACAATACAAATCCTTATTTTACACCTAAACACCAACAGTTTTTTAAGAAGGTAAATAGATCACAAACGCAACGATATAAAAAATCAATTTTTATCACGTTTTAACGGATTAACGATTAACGTTAACTTGCGTTAAACCTACCGAGATGTAACGCTTTAACGTTTAACGAAGTAATGTTTTAAAGTAACGGATTAGCGATTAACGAAATTAACTATTTGATTAACCACCGTTAATCTTCGTTAATCGCTACCCCCCGCTATGGTAATGTTCCACTACCTCCACTTGGTTGACGACCGGCTTGACAGTAGCGGCGTCCACGAGCCTCCGGAGCTGCTGCTCGTTGAAGTTGGAGACGCCCAGCCCGCGCGCGAGCCCGCGCCGCGCCGCCTCCTCCATGCCACGCCATGTCTCCAAGAAGTCGATGCCCTGATCGGTGCCCTTTGCCTGGAAACAATACCAGTCTCCAATCGTCGTCGTATAAATCACCGCATTATAAATATATACTACCTTTTTCCCCGCTTGGGGTTCCACAGTATGCTTGGGCTCACTGTTGAGTGTTATATTCACGGTGGAGCGCCCAATGTAAACACCGTGTGTCCATAACGATATTTAAATTTGGAAATCAGAGTGGTTCGAAATAAGATTGATATTGTACGCCAGGGTTAGTGGTATAAACAATATACAGGGAACTACAAAAATGTAGCATTCTAAAGTTTTAAAATATATAAACACCAGGGCAAAATTGCTGCTACATTTTAATACCTGACTGTACCGTTGTTTATGTACAGAGAGAGAGAGATAGAAAACTTTATTATGCGGCTTTTATTTTATTTTTATTTATTTATTTATTAAACATGTAAACATGACATTATAGCTGATGGACTAATCAAAAATCAAATCAAAATCAAAAATCATTTAATTCAGCCATCTTTGGACCATAATATTATTACAAAGTGTTAGTAAATTAAATAAAAATTTTAACCTAATGTTAGTATTACATATTTTTTTACTGAGCACATAGGTTTTAAACTAAGCTAACCTACTTAGGCTGATATGCCAGTACGTGAACCAGACAACAATGATTCACATACTGACAATCGAACCTCTGTGCTAACGTCGCCAAGATGCTGTTGGAGCTGGCCCGCACCCTGCGCACCAGGGATGTGCAGCGTTTTCGCATGATGGCGTAAAAGCAGTCCACTCTTGCATCCGCAAACATACCTGATGCGCTGCAGAATCGAGGCAGCCCCATCAGCATCCTAAACGCGTTGTTGAACTGCACGCGCAGGGCGCTATACTGCCTTTGCGTGTAGTTTATCCACAGGCTGCTCGTGTAAAAGTTGGAACAATATGCTCTAAAGAGCGTCAGTTTAACCTCAGCGGAACAACGAGCAAACCTGCGGGCCACCATGTTCGCTCTGACAGACAGTGCCCTACGCTCCCTCTCTATATCTGCATCGTCCCCTAGATCAGAGGACAGTACGTGCCCAAGGTACTTAAACTCTTTAACAATATTTAACGGAGCGCCGTTAAGCTTAATAGCCGGAACATTGTACGGACGTTTACCTCTGACCCAAAAAACCATGCATTCACTCTTCTTGACATTATATGATAAGCCGTGGCTGACCGCATATCTCTCACACACCCGCAACAACTTGGCAAGACCACACGGAGAGGCGCTCAGCAGCACCATGTCATCTGCGTAGCTAATATTATTGAGACAAATACCGTCAATATTACAGCCGACATGCAAGCTGCTGAGCTCCTCTATTAGACCATTGACATACAGATTGAAGAGCTTGGGAGACGTAAGTCCCCCTTGCCTCACGCCGCACTCCAACCTGTATGGCTCGGAATATGTTCCCGACCATCTCACGACGTTGACCTGGTTAAAATACCAAAACTGGAGTGTTTTGTTTAGCTCCGCAGGCACAGTGATGTTCTCTAATTTACGCCACAGGATGTCGTAGTTAACCAAGTCGAACGCTTTAGAAAGGTCAAGGAAACAAGCATAGACAGGGGTTCGCCGATTGGTGTAGTACTTGATAGTCTGCTTAACACACAGGATAGCCGTTTCCGTCGACAGTCCACGTCTAAAACCAAATTGATTGTCGTGTAGATCAATGTATTTATCTAGTTGACTGTTAAGCAAACTATCAAGAACCTTTGCCACGATTGTGGCCAATGATATTGGTCTATAATTAGCTTTGTCACAGATGTCACCCGTTTTGTTTTTCACGATCGGCACGACCACAGTTTTCATTAGTGCTTCGGGTAGATAGGAATGTCCCACGCACAGTGTGAAAAACATAGCGAGCACTCTACACAGATGAGGGCCTGCAAACTTCAAATGCTCGATGCTTAGGCCGTCGTGACCAGGAGATTTACCACGCGACATTTGTCTGACCACATTATCTACGTCTTTGGCTGTGAACCTACCTGCAATCTCCTGACCCGACATCCCATCACCGTGTTTTGGCTGTGACGGACCCAAAGGCGATTTTATAGTGAAGTGATCTCTAAACAACTCCGCTACACTGTAGTGATCATTAATACCGTTGACGCTCACCGGAAGACTAGATTTGCTATTTAATTTATTGGTGGCTTTCCAAAAGTTCCGAAAGTCGTGCTTGGAATGATGTGACGCTAGAATATCCATCTTTACTTGCTCGTTATGATTTTGGCACCATTTTAACCGTGATTTAAATATATTTCTGGATTTTTGCATTTCATCATAAATTGTGCCAAATTTTGGTTTCCCATACCATACCCATAGCTGAAACCTTGACCTAGCCTCCCTGTGAGCCTCACTTACATATCTATTCCATCCCGGAACCGGTTTTTTAACGTTGAATCGTTTTGCAATATAACTACCAGAGGCGGCGCTGCTCAGTACATCGATAATATTCTGGTACAATTTGTCAATACTTTCTCGGTGCTCTAGATTATTACATATATTGTCACAACAATTACAAAACTCCATTGGAAAATCAATAACTCTTAATTGTTCATTACATAATTTATTATACAATTCAATTTGTTCGGGTTTTCGTTCTCCCCAAATAATATTATTAAATGTCAAGTTTCTATTGCAAAATACTTTAGGTTTAATACTATCAATATTACAAGTCACAATTAAAGGATAATGATCTGACCATAAAACATCATATTTTATAGTCAAGCTAACAACTGATTCCAACGCCGCAACCGTAACCACGCAATGGTCCAGCCATCGTCTAGACCCATTTGCCTCACTTACAAAAGTATACGAGTTTGAATCTAGACCCAAAACATTAACATCTGCACAAGTCAACTTAAATTCATTGCAAAAACATGTCAATTCGTTATAAAATAATTCGTTTGGGTGTGCATTAAAGTCACCTAGGGCATAAACAGTCTCAATATCTTCATTACTTATAATAGCACTCACCAGACTTAAACAATCCGAGAATTCCGTAAGGTTCATCTGACTATCTGTGGGCATGTACACACTAAATACAAGAAATGACTTTTGACCAACCGATATTTTAATGGCACACACTCGCGGGTTATGGCACTGCACGACCGACACATTCTGGAACACATCTTTATTCCATAACAGTGCGACTCCTCCAAAAGGCCGCCCACGCAGCATGCCCACCGACGTGTCCATAGCAGACGTCCCGGTGCACCCGAAATCCTTATTTATTTCGCTCAGAAACGGAATTTCATCCGGCCGAAGCCAAGTTTCTTGCAATGCAATAATTTCCGACGATTGACATAACTGCCTAATACACTCAACAGAGCGTTTTACATTCTTACAATTAAAGCTTGCAAAATTACTTACTCGCTCATTTTCCATGTTTATATTTATCTTGACCGCTTAACGAGCTAATCCCATACTTCTGTCTAAAATTGGCAAATCGTCTAAATATTATACCCTGGGGCCAAAGTTTTTCGTCTAAAAACATTGATAATTTAATCTCTGATACGAAGAACTTAAAAGCATTGTAACCTTTCCCTTTCTGGGATAAGATCTTTTCAAGCTTTATATTTTCACCCGTTCTTTTTAATACGAATTCCGTTATATCTCGCTCTGAACAATCTAAATGCACTTTGGTGATAAAAACAGGCACGTACTTGTCTGCAGCTTTAAATTTACCTTCTTTATCCGCGGAAATACCTCTTTTACCTTGGGGTAGGTGTTTGGTGACCGCGTACTGGTTTCTTTCGGCGACAACGACTTCGCCGGACTATTACTTATACAATATGTATTATCCACACTCGACAGATCTATATGCGTTAATCCAAACGGGCCACTGTCCAAGCACGCTCCACGCTTCATATTAATGTTGCGATACTCATACATAGGTGTGGACGGAACTGAAGGCAGTACTGTATTATTTTTAGCATTCATTAAACCTTTTTTAAAATCGTCAAACTCTTCCTTGGAGATATACTGCGATTTTATATCTTTTAATTCTGTTTGTAGAATAACTAGATCCTTCATGACCTTCGATACGTCTAGGTGGTCAAATGTAATTGGGGGAAGTTTGTCCAAAACTCGCGCTACAAACACCGGCATTTCTTCCTCTTGAACTTCCTTAAAACACGTCAGGATATCTTCAATATCACGGTCTGTTTTTCCCTGTCCTTTACGGACAACATTTTTCTTTTTTGTAGGAAGCGATTCAAATAGTAACGATTTTGCTCGCTTAATATCGTCACTACTAAACGTTGAGACACAAATTCTGGCCAAACTGACTTCATCTGTGAGCGATATCTTGTTCTGCACGTAAGCCAACAGCTCATTGATAACAATATTACACGTATTGCACTTCACCACCGATGCCATTTTTAATGGACTACGATTAGGAACGCGCTCAAAGCACACACACCCTAGCTCGCTGGATGCGCGCGCGCGACTGATGCACCATGAAACCAACCTAACTAAAATAACAAAAAACAAAAGTAAAAATATTACATTACATCGGGACACTCGATTGCCTAGCATCCTTCACCTCACAAAATCTCATGCATTCACAACACACAGCCGACCATCGGCCCGCTGTTATCATTTGTGTTGCTACTATGATTTTGTCAATGTCAGGTTTAAGGAAGGCACAGTCAATGAGAATGTCAATGACTGTTGAGAACTATATCAAAACCCAAAGTTATTTACAAAAGCAAGTTACGCAGACTTTTTTTACTTATCTAAGTGATTCTTACATCAGCAGAGAAAGGCCAGTGGATGAGATACAGGTCTACGTAGTCCAGCTTGAGCCGTGCCAGGGAGTGCTGTAGCGCTGGCACCACAGCATCTTCAGCATGGCAGTCGTTCCACAGCTGAAGTCATTAAAATGACGGTATAATATGAGAATACTACTAACAAACTACAATCAAGCATAGTAATATATATTTTTCACACAAAATAGGCTTATGTATGCACATAAGGGTAACTCATCACTTCATTGAATTACACTTTATCAAAATGTATCATTTCATTGACGACACGCTAGCCTAGTTGGGAGTGACCCTGCCTTCGAAGCTAGGTGTTCTGGGTTCAAATCCCGGTAAGGGCAGATATTTATGTGATGAGCACGAGTATTTGTTCCTGAGTCTTGGATGTTTTCTATTTATTTAAGTATTTATTTCTCTATATACATATGTTTATCGTTGTCTAGTACCCATAGTACAAGCCTAGAGCTTAGTTTGGGACTAGGTCAATTTGTGTGAGATTGT
Organism: Acleris holmiana; assembly: GCA_949316455.1. Lineage (NCBI taxonomy): Eukaryota > Metazoa > Arthropoda > Insecta > Lepidoptera > Tortricidae > Acleris > Acleris holmiana. Next base: position 4,459,988 of record OX438783.1, on the reverse strand, counting down.
CCTGTGATTATCATTTTTATTGAATGTATCATTTCATCGAATGCTATTTTCTGCCGAAACCATTATGTTTTCAGGGTATCTTAAACATTAATTACCTAGGTTAGGTTAGGGTACATGTTTAAGATACCCTGAAAACATTATGGTTTCAGCAGAAAATAGTGTTCGATGAAATTAAACTCGATGAAATAATACATTCAATGTAAGGTGTTTTGATGAAATTAGACACCTGCACATAAGTAAGTCATGGAGTAGCGGATAATGCTCCGCCACACCTGACCTATACATATAAGCATATAATAAAAGGATCAAAAATAGCAGTATTTATTCACTCTACAAATAAGCCTCTCACAAGCAGGGCTGGTTTATCCATAGCCAATGTATTCCTAGCACCATCTTCAATTTCTATTTCAAAGAATTTGTTCTTTATTCTTATTTCATAATCTTTATGATAACAATTAAGTTTTAAATTTCTTTTACATTATTATAGAAGTGTTACTTGAGTAAGGCCCTTCCATTAAAACAGTTTAAATCAAAGTTGCATCTTTGGCTTAAATTTCACATGTTTTATTCTACAAATGACCTATTGAATATATAAAATTTCTCCTGTAACATATGAACTGTAATATATTGTAGACCGGTTATATTATTATTGTTTAATTCAATAATATGCAATTTACTATGTTATCTAGCAAGATATGTTGTCGTACAGGAATAATAAACAAACACCACCTAGTACCATAATTTTTAAGCAAATAAATGAATTTGAATTTGAATTTACTTCTTTTAGGCACTTAAAAACCTCCAGAGATATACAGAGAAATTTACCTTGGTAGTAACAAACAGGTCTTGCCTCGCTACTAGCCCATTCTTGATTGCATTAGCAATGCCCTCGCCAATCTCCTCTTCATTGTTGTAGCAGGAAGCTGTGTCGATGTGCCGGTAGCCTGCTTCTATAGCCCACTCCACCGCTTGGCGGTACTGGCCTGGATCTGCCTTGCGCTGTATTAATATTCAAGTGTTATAATTTGTTAGTATTAAACAGCATGGTATTACAAATACCCTAAAATTATAATGCAAGCAACATATAAAAGCATAATACCCATAGTTAAATCACAGTTTATGAAACAATAGCTTTCAGGTATTGCTTTTTCAAATTTCTTCAGAAACAAATAGCATGATTAGTACCTACACAAACCAAAAATTACCATGCATCATATATCCCTATATCATTTAATAAAATATAAAAATTAAATGACATTTTTGATTTGTTCAAAAACTACTAGTAGAAAACTTATAAAACATTTAAATTTCTTACCGCGTAAGTTCCCAGCCCTACAATTGGCATAGTCTGCCCATTGGCTAGTTGAATTTTTGGAACTTCTAACACCATTTTGAGGCTATGCTGTTGAATCCAAAAAGTCCTCTAATATTTTGTCAAGGTTACTTATAAACGGTTTTGATAAGGGTTATGAATAATAAAACACTGCAAATGTTAATTGATAATTATTCTTTAACTAAAACAAAAGAAAACTCACAGTGGAATTTCACAACATAATAAATTAAAAACATGAGAATTTTTAAAGAATAAAATTTCAAAATTAGAAATTATTTACATTTAATCTGTCATATTATTTTAGGTATAGTTAAAAACGCTATGTACACATAAGTGAAGCCGGTTTTAAAAATATTGACTGCCCTAGGCAAATATAATTAAAACTCTTGAACTCCAATCCAACTCAAAGTTGGATTTATTAGTGTTCTCTAAAATTGCTACGGTATTTTGTTTTAGCACAGTGGTTTTTTTGCAGCGCACGCGATGTATTTGACACCTTTCATCCCAGTAATTTTTTTCATCTTTTGTCCTATAATTAAAAATTTAATGCCCTATTTGACAGTTTTCACTCGAACTCAAAACTTTCAAAAGTAAACAACATGACTCCCTCCCCGCAAACGAACGCGAGAAAAGTTTTCCATCCGTGACGGAAACCATGACAATGTTTCTGTGTTAGTAAACAAAAAACATTTTGGCCACACCCCGTTTCTGTTCGAAAAACATGTTAGATGTTTAAAAACATCGAAAACCCGTCGCAGAAGACGGGACTTTAATTTTTCGTGCATTGACGCAACCCGGTAACGAAATAATATCAAGCCTTTTTAACTCCGCCTATTATGCTTATTTGTCTGAAGCGCGAACATGAACACCTCTATGTAGCAGAGGGATTGCACTGGGCGTGTCACGCCGCCTTAGTAACCTTCCCGCTCGTCCATTCTGAGAATGGATAAACCCGGGGCCGGCACCGAGCGAGCGAGCACGCGTGTGCCGCGATCTGCCTGCCGCCGTCTTGAACGATCGATCTCGGAGCGTGCCGTAATTACGCAGTGAAATTAGTTTTGTGAATAACCTTATTTTTTTATTATTTACTTGTTATGTGGTGTTGATTGATACTAAAATACACAATGGGACGCACTCCCAAAAGCGGTTACATGTATTGTTGTCTAAATATTATATAATTTTTTTGGATAAACAAAAGGACGTAAAATCATTCGTGATATGCTGAGTCCCATTTCTTAACTAATAAGAAACTATATAGTACCTATATTTCAAGGTCATCACAAGCAGCGCCGCGCGAAAGGCATAGTCAGTGTTTAAATGTCCTTCATCATAGGCGCTTTACGCTCGAGCAGTCGAGATATCTTATCGTGTCCCTAGAATTATGTATCATTGAGGAGTTCCAATGGCCATCTATGGTCTACATCATCAGTTCCACTTCACCAAATTATACTTTCAGGATGCAAATGCTAGACTTCTTACTGAAAGTACCAAAATCACCATGTATATGGCAATAATATTTGAACAATTCTCTCGATTTCTCCAGGCTCCCATTATCAGATCCGTACGTGTTGACAATGGGACCAACTGGAAAGTGTACTCTCTCAAACTCACAAAGATTTTTTCAAATCGGGCCAGTTGTCTTTGAGTAATCGGGGAACATACATAAAGAAATAGTCCGACGAATGGACAACCTCCCTTTTTTTGAAGTCGGTACGACCGCCGCAAGCAAGCGAGTGACATCTGGTGAGCTAAAACATTTTTTGCCCTCATTGATGTGACAACCCTAGCACTACACCGTGCCGCGTATGAATGAATACAAGTTATACGATAGTGAGAGAGGCATAAAGTAGGCACGTTTCTTATGCCTAAACAGCGTTTTTGCACGGAAGTGCAACTTCTGTACTTGAACTATTACTTAGTTCGTGCCTCTAGCTTCTAGTAGAAAACGTCCGTGCGCGCGAATGTACGCCTCTGAAAACGTCCGTGCTAACGAATGCTTACGCGCCATAAAACGGATCCGCCACATAAATGACTAATAAATTATAGCTGGAGGTTATATAAACATAGGCTAGAATCAAATTGGAAACTACACTATTTTTCTCACTCTACATTCGCATGAGTCAAGAGAACGGGACAAAGTATCAAATCTTTATTTGTGTTGAAAGCCAGGTACCTAATTCTATATAGGTACTTTTTGTAAGCAATGTTGCCAGGTTTACCTGTGTAATGTAGAATGAAAACTTTCTAGATAGTTATTTTATGCACTATACTTACCTACCCTTTGTTTGTTAGTAACACTTCAATTTATTGCAGAGTGTAGTGCACTTCTGAACTTCTCCCTAGTTATTTTCCATTCAGATTATTCTTGACACTAACAGTAGGTAATCATCACTTAACTTTAGAAACTATAGGTACTAATTGTATCTAGTAACAGTAAACTCTTTTGTACAAGTAGAAGATAATTACAAATTCGTGGTGCTTCAGACTTTCTCAAGTGAGGTAATCTTTAATTTTGTAGGCATATTATTTCTTAGTTTGTGGGTTGAGTCATCAACTCGAACCCTCGAAGTTATAATAAAACTGACATTTGAAATCGACAATAAGTTTTTGCTGACAAAGAGTATTGTTAGTTATTATAATAAACAAAAACGATGGTTGTCATTTGTTAATGTTGATTTTGTTTTTATTAGGTACTTTTAGTGATTTATACCTTCCGTCAGAACGCCTAACGTAAGTAACAGTATTAATTTTATTACTTATTTAGAATAAGTAGTTGTTATGAAGTTGTCATTATCATTGTGTCATAATCATAATAATATAATATTATTCCAACAAGTTCATTTTATGCAGCAAATTAAGTATTTTATTAATATTGCATTAAAAAAGTGTATTTAATTAAATTGCTCATTTGACAGCCATAAATCTGTTGTTCCATCTTACATTCCTTCCTCAAATCAAAACAAAACTTTACTATAGTATTAATTTGTTTCTTGAGTTTCTGTTACGGATATTAAAAAGACTGCTTATCTAGGGGAGGACCATAGTTAACACTTGACTGCTAGGTGCTTTTATTTTCATACAAAAAGGACCTGCCTCGCGGGATGCTGCAAGTCAAAACTTTTGAGCGCTGTTAACCATATAAACAACAAAGGGAAAGCTGTTGTGCAACAAAAAGTATCCTTACAAGTATAGAAAATTTCCGTCACACATTGGAAAAGTTTCAAAGAAAACTTAATTGCGTGAGTTAGCATGCCCTTACAGTGGAGCGTTGATTATCTGTTGGTGGTCCAGCATTAAATTTTGAATTATTTTAGTGAATATGCTCTTGCTCACCTCTAAAATCACTGTGGACTGCCATAAATAAAATAGAAGAATAGCTTTTCCTGTTGGCTATATAAACCATTCAATAGGAATACCTTCAGTCTCACCGAAGTAATATAATATAATATTGTTATAAATTGTATTACTTACTTTGTTTATTAGACTGTGCCAAATTACTATAATATCTACGTAAATGCCAAGCTTTTAAAGAGGTTTATATCAATATGTTCTCTAACACTTGTAAATAAACCAGAATTTAATATACTCATACATAAAAACATTTTTAAAAAATTATCGAATGATGGTCAAATCTGCATAAAAATCTGATGCGTGGTAGCGGTGTTGCATAGGAGGAAAGAGTTGATATAAAGACAGACAGGAAAGATAGAAAGACAGAAAACTACTTTGTTTTATACTAAGTAAAGAACAAACAGTTTTAATGATTACTTGGGGAATCAAGTTTTAACAACATACCCACAAACAACCACACATTCTCCAATTTAGTTCCTATTCACTGACCTAAATTCAAATCTGTGTGCAGTATACAAATATTTTAATTGTATAAATTAAACAAATACAATGTTCACAATTTAGGGATGTACAAAGGTGAACTTTGACAAAAGTAGTTATGCGGGTGTGAGTGGTCATGGGCGATGGTGGTGAGTTTACATTGGGTGACCTGCTGGCACATTTGCATAGATAAAAGTTCAATGAAAGATAAGATCACAGCTCTTTTAATCTCACTAACATGTGTAAAATTTATTTATTCAAATTAAATACACAACCATACTTACAGGGTATCTTAATTAAACTGTATGGATTTAATAAAACACAAAAATCCCATTTCTATTTGAAAACAGATGGCACTAAGTTTTTTTGTATTCAGTGTTTTTTTAGTATATATTTTGTATACTTTAAGAATAAATAAATTAAATTAAAATAAAATAAATATTTAAGGGCGCTCCCATACAACAAACGTGACTTAGTTGCCGTTTTTTGCTCACACTGGTTGTACAGATAATGGTATGGAACACTTGAGCGGTTTTTTTTGGTATATTTTTTAAATATTTTTATACTACACTTTTTGTCCTCTCCTAACCAGTCTATATCATTACATATTCCAGCTTCATCTCTTTCTTTATTCTTAACATAGTATAACGCGCCGTCTAGTATGTTGGTTCACATACGAGTAGATCTTTCAAACTTCGCAACGGATTTTAAAACGGTTATTATCATCAATAGTTAGAGTAATTCAAGAGGAAGATAATTATGGATAACGTATGTGTGTTATAGAATTCTCATATAAACAGAAGCTAAGCAAGGGGGGATCGTTAGTATTTAATAAAGATAATATTATAAATTATCTAATTGAATGAACAGAACACAAAAACAGGATTTGACCACTTTTGAAATCCACTTTTGACACACAATTGACACCATCTCAAACTTTATTTGCCAATTTTGACTATCTACATAAAAAGTTGAATTCAATTTTTCAGGATATTAGCTAGAGCCATGGAGGTGCTGGAGTGTCCCGTGTGCCTTGATCCCATGACGGCGCCCATCTTCTTGTGCCAGGGGGGGCACAGTGTGTGCAGCGCCTGCACTGATGCCCTGGGGCACCTGCAGGCCAAGTGCCCCATCTGCCGCAAGAACATGTCGCAGACGAGGAACTGGACCATGGAGAGCATCATCGCCAATGTAAGCTCAGTTCAGGAGGTGCCATATCCTCAGCGATGATCTCGGTGACGAACTCTATTTACCGGCAAGGTTGTCCGCGTGCTTGTTGGGTTATCTAAGCCTGCCTTAAGGTCAGGGACGTTAGAGCTCGCCGGCTTATATCACAATGAAACTTGCCCGGTTTTCCTTCTTTTATGCCGAACAGGCAAATATTGTTTCATTAATCAAGTTAATTATAGCCACATTGACGTAGTTTGTGGTGCCATGATAAGTCATTTTGGTTCGATTTAGGAAAGTGTTCGTGCAACAAAGCCACATTTGGTTTGTTTACATTAAGTTAAATATATATAATTTCGATAAACATACTTAGATAGAGAAATAAATACTTAAATACATAGAAAACATCCAAGACTCGGGAACAAATACTCGTGGTCATCACACAAATATCTGCCCTTGCCGGGATTTGAACCCGGGACCGCTGGCTTCAGAAGCAGGGTCACTCCCAACCAACGGCCGGGTTAGAATAGAGCCACTCCACGTCTTCACGTGGATGTCGTAAGAGGCGACTAAGGGAATAAAGGCTTATAGTACTGTTAGGCGATGGCTTGCAACCTGTCACTAATACACTAGTAAACTTCTTGACCTGATTGTGCAAAATACGGTTACAGAATTATAAACAAGTCTTTTT